>CM017570.1:36207500-36562000 GCA_007844125.1 Sinonovacula constricta | reverse complement strand
CATAATAGCGATGTCCAACTATCTGGCAGAGCTAAATGTCTTGGGTAAAAAACAGCCCCCGAAGATGATAATTTCTTTCTAAAGAGATGTCTACTCAATCTTAGTTGAATATAGGGTGTTCCGAAACGTATTAATATATTTTAATATATAATCATCTATGACCATTAAAGCGACGTCCAGCTATCTGGCCGAGGAAGAGACATGATAGGTTAAACCACCGGCACACCGCAAGTCAGCTGGAATACCTTCCCACATTATACGCTTCGCCCCAAACTGGACTCGAACACACGAAGTGAGAGGCTAAAACTTAAAAGACGGCTACTCTACTATTACGCCACGGGTGCCCTTTGTACCAATATTAAGAAATAGCGCATATTTGCAATATTCTCCAGTCCGAGACAAGGCAGAAGAAATGTGTTGTCAATATGAGTTTACGCTTATTCAAAAGAAGGTTTCAGATATGAAAGATGGCCTGAGAAATTGCATATTTGCTGAGACCGCATGGCCGAAAACTCATTTAGTACAGCGATATAAAATATATGTAACAATCCTGATAGGATGAATTCCCCGGCGCCTCGGATGGCAAATATCAGATGTACCTATCCGTTAGGTATTGGGAATTATTCTTTACGTTAAATGTCTGGTCTTATCTTGCATCTAAGCAAACACTTTTGGAAAGAGTCAATGTTAATTCATTTATTTTCTGTCAGTTAATATGTCATAAAATAATTAACTAAGACGTATTCCTACGCTGTTTTTTTTTTCTTTTTTCTAACAATCAAAAGCTATATTCATTTATAAGCTTCCACATGGAAACATAGGTGTAGCTCCTCAATCTTGAAATAAAGTGGTTTAAAAGTTTAATCTTTTTCCATGATTGTCATATTATAATAATTTATAATACAGGAATTAGAAATACACACACACACTCACACAGACACACGCAAACACGTGTAAAATATACTTTCTTGGACGGAATTTACGTCTGATTTTATCAGTTTCTCTTACATAACGGCATTCTATCATTGAAAAATTGAAGCATCAAAGAAAGTTTTTTCATAGTGCGATGACTTTATAAACATGTTTGCATACAAAATTATAATTATCGTTCGATAGATTTAACTGGCACAGGTTGCTAAATGTCTCATGTCGTTGTACATTTTAATATGCTTTAAATTTCAAGACAAGCCATAAGACACACATAAATAACCTTAGATAGTAATTAACGTAGTCGGAAGATGTTGCTTTTAAAATGCCATTTGCTTCAAGGACATATACCACTTGATTGCATCATATGATTTATTTTGAAACAGCAGTTGAAATTTGCTGCTCGAAGTAGGAAATAATATTTGCGTTTCATATTTTCTTTCTTCACCATCGGCTTATATTTATGGTTTTAAACAAACATGCCAAATAATTATAAATGAAAGCAATTTACGTTATATAACGGATTGATACTCTCTAAAACAAGATTTGTTTAATAAACATGACTTAATATCATAAGCACTATACTTGAATTTAATATATAAACATGTTTAGCATTTTATATCAAAATGACTTTTAAGGTCATATTGTACATGTTGTTTGTTAGTGGTTATGGTTTGGTTAGGGTGAAGGGTTTTAATGTTTACGGTAAGGGTTAGAGCTGCCCGTAAGTAGGATATAATATTTGCGTTTCCTATTATCCTTTATCACAAACGGCTTAAATTTATGGTTTTATAAATATTATTTTCCCAGGCTCTTATGTCGTTGCACATTGTAATATGCTTTAAACTTTAAGACAAGCCATAATAAATATTAATACTTAATTAAGTAATTAATAACTGTTCCTACTTCCTGTTTTTGTGTGTTTTTTAAAGTATAGAAACACCAAATAATCTCTAAGACAATACACATTGAGTTTTACATACAAAGAAATAATTTCTCTCGAGTTTCTCTCTTTTAAAAGTGAGATTGATTAAAGCTGCAAATAGAAAAGGTTGAGGGTTCTATGACTTTAACATTGTTTTAAGTTAAGCAAAGTCCGGTGTACGTAATGAAAATATAAGAAACAATATGAAGAGGTTAGTTTTAATGACAATATCCATTAATGTCCAGGCCTCTACGTCCGCACATTGTGCATGTAAAATTGTTATGACAATAATTAGGAAAATATAACAAGTTCTAATGAGAATTAAAGAGAATTAAACAATTAAAATATGTTTGTGTTTAATTATTACATTTTCAGACGTTACTATAAAACAAACACGTATAAACTAACAGTCACTTAGAATAAGGCATGCAAACATAGAACGGTGTCTGAATTGGATCATTCCAAAACACTTTAAGCAGTCGATAAAAGGAACGACTGATTATGGTTCTACTGGGCATTAAGGGTTATCACAGGTGCATTTTAAATATCAACACTATGTGTTTTATTCCAAATTGTGTAACCATTTGAATAAATCAAGAGCTTGCGTGAATTATATAACGTAATCTATAGGCATATTTTATTTGCTATTACGTATCATTATCCACACCTTTGTGTATTTCTACAGTAAGGTACTTCAGTCTATATTTGTATCGGCCTGTTCAATCCGTATATGTGTTTGTAGACCATTTTAGACATAGACGTTTGTAAGGTATGCGGCGTTGGGACGCAGTAATGAACACATTGGTTGAGGTTTATATGAAGAGCTTTGATAGAACTACCGCGAATATATACTTCTATATATTATCCACAGAGAAGTCTCAAGTCGATATTTCAATTACTAAAGAATTTTATTTCAATAACGCGTTATGGCATTTACATTGCACCCATTCTTTGATGGGCAATACAAAAACCTGGGAAGTGGAGGGGGGGGTGTAAGTAAAAGGGGGCGGAAAGGGAGGTTTAATTGGCAGATTTATGATACTGTTACAACACATCCCTGACTGGATTATCCATCCAATTAACGTAGATTTTACTGTAAATGTTAATTGGATCTGACTAGGTTTGTTGACCGATTCACATGACACATAACACTACGGACACATATCCGTACGCGACGAAGTTAATTCCATGTGTTCTTATATCGATGTCTAAAGTTGACTTTTGTATAATACTAATTTATAAATCTAACCGTATTTTATTTGAAAAAGCTTTCACACAATTTCACCTGCAAAGACAAACATAAATGGCAGCGGAATCATGATTGATGTTTTATTGCTCAGAAACTCGCTTGCAATGACTTGTCTTCTTTTCTGCATATAACAGTTTTAAGCCACTGTCTAAAACTAATTATAAATGTAATTGTAATTCTTTAAGTGTTCATGTAAAGACATACATAGACAAACTAAAATGTCGAGCCTTAAGTGTTTAATAGTTTCAAGTTTCAAGTTTCAAGTTTTTATTGCATGTAAGGCCACCGGCCCATATACAAAATGCAACAAATTAACAATAAACATAGGTAGTGAGGATACAAATAATATCATTGAATATTATGTCTACAAATATGCATAATTATCATCAACACACATTTATCATAAAACATGATCATCAAAAATAATAATTTTGCCAAGAATAAAAAAAAAAAAAAAAAAAAAAAAACAGCAACATATATTTAAGCAATTTTGAATTAATGTCAAAATTGTTGTTGTTTAACGCTTTTTTAACAATTAATCTATTCTGTTCAAACTATTTTATTGCAGTACTAAATGAGTAGTTGACAGATAATTTTTACATTCTTCCTAACAAAAAATCGTGTCTTTTTTCAAAAGCATAATAAAGATACATAGCAAGGTTACGAATAATTGAATCATTTTCGTTAGACATTAAATTCCTAAGTGCTAAAGTATTTCTGTGTTCCAGAATAAAATGAGGAATATACATGATACGAAGACTTTCGTACAATGGGCATATGAAAAGAAAATGAAATTCGTCTTCTAAGCCACTCTCACAATATAAACATATTCTATCCTCTCTTGCAATACCAAAATATCTACCTGTTTCAACCATTAAGTTATGTGAGGAACTTCTAAACTGTAACAATGCTTTTCTAAATTTCTGAATATCAACAGATGTAACATATTTCTCTAAGCCGAAGGAATGTTTATATTCTATATAATATCGAAGTTTATTGTTACTTACAACACGGGACCTCCAGGTCTGAATAAACTGATCTTTTAGTCTATTGATAAAAACGTATATAAATTGATTTTTATTAGCTACATTTTGTGATTCCCATACATATCCAAAGCCATTTTTATATAGAAGACACCTAATATCAGTTACCCAATTTGAATATCCGATCGCGTCATAATGCTTGAGCATTTTATAACAACATTTAGCATATCTTGTATCAGGTAGCTTAAGAATACGAATCCAATAAGACAAACACGACTTAACTGTATATATGTACATCGGATATCTTCCCAAATCACCTAAGATGACATCATTACAGGTACTATTGGTAGCATTTAAAAAACGTTTACAAGCATATGTTTGTAAATTTTCAATACACGCCATTTCTTTAAGTCCCCAGATTTCAGACCCATATAGAGCAATAGGGCTAACTTTACAGTCAAAAACCTTAAAAAATGTTTTGAAAGGGATGTTTTTTAATTCACCAAAAGAATTAAACAAATGATTTAAAACTCTCTTCGCTTTATCGCACATATTTTCAGCCATTTTATATAGTGATAGTCTGTTTGTAAAACACACACCTACATAACAAAATTGGTTTACAGTTTCAAGTTGAGTTCCATTATAAAACCATTTTTCTCTTTGTGAAATGTGTCCCCCTTTCTTAAAAACAACAACTTTGTTTTTTTGAACATTTACAGTTAAAGAGTACGTTCTGCAAAATGTGTCTAAAATATTTAATTGTCGTTGTAAACCAACGATTGTGTCAGAAACAAATGCCACATCATCAGCAAACATTAAATGTGATATCTCTACTGATTCGGGATACAGCTGTATACCTCTGATGCCCTTTAGCTAAAAAATACGAGAAAGTTCGTTAATAAACAAAATAAAGAGAATCGGGCTAAGACTGCAACCTTGTCGTAGTCCAACGGGGCAATTAAAAGCGTCTGTGTAAGAAAGACCAGCATTATTTTCATGAGAGGATGTCTTAGCAATTTTTGTTTTAACTACAGCTGTAACCGACCTGTATATAGACCTAACTGCATTTATTAAGTTACCCTTGATGCCTTGGTTCGACAAGATCTTAAACAATATTTCTCTTTCGACCGAATCAAACGCTTTTTTGAAATCGATAAATGCCACATAAACAAATTTCCGTTTCATAGCTAGACATTTACTTATCACAGAACTAAGCACAAATGCATTATCAATAGTTGAATAACCAGGTCGAAAACCTGCCTGAGCTTCTGAAAGCTTTGAAAAAGCATCTGTGAAAAATGATATTCTTTTAGTTATAATTGCAATATATATTTTGCTCATAACATCCATTATTGCAATACCACGATAGTTGTCAGGTGAGTTAACGTTGCCATTTTTATGCAACGGAACAAGTACAGATTTAGTCCAAGAATCAGGAAATTCTCCTCTGGAAAATAATCTATTCATAAGTTTACGCATGAAAGGCAAAATGGCAGGCATAGAAAATACAAAGTGTTGTGGTGTGAGATCACCCGATACAGATTTATTAAAGTTAAGTTGTTTAACGGTCGCTTCAATTTCCTCATCAGTGATAGGGGTATTAAAATAATCACACTCGCTACCTGTATTTTCCTTTTGAAATATAGAAATAACATCATTATTAGTCTCCTGAGAGCTTATTGGAGGAGCAAACAATGATTTAAAATGGACATACCATTGATCTAAGCGAATATTTGATTGTTGAATAGGTTTCTTTTGCAATGACTTTATTTGTCTCCAAAAAGATTTAGAATTGCCTATTGACGTTTCTAATCTAGAGATAAACATCTTTTCGTATTTACTTCTTTTTTTCTTACATATCTTCTTAAACGTTTTTTTATATGTTATATAATTATTTAAATCATTTACACTTCGGCTGGACCGAAACCTTTTTAAACAATTAATTGTTTTTCTTTTTTGGAGTCTACACTCATTATCAAACCAACTTTGTTTGATAGAATGTTTTCTGTTTTTTGTACGTTTTATAGATTCAGAACACCCTTTTATTGCATTTTCAAATTCAGTAAGAACAAAATTTATGTTAACATTTTTATAATCAATAAGATCATCAATTTTATCAAAGACTTCAGACAATACTGTGTTGTGTATATCAGTAGTATAAGTGCTTATATTCGTCTCACTCCAATCATAGAACGTGTATGGTGTAGCACATGCGTCAGTCGCCACTCTTTTAAGAGACTTCATAACCAATGATATTGGCATATGACAACTTTCGGGTCGTAACAATATATTAAAATCTACAATTTGGTTTAATAAACTGTTTGATACAATAAAATAATCAACCACGCTACTACCATTTTGATTTATAAAGGTGTAGTCACCAACATCTTTATCATGACCAACCCTACCATTGACAATAGAACAACTATACGTTTTACAAAACTTCAAAAGATCTCTTCCGGCCTTGTTTATTGTATTGTCACGAGACGATCTTGGCAAGGCACTATTATATTCAAATATATCCCTAAACTCATCAAGCTTAGACAAAAAATCATCAATGGATTCAATATAGTCTAGACATTGACCAGTTCTAGAATTTAGGTCACCATTTATCAAAATGTTCAAGCCACATAGGTTATTTTGAATAAGAATATCTTCAAAAGCTACCCATGGTGATACATGTATATCATTGTAAAATGGCGAGCCTTCTGGAGGAAAGTAAAGAGCACAGTATATACAATTATTGTCGAGCCCAAATAATGATTTGTCAATATCTAATATGACGCCAAATTCAAAGTCATCACAAATTCGTTTGACATGCTCGCAAATTGATTGATGTACAAATACAGACACTCCGCCCATCATTCGACCACCTGCAGTTGAAGTTTTTGCATTACATTCGAAATGCGTAAAGTCTTTTACGTATTTATCACAGTAAACAGAATCACTGCTCCATGTCTCTTGACATGATATAATATCAAACGATGCAATTAATCCCACAAAATCAGATGACGAGACTTTGTTTTTTAAACCTTCGATATTCCAGCATAGAAAACACACATTGCCATTAAGGTTCGTTAGGCTTCGGCCACATCCCTAGTCAACTTGTGCAGAAGCAGAAGCAGCAGACATAGTAGCTCCAATAGTAGTGGATGCCTTACGATTATGGATGTCTGAATGACTCGAAGAGATTGCCCTCAGACGTTCACGATTCTGATCATCTAGCGTTCGAACACCCTGTCTAATCTTGTTGTCTCCCTTCCTGCTTGAATGTGATCTCTTTGGGAAGGTAAACAATTTACCGTTCTTGTAGTAACCAACTAGGCCCTGCTTATTCATATCTTTGATTTGCTGCCGTTGCCAGAAGCTTAAATCATTAGCAATACGAATATTGCTTCGACGTAGTACATCCCGATACTTGAACAATTTCAGCTTATCTTCATGATGCTCAAACTTTGCAACAATCATTCTGGGCTTTTTGTTAGATGGATCACCTACGCGTGTAGCACTTGAAATGCAATGACTGGTTACATTGTCAGCTGGATTTGTTGAGCCAAACAATTTGTCGTTTAACACCGACAGAAGTGGATAGGTTTCCGATTCTATTTCATCAACGCCAAATATTCGCAGTGAACTCTTCAACTTTTCAGCTTCGATTTGATTAATCTGCCTTTCTAACTGATCCAACCGGTCATCATGTCGCTCATGTCGCATTCCCATTTGGCCCATTTCGTAATTAAGCATGTCATTTTCGTATCTCATTTGATCAATTTTCTCTTCAAAATTTCTCATAGTAGAATCAGTGATATTTTGTTTTTGTTCGATCCTATTTACATTCGCTTTCAAAGAACCAATCTCACTTTTTAATGCTGAAATATCTTCTCGCACCTGCTTGATTTCATTTTTTACTATTTCCAGGTCTTCTGTCATTTGTTTATTTGAATTGTTAATAGCATCCAAAATAATCTGAGTATCAGTTGTGGGGCCCGGGTTCAACTCTACATCTCCAGATAGAATCAAACGGGTTGCACCATATGACCCGTACTGTCCACCATACATTACCTTTGTTGGGATTACACTTGTTATAGTCATCTGATAATTGACAGTCGTATACACAGCTTCACATGTTTTTTGCATTGCATAGTGTGTAACGATATCATGATGGATTTTCAAAACACATAATGTACAGAGGACAATAAGTGTCAAAACCAATCCACACGCGGACATACGAATGTGCATATCAGTACCTTTGCAAAAAGGAGTATACTTGTAAGCTTTGTTCCGACGTACTTTTAAACAATAAACCTTTGTGAAAAGACCAATTCTCGAACGATGTTCTTCCGCTCCAATACCCATGGTTGTTCAGTTTTTTTGTTTTATTTTGGTCAAAATACCCTTCCGTAGATTGTTTTTCCACTATCACTTATACAGGTATACAAAGAGTACAGTGCAAACTCGTCGCTTAGTGACTAGAGCTTTACGGCTGGCTAATCGTGCACGACTTGCACGGGAAAAGTTAATGAGAAATGTTCCAAAAAAAAACGATATTTTTATAAGTAAAGCATAAAATTCTAGACGTACCAACTTGATTTTTTACCGATCCAAAGAGACAATGTTCACAAACAACTGAATTTGCTTAATTTCCATCAAAACACTCTAGAAATCCATTTTTATTAACTTTTTTGTCAGAGCACAATAAGGTTTGAATGTCAATAAATAAATATTGGCCTTATTGGTTGATGAACAAATAACCGGCGATCTATAACGGCCCAGCGTGAAAAGCGGGATATGTGCCTAGGTGTCTGTGATTTTATTAATATTCTGTTCACACAAGGACAAAGAACTTGTATTTAGATAGATTTAAGTATTACTGTCCCAATATTTTGTATAAATAAATAAATAAATAAATAAATAAATAAATAAATAAATAAATAAATAAATAAATAAATGAACTATATCTCAAGCTTTATGATTATTAGGGAGAACACTCGGTTCAAGATTCGTTTTACTTTGGTTTAAATCCAATGCTACTCAAAATAGTTTGTTTGAACATAAACCAGTATAGTTAAAAATGCAACGAACAGAAACTAATGTGTTGGGTAGACAAAACGAACTCCATTTACCAATCGGATCTTACTTGCCTTAATTTTGATCAGGGTTCAGATTTTTGTCCTTGGAAAATTACTTAAAGCAGATAGCAGACTGGTTAGAAGGCCCAAGTCGACTTGGATGCGAGTTACACCCACACAATTGCACAATTCATCAGTCCGCATCCTAACGCGGTCCATAAGTGCAGTGACAGGGATTTGTGGCAAAGCACGTGGGCCGAATGGTCACAAAACTTCGTCACAAGGGAAATAAGCGTGTACGGATTTTCGCGGACCTGTATACCTGCTCAATTGCAACCTCCAAAATATTCTCAATATCATTGGCTTACAAAAGTAAGAATTAGCACATTGTTATACTTCTTATTTTAATAATATGAAAAGGGGATTTCAAACAAAAATGACCTTTTAATTTTATTCTTGCTATTAAATACCCATTATAGGGCTTGCAATATATTTCAATGAATGTTTCAGGAAAGTATTTTCGTAAGTGACGTAATATTTTAAAAAGAAAATGCAGACACCCTGAAAATAAGCTTTTCAATATATTTATATTTTTCTATGTATAAGAAAATTCTGGTTTCTATTCTATACTGCAATAAACAACTATAACAACCTCAATTAGCACATAGTGTATATTATTTACTTGCTTGTATTGTGAGGTTGAAAAGCTACAAGACGGAAGACATAAATACAGGCGTTTTGCAACACAATGTAGGCTTAGCTTGATTTAAAAATTACATTCTTATCTTACTTAAAGTACATGAAACATCATAATATTTGCATTTCAAGGTACTATACCAAGAACAATATTAGTGTAAGTTTATATATTAGTTAATAAAACCAGACACATTCCTTTTTTTCACGACACAAATGCAACTCAGTTACGATAGTACGTGCATTTTGGTCACATTTATGTTATAATAATATCAGCAAAAATTGTTGCACAATTCAAAACAAGCAATAAAAATACAAACCTCATACGTGAGAAAAAAATATTACAATGTCCTGCATTGATTACCTTCTATTTAAGCAACAAAACTAAACTAAAGAGTGTTTTATTCAAAGAATAAGTTTATTTTCATTTAAAATCAGTTTAAAACAAGCTAAAGAGTTGTATTCCTTATCTACAATTAAAAATGCAAATGCTTTTACATATCGCTTTGAACATTTATTTCACTTGAGGTTTTTCTATCTCTAATGTTCTCAATATCAGAAATGAGATTTATATATTACTTACCAAGTATAAATGTTCTGATTGTTTTGCAGGTACTGTATAACATAAATTACCGAGATGTTTACCAAACACTTTATTCATATAAAGCAGCTAACAACAGCAAGACCTCATAGCATTTTTGACATTATTCGAGAAACATTCTACCTATACTTGTCCTATACACATACAATTTTGATAAGGAAATGATGCAAATCCTTCTTAACAATTCTAAACAATCAATTGATACACTCATTACTTCAAATCCGTTTTAAGTTGAGTTCAGTTGAAAGACATGCAGTCGCCTGGTAATATCTCTTAGTTAGACAAATGTTTTTTTTTTCAAAACATTTTCTTTTAGTCTGACATTACAGATATGTCAAGTGAAACGTTTAAAATAAACACATAATTTCAAAACAGTTTCGTTGAAATGACGAGCTTAGGTGCGGTTATAGCATAGGACAATGATAAGTACCAGAGAGCACTTGGAGGTATAAATCGTAGGTGGATGTTAAACTTAGGATGACCGCGTGCTTTGGTTTAAAAATAAGTAAGGTTGTCAACTAGTGATCGAGTACTCGATCATATTTCTGATAGATGATTGTTTCCTGTCACGATATACTTTGCACTTTTACACCGCAAAAACAATGCATTGGCTGGACTTTGTCCCCATTGAAGATTGACAGGGCACACGTGCTGGCTCCTGGTCGGCGAACAATGTCATCTAGCTGGATATAAATTAATCATTTATACACTTAACTTTCATTCACACTGGTAAACAGGAAGAAGACCGCGATACAAAAGTGAATGCTGATGGGACGTAAGAACGAAGAATGTTGATAATTTTGTTGGCGATTTTTGTTTCCAAGACAGGTATGTTATATCCTACTTTTAGATGCTTTTGAAAGATATTGTTCGGAAATGTCTACTTTTTTAATGGTTATTTATTATGATCCTTTAAATAGTTTAGTGTAGTGTTTCAAATATACAAAAAAAAAAAAACATACAGCATGTAGATATTAAATGTGAAAGTGAAACATAACCTACTTTAACCATTAAATGTTATAGTTATTTATTCATGTATTATCTTTTAAATAAGAATACGTATGGCAAAGTGCTATGAGCATTGCATCATGTACAAAAAATTGAAAAGGCACAGGACAAAGGTATTCACATGCAAGTCAAATGTAGAATAAATAACAAATCTGTGATTTGAGACATTTAAGAAAAAGAGCAAACCCAACAGTTACCGCCTTAGTACAAGTGAGTCGGCAATATGGATCAATTGGGTTGTTTAAAGAAACTGGTTTTATAGAGCTCTAACCTCGCACTTCCTGATGGGTTTCTCAAATGCAAGCAATAAAAAGAAAATCGATCCATTCAAACACATGTCCAAGCGCTGACGTTTTGTATGATAAGGTATGACGAAAGTGGTGACGTCATTGAAAAATCATGTCCACATAGTGTTTAGAAGAGAGATGGGTATTATTTCGAGTAGAATAACTACAAAAAATTGTTGATAGTAAATGAAATTTACTTAAAGACTCCTTTGTGGCTGAAAAAATCAATTACTTATTGCTTTATATTGTATTGAGAAATATCTACAAACATTTAATGGTCACGCACACACAACATAAAATTTAAGCAATGTACTGACCACAGCTACTGCCAGATTTGCATGGGACAATAGGAAAGGTATACTCAGAGGCGGAATTTGTGAGATATATAAATTATCAATGTAAACATAGTTTTGTATTGCCTGTATCGGCTTCAGGTTTGGATTTCTTTTACCATATTTAATACGAAAAGGCACAGACAACTCACACAAAAAGGAGAAGGATATAAGATAAACGAAAACATGTTTATGGTTTATGAATTTAAACGATATAAACATTTCAATGTATTATTTTATCAAAATATGTATTATATATATATATATATATATATATATATATATATATATATATATATATATATATATATATATATATATATATATATATATATATATATATACATAAAATTGTATAAGAAAATTATTTCTTACATATGTTCTATACATATATAAAAATTAGATTTTACAACCTCTTAGCTATCCAAGTAACCTTAATCTAAACATAAAAAAGCTTCACTTAAATTCTTTTTTTTCTTATTACAATTACTTACAAATTGCAAGGCAATACTTTTAATATGTATACATAGAAATGGTGGTAATCTTTTTTCTACATGTTTATTACCGATAGGTAGAAATTATAAGTGTAAAATGTATACATAGAATAGATAGCGAAATATTGCCTTAATGAACGAATATGTAATGTTGTGGCATAAGAATGAGTTTGGTCAAAAATTTTCACAATATGCTGTTGTCTGAAGACCTTTTATGCAACAATCAAAGCTTGTAGTCCAAAGTGGAGTGTGTACTTTAATCCTAGACATTAAAACTGTCTAGGAAACGTTTAAATAAAATATTAAACAATACATAAGCTTGCTAAGAAACGTAACCCTGCATTTTTTGCAAATGCATTTGCCTACTTGGACTATCAAGTTGCAAGCAAGACTTTCCTAATCGTTATATTGACGGGAGGTTATCAAATAAATTCATTTTAAATTTATATTTATTTAAGACAAGAAGCACTGCCTCAAAGTAAATTGTTATCTTATGTTTTATAACACTTTTACTTCGTGTATTTCTTTCACTTATATGTTGCACCGGACCTGGCAATCAGTATAGTGTCGGCTGCTGGTACCTGAGATACAAGGTTCCAACAAGGACCTCTACACATTAGGTCGATTAACTCTGGTCTTTTGCTTTTGTTAAAATGCTAATATATAGTGCATAGTCATACTTCATTTTTATGCCGGCTTCACAAAGGATTAAAACATAATTCACGCAGTTGTTGACAAAAGGCAAATAAAACAAGCATTCAGATTAAATGAATTAAAGGCAAGATTCACTGCCTCAAAGTGAATGGTTGAATTTAGGTTTTATAAAACATATATCTTATCTGTACTTCTATGCCGCACCAGACCTAGCAATCGGTATAGCTTTGGCTACATGAATGGGAGGTTCAGGGTAAAAGATTCACATTCGCCTAGTGTTTTATATCGATATATATGTTTATTGTCATATTTTAGCATTCATGCCGGCCTAACGTATACATTTTCATATGACTTAAACATCAATGACGCAACTGTTAACAGAATGTAAATCACAAACATATTGAAAAAATGCAGCATTTGTCTTTGGGGTATAAAAGCAACAAACTATAACTGACCGATAGTCGGTGTGCCGTAATCTCTTACACCTCTTTTATTAAAATAGGTCGGATTTATTTTTATTGCTTGCAACGGAGAAATAACTCCGAATGTGCAATGTTATAGCTCAGTTAAACCCGTTTAAGTACCACAGTCGGTCCTTTTTGCCGACTGACCGTTCGAAGGTGGTAACTTTCGGGTTTGCTTTTTTAGTTAAACGACTTATCACATATCTGTACTTACATTTACTTTGGGCTTGCATTTGAATTCCTTTGCCTTGTTTTTTTTTTAATTTTGGTATATGTTGCAATGCTCGAGGGACTTCAATCTGATTAAAATCCTATCCTGAAAACTGCTCTGCTATCAGGATCTGATGACGAATCAATAAATCCTTCCTAACCATTTCGATGTTGCCTAAAAATCCCTAAAGTAAATGATGATTCGAAGCGTACCGAATGTATCATTTTAATGGCTGCTCCCTATTAAACAAATGTAAACATGGACACTCCGCGCAAGACTTATGTCACTGAAGACAGGTGCGTTGTTTGCGGTATCCCATTTGTTTCAACATCAGAAACATCTTCAGGTCGAAATTTAACTAACAAGCAGTTGCAGATCAAACTTAAACTAAGTGACATTTCAACTGCATTATTGATAGCAGTTATTTTGCGACTCTTACCGAAAGCATTGTGAAAAAGCTCTCTGATTGGCTGTTCTAAAATTATTATTCGGAGAAAACCATTTTTGTTTATAGACGGTATTCGCGTTCCGTCATCAGATCTAACATTGTGTAAGATCTCACTTTAGCGAGATAGATGGGCTTTGGAATATATTCTTTCTGAAGTCATGTGTAGCATTTATCGGCTAGTAATAACTAAAACGCTAAATGAGTGACACTTCTTGGTACTGGTGACTGTGAAAGTGAAATTATTGTTTTGTAACTTTTGTACTAAATGTACTTACACTGTTTTGATACTGTGTTAAGTACTATTTAAGAACGTTATCCATTTGTAAACTACATGAGTATATTGCCTCTGTTTAATCTATGTTTATCTCATGCAAGTCAACCATTGCATTGTACTTTCATAACTTTATCTGTATTTTAATTATCATTACGATCATTATGTGCGTTCTTCACTATGTTATTACAGAACCGAGAAGTCTCCGTTCAAATTAGAACCACAACAAAGAATATTCTGTTTTTACCTTTTTAAGTTAACCTACACAACATATGGCCCTCAAATGAATAATACAGGTGTACGGTTCTTTATTGTACTCTTGTCTGTGTTTTCTTCGATATATCAGCATGAATTTATTGATTGTTACCTCAAATATCAATGAACAAGTCATCATAAGACCTCCCCTTTTCACGCGTGTGTCCACTTCGCTTTGTTTAATTGTTTACTTATCTTAGTATGAAACGTAGGGTTTTGTTTGACACAAGAGGAAGCAATACAATGATTTTATTTCGTACGAATATTGGTGCTGTACTCGTTGTTTATATTCCCATATTAAATACTTCGCGCTGAACCGCACTCGAACCCACGTGGCTTAACAAACAGAGGGGTTACAAATCGGCGACTCTACCATTTCGATTGTGTAACGTTGTGAAGATAAATCCGCTTATGAGTCGAATGACCTTTCTGGATGATCTTGAATTATCTTATGTATTCCAAATGTTAATCATGTCTTTTACAGGTCATGTTGAAACCAGGTGTACCAACAGTCCAAATGAGTGTGACAGTAATGGAAAGAGCATTTATTGTCCTACGAATTGTGATGATTGTACACACAGCGGTATCGAATTGTCATGTGACACATGCAAAGCTGGCTTTTATGGACCAACGTGTAACCTATCATGTCCAGATAAATGTCAAGACAGGGAATGTAATAAAATAAATAGGCTTTGCAGTAAGGGATGTGATGTTGGCTATCACGGATCTTTTTGCGACCATATTTGTTCAATTGGGGTGTCAATATAGGGAATGCAAACAAAGCAATGGGTTTTGCAGTAAAGGATGTGCTCTTGATTATTACGGAGATTAAATGTCATTTCAGCTGTTCACATAGGTGTCAAGGTAAACAATGCAATAGAGATGGTGTTTGCACTAACAGATGTATTTTTGGCTTGTACGGAGAAAGGTGTGATCAAAATTGTCCAATCAGGTGTC
This sequence comes from Sinonovacula constricta, assembly GCA_007844125.1. NCBI lineage: Eukaryota > Metazoa > Mollusca > Bivalvia > Cardiida > Solecurtidae > Sinonovacula > Sinonovacula constricta. Next base: position 36,546,172 of record CM017570.1, on the reverse strand, counting down.
AAGATTATGGGATGCAATAAAGATGGTGCTTGCATTAAACGTTGTCTTTCTGGCTTGTACGGAGATAAATGTGATCGAAATTGTTCCATAGGTTGTCAAGATATGGTCTGCAATAAAGATGGTGCCTGTATTAAAGGATGTGCTGTTGGTTAATCATGGTCATTTATGTAATGTGTCATGTTCGAAGGCATGTCGTAACAAAGCATGTGACCGTCTAAATGGGACATGCACACATGGATGCATTGAAGGATACGATGATAAGTACGTGTCATTTGTGTAGCAACTGCAACAAAGGTATGCTTTTTTTGGTTTTTAACTATGTGTTTAGCTGATTTAATCCGATTCTTGACATGACAGTGGATGCCATTTCGATTTATGTAATCATGCTCATATATAAGTTTTGTGACTAACATGCGCTTGGTGACTTAATTACATTTGTCATATATAAGGTAGCTCCCCTATATGCGAAACTTGTAAGTCGAATATGTATATTTTCTCTCCTTAAATGCAGAAAGCACTCAAATATAATTGTTGTTTTATGTAAAGTAACTTGTTGCCGTTCCCATACTTGTTACACCGTTGTCAATATCATATAGCGCCTCCCATCAGTTCCGATAGTTGATCATGCAAAACCATAAACGCATCTCCAGTAATGTTTTTGTCTTTATGAATACTTTTGCTGCGAACTGGGACTTTTTAAGCTTTATTTTATGCTTTATTTGTTTAAAGATGATAACCGATGAACTGTTTTTGAATATATATGTTTCTTAGAAATTCCCAGACGACAATGCCCCCATATGACTCCTTTGAAGATGGATTTGGCTATTGGTGCGAGTATTTTAGTATCAGGTGCAGTGGCATTGATACTGCTCGTAAGGTCAGTTATCTTACGTGTGTTTAACATATGCTCTAATATGTTTGACAATAAATTGTTAAACTATCATTCAATGTCATTATTTGTAAATGAGGCTTTATAGAATCGTTAAAAAATTGTGTATTTTAAAGAGGAATAAAAACGTTATTGCTATCTTGTCCATAAGACAATAATTAAAAAGAACATTAGAAAGCTACATCGTACGTCACTATCGAACTTAACGAAATGTATGTTATCATTATAGTAATGGTATGGTGTTTGGAAAAAAAAAAACTATAACAAGTATTTGTACAAGCTTAAATTATAGAAATGTCTGCTTGTGTTGTTATTTTGGGCGCCTGTGGCCGATAGCTAAACGTTGACGACTTGTAACTACCCAGCCCTTCATCGCTGGGGTTCGAGACTTGGTCGGTGCTAAAAAACCTAATGTGGGTAAGTCGTCCAAACGACCTGTGGTGTGCTGGTGGTTCGACTTATACATTTATATGATTTAGTCGTCATCTAAATAGAGGATGACGGGGTTAATATAACATACATTAATATAATAATTGAGTCAGTTCAATGCAATATAAATCACAACTTTTCAGGAGAAGACGCAGCCAAGAACAGCAACTTCCAGAGGTGTGAATTCCGATCGTCAGTACAACAAAAGTAATATTCGAAACCCTATACATGATGCTTCGATTGGTATCCACAACACCATCGCAACCTCAGAGGCAAGGCCAAATAGCGATGACCATGTATACGCTTTCGTTTTGAAAACATGTCAAAAACGTTGCAATAAAATGAACCAATCTATCCCAGATAGTAATATTTACGACGTCACTTCGACAGAGAGATCATCCGAAAAATTTAAAGGTAGACAAAGATGGGAGGCGTGTTAACGGGAGACGATACGTATAGCCATATTAGTCATTTAAATAAAATGGGACTTTTTTCGATGGACAACATAGAAAGGTGGAGTCTGTGTATGACCATGTAACACACGACTTTGGTCGTCAGGGTATCGAAGGGAAATATTGTTAAGCAATGAACAACAAATGGCAGCCGTCGGGAACAATTATTAAAGGCTACCAACGTCATTGTAATTGATCTGATAACTAAATCAAATAATAAATTATAAACAATTGTTTCAGTCTTGAACATTTGCGATTTTATTAAAATATCTAAGTACGTAGAATTCTTAAAATATACCATTCATCGACTTTTTCTGAAAGAACTTCACAACATGTGTATATTTTTATAATGTCGGTTGCGCCATGGGGTTATTATAAGCCAATCTGCAATGATTTTTATGGTCCAAGAAATTTGAACGAGAAAACATTCATGCAATACTTTCTGATGTTTGAGTTTTTCTGAAGTGTTTCTTCTACTAAGCTAACAGCTTTTTCCATTTGGAACTTGTTTTGTGGGAAATGACACGATACATTTGAATATATGGCACTTGTTACTTGTATAACAATTTATTTACTAAGTTCTGTTAGTAGCGAATGACTCGGGATTCTCAGTTCCAAATACAAATATTAGACTTTATTAAAACATTTAAAAAGTCTTTATTACAATAAATTACATAAATGGTAGCTGATTGTGTCTTAAGTTTATGAGAAATTACAATACATCCAAAACAATTATGTTAATAAATATAAATAACATGAATAACCACATTAAAGTTATTAATGATAAACCCATGTCACAAAAGTTAGCAAACATATATATACTGTCTATCAAATCTGACATTTTTCTGGTTCCCGGATTGTGATGGCGTAGTAAATCACCTTAGTGTCTGGTATTCTATAGGCGATACAACAAGCTTAAACATTTTTTGTACATGAATAAGCTTCGCCGATAGAAAGAAGATGACAGGAGAATTTAAGATTGTTTCCTGTCGCGATATACGCAGCACATTTACATCGCAAAAACAATGCATTGGCTGGACATTGTCCCCATTCAAGGGTGACAGGGCAAACACTTGATGGCTACTGGTCGGCGAACAATATATAGCCGGATATAAATTAAACATTTATACACTAAACCTTCATTTGCATTGGTAAACAGGAATAAGTCCGCGATAAAAAAGTGTATGCTGGTGGGACGTAAGAACGAATAATGTTATTAATTTTGTTGGCGATCATCATTTGCCAAACAGGTATGTTATATTCTACTTTTAGATGCTAATGAAAGATATTGGTCGGAAATGTCTGCTATTCTGATGGTTATTTATCATGATCCGTTAAATGGTTAAGTTTACTTTTTCAAATATACAAAAATTCATAAAGCATGAACTGTAAAAATGAAACATAACCTAATTTCACCATTAAATGTTATAGTAATTTTATAAATGTATCATCTCTTAAAGACACGTTTGTAGCTGAATTAATATTTTACTTATCGCATATAATCGTATTGAGAAATATCCACAAAACTTGTATAAGATAATTATTTCTTACATACATCCATACATATATTTAAATATGATATTACAATTTCTCAGTTATCCAAGAAACCTTTATCCAATCATGAAAAGCTTCACTTGAATTCGTTTATTATCTTCACGTGATTATTACCATTTACTTAGAAAAAGCAAGATAAAATCTTAACATGTATACATACAAATGTTGATAATATTTTTCCCTACATAATTATTACCGATATGTGGAAAGTAGAAATTATTTGCGTAAAATCTATGCATAAAAAAGACAGTTAAGTATTGCCTTAATGAAAGGATAATGTAATGTTTTAGCACAATAACGATACAATAGACAGTGAACTATTTCCTTAATGTTAAGATAATGTAATGTTGTGGCACAATAACGATAAAGCTGACAGCGAAGTATTTCCTTAATGTTAAGATAATGTAATGTTGTAGCACAATAACGAGTTTGGTTAACAATGTTCACAATATGCCGTTATCTCACGACCTTTAAAGCAACAATCAAAGCTGGTAGCCGAAAGTGGAGTGTGTTATTTGAATCTAGACATTAAAACTGTCGACAAAACGTTTAAATAAAATATTATACAAAACATAAGCTTGCTAAGTAACGTAAGCCTTCATTTCTTGCAAATACATTTGCAAGCAAGACTTTCCTTATCGTTTACTTGACGGGAGGTTATCAAATAATCCCATTTTAAACTAATATTTATTTAAGACAAGAAGCACTGCCTAAATATAAATTGTTATCTTATGTTTAATAAAACTTATACTTCATGTGTTCCTGTCACTTATATGTTGCCCCGGACCTGACATTCAGTATAGCGTCGGCTGCAGGGACAGGAGATACAAGGTTCCAACCAGGACACTACATATTAAGTCAATTACCCTTTGTCTTTAGCATTTGTTAAAATGCTTATATATAGTGATTGTAAAGTCATATTTCAGTATTCATTCCGGCTTCACAAATGATTAATAAGGATATATGACAAAGTCGTTATGAGCATTGTAACATATACCAAAATTTGAAAAGGCACAGAACAAAGGTATCCACACGCAAGCCAAGTGCAAAAGAACAAATCTGTGATGAGTCATTTATCAAACCGTGTAAACCCGCCAGTTACCGCATTGGAACAGTCAGTTGGCAATATGGACCGACTGGGGTACCAAAACCGGCCCCACAGAGCCCTAACCACGCGCCTTCTGATGGGCCTCCCAAACGCAAGCAATGAAAAGTAAACAGCTCTATTTGAATAAAAAAATGTCCAAGCGCTTACGTTTTCTTTGATAAGGTAAGACGAATGTTGTGACGTCATTCAAAAATTATTTCAACATCATTCACGTAGTTGTTAACAGAAGGTTAATAGAATTATTGATACTATGTATTAAAGGCAAGAAGCACTGCCCCGAGGTAAATTGTATCAGTACCTCTATGCTGCACAGGACCTGGCAATCTGTATGGGAGGTTCAGGCAACAAGACTCACATTTGTCTAGTGTTTTATGTATTTATTTAATGTTTATTGACATATTTTAGCATTCGTGCTTGATTAACATATTCATTTCCATACAATTGAAACATCAACGACCCAATGTTAATAGAATGCAAATCACAAACTTATTGAAAAAAATAAATTGCAGCAATTGTGTTTTGGGTATACAAGTAACAAAATATAACTGACCGATAGTCGGTGTGCCGTTTTTTCTAACACCCCATAGAACGGATGCGCTTTTTGTTAGGACTAAAACAATGCAATGAAAAAAACAAAAGCAACGATCAAGTGGTTAAAACTGGACTATGGACTTTATGAATTATTCTGAATTATGGACAGGCTATTGTAATATGTGGCATGCACGTTTTATCATTATTATTCTTACATTGTTACAATAGAGGTCGTGAATTGGTTATTGTCAATTGATATTCATGTTGTATTATTCAGTGTTATATTTCCGTTGCTCGTGTCTGATCATTTGAATTTACAAATGTTGATTATGATTAGTGACCTGCATTTTCTGTATACATCTGCAGCTTTCTCAGACAGTAACATTTGACTCTCTGCGCTTGGACATTTCTTTTATTAAATAGATCGGATTTGTACTTATTGCTTGCATTTGAAGAATAACTCAGGAAGTGCAATGTTACAGCTCTGTTAAACCATTTTAAGTACCACAGTCTGTCCCGTTGCGGACTGACCGTTCCAAGGTGGTAACTTTTAGGTTTCCTCTTTTTGATAAATGATTCACCACATATTTCTTTTACTTTTACATTTTTGTTTGCATGTGAATTACTTTCCCTGTCCCTTTTTCAATGTTGGTATATGTTGCGATGCTCATGGGGCTTTGTCATATATTCTTTTGGAAGTCATCTGTATCATTTTCCGGCAATTATTAACGAGCACGCTAAATGAGTGACACGTGCTGTTACTGGTGAGAGATAAATTATCATTTTGTAACTGTTGTATGTATGAACTTAAACTAATGAACTTAAAAACCATCATAAGAAACGAGTGCGCTCTTTACTTTGCAATGACAGAACCGAGAACTCTCAGTTCAAATTAGAGCCACAACAAAGAATATTCACATCATATGGCTCACAAATTATTGTTAGAGTTTTATCTTGTACGGTTGTTTATTGTACACGTGTCTGTGGCTTCTTCGATATATTAACATGAGTTAATTGATTGTTTCCTCGTATATCTAAGGACAAGATACCTTAAGCCCATCCACTTACACCATTTACTCTTGCTTTTTTGTTGAATTGCTAGTTTTTTTGTATGGAACGCATGCATTTTTATCAAAGAGGAAGGAACATAGTGATATATTTCGTACGGATATAGAAATATTAAACAAAATGGCTAATTATGCTAAAGAGGCAGAGAGAATGAGAGGGAGAGAGAGAGAGAGAGAGAGAGAGAGAGAGAGAGAGACAGACAGACAGACAGACAGAGAGAGAGAGAGACCTTTCCACATGATGTATTTCGCCCTGAGCCGGACTCGAACCAACACGGTTTAGCAGTCAGAGAGGTTACAAATCGGCAACTCTACCACTACGCCACAGGCGCCCCCATGTATGCATATGTGTTTTTACTTCTGCACTAGTGTGTACCGTTTTGAAGACGAATTCGCTTATGACCCGAACGACCCTTTTGATGATCTTTTTATTCAATTTTATTCAAAATGTATTTTACAGGTGATATTGAAACCAGGTGTACCAACTGTCCAAATGATTGTGACATTAATGGCAAGTGCAATAACTGTCCTGAAAATTGTGGTAATTGTACACACAGCAGCATCAAATTGTCATGTGACACTTGCAAAGCTGGCTTTTATGGACCAACTTGTAACCTAACATGTCCTGATAATTGTCAAGACAGGGAATGTAATAAAATTTCTAAGCTTTGCAGTAAGGGATGTGATGTTGGCTATCACGGATATGGGTGCGATCAAACTTGTTCAATGGGGTGTCAAGATAGGGAATGCAATAACAGCAACGGGTTTTGCAGTAAAGGATGTGTTCTTGGTTATTTCGGAGATAAATGTCATTTTACTGTTCGCATGGGTGTCAAGGTAAAGAATGCAATAAAGATGGTGTTTGCACTAACGGATGTCATTTTGGCTTGTACGGAAATAGATGTGACCAAAAGTGTCCCATCGGGTGTCAAGATATGGAATGCAATACATATGGTGCTTGCAAGAACGAATGTGTTTCCGGCTTGTACGGAAATAGATGTGATCAAAATTGTTCCATTGGGTGTCAAGATATGGAATGCAATAAATATGGTGCTTGCAAGAACGAATGTATTTCCGGCTTGTACGGAGATAAGTGTGATCGAAATTGTTCTAAAAGGTGTCAAGATATAGAATGCAATAAAGATGGTGCCTGCAGTAAAGGATGTGCTGTTGGTTATCATGGTTATTTATGTAATGTGTCATGTTCGAAAGCTTGTCGTTACAAAACATGTGACCGTCTAAATGGGGCATGCACGCATGGATGCATTGAAGGACGCGATGTTGAGACCTGTCACCTGTGTAACAATTGCAACAAAGGTATGATTTGTTGTTTGTAACTGTGTGTTTAGCTTATTTAATTAGATTCTTGACATGTCAGTGCATGTTATTTCGATTTATGTAATCATGCTTATATATTAGGATAGCGACTTACCTACGCTTGGTTACTTAATTACATTTGTCATGTAAAAGGTAGCCCCCGCTATATGCGAAGGTTGTAAGTTGAATATGTATATTTTTTCTCCTTAAATGCGGAGGGCTCTTAAATATAATTGTTGTTTTATGTTAAGTAACTTGTTGCCGTTCACATACCTGTTACAATATGGTCAATACCATACAGCACCTACCATCAGTTCCGATAGGTGATTATAAAAAACATAAACACATTTCCAGTAATAAGTATGTTTTATATATACTTTTTGCTGCGACCTGATACAAACTGGGACTTTTTAATCTTTTTTATTCTTTATTTTCTTAAAGATGATAACCGATGAACTATTTTGTAATCTATATGTTTCTTAGAAATTCCCCGACCACAATGCCCCCATATGATTCCTTTGAAGATGGATTTGGCTATTGGTGCGAGTATTTTAGTAGCAGGGGCAGTTGCTTTGATACTGCTCGGAAGGTCAGTCATCCTACTTGTGTTTAACATATGCTGTAATATTTTTGACATTAAATTGTTAAAGTATTATTCAATGTCATTATTTGTAAATGGGGCTTTATACAATCATTAAAAATATGAGTATTTTAAAGAGAAATAAAAACGTTATTGCTATCTTGTCCATAAAACAATAATTGAAAATAACATAAGATAGCTACATCGTACGTCAGTCTAGAATTCATCAAACTGTATGTTATCATTATCGTAATGATATGGTGTTTGGAAAAACCTATAAGAAGTATTTGTACCAGCTTCTTTTGTAGAAATGTTTGCTTGTGTTGTTATTTTGGGCGGCTGTGGCTGCTAGCTTAACGTTGACAACTATTAACTACTCAGCCCTTTATCGCTGGGGTTCGAGACCTGGTCGGTGCGAACAAACCTAATGTGGGTGAGTAGTCCAAACGACCTGTTGTGTGCTGGTGGTTCGACTTATACACTTATATGGTTTAATCGTCATCTAAGTATAGGCGGACGTGGTAAATATAACACATATTAATATCATAATTGTGTCAATTTAATGCAATATAAATCACAACTTTTCAGGAGAAGACGCAGTCAAGAACAGCAACTTACAGAGGTGTAAATTCCGGCCTTCAGTACAACAAAAGTAATATTTGAAACCCTATACATGATGCTGCGATTGGTATCCACAGCACCATCCAAGCTCAGAGGCGAGGCCAAAAAGCGATGACCATGTATACGCCTTCGTTTAGCATACATCTAAAGTTTGGAAGGGTACCACAATATCATGAGATGTATTCTACCGTCAGTGAAGTGATGCTTCCTCGGAGCCTGACAATTGTTTAAGCCGCCGGTTGAAAAATCAACACATAAAGGTTGAATAACCTGAAAGCATGTCGTTTATTTTCTCATATGGGGATTGTTACGTATATTTACTTTTATGATCATTGGATTTTGGTTTTTCAATTCCGTCTTCACATGAACAGGATGCTACAATCATTTACTCTTTTCTTGATTCAAAAAGCTAATTTCAATGAAAATCAACAATTTTTGCGTAGTTCTTCTAAAATCTTTGAGGACATTATTTTTCAATGACGCCACTACTTATCCTTATAACTAGCCAAAATACACAACAACAACAAAAACAAAAATGTAACAACAACAACAAAAATAAACACAACAAAAAACAACAACAAAACAAAAAAAAAAAAAAAAAAAACAAAACAAAAAAACAACAACAAAACAACAACAAAAACAACCAAAAACAGCGTTAAAGATGTATATATATATACAGAGATAGAGAGAGAGAGAGAGAGAGAGAGAGAGAGAGAGAGAGAGAGAGAGAGAGAGAGAGAGAGAGATAAATATAAATTGCTACCAAACGCACTCAGCACGCACGCCTAACGAAACATTCACTATCACTATCAACTATGAGGCTATCAACACGAGAAGGGCATGCTGCTGACCGATAATGATCTTCATTCATATGTATTTACGTCCATTTATCCTCAGTTAACGCATTTCAGACTACACTTATTATATCGGCAAAAAGAAAATTTTAATTTCAATTTACTGACCTCCTTTGAAATGAATATCTTTTTCATTTTAAATACAAATTTCCTATGACAATGTATTCAATCTTCCTGTAAATCCTTTGGCTTTTAATTGTTTTGCACTAAGATATTTATTATTTATAAGAAATTAAATTCGTATGTGAAAAATGTTATTATAAATACGTTCTTAAGTAATAGTTTAAAATCCGACATAAGTGTTAAAGCTTTGTAAATATTGTTTCTTAAGTTGTCAATCTTAACTTCTTTGCACTATTTTCTTTGTAGATCGTGATTACATAATCACCTTCGTTTATGTTTCGAAACATAGCAACTGCCGTTATACTTTTTCAACCAGTATACATATTCTCCTGTGAAGATTTTCCCGGGAAAGGAAAATGACGGGATAGTTTATTCTGCTATAGACAAATAACAAAATCTGATGATAATAATGCTGATAATAATGTGGTGTTAGTGGTAAATGTGGGGTCATAGTGGCTTTGGTGGTTGTTTGGTGATGGTGATGATGATGATTATGATGATGATAATGATGCTGATGATACTGCTGCGGCCCTTGTTTCTTATGCTTATGATGATGACAATTTTAATGATTTTTATTTTGTTGTTGTTGATTGCGGTGATGATAATGTTAGCGAGGATTTGTTAGTTGTAATTATGTGGTGGTGGTGATGATGATCATACTTATGATGATAAAGAAGAAAAAGAAGAAGAAGAAGAAGAAGAAGAAGAAGAAGAAGAAGAAGAAGAAGAAGAAGAAGAAGAAGAAGAAGAAGAAGAAGAAGAAGAAGAAGAAGAAGAAGAAGAAAAAAAAGCGAAAAAGGAGAGGAAGATAATATGATAAGTTCTTTAGTTAGTGTTTAGATGTTCATTGTGACTACAACCACTTACTGAATTAGTCATAATAGACAATAAAGATAAACAACTAAGGAGATGAGAAATATAACAATTCCCTTTGTATGATGAATATACTTAGTACTAACGGAAATTTTGAACATTACAAACTGTAAATGTATATATTTAATGGCCTTCACAAATGTAAATAAAACACTTATCGTTGATGCTTGAAATTTACGCTCGCAAACACTGCACACACCGTAAAAAGCAGTTTGTATCGAACTTATATCCATTCGAGCCATAATGTTAATAAGAGTCTCTCTTTTTGTGTAATCCATGGTGTTTATGTGCATGTCATGGCATATTCTATCTATCTATCTATCTATCTATCTATCTATCTATCTATCTATCTATCTATCTATCTATCTATCTATCTATCTATCTATCTATCTATCTATCTATCTATCTATCTATCTATCTATCTATCTATCTAAACATAAATACAGTCTTATCAAATGGGGTGACTGAATAAAAGCAAGATACATGTTAGAGACTGTTTAGTGTGTGTGTTTGTGTGTGTGTTTGTGTGTGTTTGTGTGTGTGTTTGTGGGTGTGTGTTTGTGTGTGTGTTTGTGTGTGTTTGTTTGTGTGTTTGTGGGTGTGTTTGTGTGTGGGTGTGTTTGTGTGTGCTTGTGTGTGGTTGTGTGTGTGTGCTTGTGTGTGTTTGTGTGTGTGTTTGTGTGTGTGTGTGTGTTTGTGTTTGTGTGTGTGTTTGTGTATGTGTGTGTGTTTTTGTGTGTGTGTTTATGTGTGTGAGTTTTTGTGTGTGTGTGTTTGTGTGTGTTTGCGTGTTAGTGTGTGTTTGTGTGTGTGTGTGTGTGTGTCTGTGTGTGTGGTTACAGCGTCGCAACGAGTTGAGATCTCCCACGTTTTTAATTGTGGTTTAGTGGGCTTTAGATGTTTTTAAACAAAAATACAAAACAACGATGCAAATGTGACCAACGCTTGCCAAGTCGCGTAATGCACGTTTATTTTATCTAGGTTTATATTGTTATCTTTGTTCTGTATTTGTTTTTTGAAACTGTGTATATCGTACTCGACGTCAGACATTTTATTATACATTGCGCGACATTTGTCATGACATATACATATTTGCATCAATTTCGACAAAATTCCTGCATAGTATGCTCATGTGACAGGTATTATTTAAAAGATAGAAACCATACACACATTGCACTTGATAATTTAAAGTCGCAATAAGACAGTGTGTTATTCACTGCTATGGAACTGGCATTGTCTAGATGACAACGACCTTCTAAGAAACTGGCAGCATTGTTCTTTGTTTCAAAGTTCAAGTGGATGCGTCGGTTCAGTTAAAGACTTTTGCAGTGACCGGTGACTATATAAGGAACAATAAGTATATAAGAAAAATAAAGTACAAATCAAATGTGTTTTTTTGTTTTCAATTTCAAGTGGGTGCGTCAGTCCAGTTTATGACACATGCACGGACAGTTCGCATGACCATATAAGGAAATATAAGTAGATAAGGAAAATAACGTGTATTGACTTAACTTCGTTGTTTTGTTTATGAACGAGTTCTATGTACAATATGTCCACAATGATACGTGGTTGTTTCCTCCATCTAAAAATAATAGGCATAACAACATCAATTTTTGTTTGCGAGAGTGAAGAAGATAATAAGAAAATACGATTCGTTAGTTGAAATCTAATCTTAAATTTACGCTCAACTATTTGTTGCTTACAGCGCTGCTCGCTCTGCCAGTTAAATTACCGCAACAGTATGGCTTACCTTCTTGATATACACCTAACATCACCGTGTTTCGTCAGACCTGTGTACTGCAACTTTCATAATATGCTGTGTTATATACACGTAGCTGTAGTCGCTTCTGTTTGTTTCACGCGAAGTACGCTACGTACCCAAGATTCCCTTAAGTGCCCTTACTAGTAAAAACCTCAAAGTCAGAACTTAGACATAAACACTATCAACATTAATGTAAAGAAATAAATCAATATCCTATATCCTGTCTATGTTATGTCTAGGCATAAAAAAAGTAATTAAGATAAACTGTGATTCATTGTGGCGTAACATTGGATTGGTGCAATTGGCATTTACCACATGCGGCATATTATTATGATTATGTATCAAGTAGTGAATGGCAATAACATAGCAAATGGTTCAATTAGCAGTTACACAAACAGGCAATGAAATCATATCTTAGGTATTTGTGTTGGTCAGCCGGTGTAGCCATTGTGTGCACTGTGGCTTAACCGATTAACGTGTGTGTGATTCGGCCGGCAGACCCGATTTCAAGTGCATAATCGTGAAGCAGTGTGGAATATGCGATGCGGGGAATAGTGTTTTGTGGCGTGACACGTGTGTTGTATGTATAGTGTCCCATCCTGTGATATAAATGTGCTCCACATAATACCATGCGTATTATACTTAGAACAGATGCCGTCATCCCGTTTGCAATTTGCGAAATAAAGTATACGCTTGTCCGAATGCTGCCAATAATATGTACATTGTACTTGTTTGTCCAAACGCTAGCAGTAAGTTGTACATGCTACTTGCTTGTCCGAATGCTGGAAATAAGTTGGACATTCAGTATTTTGCTTTTCCGTGGCCTAGTGCTTGCAATATATTGCATATTGTTAAATGTCAATGATAATAGAACTTACCTGTCACATTATCCCTTTACTCTAGTGTATGCAACATAAGTGGCAGTCATCTCCTTGCATGCATGTGAATGCTTCTAATTATACGTGTATATTATTGTATACAAATCATAAGAATTGCGTCGTATACTTCCGCTGTGCTTTTTGTCACTTAAGAATTATTGACTTTATAGAACAAGTGCGTGTGTGTGTTTTTCTATCCTGGTATTTTAAAAGTGTGACCAAATTCAAAAACTGTTCAAATTTTAAAACAATTGATAGAGTAATTTTGTAGAATTCGCAACCAATCATGAATCCACGAACACACTGATAAATTAATGTAAATATTCCGGAAGAGCCATTGATATAACACAAGTATATGGCACATTGAATGTTTATTTATTGCGGTTTAAAAAGTCAAAAATAATGAGGTCGCTTGCTTTCCCTACAAAACTATATATGTATATACTTGTATTTTATGACTATAATAATATTTTAACAACTAGTTACATAGGTAATCTCTATTTTGCCACTTTTAATATTCCTGTCAAAACAAGACGTTTCCCTTACACCCTTCCTGTCTGATCTGATGGTCTTATGGCTAACACTTTTGTGCATTCAATTATTCACCGACAAGTTTAGATGTTTAAGTGTCTGTTACACATTCCGTTATATGGGCTAAAGGTTTTTGACTGTTTAATCGGAGTCTGTTTTTATTATTTATTATATATTTTTGTATAAAATTCCATGGTAATAATACTAGTTAGCTTTTCCTCCCAAATTGTCCTCACATTTGTCAATTGACATTGCTTTACTACTGTTTATAGATTAAGGAAATATGACATTTGCATTTTATAAACTAATGTCTCTATTTTTTTCATTTTACGATCTTATAACCATAAATATATGCTTAAACGAAATGTTATAAACATATAATTCCAACACTAAATTTCAGAATTATCAATGTTGCTACTGTTTAACTGTTTTACTCTGTGTTTTATCTATGTATATATTTTTTGGCTGTTTTTAGTATTTCATGTATTATCATTCATCGCATTTGCATGGTATACTATACTACATTAGTGATACTTAATTGAAAAACTTTGATAATAATAATGATGAATGTTTTAGTTTATTATACTTTATAATCTAATTATTGATACCGATTTCAGGAAATGACTCTTTGGAAGTAAGGTAAAATGCAAAGAAAATAACACAAGTTGTGACGTACCCTTTTATTTGAAATTATAGGTAAACATTAATGTAAATACAAATTACATATAGTATGTACATACAGTAAATAAAATAGTTTTAGTTCAACTCATTGTTTGTATTTCATATGATATTAAACTATTGAAGCGAACGTTGAGTAATTTCACCTGTTAATAGTTCGCTCCAGTGGCCAAACGTTTTTCATCACCAAAAAATACGCCCATGTTCCTTAGTCAATGCCACGTTAATCGTTTACAATGTGGTTTACACATACGCTGATAATGTTTTTTAATGTCTTAACAGATATGCTCTTCCGGAACTGTGCACAAAATTTATAAAATATATTGAACTGATTTATAACAACGACGTAATGAGTATTAACATTTTAATAAATATTGCAGTTTAAGTAACTCTTAATCTACGGCAAACTATGTCTACCTTGCATACATGCTTGTTGCAATGAGATGTTAAATGCAGTAGAGTTGATGTAATGTGATAATTTCAGTTACATACATTGATACCGCCAACTTCTCACATGTAATATGGGTTCGAATCATGTAGGTGTGAGAACAAAGAATGTAACTAAGCGGACATGAGCTGTGATCTGTGAGGTGGTCATCATTAGATAAGAGTCGTCTATAAATAATAGCTAGACGTTGTCAATATAAGTGTTAAACAAATTGAGAAAAACAAATTTTAATTGTTATATATAATTGGAAAAAAACATGAACCATATATCTAAACTGTATAATATTTCAACATGCATATACAACAATTTAATAGTTTACACATACCGCTTACATGCTTAAGTGCTGATTTAATATGTAAAGTTAAAGTAGACGGATACTTTCTCTATTTTCACGATCGTTACATTTGCCTCCGTCATTGATTCATCAGTAAGATAGCGGTGACTTTCGTAACAGCATAAAACACTAGTGTGACGTTGCTTTAAAACAGGAATAAACTGTCTCGGTGCGAAAACTATAACATAACAAAAATGTAACTTCATGTACATTTATTTAAAGAAAATTAAAAGCAATATGATTAATAATTAGGTGCATGAACGATATTAAAACTAATGTTGAAATTTGCAGCAACTTTTCTGCAATTCAATCAATAGCGCAATAACTTTCAAAAAATGATAGGCTGGAGAACTCCACAACAAATTTTAAGCAAATACGTTGACTATTTTGATGACAGACCATTCCAAGGCCGTATCGGTTTTTCCATGTGTGTTATGGATCGTGTATGTTTTTTTTATCATTTTTGTATCAAATATATGCCTTTGTCTAGTTTAAGTTCAATTTTGAATAGTTGTCGTTATTCCCAAAGGATATTCTCCTTTTTCGTATTGTTTTATAAGGACTCAGTATTCTGTCAATCATTTATAATAAATAAGTGTATTTGTCTTCGAGCGCAAGCACAATCGACCAATCGTTCCACCATGTGTATGTAACTCCCTTTTCTACTGGTATTTCGGCAGACCTTAACAAAAAATATAAGAATTAACCTTTACAGTTTATCGTCTATAAGAAACTAATTATGTTGTGTTCCGATATGCTGAAATTCTTTTTTAAAACGACCCAACACAGATTTGTTTTTACTTATACATTTGGCTTGCATGTGAATTCCTTTGTCCTGTGTCTTTTCAAATATTGGTTTATGGTGAAATGCTCTCAGGACGTTATCATACTCTTATTCAATATTCTTTACTAGGTCAAGTTATCACACTAAGTATTAAAACAAACATGCTCCTTTGTATGCGTGGCATGAGCCTTTTATAATGCGATTTACATTTGCAATAATTTGATGACAAGTTTTTTTAAGACGACTCCGTACATACATATTTAAGATAACTAATACTTGATTAAATTGTAGAATAATACCCATACCTATGCATGTATTCACAAAATGTTTAGAAAGAACGCACAGTGAACGTTAACTTAAACGAAAATGAAACTGTTTAAAAAATGTCGTCAATTGAAAATGATATTATGTCGGATGTATTTTTGCCAGTGGTAAAATATTTCAGTCTGATTGGTTCGGTCTAAAAAGCCAATATTATATGCAATTATGTTAAAAGGACAATCTATTTAAAATTGTGTTTTGTATAGTTTCTATTCGGTAGTAAACTTTATATAGTTGATATCTATTTTCTAATAATTTGATAAACAAAAGAGAAGAACTTGGTTCGGAACAAAGTCCTAACACATCTTCTGTATAGGGTAATCAATCATGACGAAAGAAATAGGAAATTCCAAGAAAAGAAAGAAAAAGTTCGTATAAGAAGTACCACACATAAAAGAACTTGTCTAGACAATTGCACACTGTTAAAGTGACAGTAACATAGAGTCGAGATATAACACACATTAAGAGAAAAAAAAATTGTTACCGCCTTGAAGAAATGGTCAGATGGCAAACGTACGGACTGGTGAGCTTAATCCTGATTTGTTGAGCGCTCCAACCTCTCATTTTTTCTCATTGACAGTGTTTATAATAAAATAAAAAAAAAACAATCCCTGCATCGGAAGGTAAAATAATAATATTTACAAATGACAATATAACAAACAATAACGTCATAATGCAATTGATAATTATTTTTAATATAAATTTGGAATTTGGAAATATAAATAAGTATAAATTAATATTTATCCATAATAATATTTTTGGAATTATATAACTTCAGTCTTTGTGTCTAAGATGCAAAAAGCAAAGCCATATGCCGAAGAATAAATACGAGATAATAATATCACTTTTAAGTCAACATGAAATATATTACCATCTGTATTAATGAAAAAGGAGTAACGAGGACATTAGAGGTATGTTTGACCAGAATGTCGGTATTATTGTTACATGTATAATTATAAAATTTCAAACAGTCTCCTTTAATCGAATTCAACACCGTACAACATTACTTAATCCGTTTGTATGTCTATCTTTTCTCCACTGTTATTTTAAAGGTGGTGTCCGACAGTTATGACCAGGATTTTTGTCTCAAATAACCATATAATGCATTGTTGCGTTAAAGGTCCTGCAAAATGCAATGCTCGTAGGACCTAATGATATTTCATAATTCTTTCTTAGAATATTTACAAACATTATTGTTTGATGTCGGATTTCTTTCACTTGACATTCATACATACTTTACTTCAAATATGTATATGTATGTCTATCCTTTTCGGGTCTGTTCTGCAACCAGTTCGCTCCATTAAAAGGTCAACTCAAACACTTAAATGTAGTATCCGACACCTGAAAAAAGTCCTGCAAAATGCTGTTCATTGATGTCCTATATATGTATGAACAGTCAAGCATAAATCACCACTCGTCATTGCAAACAAGTATTTCTTATCCAAGCCACGCTTAAGAGATAGCTTTTTTTTTAATTATCTACTCTAACGTCGACATAACAAAGATGGAATTGCATTTTAAGGAAGTTTTTACAACTTTAATAATGTTTACTTATATATTTTTTAAATATTACCTAGGGATGCTAAAAAAATATATTCCAACCAATGTTTAAGAACAATTACACCAGTTATTGAATATTTTGTAGTTCTTATATATCGGATATCCTATTAAGGTAGAACAGACAATTTGCTTGATAGACGCACACGAAGATGTATTCAACACTGCAAAACAACGAGATAAATCAAATCACCCCAGACGTTAGCGATGATCAAAGTTAGTTTATCGAAAAGAAACCCTTAAGTCATTTAAAAAAAGACAAGTAATTGACAACTCACTGTTGGAAATAGAAATACGTAACTTATCAGTGATATTATTTTCGTAATGTACATAAAATATTTGATAACTTTCATGGCTTAAAAATGTTTTATGTTATTTTATTTCAAATTTCATATTACCCATCATTCTAATAAGTTACTGAGTCTGAATCTAAATGATGAATAAACATTATATTAAACTAAAGAGACACGATTTATAGATGCATTATGGGAGTATTATGGCTCTGACGAAGGTAACATATTTTATCTAAATGATGGGCAAACAGTTTTTGATACTGACTGGAACAAAGGATTTTGTGAAGACTACACTGTGAATTAGGTTATTAATTGTATGGGTGGGATTGGGATTTGCCTTCATTTTTGCCGATGCTTTGTAGCGACATTTCCATCATTATAGCACAGAGGCACTTATGAGGTGCCCAGGGACTGAACCCGGTCGGTCCATTATGCTGACACTGACGAGTCAGGCGTAATGCTGTCCCCTTAGCCCCGAGCGTTAGGAGGAATGCCACTACTACTAACTTTAAAGTCTTTGGTTTGACCAGGCCAAGCTTTGAACCCGCTAGCTCCCGATTCTCAAGCTGACGCTCTACCACTTGAGCTACAAAAGTACTAAAACAACATGCAATTGTTCTTCATTTTTTATCTGTAATCACAAAAGACACAATAGTGTCGTTGATTAATTTATTAATGACTGGAAAAGATAAATGAAGTAAATGTTAAAATTGTTAAATTAACTAAAGTAAGAGTGAACTAAAATGAAAATAGAAATACTGCACATTTTTTTAAATTGTTATAGCAAAATTTTACTTATATCAGTATAGAGTAACAAGTATACTGGTTTGACAATATTTATCTCATTCGTGATACAAAATTGTGGTTAAGGTGATTTTTAAAGTTAAAGACATAAAGTTTTCAAGTTACGCTGCAAGACAGCTTTCTTGGTTACTTCAATCAAAGAACACTAGTTTGACGATATCACATTTTGGTCTCTCGGATTATGATAATTGGAATCCATAACCGTTGATAAGTTATTTTGTGTCAAGAGGTTAACCGTAGCAATATATATATATATATATATATATATATATATATATATATATATATATATATATATATATATATATATATATATATATATATATATATATATATATATATATATATATATATATATATATATATATATATTCACATTCACACATATATAATATACAGCATTTCAGTTATCTGGAGAAGTTGTCCACTTCAAGCAGATATAGCATTGCTCTCATTGTGTATTTTTTTACTATCGTCTTTCACCCTTAAATATACATCTATTGTGTATAGGCAAATAACGTATAAACGTACAATTCAAGATAAAGTAAAGAGGTATCTTTATCAACAAAAACACAAACACAACAACCAATTGTCCAAACAACATAGCTTAAAAGCCAGACATATTAAATTGCATCATGTTAGCGTTGTTCAAGTGCATATCATTGATTGTTGAATCATTCAAACAAAATAATGGTATAATGGATCAGTTCTGTCATTCTAAGCAAGTAAAACCCGGTTTAAGCACCGCTGTCGGTCCCTTTTGCCGAATGACCGTTCCAGGAAGAAAGTGTTTGCTCTTTTTGACTCTTCAGAGATTGGTTCTGTCTTTTTTATTTGGCTTGCAAGTGAATACCTTTGTCTTGTGCCTTTTCAAAATGTGGCATAGGACTTTGTCATATTTCTTTATTAAAAAAAAATCTTCATTACGACAGGTGAAGGTAGCGTATTATTAATACATGGGCACTAAATGTTCGCTAGGCCTGATGACAACTACGCTTTCACAGATAGAGTAAAAGTCAACATAAAAATTGTTGTCACATGTCCCACAGCAATAAAGGGGAAAGACGACGATAAGTTTGAGATCCGGAAACATGTTTTCCGTCGCTATATCAGTCACTGACAATAGCAGTGTGTTTATGTGAATTTTCTTTCACAATACTGTGTAATTTATTGCTTAACAAACCACGTACCTGATGTTCAAGCCAAACATTGTATTAATAATTAATTTCACTTGCTGAATGTTTTTTATAACGTATATTTTATAATGAACTTTGTTTCGGAAAAGTTAAATAACGATTATTATCTGACTTGCAGATCGTAATTTTAGCATGGACATTGGTGAACTGTATTTTTCATCATCTGTAACAACGAAAATTGAATATATATATATATCATTTACTTTGTTAAAGATGAGTTAAAACGTGCTCTACTAGATCAAACTCCAAAGATAATGGGGCTTTACAATATATACTTTAATCGATAATATACGCGACAGCTACTGTGATAATTGACCCATGTCATAAAACAGCCATCGTGCCAAAGAACCTTTAGGGCAATTATTAATTTCCCAGCTTATAAATGATCACTATTATCGTCATAATAAAAATAATACGTTTGTTCTGTGCATAAAATTTAGTAGTACAATAAATTCCCTTTATTCCGGCTACAGATGACAGAAAACCTAACAGCAAATTAACAACATTAATAATGGCTTTGACATACAAGTAACGATATTGCGTATTAGTATGTTAAAAGTTAAAGTGTGGTTAAGCTTCATGTCTTATGCCATTACTCTTGCTGATTAGATAAGATAGTTTTTTTTCTATTTAAGGTCTATACCAGTTAAGTGATAAAGATAATGATAATGCTATTAATAAAGACAATGAGAAAAGGCGGCAACGTATTCATTCGCTACTGAGGACACATTTTTACCACGAAGCAAATCAATTATGATCAAACTGACGATTTCCACCACGTTCTTGTGGTAGAAAGACACAGACAAATCTATGCATATAACCAACAGTTGACTATATAAGTCAATTTAACTATGTACACACAAAAACACGTCTAATTAAATTAAATTTTAATATATAGCATTAACAAAAGATTGTCAGTATATGTTAATTGGTATGTTAATTGTTATGTTCAAAAGACATATTCAAGTCAATAATATTGCATTCATAAGCCAAACATTAAATGCAATAAAAAATAAAAATAATACTTTGTTTAGGTCAACAAATCTGTACATAAAGTTCTATACCTGTTACATTAACATTTATGTAAATCATGGCAAGAATGACACACATACATAAATGTCAATTTACACATGTAAACAAGTTTTGAAACTGTATGTTATATTCTGCCCTGGTCTCGTATAAGTCAGGACATTGTAAAAGATAATGCTTTTTTCTCCAATACAACTGCTACAGAAATTACAGATGCCACCTTCTATTATATATTACATATTTCTCCATATTTCTATAGATAAGATGTGATTTGCAGGAAAGAATGTTTAACTTCTTTTCTATTTTACACTAATGTCTCTCTCCATTTCTGAACGCAGCAACCGGCATTAATACTACAGAACAATTTGATGTGTCTAGTTTGTTTCGTGATGTCCGTCATCATGACCATATCTTATATTGCGGTTTAAATGCCGACTTTCGCATAAAAAGGCTAATGTACAGGGACTTTAAAAAAGAACAACAGACAACTACGTGCAGGCTTGTTGTATTTTTGTCCTTATGGGCTCAGTAAAACAAAAACTACTGCCAGAAAAACATAACAATAAAGTGCTATCATAAACCGGTGAAGTATTTTATATTACGGTCAGTTTCCGTGTCTTGCCATTTGTGGGTGTTGCTTGCAGTATCTTCCAGAGTTATGAGAAAGCTAGATTTCGGAATCACACAGAATTTACCCCGTGGTCATTTATTCATGCATGAAAAGAGGTAGTGCGCGAACAATACAAATATGTATTTCTTAGAAGACTATACAATGCATTGTACATTTGATTTGCTATGGAATTTGTTGACCTTTGCACACATACAATCTCTTAAAGTTTCAAGTGTCTTAAAGTGTCAAATTTACACATGATTAAAAGTCCTCTCAAAGATCTCTTCATCGAGTTATTCATACTAGTCTGTGAAAGACTTTTAAGATCAATCCCACATATCTGTTATGTCCACTATTTTCTTAACAAATGCAACTATAAAAAGTTATTCTGTCTAAGCCAGAATTGAAGCCATAAATAATTTATGTAACTTAAAAAAATCATAATTGAGGCAGAATTGAGACCGTTCTTTGTAATTGCACTATGGAGACACAATTTATAGTTGCATCAAGGAGGAATTGTTGGTCCTGGATTAGATATTTGTTAGAATGCTCAATACAAAAATGTCCCGCCTAATTTCCTGCCGGCTTCTTTGACACAAGGTTTATATTGAGCATTCTGTCAAATATCATAAGCTCTTTTAATTTGTAAATATGACACTGTAAGAAATTACATGTGTGCAAAGATCAACATATTCCGTAGCAAATCAAATGTATAATGCACTGTATAGACCACGAGTAGTCACTGTGATACAGGGTGAATCCTGTGTGATTCCGAAATCTAGCTTTTTCATAACTCTGGAAGGTATTGCAAGCAACAACAAAAAATGGCAAGACACGGAAACTTAATATAAAATACTTCACCAGTTTATGTTAGCACGTAGTTGTCTGTTTCTTATTTTTGTTTTAATGTCCCTGTACATTAGCTTATATTTTTATATGGAACATCCCTCACTGACTTCATTGTTCCACCTTATTTGACAGACTTCACATATGTCTAACTTTATCTTCATCAGGGTCATAAAACCTCTTCATGCCACTCTAATTTGTGTCTCCCCAGTGTCGCAAGGACCTAAAATCCGGATCAGACAAAGTAAGTTCTAAGACTGGATCGGTAAGAGTGAACGTTTGATAGCAAGGCTAGACATTAGGGATAATTGTAATAATGTCAACCAGAGTGCCACTGACACTAACGAACAATTATTGACATTTGCCACCTATATAACACTACGCCAATGCCACAAAGATAAAACACGATACGTTTATGTTTATTGGCTTTATCGTCCCACCAACAGTATTTCAATTATCTGAAGACAGAGTCCATTTGAAGCATATATAGTGCTGCCTTCACTGTGTATAGCATGCCGTGAATACCTTGGCATGATACCACACCCTGTCTCATTGTCCTGAAACCGGGCTAAACAATCCTAAAACTACCCTTATATTTGCTTGAGCGTTAGCAATTGCGCTATACAACTACCGTTTATAACGACTTTGGTATTTCGATTCCCGGGATCGAACCCGGAGCCTCTCGTACCTGGAGTAGACATGAATAAATATATGGTAACACTGATAGATATACGTTTGGTAATTCTTTAACAGTACAGTCATAAGTGAGTTTTCAGTTATTTGCAGTTATTTGCTGCCATCGACATTTCCCTGAAAAATGTATTTTAACATAATACGAAGCATTTAAACAACCCTAATATGTCTTCTATAAAGCGTACATTGTTTTAATCCACGGCAATAAAAAAAAATCTACCAAACACAAATATGAAACCTCTATATTTTGAAAGTGTTACTCTCTTTTATTAGTGCAAATAATTTCCCTAAATATTTTTCCTTACAGTATTCAGTCCCGAGGATTGTCCAAACCGTTTTTAACAAACATTACGTTTAATTTTCATAATATTTGCTAGTTGTATGTAGTCATATCATCTAGAAAACCTTTGATTTATAAAAAAAACACACAATCGGATTACACTGATTAACATATTGCTCATTTTACACTAACTTATATTAAATCTAGTATATATGTATCAAAACAAGGTATGAAACAAATTAATTAATGGGGAAAACTATAATTATTTTGATAAAACATATTTTACATAAAAATACAAAATCTATGATTATACTTCAAGGCTTATGTCAAGAGTCGCTTAAACCAGGTTTAAGCACCCCAGTTGGCCCTTTTGCCGACTGACCGTTCCAAGGCGGTAACTGATGGTTTTTCTGTTTGTGTGTTATGTCTCGTCTCTGTGTTTTTTGTCACATTAACATTTACCTTGTTTGCCTTTGTCTACAGGTAGATAAAAATTTAAATATCTGTGAAAATTGTGATAGGACCTTTTCTTTTCTACTTATTATTATCTGTCTAGAGGAAGGAAGATCAGGAAAATATGTGTAACGTATAGATAAGGGAAGCCCAGGTTATACGACGTCTGAATAAAAAGTTCGAGGAATTTTATTTTTGTAAGACGGGCTCCACGTCTGTTATTGTAAATGAATTCATTCAACAAAAACAAACAAACAATTTTCATGCTATCACACACGAAAATTGTCTTTAGTACATAACAATGTATTCTAAGAGGCTTCAAGAAGAGACGTTAAGTCAATAGCGGAGCATTACAACGCCACTCATGATGCTACGTCAAACGCTTATTTTTGCGCTGTAAAAATGAGTGCCGTTTCCAATTATACCTCTTTACAGTTTTGCAGTATGACGAATAGCATTTGAATGGACATGCGTCTTTTAAATGAGAGTATTGGCGGAAAAGTGTGCTTGAAATAATATTTTAGTTTAAACATTTTGAACTCAGTGCAATCAATGCGTTCCTTACAATTGTGTAACTGGAGACCTTTAATAAATTCAGTAAAGATTGTTTGTTAATATGTCTGTGCAAATTCATCCCCTTTGACTTTTTTGACGACAGCTATATCCACTTCGAACCATCATCTTTTTAACTGCGACTTACTGCCAATCGTTAGTGCAAGTTAGCAGAAGTTTAGTTTATTTATTTATAATCGTTTCCACCTGTGTTTGATTCATACTACATACATTACAATTGCTAAACTATATTCACAGCTAGGCAATGATACGACATTTTAACTCTGTTGATAATTTTCAATAAAAGCAATATGTATGCGTGTATCTCATGAATAAACTATTGCCCACAATAACTCCGTTCAGTTTATAATAGAAAAACATATTTGGTACATATCTGGTCGTCGTAACATAGAAAGCAGCAGAGCTGAATAATGTCGTGCTCCGGTGCATGAAGACTAGCTTCCTTAATATCGACAACTTTCTCTATTCTCTATAAATGCAGCCAGTTCTTCCCTAGTACACTTAAATAACATTTTGTAATTAAGATAAAACTGTCCATTCCTGATAATAGGAATAAGGAAGCCATAACTGTTTACATAAATCACCTTTATCATGACATGAGATATTTAAGCTGTCAAATGTACTGCAAAAGAAAAAAACACTGTTCTAGCGTAGTTTTACATAATGGGTTTCTTCCCCCGAACAATCCTTGATAAATAAAATATATTGTACGAAATTGGATTTACAAATTCATTGTTTATTCACAAAACTGGTACATTGATGTAAAATGCATTAGGACCATTAACCACATAAGGAAAACGTCATAAAATCATCAACAAAGGTAAATATTATCAGAAGATGTTTTCTTACATTGTTTAATTCTGCTGTTGCCATTTATAAGATATCTTTCTAAGAAAAGTACTTAGTTGGTCACTGTTTTATCAATTAAGATTTATATCAATCTTAATTGATCCATAATTACGTTGTTGTGGTTATTACTGATTATACTCATTGCTTTTCTTTTTCTCTCTGTCCAGATATCGCATCCTCATTGATTATATGAATAAATGCCTTATCATAGACAATTTGTGTTTTTATAAGCTGGTTGTTTTCATCGTATTTCTAAAGGTAACAAATGTATATCATTCAAAAACACTGTTGCAGACTTCATATTAGCAATTAGTGTTAAAGTTAACATAAAGATATATTCAGTAGCAAAAAAATATAACAACACTTTTGTTGAAATTTTACCAAACATTATTAAAATAAAATTCCATCAATGGAGAATATGGACGATATTATTTTTTCTCTACGAGACAGGTGCATTTTAATCCAAAACAACGTTACGACAGCCTGTCTAGGAATGACAATTATTTCGACATTCTTTTAATTTAAATTCTTCTAAAGCAAAATACATTTGTCATACTTGACACTTCTAAAAGTTTGTTTCTGTTTATTTTATACATGACATGTAATACACAATATAAACTAGTTATTTAAAAATAATAGCGCATCCAATTAAGTTTATATTATACTATTATTTATTGTATGACGTCGGATTGGTTACATTATCCAAATATCGTTCGTCTATTTAGGCACACTACACTTGATTATATAGACGTAAACGAAATAAAATTCATAAAAAACAAGTAGAAGAAAAATATAAAGTGATATGAAATTCCAGGATACAAATATGGTTTTGATTTATTAAATCAGATAATATTAAGTGACCTAAATCATATCAATCATAAAAATGAGAATTTCATGCACATCTGAGTCAGACAAGTTTTACATGACGGTCGATCGAAGTTTTATGGTTCGTAGTCTGTATTAGAGACACACTTTGATTGTGACGCCAACGAAATCTCATTTATTTTCATCGAAAAGAAAGGTAATGAAACGTAACATTTCCCCCATTTGTTTTAACCGCTTGCTCCAACACTCAAACAATTACCCCAGCATTACATTTTGTTTATATCTTCGTGCATTTTCTCAAACTCAACACTCGTTTCACTGACATTGAGTCTAGAAGCACCACAGCTACACATTCCATAAACAATATTTCATTTCTGGGGAGATTAATATATTTTAGTAAATTGTCGCACCAACTGATGGAAATTTATTTAACCAATGCATCGAATTAATGGAATTCTAATTTTCAAAGGCATACAGCTTTCTGATAAGTCAGACGACGGGTGTTTCTCGGTACAATACTATTCACATGGAAATGTTTTGGCACGTTCGGAATGCTGTTACGCCGATGCATATGTTTATTACACTGGATATGGTCCTTTAAACTGTTAAATTTTATTTCCTTTTATGTATCATGTATTTTTCATATACCTTTAATATGTACTAGGGCGGATAGAATTAAGCGTCCGTGGTCAAGTAATGAGGACTTGACTACTTAAAGAAAAAAACTAAGTATAAACAATTATTATCCAACACCTCAGAATGACAAAAACTTAAATATAAACAATATGTATGATTTATGACTTGAAACAAATACAATAATCCCCTGCCGGAGTCTGACTATATCATCAGTTCCTATCAAGACTTGTAAACAGTTTTGCTGCTGTTTAAGAAAATTGAGTTAAAACACGTTTTAAAAGAAGTGAAAATAGACACAAAACTAGTAAGAACTGCTGTTGAGTTGCAAATCAGATCGCTTCTGTTAAAATGTGATGTTGGTCACAATGTAGTTTATGTTGGTTTGAATTTTCATTAGCAAAATTGATGAGCTGTATTAGTCTCGAAGGGACTCTTTGAATGTTGTGTAACATTTGTTTTAGGTACACATCTAGTAAATGTCTATGTATACATGTTCCTTTGAACGCGTCTTAATCTTCAATTTGACATCAGCTTTTCCATAAACTTTGAGCATGCATTCGATTAATATTGGACAATGTCTATAACCTTGTAATCTAAAACAATGGAATCAATTTTGTCATTTAATTTTCAGCCGATAAGGATTAAAAACGTGTATTTGTTTTGGCGGTCATTGGCCATTGGTTCCTCAATTCCATCTTCACAAAAACGAGGTAACTGAATATGGTAATAACATGTCTTCAGACAGAATGATTATGTGGATTTTTAAGCATCAAAACTTTATTCAAGTTTCGTGTTTAATAAGACCACTGCGAGCTTATAGTTTGGAAATAGCAATTACTTGATTCATTATTACCATTTACCTATGAGGCTAAAAATGTAAACCCATTTTATTAAATATGACTTGCTCATGCGTTTGTAAATTAAACAAATAATATCAGCAAATGAAAATATAAAATGAGAACGACACTTTCCGACTTTGAATAATGATGACTTTATGATCCTTAAAACAGCAGTTTAACTGCTTTATACACATACACAGTCATATTCTTTTACTTTGAATAACACCACAGTACTGATGAAGAAACAATATATAAATGTGCGACATATGCTTTAATGCAATCGCCAGAAAGGATACTATAGGTAGTTTAAATTGATCTCCTGGTTTGGATTGTACATTTTGTTACTTAATATCCTTAAAGGAACAACATCACTTTCTAACTTAGAAGATTTGGACTATTTGACACGTCTTCATCAGCTTGTTGACATTCTTTCACTATTAAAGAAAAAAAAAACAACAGCAGAAGCAAGAGGCAGCAATAGGGTCACCAGTATCTCCCAAATGTCGCCAACCTCTACATGGAATAAGTAAGAGGCCTAAGAAACAGGAATCCACATTCCATTAGTTCAGATATGTTGATTTCACCATCTGAATTAAATAGACGAACACATCAAGTTTACCCCAGAAAATGACGACCACTTTTGGCACAGGTATACATGTTGACGAAGATGGTTCGACAAGAGTTTCAGTTTACAGGAACATAACCACACTGTTCAATACCTGCATGTTTTCCTCAGTATTGAGAAGACTTTTATATCGTGTGGTCAAACTTTTAAAAAATATTCAACAGAAAAAACTATAAAGATGGCTTTGCGAACAAATGGAAATCCGTAATTGTTGTTTGTTATACCTTTAAGTAAAGAAGGAAGCTGAGAACACAAAACAAACAATGCAAAACGATCAAATGCAGCAAGCCCTTCCATACGAAGAAAGTTAGAAGTCGTACATAGAATTTTCAAAAGACATAAAATCCATATATACCCTTTTTCGTTCAACTAAATAAGATCACAGTTAATTCGAGTGAAAGACAATGCATGCAAACTAAACTAGTGTGGCGTGATTTATTTCATCAATTGTGAAAAGTGTGAAAATGATTATAGTGGACAGATAGAAAAATCATTTGAAACTCGCCTCTAAGAACATACATCTAAATCAAACTAAACGTTTTATGAACATTTTGTAGGGTTGGTCACCACATAGTGCCCCCAAAACACCAATCATATCAAAATATAAATAGAAGAACAGAACAGAACAGAGCTTTATTTCATCCAGGTATACATGGTATACAGCATGGAGATATTTAACAAAGATGATATCAAATATATAGCAATATATGCAGTACAATTACTCAGAAACAAGTAATATATCAGAATACTAGTGATATATGAAATCAACTGAGTAAGGAGCAAGAGAAGGTGAAAGTGGGGGAGTGGGGGGGGAGAGAAATTATGAGACATAAGCAAATGCGAAGCATGGATATGAAGAATAATAAAAAGTAGCCAAAGTAGTGCCGGCGTACCGTGTCGAAAAGATATGCTTGTATTGTATCGCAGAGTGTATGTTAACATAATATAGGTGGTAAGTATGATTTTAATAGCAAATAACAATACACAAAACAGCTTGGGTACACCGTACTATCATCTTGGTAACAGGTTAGCGCCGTAACTCTTTATCCCATTATACTGTTGGTTATTAATTGTGTTATTGTTTTTAGTTACACCAACGTAAAACTACATATTTTAGTAGTTGTCACAGATGCATTATGTTCTTACATGTAAAGAGGAGGCACAGACATGCCTGTAATTTTCACTCTGTGAGTGTTAATGACACGTGTTTATAAGACACATTGATTTATCTGGGATAAAAGGTTAACAGCTCATTTATAAAGCGACACAGACAGTACATGACAGTTATGTATGGTGGGCAAAGTGGACAGCGCGTGCATTTCGAGAGCGTGGCAAGTATTTGGTCTAGATAGGCTCTCTGCGGAGAAGTCCGGAGGTATTGGTGTGCAGACTAGTCTACCCAGATGGTTGGAATCTATTGTAAAAAGTAAGTGTTTATTATTATTTGTAAAAATTTACTCAGTTGTCTTAATTTCAATGGGTCTGTGCATGATAGAATTGAGGATAGTGACGAAGTATTGTAAGCTATGTTTTGACTTAAATAAGTGTTTCTTTCCTCTTGGAAATAACTACATGTTTTGACTTAAATAAGTGTTTCTTTCCTCTTGGAAATAACTACATTGAAATACATAGTGACTCTCGTCACCAACACTGTTTGTATTGCATAGTTTGCATTTTCTTTCCTGTATAGGTGTTCCATCGTACCGTCCCGTTTCAATAGGTAGGTTGTGATTAGCTGTGCGAAATTTTTCAAATGAAGGTGTGCTTTTGAAACTGCTGAACATAATGCCCTTACTAGAATTTTGCAAAGAACTGTGCCAATTTTGTTTGCTTTGATCAACTAGAATTTGTTTTATAATTCGTTGAATATTATTATTTAGTATTTTCTCTTGATTTTGCCAGAGGTCGGGTCGGCCTATTGAATCAAGTATGCTTTTTATTTTTTCTGTCCATTTGTATGTTGTTTTGTTATTTGAAATCATATATTTACATAATCGATAACTTATTTTATTTCTATTTCCAGTTATGAGTCGGAGCCAAAAGGAAATCATTAGATTGTGGATTGTGACAGAGATAGGATATCTGCCTAATTCACCGTGTAGAAATGCGATAGGAGTTGACTTGCGTGCACTCGATTTTCTTCTAAGGAAGCTGCTGTGTACTCTTTCAATGATATCCATGTTTTCGAAGCCGTATATCTCTGTACCGTAGGTAAGTATTGGGAGTACAGTATGGTCAAATAATTTAATAATTAGGTCTAAAGGCAGATCGGCATTTCTTGAACGAGTATATAGTAAGTGTAAAGCTTTGTTCGCTTGTTGGCTTACGTGTTTACGAGCTTTAAGGAATGAACCATTGTTAGAGAACGTAACTCCTAGGTAGTGGTATTGTTCTCTAAAGTCTAGATTAGTATTGCCAAGTTTGAAATAGGTATTTCTGATTTTTTTGAGCCAAAAATAATTACTTTTGTTTTATTCAAATTGACTGAGAGATGCCATTTATTACAATAATCATTAAATATGTTAAGACTTCGCTGGAAGTCATCTGGCGTATCAGAAATTATAATGGTGTCATCTGCGTAAAGTAGGACTAAAAGTTTAAGCCATTGTGAAATGCCATCGCCCAGTTCTACACCGACGACACCGCCTTCTTGTAAATATGTTTCTAAATCGTTCAAAAATAGTGAGAATAGAATTAGAGAAATATTTTCACCTTGTCTGACGCCTACTTCAGATACAAAGGTATTCGAAAATATACCGTTATGAAATACACTTGATTTTATTTGTTGGTACATGTTATAGATGACATTAAAGAATTTTCCGTTTACGGCATTTTTAGCAGCTTGTGCCATAAACCAAGTCTCCAAACCTTATCAAATGCCTGTGTAAAATCTATAAAAGCACAATATAATTCCTTTTTTTGTTTCTTTAATATTTATGTCAATGAATATAGGGTAAGTATATGATCTGAACATGAAAAGACTTTTCTAAAACCGGCCTGGTTTTTACGGAGTATTTTGCTTGCTTCTAGGAATGCATAAAGTCTATTGTTTAAAACGGATGTAACTAGACAACTAAGGAGAGTTATTGGACGGTAATTGTTCACATCTGAGGGGTCACCTTTCTTTTTGTATGTAGGGACTATAAAACCTTCTAGCCAAGAGCTTGGTAAGCAGCCGGTGTCAAAAACTGAGTTAAATAATTTAACATACAGGGGGAGCATCAAATCTTTTGTGGATTTGATGTATTCATTTAGAATGTTATCCACCGGACTAGAGAAGCTCAGGTGGTAGAGCGTCGGCTTGCGGATCGGGAGGTCGTGGGTTCGATCCCCGGCCGGGTCATACCAAAGACTTTAAAGTTGGTAGTAGTGGCTTCCATCCTAACGCTCGGGGCTAAGGGGACAGCATTACGCCTGACTCGTCGGTGTCAGTATAATGGTCCGGCCGGGTTCAGTCCCTGGGCACCTCATAAGTGCCCCTGTGCTATAATGATAGAAATGTCGCTGCGCAGTATCGGCCAAAATGCCGGCTAATCCCAATCCCAATCCCCGGACTAGTGGCTTTTGCATTTTTCAACTTTTGAATACATTTTTCTATCTCTGATTGAGTTATAGGCAAATTTAAGTACTCGTTTGGCTGTTCATTAATAATTGGTTGAAAAAAGTTATTGTTTTCAATATTTGTATTCATATTTTTGAAGTGTTTATAAAAATCATGTAGACCAGGAGAGTTTTGTGTATTTTTATTATTATTTAGTTGTTTAAGGTATTTCCAGTACTTTTTCGGATTTTTATCATTTAATTGTCGTAATTTATTTTTATTTGCGTTTGTGTACCGCTTAATGTGGAAATTCATTGTTCTTTTGTATGCTTTGCTTGCATTTCTTAAATTGGTTTTATTTGAGTATGATGGATGGTTCCTGCACGCGTCTTTAGCTTTATGGTATGTTAATCTGGCTTTATAGAATTGAGGGCCTAACGAAGGACTTTTACTGTAGCTTACTTTGTAAGTTGGCTTCGCTTGCTTTTTAGGGAATGTTAATTCTGCGGCTTGGTCAAATATTTTGTTAATTTCCTTTGTGACTCCCTCAATGAGGTCGCGTGTGACGCTATTTTGTGCCAATGCTTCAGTTAATGTATTGACTTGGTCTATGTCAATGTTATTGACAAAGACGTTTACTAACTCAGGTTTCCACATTGGCTTTGTAGTAATGTTATTACGTTTTTCTGTATCTTTGTATGGCATGTTTGCACTGAGTTCAAGTATTAGTGTACTGTGACCATCTGAAAATAAACAATCTGTCTCTGATACTTCAAAATTAAGTATTAAGCGAAAACAATCCGCCGATGCAATTGCGTAGTCTATTACGGATTTACCCCTAAAAGTGTTAGACCCTATTCCCTTATCATTATATAATCTGCTATTTAGGATGAAAATATTATTATATCTGCATGTTTCTATCAATCTCATACCGTTGCTGTTTGTTCTATTGTCCTGAGAATATCTTTCCAGCGGAACTCCTAATGCTTCTAGAATGCTATGCTTATTTAACATGACTCTACTTTCATCATCAATCTCGAATATATCGTCATAAATTGGGTCGGATGGGATAAAGTCATTTAGTCTAGCAGTTCTGCAATTGGTATCACCGATGAGAATAACATGTTTAAATGAGGAACATTTGTCATTTATTTCCTGTTCAAAGTTTGATAATTGTTCGTCGTTAAGAAATCTAGAGCCTTCTGGCGGTACATAAACAGCGCGTATGATAATGGGTTCCTGATTAGGTGTAGCATTATTACTAAGTTTTAGCCATAAAACATATTCACACTCGTTATCAATTACAGATAAACATGAAGTGAGTTGCTTACGAACATATACACCAATACCTCCGGACTTACGCTTATAGGCCTGGGACCTGTGTTTGGCAATGAAGTCATAGTTAGTGATGTCAACAGTGTCACAGGCATCAGTATGAGTTTCTGAAATACAGAAAATGTCAAAATTATTTATAAATTCTACAAAGTCAGGATATTTTAATTTTCGCTTAAGTCCGCCGACGTTCAATGCACCGATTTTTACACTATGTTGTTTTGTTGTATTCTCATGTTGTTCTTGTTTATTTAATGAAATGTTATTGTTTTTATTTACAGGAGCAGTTGTTATCCCCGAGACATCCTAGTGAGGGTTGGAGCTGCGTACAGTTTGCCGCGTATCTGAATAAACCAAGGGGCGACTGGTATCCGTAGGTGGATCCGCACCTGAATGAGTTGACGTAGTGTGTTGTCTACTCGGTGGCCGGTGTCGTGATGCACGTGCCTGAACTGGGGATTTAGATTCCTGTCTAGGATGGTCGACGACACGTGAAAATGCCCTAGATCTCTGTGGATGATTGGTATCACGGAGAACTGTTTGTTTTAGACGGCGATCACATGATGGAGTCCTGCGTGTCTCCGTTTGACTGTGTCCGTTAGAGTGGGGGGACTGTTGCTCTGCACGGGATCTGTGTGTGGACTCTGAGTGACTATCCTGCTTCGTAGACTGGGTTGTAGACAGAGTAGTGTTTACACGATTAGTAGATAATATGTGGCTCCAGTCAGGAAACAAATCAGCGTGAACACGGCCATTGACTAAAATTTTAGCAGGGTAGACAAGAGCTACTTTGCTCTGTGGATGAAGCTGGCGTAGGCGTTTGACTTCTGGCCATAGCGATTTTCTGGCAGCAGCTTTTTCCTTAGGGTAGTCTCTATTTACACTGAATGCCGAGTTTTTCAGTTTGTGAGCATTTGTCAATACAATCTCAGTGTCTCTATAATCAAGAAAAAGAGCAATGATTGGTCTTGATTTACCCCTTTGGTATCGTCGAAGACGATGTACCCTTGGAATGGCAGGGCACGGTTCAATTCCCAAATTATCCTTAAGGAAAGACCGTATAACACTTGCACAATCTTCATCTGCAGACTCTCCGATACCCAAAAATAGAAGATTGTTGCGCCTGCTGCGCGCTTCTATGTCAATACTTTTATATTCAAGATATGTCAGTCTTGAGTCATGACCACAAACATTTGTCTCTAGTATGTTAACTAAGACTGATTGACTGTCTCACCGCCGAATTTTCGGCATACATGGTCGATAGTTTGTCATCTACTGATAGTGACTTAAAATCATTTGTTGATATGCTAGAGCTTATGCTAGAGCTTACACGTTGTCTCTTACGATTTTGCGAAACTGTTAACCATTCACTTTGATTGTTCTGATCTCCATCGATATCACAAGACGTTTGTGTATACACATCGTCGTTGTTGTCGCCGATGCCGCCATTATTGCATAACGGATCTTGGCTTGGGTGAAAAGTATCATAGTTTCGTACCTGAGAAGCTGTCTGATAGAGCGGATCGGCATCGTCCTTATCCATGATCCTTAATGAAATCACCAAACACAAACACCAAACACAAACTTAATGAGTTCGTGAGCTGTATACGTTGATTATTAAAGTTATTTCAAACTTTATTTCAGTCTTGCACATTTGCACATCTGCGATTTAAGTGAAATAAGTGCGGAGAATTCTTAAAGTATATCATACATCGATTTTCTCTGAGAGAACTTCACAACATGTGTATATTTATTTGATAATTAGATAATCTTATTTATTCAAAGTGTTCAAAATTTATTTTGCAGGACATCTTGAAACCAGATGTACCAGCTGTCCAAATGGCTATACATGTCCCGAGTATTGTGATAATTGTACATACATCGGCTTCGAATTGTCATGTCACACTTGTAAAACTGGCTTTTCTGGACTTAAGTGTAACATACCATGTCCAGATAATTGTCAAGACAGGGAATGCAAACAACACGTTAGGTCTTGCAGTAAGGGATGTGATGTTGGCTATTGCGGATTCTTTTTGCAAGCACAAATGTTCAATGCGGTGTCAAGATAGGGAATGCAATAAAAGCAATGGGCTTTGTAGTAAAGGATGTACTCTTGGTTATTACGGAGATGTATGCCTTTTATCTGATCAAATGGATGCCACTTTGAAGAATGCAATAAATCAAATGGTGTTTGTACTAAAGGATGTGTTTCTGGCTTGTACGGAGATATGTGTGATCAAAATTGTTCCATCGGGTGTAGAGATATGGAATGCAATAAAGATGATGTTTGCATTAAAGAGTGTGTTTCTGGCTTGTACGGAGATAAATGTGATATAAAATGTTCCACCGGGTGTCAAGATATAGACTGCAATAAAGATGTTACTTGCACTAAAGGATGTTCTTTTGGCTTGTACGGAGATAAGTGTGGTCGAAATTGTTCCATTAGGTGTCAAGATATGGAATGCAACAAAGATGGTGCCTGCAGTAAAGGATGTGATGTTGGTTATCATGGTCATTTATGTAATTATTCCTGTTCGAAACCATGTCGTTACAAAACATGTGGCCGTCTAAATGGGACATGCACGCATGGATGCATTAAAGGATACGATGCTGAGACGTGTCATCTGTGTTACAATTGCAACAAAGGTATGCTTTTTTGTTTGTAACTGTGTGTTAGCTTATTTAATGTGATTCTTGACATGTCAGTGCATGTCATTTCGATTCATGTATTGAACCTTATATATATAAAAGGACCGGTGACTTACCTACGCTTGGTGACTTTATTACATTTGTCATGGAAAAAGGTAGCCCCCATATACGCGGAAGTTGTAAGGCGAATATCTATATTTTCTCCTTAAATGCAGAGGGCTGTCAAATATAATTGTTGTTTATTGTTAGGTAACTTGTTGCCGTTCACATATCTGTTACACTGTTGTCAATATCATATAGCGCATCCCATCAGTTCCGATAGGGGATCATGAAAAACCATAAACGTATCTCCTGTAATGTGTTTGTCTTTATGAATACTTTTGCTGCGAACTTAGACTTGTTAACCTTTATTTTTATGTTTTATTTGTTTAAAGACGATAACCGATGAACTGTTTTTTAATATATATATATATATGTTTCTTAGAAATTCCCCGATGCCCCCATATGATTCCTTTGAAGATGGATTTGGCCATTGGTGGGAGTATTTTAGTAGCTGGTGCAGTTGCAGTGATACTGCTTGTAAGGTCAGTCATCTTACGTGTGTTTAACATATGCTGTAATATTTTTGACAATAAATTGTTAAACTATAATTCAATGTCATTATTTGTAAATGGGCCTTTATAGAATCATTAAAAATATTAGTATTTAAAAGAGGAATAAAAACTTTATTGCTATCTTGTTCATAAGACAATAATTGAAAATAACATATATAGAAAGCTATATCGTACGTCACTCTAGAATTTAACAAACTGTATTTAACCATTATAGAAATGGTATGGTGTTAGGAAAAACCTATAAGAAGTATTTGTACAAGCTTAAATTATAGAAATGTTTGCTTGTGTTGTTATTTTGGGCGCCTGTGGCCGATTGCTAAACGTTGACAACGTGTAACTACTTAGCCCGTCATCGCTTGGGTTCGAGTCCTGGTCGGTGCGAAAAAAACTAATGTGGGTAAGTCGTCCAAAACGACCTGTGGTGTGCTGGTGGTTCGACTTATACGTTTATATGGCTTAATCGTCATCTAAGTATAGACGGACGTGGTTAATATAACATACATTTATATCATAATTGTGTCAGTTCAATGCACTATAAATCACAATTTTTCAGGAGAAGACGCAGCCAAGAACAGCAACTTCCAGAGGTGTAAATTCCGACCATCAGTACAACGAAAGTAAAATTCGAAACCCTATACATGATGCTGCGATTGGTATCCACAACACTACCGCAACCTCAGAGGCGAGGCCAAATAGCGATGACCATGTATACGCTTTCGTTTAGAAAACATCTCTGAAACGTTGCAATAAAATGAACCAATCTGTCCCAGATGGTAATATTTACGACGTCACTTCGACAGAAAGACAACCCGAGAGAATTTAAAAGTGGACAAAGACGGGAGCCGTAATAACGGGAGACGATACCTGTAGTGATATCAGTCATGTAAATAAGATGGGACTTTTTTCGATGAACAACAAAGAAAGGCGGAGTCTGTGTATGACCATGTAACACAAGACTTTGATCGTCAGGGTATCGATGGGACATATAATGTAACAATGAACAACAAAGGGCAGCCGTCGGGAACAGGTTCTGAAATGGTACCAACGTCAATGTAATTGATTTAATAACTAAATCACATAATAAATGATAAAACTTTGTTTCAGTCTTGAACATTTGCGTTTTTCGTAAAATATCTAAGTGCGTAGAAATCTAAAAGTATATCAAACATCGACTTTATTTTAATGAACTTCACAACATGTGTATATTTTTATGATGTCAGTTGCGCCATGGGGTTATTATAAGCCACTCCGCAATGATTGTTATGGTCCAAAAAGTTTGAACGAGAAAACAATTATGCAATACTTTCTGATGTTGCTCAAAGTCCCCCGTGTTTGAGTTATATGTCGTTTGAAGTGTTTCTTATCCTAAGCTGATAGTTTTTTTTCATTTGGAACTTGTTTTGTTTGAAATAACACGAAACATTTGAATATCTGGCACGTGTTACTTGTATTACAATTTATTTACTAAGTTGTGTAAGTAGCTAATGACTCGGGGATCCTCAGTTCCAAATACAAATATTTAGACAAACATTATTAAAACATATAAAACGTAATTATTACAATAAATTACATGAATGGTAACTGATTATTGTAATTGTTTTAATTTGTGAGAAATTACAATACATCCAAAGCAATTATGTTAATTAATATAAAAAAGTATTAGCATCATTAAAATTATTAATAATAGAACCACGTCACAAAAGTTATCAAACATGTATTTTCTGTCTGGCAAATCCGACAATTTTCTGGTTCCCGGATTGTGATGGCGTAGTAAATCCCTCTAGTGCCTGATATTACATAGGCAATACAACAAGCCTCCACAAATTCTTGTACATGTATAAGACTCGCCGATATAAAGAAGATGACAAGAGAATTATAATATTGGTTCCTTTCGCGATATACGCAGCACTTTTAAATCGCAAAAACAATGCATTGGATGGACTTTGTCCCCATTCAAGTATGACAGGGCAAACACGTGATGGCAACTGGTCGGCGAACAATATATAGCCGGATATAATTTAAACATATATACACTAAACTTTCATTTGCATTGGTAAACAGAAATAATTTCGAGGTACATAATTGTACGCTGGTGGGACTTAAGAACGAAAAATGTTGATTATTTTTTTGGCGATCATCGTTTGCCTGACAGGTATGTTATATTCTACTTTTAGATGCTTATGAAATATATTGTTCGGAAATGTCGTCTATTTTAATGGTCATTTGCCACGTTCCTCCAAATGCTTAAGTTTCCTCTATTAAATATACAAAAATACATGCAGCATGCAGATATTAACTGTGAATATGAAACATAACCTAATTTAACCATTAAATGTTAAAGTAATTTTATAAATGTATTATCTTTTAAAGACAACTTTGTGGCTGAATTAGTAATTTACTTATCGCATATAATCGTATTGAGAAATATCCACAAAACTTTTTTGGTCACGCATACACATTTAGAAATTTGAGCAACGGACTGACCACAGTTACTGCCAGGTGCTTATGGGACAATAAAAAAGGTATACTCAGAAGCGAAATTTGTGAAATATATTTACCATCTATGTAAACATATTTTTGCATTGACTGTATCGACATTAAATTTGGATTTGTTTTACCATATAACATCCGTATAGGCACAGACAACTCACACAAAAAAACGATAACAAACATGATAAATGAAAACGTGTTTATGAATTTGAACGATATCAACATTTCAATGTATTATTATCTGTATATGTATATGTATTACATATATATAAATATATAATATTGTATTAGAAAATTATTTCTTCCTATATGATTTTACAGCCTCTCAGTTATCCAAGTAACCTTAATTAAAACAGAAAAAGCTTCACTTGAATTCGTTTATTTTCTTCACGTGATTATTACCAGTTACTTACAAAATGCACAATAAAACTCTTAACATGTATACATAAAAATGGTGGCAATCTACACGAATATTACCGATAAGTAGAAAATATTAGTGTAAAATGTAAACATAAAAAAGACAG
Source organism: Sinonovacula constricta (assembly GCA_007844125.1). Classification (NCBI taxonomy): domain Eukaryota; kingdom Metazoa; phylum Mollusca; class Bivalvia; order Cardiida; family Solecurtidae; genus Sinonovacula; species Sinonovacula constricta. The sequence continues at coordinate 36,506,780 of CM017570.1, read as the reverse complement.
CGAAGTATTGCCTTAATGATAAGATAATGTAATGTTGTGGCACAATAACGAGTTTGGTCAATATTGTCCACAATATGCCGTTATCTGAAGACCTTTTCTGCAATAATCAAAGCTGGTAGTCCAAACGTGCAGTGTGGACTTTGAACCCAGACATTAAAACTATTGACAAAACGTTAAAATAAGATATCAATGAAAATACACAAACTTGCTAAGTTACGTAAGCCTTCATTTCTTGCAAATGCATTTGCCTACAAGGACTATCCAGTTGCATGCAATACTTTCCTAATCGTTTACTTGATGGGACGTTATCAAATAAACCCATTTTAAGTTAATATATATTTAAGACAAGAAGCACTGCCTCAATGTAAATTGTTATCTTATGTTTATTAAAACTTATACTTCATGTATTTCTTTCACTTATATGTTGCATCGGACCTGGCAATCGGTATAGCGTCGGCTGCTGGTACAGGAGATACAAGGTTCCAGCAAGGACCACTACATATAAAGTCGATTAACTTTTGTCTTTTGCTTTTGTTAAAATGCAAATATATAGTGTATAGTCATATTTCACTTTTCATGCCGGTTTCACAAATGATTTAAACATCATTCACGCAGTTGTTAACAGAAGGCAAATAAAACAATCATTCAGATTATATGTTTTAAAGACAAGAAGCACTGCCTCAAAGTAAATGGTTTAGTTTAGGTTTATAAAACATATATTTTATCTTTACCTCTATGATGCACCGGACCTAGCAATCGGTATAGCTTTGGCTACAGGTATGGGAGGTTAGGGTACAAGATTCACATTTGTCTAGTGTTTTATATCTATATATAGTGTTTATTGTCACATATTGTCATTCATGCCGGCTTAACGTATATATTTTCATATGACTTGATCATCAATGACGTAATTGTTAATAGAATGGAAATCACAAACATATTGAAAAAAATGCAGCAATTGTCTTCGGGGTATAAAAGCAACAAAATATAACTGACCGATAGTCGGTGTACCGTTTTTTTATAACACCCCATAAGGAACGGATGCGCTTTTTGTTAGGACTGAAAAAATGCAACGAAAAAACAAAAGCAACGATCAAGTGCTTAAAACTGGACTATGGACTATATGAATTATACTGAACTAAGGACAGGCTATTGTTATATGTGGCATACACGTTTTATCATTGTTTATTCTTATATTGTAAAAATAGCGGTCGTGAATTGGTTATTGTCAATTGATGTTAAGATTGTTTTATTCAGTGGTATATTTCCTTTGCTCGTTTCTGATCATTTGAATTTGCAAATGTTGATTATGATTAGTGACCTGCATTGTCTGTGCGCATCTACAGCTTTGTCAGACAGTAACATTTGACTCTCCGCGCTTGGTCATTTCTTTTTAATAAAATAGATCGGATTTATTCTTATTGCTTGCATTTGAAGAATAACTCTGGAAGTGCAATGTTAGAGCTCGGTTTAAGTACCACAGTCGGTCCCTTTTGCCGACTGACCGTTCGAAGGTGGTAACTGTTGGGTTTCCTATTTTTGATAAATGATTCACCACATATTTGTTCTTACTTTTACATTTTGCTTGTATGTGAATTACTTTGCCCTGTCACTTTTTTCAGTTTTGGTATATGTAAGGCGTTGTCATATCTTCTTTCGGAAGTCATCTGTATTATTTTCCGGCAAGTAAAAACTAATACGCTAAATGAGTGACACAACCTGTTACTGGTGACTTTGAGAGATAAATTATCATTTTGTAACTGTTGTACATAAATTTACAATGTTTTGATACTGTGTTAAGTATTCTTAAAAACGTTATCAGTATTTAAACAACTTGTGTATATTGCCTATGTTTATTTTATTATTATCTTATTTATCCAAGTCGGATATTATATTAAAATTTTATAACATTATCTGTATATAAATTATCATTATAAACTTAACTCCAAACTTAAACTTAAACTGATGAACTTGAGACCCATCATAAAAAACGTGTGCGCTCTTCACTATGCAATGACAGAACCGAGAATTCTCAGTTCATATTAGAGCCACAACAAAGAATATTCTGTTTTAAACTTTTTCAGCTAACGTACACAACATAAGGCCCACAAATCAATGGTAGAGTTTTATCTTGTACGGTTGTTTATTGTACACGTGTCTGTGGTTTCTTCGATATATTAACATGAGTTAATTGATTGTTTCCTTGTATATCTAAGGACGAGATACCCTAAGCCCATCCCCGTTCACCATTTACTCTTGCTTTTTTTTGTTGAATTGCTAGTGTGTTTTTTTTTTGTATGAAACGTATGCATTTCTATCAAAAAGGAAGGAACATACTGATACATTTCGTACGGATATAGGAATATTAAACAAAATAGCTAATGATGCTAAATGGGCAGAGAGAATGAGAGAGAAAGAGAGAGAGAGAGAGAGAGAGAGAGAGACAGACAGACAGAGAGAACTTTCCACATGATGTCTTTCGCCCTGAGCCGGACTCGAACCCACACGGTTTAGCAGTCAGAGAGGTTACAAATCGGCGACTCTACCACTTCGCCACGAAGCCCCATGTATGCATATGGTTGTTTACTTCTGCACTTGTGTGTACCGTTTTGAATACGAATCCGCTTATGATCCGAACGACCCTTTTGATGATCTTTTAATTCCAAATGTTCAAAATGTATTTTTCAGGTGATATTGAAACCAGGTGTACCAACTGTCCAAATGATTGTGACATTAATGGCAAGTGCAATTACTGTCCTGAGAATTGTGATAAATGTACACACAGCAGCATCAAATTGTCATGTGACACTTGCAAAGCTGGCTTTTATGGACCAACGTGTAACCTATCATGCCCAGATAAATGTCAAGACAGGGAATGTAATAAAATGAATTCGCTTTGCAGTAAGGGATGTGATGTTGGCTATTACGGACATATTTGCGATAAAACTTGTTCAATGGGGTGTCAAGATAGGGAATGCAATAAAATGAATGGGCTTTGCAGTAAAGGATGTGTTCTTGGTTATTACGGAGATAAATGTCATTTCAACTGTCCACATGGGTGTCAAGGTAAACAATGCAATAGAGATGGTGTTTGCCATAACAGATGTACTTTTGGCTTGTACGGAGAAAGGTGTGATCAAAATTGTCCAATCAGGTGTCAAGATATGGGATGCAATAAAGATGGTGCTTGCATTAAACGTTGTCTTTCTGGCTTGTACGGAGATAAATGTGATCGATGTAAATTGTTCCATAGGTTGTCAAGATATGGTCTGCAATAAAGATGGTGCCTGTATTAAAGGATGTGCTGTTGGTTATCATGGTCATTTATGTAATGTGTCATGTTCGAAGGCATGTCGTAACAAAGCATGTGACCGTCTAAATGGGACATGCACGCATGGATGCATTGAAGGATACGATGATAAGACGTGCCATCTGTGTAGCAACTGCAACAAAGGTATACTTTTTTGTTTGTACCTATGTGTTTAGCTAATTTAATCTGATTCTTGACATGCCAGTGCATGTCATTTCCATTTATGTAATCATCTTTATATATAAGAATTGTGACTTAATTACATTTGTCATGTAAAAGGTAGCTCCACTATATGCGAAAGTTGTAAGGCGAATATGTATATTTTTCTCCTTAAATGCAGAACGCTCTCAAATATAATTGCTGTTTTATGTCAAGTAACTTGTTGCCGTTCACATACTTGTTACATCGTTGTTAATATCATATAGCGCCTACCATCAGTTCCGATAGTTGATCATGAAAAACCATAAACACATCACCTGTAATTTGTATGTATTCGTGAATACTTTATGAACTGGGACTTTTAAGCTTTATTTTTATGCTTTATTTGTTTAAAGATGATAACCGATGAACTGTTTTTGAATATATATGTTTCTTAGAAATTACCAGACGACAATGCTCCCTTATGATTCCTTTGAAGATGGATTTGGCTATTGGTGCAAGTATTTTAGTATCAGGTGCAGTGGCATTGATCCTGCTCGTAAGGTCAGTTATCTTACGTGTGTTTAACATATGCTCTAATATGTTTGACAATAAATTGTTAAACTATCATTCAAAGTCATTATTAGTAAAGGGGGCTTTTTAGAATCATTAAAAAAATATGAACATTTTAAAGAGGAATAAAACGGTTTTTCTATCTTGTCCATATGACAATAATTGAAAATAACATAAGAAAGCTTAATCGTACGTCACTCTAGAAAATAACAAACGGTATGTTACCATTATAGTAATGGTATGGTGTTTGGAAAAAAACTATAACAAGTATTTATACATGCTTAAATTATAGAAATGTTTGCTTGTGTTGTTATTTTGGGCGCCTGTGGCCGATAGCTAAACGTTGACAACTTGTAACTACTCAGCCCGTCGTCGCTGGGGTTCGAGACCTGGTCGGTGCTAAAAAGACCTTATGCGGGTAAGTCGTCCAAACGACCAGTGGTGTGCTGGTGGTTCGACTTATCCATTTATGTGGTTTAATCGTCATCTAAGTATAGACGGATGGGGTTAATATAACATACATCAATATCATAATTGTGTTAGTTCAATGCACTCTAAATCCCAACTTTTCAGGAGAAGACGCAGCCAAGAACAGCAACTTCAAGAGGTGTAAATTCCGATCGTCAGTAGAGCAAAAGTAATATTCAAAACCATATACACGATGCTGCGATTGGCATCCACAACACTATCTCACCCTCAGAGGTGAGGCCAAATAGCGATGACCATGTATACGCTTTCGTTAAGAATACATCTCAAAAACGTTGCAATAAAATGAACCAATCTATCCCAAATGGTAATATTTACGACGTCACTTCGACAGAGAGATCACCCGAGAGAATTCAAAAGTGGACAAAGATGGGAGGCGTAATAACGGAGACGATACGTATAGTCATTTTAGTCATGTAAATAAAATGGGACAACATAGAAAGATGGAGTCTGTGTCTGACCATGTAACACACGACTTTAGACGTCAGGGTATCGAAAGGACATATTGTTTAGCAATGAACAACAAAAGGCAGCCGTCGGGAACAATAACTGAAAGTCTACCAACGTCAATGTAATTGATCTGATAACTAAATCACATAATAAATTTGTTTCAGTCTTGCACATTCGCGATTTTAGTAAAATATCTAAGTGCATAGATTTCTTAAAGTATATCATACATCGACTTTCTTTGACAGAACTTCACAACATGTGTATATTTTTATGATGTCAATTGCGCCATGGGGTTATTATAAGCCAATCTGCAATGATTTTTATGGTCCAAAAAGTTTGAACGAGAATATAATTATGCAATACTTTCTGATGTTGCTTAAACAACCCATTGTGTGAATTATATTTCTTCTGAGGTGTTTCTTCTACTAAGCTAATAGCTTTTCCGTTTGGAATGTGTTTTGTGGGAAATAACACGTAACATTTGAATATTAGGCACTTGTTACTTGTATAAAAATTTATTTATTAAGTTCTTGAAGTAGCGAATGACTCGGGATTCTCAGTTCCAAATACAGATATTAAGACAAACAATATTAAAACATATAAAAAGTAATAATTACAATAGATTACATATATGGTAACTGATTATTACTGTTGTCTTAACTTTGTGAGAAATTACAATACATGCAAAACAATTATGTTTATTAATATAAAGAAAAGTAATAACATCATTAAAATGATTAATAATAAAATCACGTCACAAACGTTAGCAAGCATGTATATTCTGTATTGTATATAATCGTATTGAGAAATATCCTCAAACCTTTATTGGTCACGCATACACATTTAGAAATCTAAGCAACGGACTGACCACAATAACTGCCAGGTGTTCAGAAGACAATAAAAAGGTATACTCAGAAGCAAAATTTGTAAGATATATTTAGTATATATGTAAACATAGTTTTGTATTGACTGTATCGGCTTCAAATTTGGATTTGTTTTACCATATTAAATCCGTAAAGGCACAGACAACTCACACAAAAAAGATAACAAAAAAAGATAAACGAAAACGTGTTTATGAATTTAAACGATGTCAACATTTCAATGTAGTATTATCTGTATAAGTATATGTATAACATATATATATATATATAAATATATAATATTGTATAAGAAGATAATTTCTTCCTATATGATTTTACAACCTCTCACTTATCCAAGTAACCTTAATCTAAACATAAAAAGCTTCAATTGAATTCGTTTATTTTCTTCACGTTATTATTACCAGTTACTTACAAAATGCACGATCATACTCTTAACATGTATACATAAAAATGGTGGTAATCTACATGAATATTACCGATAGGTAGAAAATATTAGTGTAAAATGTAAACATAAAAAAGACAGCGAAGTATTGCCTTAATGATAAGATAATGTAATGTTGTGGCACAATAACAACTTTGGTCAATAATGTTCAAAATATGCCCTTATCTGAAGACCTTTTGTGCAACAATCAAAGCTGCTTGCCAAACGTGGAGTGTGTACTTTGAGCCTAGACATTAAAACTGTCGACAAAATGTTAAAATAAGATATCAAACAATACATAAACTTCCTAAGTTACGTGAGCCTTCATTTCTTGTAATTGCATTTGCCTACAAGGACTATCCAGTTGCATGCAATACTTTCCTTATCGTTTACTTGATGGGCCGTTATCAAATAAACCCATTTTAAGTTAATATATATTTAAGACAGGAAGCACTGCCTCAATGTAAATTGTTATGTTATGTTTTATAAAACTTATACTCCATGTATTCCTTTCACTTATATGTCGCACCGGACCTGGCAATCGGTATGGCGTCGGCTGCTGGTACAGGAGATACATGGTTCCAGCAAGGACCACTACATATAAAGTGGATTAACTTTTGTGTTTTGCTTTTGTTAAAATGCTAATATATAGTGTATAGTCATATTTCAATTTTCCTGCCAGTTTCACAAATAATAAAACATCATTCACGGAGTTGTTTACAGAAGGCAAATAAAACAATCATTCAGATAAAATGTTTTAAAGGCAAGAAGCACTGCCTCAAAGTAAATGGTTCAGTTTAGGTTTATAAAACATATATTTTATCTGTACCTCTATGCTGCACCGGACCCGACAATCGGTATAGATTTCGCTGCTGGTATAACAGATACAAGGTTCCAACCAGGACACTACATATTAAGTCGATTAACCTTTGTCTTTTGCTTTTGTTTAAATGCTAACATATAGTGTATAGTCATATTTCAGTATTCATTTCGGCTTCACAAACGATTAATAAGGATATATGACAAAGTCTTATGAGCATTGTAACATACACCAAAGTTTGAAAAGGTACAAGACAAAGGTATTCACACGCAAGCCAAATGCAAAATAACAAATATGTGATGAGTCATTTAACAAACAGAGTAAACCCGCCAGTTACCGCCTTGGAACGGTCAGTTGGCAATATTGACTAACTGGGGTAGCCAAACCGGCCCCACAGAGTCCTTACCCTGCACCCGTTGAAGGGCCTCTCAAACGCAAGCAATGAAAAGTAAACCGCTCTATTTGAATAAAAAATGTCCACGCGCTTATGTTTTCTTTGATAAGTTAGGACGAATGGTGTGACGTAATTGAAAAAGTATGTCCACATTATTCAAGCAGTTGTTAACAGAAGGCAAATAGAATCATTGGTACTATGTATTTAAGGCTAAAAGCACTGCCTTAGGGAAAATGGTCCAGATTTGGTTTTATCAAATATATAACACATATTTTGTCTGTACCTCTACGCTGCACCGGTCCTGGTAATCGGCATGGGAGGTTCAGGGTACAAGAGTCACCTTTGTCTAGTGTTTAATATCTGTATATAGTGTTTATTGTCATATTTTAGAATTAGAGCTTGATTAACATATACATTTTCATACAATTGAAACATCAATGACCTAATGTAAATAGAATGAAAATCACAAACATATTGAAACAATGACATTGTAGCAAAACAACTGACCGACCGTTTTTTCTAACAACTCATAAAGGAACGAATGCGCTTTTTGTTAGGACTGAAACAATGCAACGAAAAAACAAAAGCAACGATCAAGTGCTTAAAACTCTGGACTGCATGACTTATATTGAACTATGGAAAGGCTATTGTAATATGTGGCATGCACGTTTTATCATTGTTTATTCTTATATTGTAAAAATAGCGGTCGTGAATTGTTATTGTCAATTGATGTTAATGTTGTTTTATTCAGTGGTTTATTTCCGTTGCTCGTTTCTGATCATTTGAATTTGCAAATGTTGATTATGATTAGTGACATGCATTTTCTGTGCAGATCTACAGCTTTCTCAGACAGTTACATTTGACCTCCGCGCTTGGACATTTCTTTTTATTAAAATAGATCGGATTTATTTTATTGCTTACAACTGAGGAATAACGCAGAATGTGCAATGTTATAGCTCTGTTAAACCCGTTTAAGTACCGCAGTCGGTCCCTTTTGCCGTCTGACAGTTCGAAGGTGATTACTGTTGTGTTTACTTTTTTAGCTAAATGACTCATAACAGGTCTGTTTTTACTTTTACTTTGGGCTTGCATGTGAATTCCTTTGCCTTGTTCTTTTTCAGATTTTGGCATATGTTGCAATGCTGGAGGGACTTCAATCTGATTAAAATCATATCCTGAAAACTGCTCCGCTATCAGGATCTGATGACGAGTCAATAAATCCTTCCCAAAAATTTCGTTTGTTGTCTAAAAAATCGCAAAAGTAAATGATGATCCGGAGCGTACAGAATGCATCATTTTAATGGCTGCTTCCATACTAAGAAATGTAAACATGGACACTCCGCGCAAGACTTATGTCACTGAAGACAGGTGCGTTGTATGCGGTATCCCATTTGTTGCAACTTCAGAAATCTTCAGGTCGAAAGTTAACTAACAAGCAGTTGCATAACAAACTTAAACTGAGTGAAATTTCTACTGCATTATTGAAAGCAGTTATTTTGCGACTCTGACCGAAAGCATTGTGCATAACGCTCTCTGCTTTGCTGTTCTAAAATTATTAATCAGAGAATACCATTTTTGTTTATAGACAGTATTTGCGTTCCGTCATCAGATCTAACATTTGGTAAGATCTCACTTTGATGAGATTGATGGGCTTTGTAATATATTCTTTCTGAAGTCATGTGTAGCATTTTTCGTCAAGTAATTACTAACACGCTAAATGAGTGACACCTCCTGGTACTGGTGACTGTGAAAGAGAATGTTCATTTTGTAACTGTTGTACGAGGGTTGTTCAAAAAGTTTTAAGACTGTGGCCATAACATTCGAATCTTTTAATATACATCAAACAATTTACATGTAACATAAATCGGACTCTATCCGCTACATATTGACAGAGTTTGAACAAAATCAATACATAAACAAACAATTTAATTACAATACACATGACACATGTCAAGCGACCCGGTGATGACGATGAACCCACTGTCGGTTAATGTCTCTGTACCATTCACTGTCGTACTGTTGTGTTATACGGAGGGTCTCGGCCTGTATCTCCTGTAGGGAAGCGAATCGCTGACCTTTAAGTTGCGACTTGATGATGAGGAACTTCGCAAATTCAAACGGAGCCAAATCCGGGGAATACGGCGGATGGGACACAGAGCCGAATCCAAGTACTGCCAGTTCTAGTGCCGTGGCCCCCGCGGTATGCGAAGATGCGTTGTCCATGTGAGGGTTCAATCTTCCAGGGGCACGCCAGGCGTTTCTTACTAAGGGCATGTACCAGATCACGCCGGAGTACGTGCAAATAACACAGAAACAGTGTAACATGATTGATATTTTAATACATACTCATTAATCTACATCTGGAGAATGTTGTCAATAATTTGATACCGGTGTAAACGAAAAGATATGTTTAAAATATATAAAGAAATAAATGAAAACATTTTTTAAAAACATGTATGGATAAGATGTATTGTTTTTCAATCAAAAACTAACACAACTGCTCGGCTATTGTCTGATTATTTTTATAGTGTTTATTAATGTTTTATGGGTCTTTTCTAATTATATTTGTAGATTATAAATGCAAACCTTGCAAAAGTAGTCAGCGTTTACTGTAGTGTTTTTGGGTACGGCGTGTGGCAAAATCATGCCGTGCATGTCGGCAAACATGATAAACATGTATTTGTCACCACATTTAGAAACACGGGTTTTCTTAGGGGGCGGGAATCCGGTGCGTTTCCAGACAGACGACTGGGACTTCGTTTCCGGATCATAAAACCATAACCAAGTTTCGTCCGTGGTAAAGATTCTGGACATGAAGGCATCTCCCTCTTCATTAACCCTTCGTAGAAACGCCCGAGAATCCGCCACGCGCCGCGCCTTCTCATGCTCCTTTAGCAGCCGCAGCACCCAACGCGCGTGGACCAGAAATAAAATAAATATTTATATTTGTTTTTTATACTGCAAAACATGTTTAGTTATATTAAAAGAATATTTACTGACTTTGTCTTAATTGTAGCAATTAGTATTACGTAATGCTTAACTTGTCGCGTAAGTGTTATTTTTTATTTCTTTCAGTGCAACCCTCCTAATTGAATATTGTTTTTATTGCATTTGTGATTTAAAAGATAAATATATTTATTAGATACTTAGTACAAAACAATAACATAAAATACCTTTGTCATATGCAAGTCTTCCCTCAGAATGGTGTAAATGGTGCCGATAATAATGCCAAACATGTCCGATAGCGTTCGCACAGTCAAACGTCGGTCTCCCTGAAGGGCCTGCTCAATTGACGCCACTGACGTCGCCGTAATTTTCCTCTTTCTTCCTTCCCTTTCTCTATCCTCTATGCTTTCTTCTCCATCTTAAAAACGTTAATGCCATGTAAAAACCAGCGCACGGCTCACGGAATTCTTCCCCTTTGTAACTTGCATCTTTTCATAAGTTGCAGATGGTGTGTCGCCTAACTTTTGACAAAACTTTAGTATTGATCGAATTTCAAGACGGCCAGACGACGGCATTGTTCTCGTGTTTGACTTTGTAACCAGTGTGATGCAAATCTTGTTTATGTCAAAATCTAACGCTCGAATGACGTCAAAACTGCATACGACGTCACTAAAACTGTAAGAGACTTTCTGGCGGTCTTTTAAGGTTCGCAGATACAATTACGACAATTTTATGTGACATTGAAGAGCACGCATTTGGGACTTTTGACGTGCTGTGCCGGGTCCCTGTTACCATGGTATTTCAATCGGCTATTATAGACGCGTTATATAAAATATCACTTATAACTGCACATCGTCAAAATGCATTTGTGTTCCGATTACAAAATATGTTTAAAATTTGGAAACATATCAGCAATTAAAATTATTATAGCGGCAGTCTTGAAACTTTTTGAACAACCCTCGTATGTACTTGCAATGTCTTGATACTGTGTTAAGTACTATTTAAGAACGTTATCAACTTGTTAACTACATGAGTATATTACGTCTGTTTAATTTATGTTTATCTCATGCAAGTCGGCCATTTCATTGTACCTTCATAACATTATCTGTATATTAATCATATCATTATGATCATTATGTGCGTTCTTCACTATGTTATTACAGAACCGAGAACTCTCTCCGTTCAAATTAGAGCCACAACAAAAAATATTCAGTTTTCCACTTTGTAAGTTAACGTACACAACATATGGCGCACAAATGAATAACAGAGTTGTACGGTTTTTATTGTACAATTGTCTCTGCTTTCTTCGATACGTCAGCATGAGTTTATTGATTGTTTCCTCAAAAACCTATGAACAAGACATCATTAGCCCTCCCTTTTCACTCTTGTGTCCACTTCTTTTTGTTTAATTGTTTTTTTTGTTTGTTCTTTGAATGAAACGTAGGTTTTTGTTTAACACAAGCGGAAGCAATACAGTGATAAATTTTGTACGGATATTGGTGCTGTACTCGTTTTATATATTGCCACATTAAATACTTCGCCCTGAGCCGCACTCGAACCCACGTGGCGTAACAGTCAGAGGGGCTACAAAGCGGCGACTCTACAATTTCGATTGTGTAACGTTGTGAAGATAAATCCGCTTATGAGTCGAACGACCTTTCGGGATGATCTTAAATAATCTTATGTATTCAAGGTATTAATCATGTCTTTTACAGGTCATGTTTAAAGAAAGTGTACCAATAGTCCAAATGAGTGTGACATTAATGGCAAGAGCATTAATTGTCTTACGAATTGTGGTGATTGTACACACAGCGGTATCGAATTGTCATGTGACACTTGCAAAGCTGGCTTTTATGGACCAAATTGTTCCCTAACATGTCCAGATAAATGTCAAGACAGGGAATGTAATAAAATGTATAAGCTTTGCAGTAAGGGATGTGATGTTGGCTATCACGAATCTTTTTGCGACCATACTTTGTTAATGGGGTGTCAAGAAAGGGAATGCAAACAAAGCAGTGGGTTTTGCAGTAAAGGGTGCGCTCTTGGTTATTATGGAGATAGATGTCATTACAGCTGTTTACATGGGTGTCAAGGTAAACAATGCAATAAAGATGGTGCTTGCACTAACCGATATGTTTCTGGCTTGTACGAAGATAAGTGTGATCAAAATTGTTCCATTAAGTGTCAAAATATGGAATGCAATAAAGAATGAAGGATGTGTTGTTGGTTATCATGGTCATTTATGTAATGTGTTATGTTCGAAAACATTTCGTAACAAACATGTGACCGTCTAAATGGGACATGCACGCATGGATGCCTTGAGGGATTCGACAATGCGACGTGTCATCTGTGTAACAATTGCAACAAAGGTATGCTTTTTTGTTTGTAACTGTCTGCTTAGCTTATTTAATTTGATTCTTGACATGTCAGTGCATGTCAGTGCATGTCATTTCGATTTATGTAATCATGCTAATATATTAGGTCTAGTCACTTACCTACGTTTGGTGACTTAATTAGATTTGTCATGTAAAAGGAAGCTCCCCTAAATGCGAAAGTTGTACGCGAATAGGTATATTTTTCTCCTTAAATGCAGAGGGCTCTCAAATATAATTGTTGTTTTGTGTTAAGAAACTTGTTGCCGTTCACAAACCTGTTACACCGTTGTCAATATTATATAGCGCCTCCCAAGAGTTCCGATATGTGATCATGAAAAAGCATGAACGCACTTCCAGTAATGTGTATGTCTTTATAAATACATTTTTCTGCGAACATATACAAACTGGAACTTTTTCCTCTTTTTTATTTGCTTAAAGATAATAACCGAAGAACTGTTTTTCAATATATATGTTTCTTAGAAATTCCCCGACCACAATACCCCCTTAAGATTCTTGTGATGATGGATTTGGCAATTGGTGCGAGTATTTTAGTATCAGGTGCAGTGGCATTGATACTGCTCGTAAGGTCATTTATCTTACGTGTGTTTAACATATGCTATAATATGTTTGACAATAAATTGTTTAACTATCATTTAATTTCATTATTAGTAAATGGGGCTTTATAGAATCATTAAACATATGAGTATTTAAAAGAGGAATAGAAACTTTATTGCTATCTTGTCCATAAGACAGTACTTGAAAATCACATTAGAAAGCTAAATCGTACGTCACTCTCGAATATAACAAACTGTATGTTATCATTATAGTAATGGTGTTTGGTAAAGACTATAAGAAGTATTTGTACCAGCTTATTTTGTAGAAATGTTTGCTTGTGTTGTTTTTTGGTCGATAGCTAAACGTTGACAACTTGTAACTACTTAGCCCTTTGTCGCTGGGGTTCGAGACCCTGTCGGTGCGAAAAACCCTAATGTGAGTAAGTCGTCCAAATGAACTGTGGTGTGCTAATGGTTCGACTTATATATTTATATGGTTTAATCGTCATCCGTATAGACGGACGGGGTTAATATAACATACATTAATATCATAATTGTGTCCGTTCAATGGACTATAAATCACAACTTTTCAGGAGAAGACGCAGCCAAGAACACAACTTCCAGAGGTGTGAATTCCGACCGTCAGTACAAAAAAATAATATTCGAAACCCTATACATGATGCTGCGATTGGTATCCACAACACCATCCAACCTCAGAGGCGAGGCCTAATAGCGATGACCATGTATATGCTTTCGTTTAGAATACATCTCAAAAACGTTGCAATAATATGGACCAATCTGTCCCCGATGGTAATATTTACGACGTCACTTCGACAGAGAGACCACCCGAGATAATTCAAAGGTAGACAAAGATGGGAGGCGTAATAACGGGAGACGATACGTATCGCCGTATTAGTCATGTAAATAAAATGGGAATTTTTCCGATGGACAACATAGAAAGGTGGAGTCTGTGTATGACCTTGTAACACACGACGATGGTCGTCAGGGTATCGAAGGGACATACAAAAATAATAAAGAGCAGACTTCGGGTACAGGTACTGAAAGGCTACCAACGTCAGTGTAATTGGTCTGATAACTTAATCACATAATAAATTATAAAACTTTGTTTCAGTCTTGAACATTTGCGATTTTAGTAAAATATCTAAGTACGTAGAATTCTTAAAATATATCATACATCAACTTTCTTTGAGAGAACTTCACAACATGTGTTTGTTTTTATGATATCAGTTGCGCCATGTGGTTATTATAAGCTAATCCGCAGTGATTTTTATGGTCCAAAAAGTTTGAACGAAAAACAATTATGCAATACTTTCTGATGTTGCTCAAAATCCCCCGTGTTTGAGTTATCTGTCTTATTAAGTGTTTTCTTCTACTGAGCTAATAGCTTTGCCCTTTGTAACGTGTTTTTATAAAATCACGAAATATGTGTCTATATGGCACTTGTTACTTGTATAACAATTTATTTACTAAGTTCTGTAAGTAGCGAATAACTCGGGATCCTCAGTTAGAGATACAGATCTTTAGACAAACTTTATTAAAACACATACAAAGTCATTATTACAATAAATTACATAAATGGTAGCTGATCGTGTAAGTTTGTGAGAAATTATAATACGCCCTTAACAATTATTTAATAAATATAAATAAAAGTAAAAACATCATTAAAATTATTAATAATAAACCCACGTCACAAAGTTATCAGACATGTATATTCTGTCTGTCAAATCTCACATTTATCTGGTTCCAAGATTGTGATAGTTAATTCCCTTAGTACTTAATATTCATTAGGCGATACAACAAGCCTCGACAAATACTTGTACTTGTATAAGCTTCGACGATAGAAAGAAGATGACAGGAGAATTTTAAGATTATTTATTGTCACGATATAGGCAGCACGTTTACATCGCAAAAACAATGCATTGGCTGGACTTTAACCCCATTCAAAGGTGACAGGGTAAACACGTGATGGCTCCTGGTCGGGGAACAATATTTAGCCGGATATAAATTAAACATTTTTACACTTAACATTCGTTTACACTGGTAAACAGGAAGAAGTCCGTGATGCAAAAAATTAAACTGGTGGGACTTAAGAACGAAGAATGTTGATAAGAATGTTGTTGCCAATTTTTGTTTCCCAAACAGGTATGTTATATCTATCTTTTAGATGCTTTTGAACGATATTGTTGGGAAATATCTACTATTTTAATGGTTATTTATCATGATCCTTTGGATGGTGAAGTTAACTGTTTCAAATATACAAAAATACATACAGCATGCAGATATTAACTGTGAAAATAAAACATAACCTAATTTAACCATTAAATGTTATCGTAATGTTTTCATGTATTATGTTTTAAATAAGAATACATATGACAAAGTGCTATGAGTATTTCATCATCTACAAAAAAATCCGAAAAGGCACAGAACAAAGTTATTCACATGCAAGTCAAATGTAAAAAATCTGTGATGAGTCATTTAACAAAAAGAGCAAACCCGAAACTTACCGCCTTGGAACAACCAGTCGGCGATATTGACCAACTGGGGTGCTTAAACTGGTTCTATAGAGCTCTAACCTAGCACTTCCTGATGGGTTTCTCAAATGCAAGCATTACAAAGAAAACTGATTCATTCAAATAAATGTCCAAGCGCTGACGTTTTGTTTGATAAGGTATCACGAAAGAACTGACGTCATTGAAAATGTCCACATAGCGTTTGAAAGAGAGATAGGTATTATTTCGATTAAAATATCTACAAAAAATATTGATAGTAAAGGAAATTAACTTAAAGACTTCTATGTGTCTGAATAAATCATTTACTTATCGCTTTTTATCCTATTGAGAAATATCTACAAACATTTATTGGACACGCATTCACACAATACAATTCAAGCAATGAACTGTATATTCAGAGGCGGAATTTGTGAGTTATATTTAGTATCTATGTATTTTACTATTTTTGTATTGCCAGTATCGGCTTCAAATTTGGATTTGTTTTACCATATTAAATCCGTAAAGGCACAGACAACTCACACAAAAAAGAAAACGATAAAAGATAAACGAAAATGTGTTCATAAATTTAAAGAATGTAAACATTTCAATGTATTATTATCAAAATTTGCATTACACATACACATACACACACACACACACACACACACACACACACACACGCACACACAAACACACACACACACACACACACACACACACACACACAGACATACATACATACATATATATATACATATATAAAATTGTATAAGAAAAATATTTCTTAAGTACATTTTATACAGATATTTAAATATGATTTGACAATCTCTCAGTTTTCCAAGTAACCTTAATCTGAACATAAAAATCTGCACTTGAATTCGTTTATTTTCTTTACGTGATTATGACCAGTTACTTCCAAAATGCAAGATAATTCTCTTCACAAGTATACATAAAATTGTGGTTATCTGTTTTCTACATGATTATTACCGATAGGTAAAATGTATACATAGAATAGACAGTAAATTACTGCCCTAATGTTAAAATGAGGAATGTTGTGGCACAATGACGAGTTTGGTTAACAATGTTTACAATATGCCGTTATCTGAAGACCTTTAATGCAACAATCAAAGGTGGTAGCCCGAAGCGGAGTGTGTTTTTTGAATGTAGACATTAAAACTGTCGACAACACGTTTAAATAAAAAAAATAAACAAAACATAAGCTTGCTAAGTAACGTAAGCCTTCATTTCTTGCAACTACCTTTGCCTACAAGGACTGTCCAATTACATGCAAGACTTTCCTAATCATTTACTTGATGGGAGGTTATCAAACAAACACATTTATAATTATTAGATATATTTGAGACAAGAAGCACTGCCTCAATGTAAATATTTATCTTAAGAGAAATTGAAACATCAAAAAAATGTTTTCATAGTACAATGGCTTTACAAAAATGCTAAATGCATACAAAATTATAATTATAGCTCTTTATGTATAATTTTCAAATGGCTTCTAAAGGTCTCACGTCTTTGAACATTTTAATATGCTTTAAATTTCAAGGCAAGCCATAAGACACACATACATACCCTTAGATAGTAAATTACGTAGTCAGAAGATGTTGCTTTTAAAATGCCGTTAGCTTCAATGACTCATATTACTTGATTGCATCATATGATTTATTTTTAGAACAGGACTTGGGATTTGCTGCTCCAAGTTGGAAATAATATGTGCGTTTTATATTTTCTTTCATCAAAAATGCAAGTGGTTTTACATATCGCTCTCGCATTTATTTGACTTGAGGTTTTTCTATTTCTAATGTTTTAATATGAGAAATGAGATGTTTATATTACTTGCCAAGTATAAAATGTTCTGATTATTTTGCAGGTACTGTAAAATGACTGAGATGCTAACCAAACACCTTATTCATACAAAGCGACTTACAGCAGCAAGACCTCATATTATTTTGACTTATTCGAGAAGCATTACACTTATGCTCGTTCTATACACATACAATTTTGATGAGGAAATACTGCAAATCCTTCTAAAATTTCTAACCGATTAATTACTGCGAATCCGTTTTAATAAGTTGAGTTACCAAGTAGAAAGACATGCAGTCGCCTGGTAATTTCTCTAAGTTAGACAAATGGATTATTTTGCAAAACGTTGTTACTAATCTGACGTTACAGATATGTCAAGTGAAACGGTTAAAATAAACACATTATTGCAAAATGGTTTCGTTGCAATGACGCTCTTAGGTTAAGTTATGGCATATGATAATTATAAGTATCAGACAGCACTTAGAGGTATAAATGGTACGTGGGTGTTTTTTTCCAAATTAAATAAATTAAATAATTAAAAGACTAAGATGTCACCAACTGTACAGAGAAATGTGATGTGTGTGTGTGTTGGGGGGCGGGGTGTAGGTGTTTGGGATAGGTGCTGGTGGCGGGATAATGGTTCTGAGTTGACATAGATTTATCAGAGAAGAAGTGATAAGACTTGCATTTAATTAAGGTATTAACGATTGATAAGGCAGTCAAGTGGTAGTGAGGAACTAGGTCATGCGACTGGGAGCAATTGGCCAGTGTCCAGTTTAGCGAGAGAACTGCTTTTAATTCGTTGTTGTTGTTTTCAGGTTATATTTGTCAATTTACTTCTATTTCCCTATTTTACCGAATACTAGAATAGTGAATTTAATACTCGAGTTTAATCTTCCGATCGAGTACTCGAGCACTCAAATAATTGTTGACATCCATAAAAATAAGCTCACTTATCGTCAGTTTTACCATCGTCGAGAACTGCAATTGATTTAACCTTAGCATCTTTATTATCTTAGTGTCAATATAACTGATCTCATAACTAAATCACATTATAAATTATAAAACTTTATTTCAGTCTTGCACATTTGCACATCTGCGATTTAAGTGAAATAAGTGCGGATAATTCTTAAAGTATATCATACACCAATTTGCTCTGAGAGAACTTCACAACATGTGTATATTTGTATGATGTCAGTTGCGCCATGGGGTTATTATAAGCCAATCCGCAATGAGTTTTTTGTCTAAAAAGTTTGAACGAGTAAACAATTATGCAATACTTTCTGATGTTGCTCAAAATTCCCCGTGTTAGAGTTGTATTACTTTTGAAGTGTTTCTTCTACTGAGCTAATAGCTTTTTCATTTGGAACTTGTTTTGTGGGAAATAACACGAAACATTTGATATGGGACTTGTTACTTGTATAACACTTTATTTACTAAGATCTTTAAGCAGCGAATGACTCGGGATTCTCAGTTCCAAATACAGATATTTAGACAAACATTATGAAAACATAAAACGTAATTATTACAATACATTACATAAAGGTTACTGAATATGACAGTTGTCTTAAGGTTGTGAGAAATTACAATACATCCAACACCATTATGTTAATTAATAAAAATAAAAGTAATAGCATCATTAAACTTATTATTAATAAAACCACGTCACAAAAGTTAGCAAACATGTATATTCTGTCTGGCAAATCCGACATTTTTTCTGGTTCCCGGATTGTTATGGCGTAGTTAATCCCCTTAGTGCTCGGTATTCTATAGGCGATACAACAAGTCTCCACAAATACTTGTACATGTATAAGCTTCGCCGATAGAAAGAAGATGACAGGAGCATTTTAAGATTATTTCCTGTCACGATATACGCAGCACTTTTACATCGCAAAAACAATGCATTGACTGGACTTTGTCCCCATTCAAGGGTGACAGGGCAAACACGTGATGACTCCTGGTCGGCGAACAATGTCATCTAGCTGGATATAAATTAGTCATTTATACACTTAACTTTCATTCACACTGGTAAACAGGAAGAGGACCGCGATACAAAATTATATGCTGATGGGACGTAAGAACGAAGAATGTTGATAATTTTGTTGGCGATTTTGGTTTCCCAAACAGGTATGTTATATCCTACTTTTAGATGCTTTTGAACGATATGGTTCGGAAATGTCTACTATTTTAATGGTAATTTATCATGATCCTTTGAATGGTTAAATTTACTGTTTCAAATATACAAAAATACATACAGCATGCAGATATGTGAAACTGTGAACTGTGAAAATGAAACATAACCTAATGTAACCATTAAATGTTATAATAATTTGTTCAGGTATTATCTTTGAAATTAGAATACAAAGTGCTATGAGCACTGCATCAGGTAGAAAAAAAACGAAAAGGCACAGGACAAAGGTGTTCACATGCAAGTAAAATGTTAAAGTAATTACATATCTGTGATGAGTCATTTAACAAAAAGAGCAAACATGACAGTTATCGCCTTGGAACAACCAGTCGGCAATATGGACCAACAGAGGTGCTTAAACTGGTTTTATAAAGCTCTTACCTCGCACTTCTTGATGGGATTCTCAAACGCAAGCAATAAAAAGAAAACTGATTCATTTGAAAAAAAAAGACCAAGCGCTAACGTTTTGTTTGATAAGGTATGACGAACGTAGTGACGCCATTGAAAAAAAATGTCCATATAGTGTTAAAAAGTTGGAGGGACATTATTTCGATTAGAATATCTACAAAAAAAGTGTTGATAGTAAATTAACTGAAAGACTCAGTTGTGGCTGAATAAATCATTTACTTGTCGCTTTTTATCGTATTGAGAAATATCTACAAACATTTATTGGTCACGCATACACATCATAAAATTTAAGCAATGGACTGTATTCTAAGAGACGGAATTTGTGAGATATATTTAGTATCTATGTAAAACTATTTTTGTATTCCTGTATCGGCTTCAAATTTGGATTTATATCACCATATTAAATCCGTAAAGGCACAGAGAACTCACACAAAAAAGATAACGATAAAAAGTAAACGAAAATGTCTTCAAAGTTTAAAACGATATAAACATTTCAATGTATTATTATCAAAATTTGCGTTACATATTTAAATATATAAAATTGTATAAGAAAAATATCTCTTAAGCACATTTATACTAATATTTAGATATGATTTGAAAACCTCTCATTTTTCCAAGTAACCTTAATCTGAACATAAAAAAGTTTCACTTGAATGCGTTTATTTTCTTCATGTGATTATTACAAGTTATTTCCAAAATGCAAGATAATACTCTTAACATGTATACAAAAATGGTGGTAATCTGTTTTCTATATGATTATTACCGATAGGTTAAATGTATTTATAGAATAGACAATGAAGTATTGCCTTAATGTTAGGATGAGGAATGTTGTGGCACAATAACGAGTTTGGTTAACGATGTTTACAATATGCCGTTATCTGAATACCTTTAATGCAACAAAGGTGGTAGCCCAAAGCGGAGTGTGTTATTTGAATGTAGACATTAAAACTGTCGACATACGTTTAAATAAAAAAAAAAAAACAATACATAAGCTTGCTAAGTAACGTAAGCCTTTATTTCTTGCAAATACATTTGCCTACAAGGACTATCCAATTGCATGCAAAACTTTCCTAATCGTTTACTTGATGGGAGGTTATCACATTTAAAATTAATATATATTTAAGACAAGAAGCACTGCCTCAATGTAAATATTTATCTAATGTTTTATTAGACTTATACTTCATGTATTCCTTTCATTTATATGTTGCACCGGACCTTGCAATCGGTATAGAGTTGGTTGCTTGTACAGGAGATACAGATCGATTTACTCTTGTCTTTTGCTTTTGTTAAAATGCTTAAACTTCATTTTTCATGCCGGGTTCACAAATGATTTAAACAGCATTCACGCAGTTGTTCACAGAAGGCAAATAAAACAAGCATTGAGATTATATGAATTAAAGGCAAGATTCACTGCCTCAAAGTAAATGGTTCAGATTAGGTTTATAAAGCATATATCTTATCTGCACTTCTATGCTGCACCGGACCTGGCAATCGGTATAGTGTAAGCTACAGATATGAGAGGGTACAAGATTCACATTCGTCTAGTGTTTTTATATCTCTATATAGTGTTTATTTGCATATATTATCATTCATGCCGGCTTAACGTATATATTTTGATATGACTTGAACATAAAAGAGGTAATTGTTAAAAGAATGATAACTCACAAACATATTGACAAAAATGTAGCTATAGTCTTTGGGGTATAAAAGCAATGAAATATAACTGACCTATATTCGGTGTACCGTTTTTATAACACCTCATAAGGAAAAAATGGAACGGACGCTTTTATGTTAGGACTGAAACAATGCAACGAAAAAAACAAAAGCAACGATCAAGTGCTTTAAACTGGACTCTGGACTACATGACTTATATTGAACTATGGAAAGGCTATTGTAATATGTGGCATGCACGTTTTATCATTGTTTATTCTTATATTGTAAAAATAGCGGTCGTGAATTGTTATTGTCAATTGATGTTAATGTTGTTTTATTCAGTGGTTTATTTCCGTTGCTCGTTTCTGATCATTTGCATTTGCAAATGTTGATTAAAATTAGTGACATGCATTTGTGTGCACATCTACAGCTTTCTTAGACAGTTACATTTGACTCTCCACGCTTGGACATTTCTTTTATTTAAATAGATCGGATTTATTTTTATTTGTTTGCATTTGAGAAACAACTCAGGAAGTGCAATGTTACAGCCCTGTCCCTTTTTCAGTTTTGGTATATGTTGCAATGCTCATGGGGCTTGTCATGTATTCTTTCGTTATCAATATTTAAACTACATGTGTATATTGCCTATGTTTATCTTCTGGCAGTCGGCCATTATATTGAACTTTCATAACATTATATGTATATTAATAATCATTATTAACTTAACGTAAAACTCAACTTAAACTAATGAACCAATAACCATCATAAGAAACGTGTGCGCTCTTCACTATGCAATGACAGAACCGAGAATTTTCCGTTCAAATTAGAGCCACAACAGAGAATATTCTGTTTTAAACTTTTTCAGCTAACATACACATCATATGGCTCACAAATTATTGTTAGAGTTTTATCTTATACGGTTGTTAATTGTACAGGTGTCTGTGGTTTCTTCGATACATTAACATGAGTTAATTGATTGTTTCCTTTTAAATCTAAGGACAAGATACCATAAGCCCATCCCCTTTCACCATTTACTCTTGCTTTTTTTTGTTGAATTGCTAGTTTTTTTGTATGAAACGTATGAATTTCTTTCAAAAAGGAAGGAACATAGTGATATATTTTGTACGGATATAGGAATTTTAAACAAAATAGCTAATGGTGCTAAAGAGGGAGAGAGAATGAGGGAGAGAGAGAGGGACAGAGAGAGAAACCTTTCCACCTTATGTCTTTCACCCTGAGCCGGACTCGAACCCACACGGTTTAGCAGTCAGAGAGGTTACAAATCTACCACTACGCCACAGGCGCTCCCATGTACACATATGGATTTTTACTTCTGCATTAGTGTGTACCGTTTTGAAGACGAATCCGCTTATGAGCCGAACGACCCTTTTGATGATCTTAAATAATCTTTTTTTTATTCATAATGTTCAAAATGTTTTTTACAGGTGATATTGAAACCAGGTGTACCAACTGTCCAAATGATTGTGACATTAATGGAAAGTGCAATATCTGTCCTGAGAATTGTGGTAATTGTACACACAGCAGCATCAAAGTGTCATGTGACACTTGCAAAGCTGTTTTTTCTGGTCCAGCGTGTAACCTACCATGTCCTGATAATTGTCAAGACAGGGAATGTAATAAAATTTATTATTTTTGCACTAAGGGATGTAATGTTGGCTATCACGGAATTTTGTGCAACCAAACTTGTGCAAGGGGGTGTCAAAATAGAGAATGCAATAACAGCAATGGGTTTTGCAGTAAAGGATGTGTTCTTGGTTACTACGGGGATAAATGTCATTTCAGCTGTTCACGTAGGTGTCAAGATATGGAATGCAATAAAGATGGTGCTTGCAAGAACGGATGTGTTTCCGGCCACTACGGAGATAAGTGTGATCAAAATTGTTCCATTGGGTGTCAAGATAGGGAATGCAATAAATATGGTGCTTGCAAGAGCGAATGTCTTTCCGGCTTGTACGGAGATATGTGTGATCGAAATTGTTTTAAAAAGTGTCAAGATATAGAGTGCAATAAAGATGGTGCTTGCAGTAGAGGATGTGCTGTTGGTTATCATGGTCATTTATGTAATGTGTCATGTTCGAAAGCTTGTCGTTACAAAACATGTGACCGTCTAAATGGGACATGCACCCATGGATGCATTGAAGGACACGATGTTGAGACGTGTCATCTGTGTAACAATTGCAACAAAGGTATGATTTTTTGTTTGTAACTGTGTGTTTAGCTTATTTAATTTGATTCTTGACATGTCAGTGCATGTCATTTCGATTTATGTGATCATGCTAATATATATATATATGTGTATATTTCTCCTTAAATGCAGAGGGCTCTCAAACATAATTGTTGTTTTATGTTAAGTAACTCGTTGCCGTTCACATACCTGTTACAATGTGGTCAATATCCTACAGGGCCTACCATCAGTTCCGATAGGTGATCATAAAAAAAAACCGATAACCGATGAACTACTTTTGATTTATATGTTTCTTAGAAATTCCCCGACCACAATGCCCCCATATGGTTCCTTTGAAGATGGATTTGGCTATTGGTGCGAGTATTTTAGTAGCAGGTGCAGTTGCATTGATCCTGCTCATAAGGTCAGTCATCTTACGTGTGTTTAACATATGCTGTAGTATGTTTGACAATAAATTGTTAAATTATTATTCATTGGCATTATTTGTAAATGGGGTTTTATACAATCATTAAAAACATGAGTATTTTAAAGACAAAGAAAAAGGTTATTGCTATCTTGTCCATAAGACAATAATTGAAAATAACATAAGAAAGCTTCATCGTACGTCACACTAGAATTTAACAAACTGTATGTTATCATTAAAGTAATGGTATGGTGTTTGGAAAAACCTATAACAAGTGTTTGTACAAGCTTAAATTATAGAAATGTTTGCTTGTGTTGTTATTTGGGGCGCCTTTGGCCGATAGATAAACGTTAACAAATTGTAACTACTCAGCCCTTCATCGCTGGGGTTCGAGACCTTGTCGGTGCTAAAAACATAATGCGGGTAAGTCGTCCAAACGACCTGTGGTGTGCTGGTGGTTCGAATTATTCATTTATGTGGGTTAATCGTCATCTAAGAATAGACGGACGTGGTTAATATAACAAACATTTATATTATAATTGTGTCAGTTCAATGCACTATAAATGACAACTTTTCAGGAGAAGACGCAGCCAAGAACAGCAACTTCAAGAGGTGTAAATTCCGATCGTCAGTAGAGCAAAAGTAATATTCAAAACACGATGCTGGGATTGGTATCTACAACATTATCTCACCCTCAGAGGCGAGGCCATATAGCGATGACCATGTATACGCTTTCGTTTAGAATACATCTCAAACACTTCGACAGAGAGATCACCCGAGAGAATTCAAAGGTGGACAAAGATGGGAGGCGTAATAACGGAGACGATACGTATAGCCATATTAGTCATGTAAATAAAATGGGACAACATAGAAAGGTGGAGTCTGTGTATGACCATGTAACACACGACTTTAGACGTCAGGGTATCGAAAGGACATATTGTTTAGCAAGCCGTCGGGAACAAGTACTGAAAGGCTATCAACGTCAATGTAATTGATCTGATAACTAAATCACATAATAAATTTGTTTCAGTCTTGCACATTCGCGATTTTAGTAAAATATCTAAGTGCATAGAATTCTTAAAGTATATCATACATCGACTTTCTTTGACAGAACTTCACAACATGTGTATATTTTTATGATGTCAATTGCGCCATGGGGTTATTATAAGCCAATCTGCAATGATTTTTATGGTCCAAAAAGTTTGAACGAGAATATAATTATGCAATACTTTCTGATGTTGCTTAAAAACCCATTGTTTGAGTTATATTTCTTCTGAGGTGTTTCTTCTACTAAGCTAATAGCTTTTCCGTTTGGAATGTGTTTTGTGGGAAATAACACGTAACATTTGAATATTAGGCACTTGTTACTTGTATAAAAATTTATTTATTAAGTTCTGTAAGTAGCGAATGACTCGGGATTCTCAGTTCCAAATACAGATATTAAGACAAACATTATTAAAACATGTAAAAAGTAATAATTACAATAGATAACATGAATGGTAACTGATTATTACTGTTGTCTTAACTTTGTGAGAAATTACAATACATTTAAAACAATTATGTTTATTAATATAAATAAAAGTAATAACATAATTAAAATGATTAATATTACAATCACGTCACAAACGTTAGCAAGCATGTATATTCTGTATTGTATATAATCGTATTGAGAAATATCCTCAAACCTTTATTGGTCACGCATACACATTTAGAAATTTAAGCAACGGACTGACCACAATAACTGCCAGGTGTTCAGAAGACAATAAAAAGGTAAACTCAGAAGCAAAATTTGTAAGATATATTTAGTATCTATGTAAACATAGTTTTGTATTGACTGTATCGGCTTCAAATTTGGATTTGTTTTACCATATTAAATCCGTAAAGGCACAGGCAACTCACACAAAAAAGATAACAAAAAAAAGATAAACGAAAACGTGTTTATGAATTTAAACGATATCAACATTTCAATGTAGTATTATCTGTATAAGTATATGTATAACATATATATATAAATATATAATATTGTTTAAGAAAATAATTTCTTCCTATATGATTTTACAACCTCTCACTTATCCAAGTAACCTTAATCTAAACATAAAAAGCTTCAATTGAATTCGTTTATTTTCTTCACGTTATTATTACCAGTTACTTACAAAATGCAAGATAATACTCTTAAAATGGTGGTAATCTACATGAATATTACCGATAGGTAGAAAATATTAGTGTAAAATGTAAACATAAAAAAGACAGCGAAGTATTGCCTTAATGATAAGATAATGTAATGTTGTGGCACAATAACGAGTTTGGTCAACAATGTTCACAATATGCCGTTATCTGAAGACCTTTTATGCAACAATCAAAGCTGCTTGCCAAACGTGGAGTGTGTACTTTGAACCTAGACATTAAAACTGTCGACAAAATGTTAAAATAAGATATCAAACAATACATAAACTTCCTAAGTTACGTGAGCCTTCATTTCTTGTAATTGCATTTGCCTACAAGGACTATCCAGTTGCATGCAATACTTTCCTTATCGTTTACTTGATGGGACGTTATCAAATAAACCCATTTTAAGTTAATATATATTTAAGACAAGTAGCAATGCCTCAATGTAAATTGTTATCTTATGTTTTATAAAACGTGTACTTCATGTATTTCTTTCGCTTATATGTTGCACCGGACCTGCCAATCGGTATAGCGTCGGCAGCAAGTACAGGAGATACAAGGTTCCAGCAAGGACCACTACATATAAAGTGGATTAACTTATGTCTATTGCTTTTGTTAAAATGCTAATATATAGTGCATAGTCATATTTAACTTTCCATGCCGGTTTCACAAATAATTAAAATATCATTCACGCAGTTGTTAACAGAAGGCAAATAAAACAATCATTCAGATAATATGTTTTAAAGGCAAGAAGCACTGCCTCAAAGTAAATGGTTCAGTTTAGTATTATAAAACATATATTTTATCTTTACCTCTATGCTGCACCGGACCTGACAATCAGTATAGAGTCCGCTGCAGGTATAAAATATACAAGGTTCCAACCAGGTCACTACATATTAAGTCGATTAACTGTTGTCTTTTGCTTTTGTTAAAATGCTAACATAAAGTGTATAGTCATATTTCAGTATTCATTCCGGCTTCACAAACGATTAATAAGGATATATGACAAAGTCTTATGAGCATTGTAACATATACCAAAATTTGAAAAGGCACAAAACAAAGGTATTCACACGCAAGCAAATTGCAAAAGAACAAATATGTGATGAGTCATTTAACAAACAGAGTAAACCCGCCAGTTTCCGCCTTGAAACGGTCAGTTGGCAATATGGACCGACTGGGGTACCCAAACCGGCCCTACAGAGCCCTAACCCCGCACTTCCTGCTGGGCCTCTCAAACGCCAGCAATGAAAAGTAAACCGCTCTATTTGAATAAAAAATGTCCAAGCGCTTATGTTTTCTTTGATAAGTTAGGACGAATGTTGTGACGTCATTAAAAAAAATTGTGTCCACATCATTAACGCAGTTGTTAACTAATAGAAGCATTGATACTGTGTATTAAAGGCAAGAAGCACTGCCTTAAGGAAAATGGTTCAGATTCGGTTTTATCAAACAAATAACACATATATTGTATCTGTACCTCTATGCTGCACCGGACCAGGTAATCGGTATGGGAGGTTCAGGGTACAAGAGTAACCTTTGTCTAGTGTTTTATATCCATATATAGTGTTTATTGTCATATTTTAGCATTCGTGCTTGATTAACATATACATTTTCATACAATTGAAACATCAATGACCCAATGTTAATAGAATGCAAATCACAAACTTATTAAAAAATGACATTGTAGCAAAACAACTGACCGACCGTTTTCTCTAACACCCCATAAGGAACGAATGCACTTTTTGTTAGGACTGAAACACTGCAACGAAAAAACAAAAGCAACGATCAAGTACTTAAAACTGGACTATGGACTATATGAATTATACCGAACTAAGGACAGGCTGTTGTAATATGTGGCATGCACGTTTTTATCATTGTTAATTATAATATTGTAAAAATAGCGGTCGTGAATTGGTTATTGTCAATTGATATTAGTATCGTTTTATTCAGTGGTATATTTCCGTTGCTCGTTTCTGATCATTTGAATCTGCAAATGTTGATTATGTTTAGTGGCATGCATTGTCTTTGCACATCTACAGCTTTCTCAGACAACATCATTTGACTCTCTGAGCTTGGACATTTGTTTTATTAAAATAGTTCGGATTTATTTTTATTGCTTTCATTTGAGGAAGTGCAATATTAGAGCTCTGTTAAACCGGTTTAAGTACCACAGTTTGCCCACTGACCTTGCCCATGTGGAAACTGTTGGGTTTGCTCTTTTACTTAATTAACTCGTCACAGATTTGCTCTTACCTTTAAATTTTGCTTGCCTGTGAATTACTTTGCCCTGTCCCTTTTTAAAATTTTGGTATATGTTGCAATGCTCATGGGGCTTTGTCATAAATTCTTTCGGAAGTCATCTGTATCATTTTCCGGCAAGTAATAACTAACACGCTAAATGAGTGACACTTCCTGTTACTGTTGACAGTGATAAATTATCATTTTGTAACTGTTGTATATACATTTACAATGTTTTGATACTGTGTTAAGTACTTTTAAGAACGTTATCAGTATTTAAACAACATATGTATATTGCCTATTTTTATTTTATGATTATCTTATTTATCCAAGTCTGATATTATATTAAAATGTTATAACATTATCTGTATACAAGTTATCATTATAAACTTATCTTAAAACTTAAACTTAAACCGATTAACTAAAGGACCATCATACGAAACGTGTGCACTCTTCACTGTTGATGTAATTACAGAACCGAGAATTCTCAGTTCAAAATAGAGCCACAACAAAGAATATTCTGTTTTTAACTTTTTCAGCTAACGTACACAACATATGGCTCACCAATTAATGGTAGAGTTTTATCTTGTACGGTTCTTTATTGTACACGTGTCTGTGTTTTCTTTAATACATTAACATGAGTTAATTGATTGTTTCCTCGTATATCTAAGGACAATATACTACAATCCCTCACCTTTCATCATTTACTTTTGCTTTTTTGTTGAATTGATAGTTTTTTTGTGTTTGAAACGTATGCATTTTTATCAAAGAGGAAGGAACATATTGATATATTTCGTACGGATATAGGAATATTAAACAAAAAACAAAAATAGCTAATGGCACTAAAGAGGGAGAGAGAATGAGAGAGAGAGAGAGAGAATGAGAGAGAGAGAGAGAGAGAGGGAGAGAGAGAGCCCTTTCCAAATGATGTCTTTCGCCCTGAGCCGAACTCGAACCCACGCGGTTTAGCATCAGAGAGGTTACAAATCGGCGACTCTACCACTACGCCACGGGCGCCCCCATATATGTTTTTTTTTACTTCTGCACAAGAGTGTACCTATTGTGACGACAAATCCACTTATGAGTCGAACGAACCTTTTGATGATCTCAAATAATCTTATTTATTCAAAGTGTTCAAATGTATTTTACAGGTCATATTGAAACCAGGTGTACCAACTGTCCAAATGATTGTGACATAAATGGCAAGTGCAATAACTGTCCTGAGAACTGTAGTAAATGTACACAAAGCAGCATCAAATTGTCATGTGCCACTTGCAAAGTTGGTTTTTATGGAGCAACGTGTAACCTAACATGTCCAGATAATTGTCAAGACAAGGAATGCAACAAAAACCATATATTTTGCAGTAAGGGATGTAATGTTGGCTATTACGGATCTTACTGTGAGAGAAAAAGTTCAACTGGGTGTCAAGATAGGGAATGCAATGAAAGTAAATGATGTGTTCTTGGTTATTACGGAGATAAATGTCAATTCAACTGTTCACATGGGTTTCAAGGTAAAGAATGCAATAAAACAAATGGGTTTTGTACTAAAGGTTGTGTTTCTAGCCTGTACGGAGATATATGTGAACGAAATTGTTCCATTGGGTGACAAGATATGGAATGCAATAAAGATGGTGCCTGCAAGAACGGATGTGTTTCCGGCTTGTACGGAGATAAGTGGGATCGAAATTGTTCTAAAATGTGTCAAGATATGGAATGCAATAAAGATGGTGCTTGCAGTAAAGGATGAGCTGTTGGTTATCATGGTCATTTATGTAATGTGTCATGTTCGAAAGCATGTCGTAACAAAACATGTATCCGTCTAAATGGGTCATGCACACATGGGTGCATTGAAGAATACGACAATGAGACGTGTCATCAATGTAACAATTGCAACAAAGGTATTCTCTTTTTGTTTGTAACTATATGTTTAGCTTATTTAATGTGATTCTTGACATGTCGGTGCATGTCATTAAATGTATTCATGCTCATATATAAGGATTGTGACTTACCTACGCTTTGTCACTTAATTACATTTGTCAAGTAAAAGGCAGCTCCCCAATACGCGAAAGTTGTAAGTCAAATATAATTGTTGTTTTATGTTAGGTAACGTGTTGCCGTTCACATACATGTTACACCGTTGTCCATATCACATAGCGCATCCCATCAGTTCCGATAGGTGATCATAAAAAAAAACATAAACGCATATCCAGTAATTTGTATGTCTTTATGAATACTTTATGAACTGGTACTTTTTAGCTTTATTTTTATGCTTTATATGTTTAAAGATGACAACCGATGAACTGTTTTTGTTTTAATTTATATGTTTCTTAGAAATTCCCATACAAAAATGCCCCCATATGATTCCTTTGAAGATGGATTTGGCTATAGGTGCGAGTATTTTAGTATCAGGTGCAGTGGCATTGATACTGCTCGTAAGGTCAGTTATCTTACATGTGTTTAACATATGCTCTAATATGTTTGACAATAAATTGTTAAACTATCATTCAAAGTCATTATTAGTAAAGGGGGCCTGTTAGAATCATTAAAAAAATATGAACATTTTAAAGAGGAATAAAACGGTTTTGCTATCTTGTCCATATGACAATAATTGAAAATAACATAAGAAAGCTTAATCGTACGTCATTCTAGAAATTAACCAAATGTATGTTATCATTATACTAATGGTATGGTGTTTGGAAAAACCTATAACAAGTATTTGTACATGCTTAAATTATAGAAATATTTCCTTGTGTTGTTATTTTGGGCGCCTGTGGCCGATAGCTAAACGTTGACAACTTGTAACTACTCAGCCCTTCGTCGCTGGGGTTCGAGACCTGGTTGGTGCTAAAAAACCTTATGCGGGTAAGTCGTCCAAACGACCAGTGGTGTGCTGGTGGTTCGACTTATACATTTATGTGGTTTAATCGTCATCTAAGTATAGACGGATGGGGTTAATATAACATTCATCAATATCATAATTGTGTTAGTTCAATGCACTCTAAATCCCAACTTTTCAGGAGAAGACGCAGCCAAGAACAGCAACTTCAAGAGGTGTAAATTCCGATCGTCAGTAGAGCAAAAGTAATATTCAAAACCCTATACACGATGCTGCGATTGGCATCCACAACACTATCTCACTCTCAGAGGTGAGGCCAAATAGCGATGACCATGTATACGCTTTCGTTAAGAATACATCTCAAAAACGTTGCAATAAAATGAACCAATCTATCCCAAAAGGTAATATTTCCGACGTCACTTCGACAGAGAGATCACCCGAGAGAATTCAAAGGTGGACAAAGATGGGAGGCGTAATAACGGAGACGATACGTATAGCCATATTAGTCATGTAAATAAAATGGGACAACATAGAAAGATGGAGGCTGTGTATGACCATGTAACACACGACTTTAGACGTCAGGGTATCGAAAGGACATAGTGTTTAGCAATGAACAACAAAGGGCAGCCGTCGGGAACAAGTACTGAAAGGCTACCAACGTCAATGTAATTGATCTGATAACTAAATCACATAATAAATTTGTTTCAGTCTTGCACATTCGCGATTTTAGTAAAATATCAAAGTGCATAGATTTCTTAAAGTATATCATACATCGGCTTTCTTTGACAGAACTTCACAACATGTGTATATTTTTATGATGTCAATTGCGCCATGGGGTATTATAAGCCAATCTGCAATGATTTTTATGATCCAAAAAGTTTGAACGAGATTATAATTATGCAATACTTTCTGATGTTGCTTAAAAAAACCCATTGTGTGAGTTATATTTCTTCTGAGGTGTTTCTTCTACTAAGCTAATAGCTTTTCCGTTTGGAATGTGTTTTGTGGGAAATAACACGTAACATTTGAATATTAGACACTTGTTACTTGTATAAAAATTTATTTATTAAGTTCTTGAAGTAGCGAATGACTCGGGATTCTCAGTTCCAAATACAGATATTAAGACAAACATTATTAAAACATATACAAAGTAATAATTACAATAGATTACATAAATGGTAACTGATTATTACTGTTGTCTTAGCTTTGTCAGAAATTACAATACATTCAAAACACTTATGTTAATTAATATAAAGAAAAATAATAACATCTTTTAAATGATTAATAATAAAATCACGTCACAAACGTTAGCAAGCATGTATATTCTGTATTGTATATAATCGTATTGAGAAATATCCTCAAACCTTTATTGGTCACGCATACACATTTAGAAATTTAAGCAACGGACTGACCACAATAACTGCAAGGTGTTCAGGAGACAAATAAAAGGTATACTCAGAAGCAAAATTTGTAAGATATATTTAGTATATATGTAAACATAGTTTTGTATTGACTGTATCGGCTTCAAATTTGGATTTGTTTTACCATATTAAATCCGTAAAGGCACAGACAACTCACACAAAAACTATAACAAAAAAAAGATAAACGAAAACGTGTTTATGAATTTAAACGATATCAACATTTCAATGTAGTATTATCTGTATAAGTATATGTATAACATATATATATAAATATATAATATTGTTTAAGATAACAATTTCTTCCTATATGATTTTACAACCTCTCACTTATCCAAGTAACCTTCAATTGAATTCGTTTATTTTCTTCAAGTTATTATTACCAGTTACTTACAAAATGCACGATCATACTCTTAGCATGTATACATAAAAATGGTGGTAATATACATGAATATTACCGATAGGTAGAAAATATTAGTGTAAAATGTAAACATAAAAAAGACAGCGAAGTATTGCCTTAATGATAAGATAATGTAATGTTGTGGCACAATAACAACTTTGGTCAATAATGTATACAATATCTCGTTATCTGAAGACCTTTTGTGCAACAATCAAAGCTGCTTGCCAAACGTGGAGTGTGTACTTTGAACCTAGACATTAAAACTGTCGACAAAATGTTAAAATAAGATATCAAACAATACATAAACTTCCTAAGTTACGTGAGCCTTCATTTCTTGTAATTGCATTTGCCTATAAGGACTATCCAATTGCATGCAATACTTTCCTTATCGTTTACTTGATGGGACGTTATCAAATAAACCCATTTTAAGTTAATATATATTTAAGACAGGAAGCACTGCCTCAATGTAAATTGTTATCTTATGTTTTATAAAACTTATATTTCATGTATTCCTTTCACTTATATGTTGCACCGGACCTGGCAATCGGTATGGCGTCGGCTGCTGGTACAGGAGAAACAAGGTTCCAGCAAGGACCACTACATATAAAGTGGATTAACTTTTGTGTTTTGCTTTTGTTAAAATGCTAATATATGGTGTATAGTCATATTTCACTTTTCCTGCCAGTTTCACAAATAATTAAAACATCATTCACGCAGCTGTTTACAGAAGGCAAATAAAACAATCATTCAGATAAAATGTTTTAAAGGCAAGAAGCACTGCCTCAAAGTAAATGGTTCAGTTTAGGTTTATAAAACATGTATTTTATCTGTACCTCTATGCTGCACCGGACCCGACAATCGGTATAGATTTCGCTGCTGGTATAACAGATACAAGGTTCCAACCAGGACACTACATATTAAGTCGATTAACCTTTGTCTTTTGCTTTTGTTT
Organism: Sinonovacula constricta; assembly: GCA_007844125.1. NCBI lineage: Eukaryota > Metazoa > Mollusca > Bivalvia > Cardiida > Solecurtidae > Sinonovacula > Sinonovacula constricta. The sequence continues at coordinate 36,472,236 of CM017570.1, read as the reverse complement.
AAATGCTAACATATAGTGTATAGTCATATTTCAGTATTAATAAGAATATATGACAAAGTCTTATGAGCATTGTAACATACACCAAAATTTGAAAAGGCACAAAACAAAGGTATTCACACGCAAGCCAAATGCAAAATAACAAATATGTGATGAGTCATTTAACAAACAGAGTAAACCCGCCAGTTACCGCCTTGGAACGGTCAGTTGGCAATATTGACTAACTGGGGTACCCAAACCGGCCCCACAGAGTCCTTACCCTACACATGTTGAAGGGCGTCTCAAACGCAAGCTATGAAAAGTAAACCGCTCTATTTGAATAAAAAATGTCCACGCGCTTATGTTTTCTTTGATAAGTTAGGACGAATGTTGGGACGTCATTGAAAAAGTATGTCCACATTATTCACGCAGTTGTTAACAGAAGGCAAATAAAATCATTGATACTATGTATTTAAGGCTAAAAGCACTGCCTTAAGGAAAATGTTTCAGATTTGGTTTTATCAAATATATATCACATATATTTTATCTGTACCTCTACGCTGCACCGGTCCTGGTAATCGGTATGGGAGGTTCAGGGTACAAGAGTCACCTTTGTCTAGTGTTTAATATCTATATATAGTGTTTATTGTCATATTTTAGAATTAGAGCTTGATTAACATATACATTTTCATACAATTGAAACATCAATGACCCAATGTAAATAGAATGAAAATCACAAACTTATTATGACATTGTAGCAAAACAACTGACCGAACGTTTTTCTAACAACTCATTAGGAACGAATGCGCTTTTTGTTAGGACTGAAACAATGCAACGAAAAAACAAAAGCAACAATCAAGTGCTTAAAACTGGACTCTGGACTACATGACTTATATTGAACTATGGAAAGGCTATTGTAATATGTGGCATGCACGTTTTATCATTGTTTATTCTTATATTGTAAAAATAGCGGTCGTGAATTGTTATTGTCAATTGATGTTAATGTTGTTTTATTCAGTGGTTTATTTCCGTTGCTCGTTTCTGATCATTTGAATTTGCAAATGTTGATTATGATTAGTGACATGCATTTTCTGTGCAGATCTACAGCTTTCTCAGACAGTTACATTTGACCTCCGCGCTTGGACATTTCTCTTATTTAAATAGATCGGATTTATTTTTATTGCTTGCAACTGAGGAATAACGCAGAATGTGCAATGTTATAGCTCTGTTAAATCCGTTTAAGTACCACAGTCGGTCCCTTTTGCCGACTGACCGTTCGAAGGTGGTTACTGTTGTGTTTACTTTTTTAGTTAAATGACTCATCAAAGATCTGTTTTTACTTTTACTTTGGGCTTGCATGTGAATTCCTTTGCCTTGTGCTTTTTCAAATTTTGGTATATGTTGCAATGCTGGAGGGACTTCAATCTGATTAAAATCATATCCTGAAAACTGCTCCGCTATCAGGATCTGATGACGAGTCAATAAATCCTTCCTAAAAATTTCGATTGTTGCCTAAAGAATCGCAAAAGTAAATGATGATCCGGAGCGTACAGAATGTATCATTTTAAAGGCTGCTTCCATACTACTCACTTTAATGAGATTGATGGGCTTTGTAATATATTCTTTCTGAAGTCATGTGTAGCATTTTTCGTCAAGTAATTACTAACACGCTAAATGAGTGACACTTCCTGGTACTGGTGACTGTGAAAGAGAAGGTATCATTTTGAAACTGTTGTACGAGGGTTGTTCAAAAAGTTTTAAGACTGTGGCCATAACATTCGAATTTTTTAATATGCATCAAACAATTTACATGTAACATAAATCGGACTCTATCCGCTACATATTGACAGAGTTTGAACAAAATCAATGCACAAACAAACAATTTAATTACAATACACATGGCACATGTCAAGCGACCCGGTGATGACGATGAACCCACTGTCGGTAAATGTCTCTGTACCATTCACTGTCGTACTGTTGTGTTATACGGAGGGTCTCGGCCGGTATCTCCTGTAGGGAAGCGAATCGCTGACCTTTAAGTTGCGACTTGATGGTGAGGAACATCGCAAATTCAAACGGAGCCAAATCCGGGGAATACGGCGGATGGGACACAGAGCCGAATCCAAGTACTGCCAGTTCTAGTGCCGTGGCCCCAGCGGTATGCGAAGATGCGTTGTCCATGTGAGGGTGAAATCTTCCAGGGGCACGCCAGGCGTTTCTTACTAAGGGCATGTACCAGAACACGCCGGAGTACGTGCAAATAACACAGAAACAGTGTAACATGATTGATATTTTAATACATACTCATTAATCTACATCTGGAGAATGTTGTCAATAATTTGATACCGGTGTAAACGAAAATATATATTTTAAAATATATAAAGAAATAAATGAAAACATTTTTTAAAAACATGTATGGATAAGATGTATTGTTTTTCAATCAAAAGCTAACACAACTGCTCGGCTATTGTCTGATTATTTTTATAGTGTTTATTAATGTTTTATGGGTCTTTTCTAATTCTATTTGTAGATTATAAATGCAAACCTTGCAAAAGTAGTCAGCGTTTACTGTAGTGTTTTGGGGTACGGCGTGTGGCAAAATCATGCCGTGCATGTCGGCAAACATGATAAACATGTATTTGTCACCACATTTAGAAACACGGGTTTTCTTAGGGGGCAGGGATCCGGTGCGTTTCCAGACAGACGACTGGGACTTTATTTCCGGATCATAAAACCATAACCATGTTTCGTCCGTGGTAATGATTCTGGACATGAAGGCATCTCCCTCTTTATTAACCCTTCGTAGAAACGCCCGAGAATCCGCCACGCGCCGCGCCTTCTCATGCTCCTTTAGCAGCCGCAGCACCCAACGCGCGTGGACCTGAAATAAAATAAATATTTATATTTGTTTTTTTATACTGCAAAACATGTTTAGTTATATTTAAAGAATATTTACTAACTTTGTCTTAATTGTAGCAATTAGTATTACGTAATGCTTAACTTGTCGCGTAAGTGTTATTTTCTTTTATTTCTTTCAGTGCAACACTCCTAATTAAATATTTTTTTATTGCATTTATGATTTAAAAGATAAATATATTTATTAGATACTTAGTACAAAACAATAACATAAAATACCTTTGTCATATGCAAGTCTTCCCTCAGAATGGTGTAAATGGTGCCGATAATAATGCCAAACATGTCCGATAGCGTTCGCACAGTCAAACGTCGGTCTCCCTGAAGGGCCTGCTCAATTGACGCCACTGACGTCGCCGTAATTTTCCTCTTTCTTCCTTCCCTTTCTCTATCCTCTATGCTTTCTTCTCCATCTAAAAAACGTTAATGCCATGTAAAAACCAGCGCACGGCTCACGGAATTCTTCCCCTTTGTAACTTGAATCTTTTCATAAGTTGCAGATGGTGTGTCGCCTAACTTTTGACAAAACTTTAGTATTGATCGAATTTCAAGTCGGTCAGACGACGTCATTGTTCTCGTGTTTGACTTTGTAACCAGTGTGATGCAAATCTTGTTTATGTCAAAATCTAACGCTTGAATGACGTCAAAACTGCATATGACGTCACTAAAACTGTAAGCGACTTTCTGGCGGTCTTTTAAGGTTCGCAAATACAATTACGACAATTTTCTGTGACATTGAAGAGCACGCATGTGGGACTTTTGACGTGCTGCGCCGGATCCCTGTCACCATGGTATTTCAATCGGCTATTATAGACGCGTTATATAAAATATCACTTATAACTGCACATCGTCAAAATGCATTTGTGTTCCGATTACAAAATATGTTTAAAATTTGGAAACATATCAACAATTAAAATTATTAGAGCGGCAGTCTTGAAACTTTTTGAACAACCCTCGTATGTACTTGCAATGTTTTGATACTGTGTTAAGTACTATTTAAGAACGTTATCAATTTGTTAACTACATGAGTATATTACGTCTGTTTAATTTATGTTTATCTCATGCAAGTCGGCCATTTCATTGTACCTTCATAACATTATATGTATATTAATCATATCATTATGATCATTATGTGCGTTCTTCACTATGTTATTACAGAACCGAGAACTCTCTCCGTTCAAATTAGAGCCACAACAAAAATATTCAGTTTTCCACTTTGTAAGTTAACGTACAAAACATATGGCGCACAAATGAATAACATAGTTGTACGTTTTTTTATTGTACAATTGTCTGTGCTTTCTTCGATACATCAGCATGAGTTTATTGATTGTTTCCTCAAAAACCTATGAACAAGACATCATTAGCCCTCCCTTTTCACTCTTGTGTCCACTTCTTTTTGTTTAATTGTTTTTTGTTCTTTGTATGAAACGTAGGTTTTTGTTTAACACAAGAGGAAGCAATACAGTGATAAATTTCGTACGGATATTGGTGCTGTACTCGTTTTATATATTGCCACATTAAATACTTCGCTCTGAGCCGCACTCGAACCCACGTGGCGTTACAGTCAGAGGGGTTACAAATCGGCAACTCTACCATTTCGATTGTGTAACGTTGTGAAGATAAATCCGCTTATGAGTCGAACGACCTTTCGGGATGATCTTAAATAATCTTATGTATTCAAGGTATTAATCATGTCTTTTACAGGTCATGTTTAAAGAAGGTGTACCAAATGAGTGTGACATTAATGGCAAGAGCATTAATTGTCTTACGAATTGTGGTGATTGTACACACAGCGGTATCGAATTGTCATGTGACACTTGCAAAGCTGGCATTTATGGACCAAATTGTTCCCTAACATGTCCAGATAAATGTCAAGACAGGGAATGTAGTAAAATGTATAAGCTTTGCAGTAAGGGATGTGATGTTGGCTATCACGAATCCTTTTGCGACCATACTTGTTCAATGGGGTGTCAAGAAGGGGAATGCAAACAAAGCAATGGATTTTGCAGTAAAGGGTGCGCCCTTGGTTATTATGGAGATAAATGTCATTACAGCTGTTTACATGGGTGTCAAGGTAAACAATGCAATAAAGATGGTGCTTGCACTAACCGATATGTTTCTGGCTTGTACGAAGATAAGTGTGATCAAAATTGTTCCATTAAGTGTCAAAATATGGAATGCAATAAAGAATGAAGGATGTGCTGTTGGTTATCATGGTCATTTATGTAATGTGTTATGTTCGAAAGCATTTCGTTACAAACATGTGAACGTCTAAATGGGACATGCACGCATGGATGCCTTGAGGGATTCGACACTGCGACGTGTCATCTGTGTAACAATTGCAACAAAGGTATGCTTTTTTGTTTGTAACTGTTTGCTTAGCTTATTTAATTTGATTCTTGACATGTCAGTGCAGTGTTATGTAATCATGCTAATATATAGGGACTAGTCACTTACCTACGTTTGGTGACTTAATTACATTTGTCATGTAAAAGGAAGCTCCCCTAAATGCGAAAGTTGTAGGCGAATATGTATATTTTTTCCTTAAATGCAGAGGGCTCTCAAATATAATTGTTGTTTTATGTTAAGAAACTTGTTGCCGTTCACATGCCTGTTACACCGTTGTCAATATTATATAGCGCCTCCTAAGAGTTCCGATATGTGATCATGAAAAAATATGAACGCATTTCCAGTAATGTGTATGTCTTTATAAATACATTTTTCTGCGAACAGATACAAACTGAAACTTTTTCCTCTTTATTTTTATGCTTTATTTGCTTAAAGATAATAACCGAAGAACTGTTTTTCAATATATATGTTTCTTAGAAATTCCCCGACCACAATGCCCCCTTAAGATTCCTGTGATGATGGATTTGGCTATTGGTGCGAGTTTTTTAGTATCAGGTGCAGTGGCATTGATCCTGCTCGTAAGGTCAGTTATCTTACGTGTGTTTAATATATGCTCTAATATGTTTGACAATAAATTGTTTAACTATCATTTAATTTCATTATTAGTAAATGGGGCTTCATAGAATCATTAAAGATATGAGTATTTAAAAGAGGAATACAAACTTTATTGCTATCTTGTCCATAAGACAGTACTTGAAAATAACATTAGAAAGCTAAATCGTACGTCACTCTCGAATATAACAAACTGTATGTTATCATTATAGTAATGGTGTTTGGTAAAGCCTATAAGAAGTATTTGTACCAGCTTATTTTGTAGAAGTGTTTGCTTGTGTTGTTTTTTGGTCGATAGCTAAACGTTGACAACTTGTAACTACTTAGCCCTTTATCGCTGGGGTTCGAGACCCTGTCGGTGCGAAAAACCCTAATGTGAGTAAGTCGTCCAAACGAACTGTGGTGTGCTGATGGTTCGACTTATACATTTATATGGTGTTATCGTCATCCGTATAGACGGACGGGGTTAATATAACATACATTAATATCATAATTGTGTCCGTTTAATGGACTATAAATCACAACTTTTCAGGAGAAGACGCAGCCAAGGAACACAACTTCCAGAGGTGTGAATTCCGGCCGTCAGTACAAACAAATAATATTTGAAACACTATACATGATGCTGCGAGGCCAAATAGCGATGACAATGTATACGCTTTTGTTTAGAATACATCTCAAAAACGTTGCAATAATATGGACCAATCTGTCCTAGATGGTAATATTTACGACGTCACTTCGACAGAGAGACCACCCGAGAGAATTCAAAGGTAGACAAAGATAGGAGGCGTAATAACTGAAGACGGTACGTATAGCCATATTAGTCATGTAAATAAAATGAGACATTTTTCGATGGACGACATAGAAGGGTGGAGTCTGTATATGACCATGTAACACAAGATATTGGTCGTCAGGGTATCGAAGGGACATATTATGTAGCAATGAGCAACAAAGGGCAGCCGTCAGGAACAGGTACTGAAAGGCTACCAACGTCATTGTAATTGTTCTGATAGCTAAATCACATAATAAATTATAAAACTTGGTTTCAGTCTTGCACATTTGCGATTTTAGTGAAATATTTAAGTGCGCAGAATTCTTAAAGTATATCATACATCGACTTTCTCGGAGAGAACTTCACAACATGTGTATTTTTTTATGATGTCAATTGCGCCATGAGGTTATTATAAGCCCATCCGCAATGATTTTTATGGTCCAAAAGGTTTTAAGGAGAAAACAATTATTCAATACTTTCTGATGTTGCTCAAAATGCCCCGTGTTTGAGTTATATTTCTTCTGAAGTGTTTTTTCTACTAAGCTAATAGCTTTGCCATATGCAACTTGTTTTGTAGAAAAAAAAACACGAAATATTTGGCACTTGTAACTTGTATAAAAATTTATTTACTAAGATCTTTAATTAGCGAATGACTCGGGATTCTCAGTTCCACATACCGATATTTAGACAAACATTATTAAAACATATAAAAAGTCAGTATTACAATAAATTACATAAATGGTAACTAATTATAACAGTTGTCTTAAGTTTGTGAGAAATTATAATACATCCAAAAATGATTATTAATATAAATAAAAGTAAAAACATCATTAAAATGATTAATAATAAAACCACGTCACAAAAGTTAGCAAACATGTGTGTATTCTGTCTGGCAAATTACTTTTTTCTGGTTCCAGAATTGTGATGGCGTAGTAAATTCCCTTAGTGCCTGGTATTCCATAGGCGATACAACAAGCCTCCACAAATACTTGCACATGTATAAGCTTGGCCGATAGAAAGAAGATGACAGGAGAATTTTAAGATTATTTCCTGTCGCGATATACGCAGCACGTTTACATCGCAAAAACAATGCAGTGGCTGGACTTTGTCCCCATTCAAGGGTGACAGGGCAAACACGTGATGACTCCTGGTCGGCGAACAATATCTAGCCGGATATAAATTAAACATTTATACACCAAACTTTCATTTGCATTGGTAAACTGGAGTAGGTCCGCGATATAAAATTGTATGCTGTTGTGACGTAAGAACGAAGAATGTTGATAATTTTGTTGGCGATTTTTGTTTCCCAAACAGGTATGTTATATTCTACTTTTAGATTCTTTTGAACGATATTGTTCGGAAACGTCTACTTATTTAATGGTTATTTATCATGATCCTTTCAATGGTTAAGTTTACGGTTTCAATTATACAAAACATACATGCACCATGCAGATATTAACTGTGAAAATGAAACATAACCTAATTTAACCCTTAAATGCTATAATAATTTGTTAATGTATTATATTTTAAATAAGAATACATTGCATCATGTAGAAAAAAATGAAAAGGCACAGGACAAAGGTATTCACATGCAAGTCAAATGTAAAAGTAATAAAGTAATAACAAATCTGTGATGAGTCATTTAACAAAAAAAAGCAAACCCGACAGTTACCGACTTGGAACAATCATTCGGCAATATGGACCAACTGGGGTGCTTAAACTGATTTTATAGAGCTCTAACCTCACACTTTCTGATGGGTTTTGTCAAATGCAAGCAAAGAAAAGAAAACTGATCCAATCCAATAAATGTCCAAACGCTGACGTTTTGTTTGATACGGTATGACGAAAGTAGTGACGTCATTGAAAAATAATGTCCACATAGTGTTTGGAAGAGAGAGTGGTATTATTTTTATTAGAATAACTACACAGAATTGTTGATAGTACATGTCATTAACTTAATGACTCCTTTGTAGCTGAATCAATCATTTACTATCGTTTTAAGAAATACCTACAAACATTTATTGGTCACGCATACACATCATAAAATTTAAGCAATGGAATGCCCACAGCTACTGCCAGAATTGCATGGGACAATAAAAGGTATACTCAGAGGCGGAATTTGTGAGATATATTTAGTATCTATGTAAAACTGTTTTTGTATTGCCTGTATCGGCTTCAAATTTGGATCTCTTCTACCATATTAAATCCGTAAAGGCACAGACAACTCACACAAAAAACATAACGATACAAGATAATGTGTCCATAAATTAAAACGATAGAAACATTTCAATGTATTATCAAAATATGCATTATAATTGTAAAAGATAATTATTTCTTTTATACATTCTATACATATATTTAAATATGATTGACAACCTCTCAGTTATCCAAGTAACCTTAATATATATGTATATATACTAGTATATACCTTTCACATTATTACGCCCTGAGCCGGACTCGATCCCACGCAGCGAGAGTCTAAGCAGTCAGAGAGGTTAAACATTGGCAACTCTACCACTACGCCACATGTGCCCCCATGTGTATATTTGTTTTTTACTTCTGTAGCAGTCTGTTACGTTGTGAAGACGAACCCGCTTATGAGTCGAACGACCCTTCTGGATGATCTTAAATAATTTTACTTATTCAATGTGTTCAACATCTATTTTACAGGTAATGTTAAGACCAGCTGTACCAACTGTCCAAATGATTGTGACATTAATAACAAGTGCATTACTTGTCCTGAGAATTGTAATAATTGTAAACACAGCGGCAACAAATTGCAATGTGACACTTGCAAAGCTGGTTTTTATGGACCAACGTGTAATCTAATTTGTCCAGATAATTGTAAAGACAATGAATGCAAGAATATGTTTTGCAGTAAGGGATGTGATGTTGGCTATTACGGATCTCAGTGTGAGAAGAATTGTTCAATGGGGTGTCAAGATGGGAAATGCAATAAAAACAATGGGTTTTGCAGTAAAATATGTGTTCTTGGTTATTTCGGAGATAAATGTCATTTCAACTGTTCACATGGGTGTCAAGGTAAAAAATGCAATAAAGATGGTGTTTGCACTAACAAATGTATTTTTGGCTTGTACGGAGATAGGTGTGATCAAAATTGTCCCATTGAGTGTCAAGATATGGGATGCAATAAAGATGGTTCTTGCATTAAACGATGTGTTTCTGGCTTGTACGGAGATAAATGTGATCAAAATTGTTCCATCGGTTGTCAAGATATGGACTGCAATAAAGATGGTGCTTGCAGTAAAGGATGTGCTGTTGGTTATCATGGTCATTTATGTAATGTGTCATGTTCGAGAGCATGTCGTAACAAAGAATGTGACCGTCTAAGTGGGACATGCACGCATGGATGCATTGAAGGATACGATGATAAGACGTGTCATCTGTGTAGCAACTGCAACAAAGGTATGCTTTTTTGTTTGTAACCATGTGTTTAGCTGATTTAATCTGATTCTTGACTTGACAGTGCACGTCATTTTGATTTATGCAATTATGCTTATATATAAGAATTGTGACTACATACGCTTGGTGACTTAATTACATTTGTAATGTAAAAGGTAGCTCCCCTACATGCGAAAGTTGTAAGGCGAATATGTATATTTGTCTCCTTAAATGCAAAGGGCTGTCAAATATAATTGTTGTTTTATGTTAGGTTACTTGTTGCCGTTCACATACTTGTTACACCGTTGTCAATATCATATAGCGCCTCCCACCAGTTCCGATAGGTAATCATGAAAAACCATGAACGCATTTCCCGTAATTTGTATGTCTTTATGAATATTTTGCTGCGAACAGATACGAACTGGGACTTTTTAAGCTTTATTTTTATGACTTATTTGCTTAAAAATGATAACTGATGAATTGTTTTTGAATATATATGTTTCTTAGAAATGTCCCGACCACAACACCACCTTATGAGTCCTGTGATGATGGGTTTGGCTATTGGTGCGAGCATTTTAGTACTAGGTGCAGTTGCATTGATCTTGCTCGTAAGGTCAGTCATCTTACGTGTGTTTAACATAAATAATTTTTTAAACTACCATTCAATGTCATTATTGGTAAATGGGGCTTTATAGAATAATTAAAATTATGAGTGTTTTAAAGAGAAAAAACTGTACTGGTGTCTTGTCCATAAGACAATAGTTGAAAATAACATAAGAAAGCAAATTCGTACGTCACTCTCGAATTTTACAAACTGCATGTTATCATTATAGTAATGGTATGGTGTTTTGAAAAGCCTATAACATGCATATGCACACGCTTAAATTACAGAAATGTTTGCTTGTGCTATTATTTTGGGCGATTGTGGCGATAGCTAAAGGTTAACAACTTGTAACTACTTAGCCCTGGTGTTCGAGTCCAGGTCGGTGAAAAAAAAAGAAGTTAATGTGGGTAAGTCGTCCAAACGACCTGTGGTGCGCTCGGGTTTTGATTTATACGTTTATATGGCGTAATCCCCATCTAAGTTTAGACGGACGGGGTTACTATAACATACATTAATATCATAATTGTGTCAGTTAGATGCACCATCATCACAACTTTTCAGGAGAAGACGCAGCCAAAGAACAGCAAATTCCAGTGATGTGAATTCCGATCGTCAGTTCCACAAAAGTAATATTCGAAACAATATACATGATGCTGCTATTGGTAACGACAACAACATCGCCACCCCAGAGGCGAGGCCAAATAGCGTTGACCATGTATACTCTTCCGTTATGAAGACATGTCAAAAACGTTGCAATGAAATGGACCAATCTGTCCCAGATGGTGGTAATATTTACGACGTCACTTCGACAGAAAGACAACCCGAGAGAATTCAAAGGTGGACAAAGACGGGAGACGATACGTATAGCCATATTAGTCATGTGAATATTATGGGACGTTTTGTCGATGGACAACATAGAACGATGGAGTCTGTGTATAATCATGTAACTCACGATTGTAGTCGTCAGGGTAACGAAGGGACATAAAATGTAGCAATGAACAGCAAAGGGCAACCGTCGGGAACAGGTACTTAAAGGCTTCCAGTTCCAAACAGTCAAGACCATGACGATGGAAAGAACAAGCAACATCAAATGTACTAAAATACGAACCATCAGTTTGCCAGGGTACCACAGTATCGCGAGATCTATTCTACCGTTAGTGAAGTGATGCTTCCTCGGAGCCTGAACATTATTTAAGCCGGTTGAAAATAAACTTATAAAGGCTGAATAACCTGAAAGCATGTCGTTTATTTCCTCATATGAGGATTGTTACGTATATTTACTTTGATGATCATTGGTTTTGTTTTTTTCAATTCCGTCTTCACATGAACAGGATGCTACAATCATTTACTCTTTTCTTGATTCAAAAATCTAATTTCAATGAAAATCAACAATTTTAGCGCAGTTCTTCAAATAAAATAAATGCCACTCTCTCTTCTAAAATTTTTGAGGACATTATTTTTCAATAACGATACTACTTATCGAGAGAGAGAGACAGAGAGAGAGAGAGAGAGAGAGAAAGAGAGAGAAATATAAATTGCTACCAAACGCACTTAGCACGCACGCTAAACGAAACATTCACTATCATTTTCAAATATGACACTATCAACATGAAAAGGGCACGCTGCTGGACGATGATGAACAACCTTCATTCATCCTCATTTTACGCATTTCAGACTACACTTATTCTATCGGCAAAAAGAAGGTTTTAATTTCATGACATTCTTTGAAATGAATTGCTTTTTTTCATTTTAAATACAAATTTCCTATGATAATGTATTCAATACTCATGTAAATCCTTTGGCTTTTAATTGTTTTGCTGTACGATATTTATAATCTATAAGAAATTAAATTCGTACGTGAAGACTATTATTATAAATACGTTCCTAATTAAGAATTTAAAATCCGACATAAGTGTCACAGCTTTGTAAATATTGTTTCTTTAGTCGTCAATCTTAACTTCTTAACTATTTTCTTTGATGATCATGATTACATCATAACCTTTGTTTATTTTTCAAAACAAAGCAACTTCCGTTATACTTTTTCAACCAGTATACATATTCTCCTGTGAATATTTACCCCGGGACCGGAAAATGACGGGATAGTTTATTCTGCTATAGACAAAGAACAAAATGATGCTGATAATAATATGGTGTCAGTGGTAATTGTGTGGTCATAGTGGCTTTGGTGGTTGTGTGGTGATGGAGATGATGATGATGATACTGCTGCGGCCCTTGTTTCTTATGCTTATGATGATGACAATTTTAATGATTTTTATGGTGTTGTTGTTGGTTGCGGTGATGATAATGATAACGATGATTTGTTAGTTGTAATTGTGTGGTGGTGGTGATGATGACTATACTTATGATGATAAAGAAAAAGAAGAAGAAGAAGATAAAGAAAAAAGAAGAGGAAGATAATATGATATGTTCTTTAGTTAGTGAATAGATATTCATTGTGACTACAACCACTTACTGAATTAGTCATAATAGACAATAAAGATAAACAACTAAGGAGATGAGAAATATAACAACTCCCTTTGTACAATGAATATACTTAGTACTAACGGAAATTGTGAACATCACAAACTGTAAATATAGATATTTAATGGATCTATCTATCTATCTATCTATCTATCTATCTATCTATCTATCTATCTATCTATCTATCTATCTATCTATCTATCTATCTATCTATCTATCTATCTATCTATCACAAAATAAAAGCAAGATACATGTTAGAGACTGGTTAGTGTGTGTGTTTGTGTGTGTTTTGTGTGTGTGTTTGTGGGTGTGTGTTTGTGTGTGGGTGTGTTTGTGTGTGTGCTTGTGTGTGGTTGTGTGTGTGTTTGTGTGTGTGTTTTGTGTGTGTGTGTGTGTGTTTGTGTATGTTTGTGTGTGTTTGTGTGTGTGTTTGTGTGTGTGTGTGTTTTTGTGTGTGTGTGTTTGTGTGTGTGTCGTGTGTGTGTGTGTGTCTGTGTGTGTGGTCACAGCGTCGCAACGAGTTGAGATCCCCTACGTTTAATTGTGGTTTAGTGGGATTTAGATGTTTTTAAACAAAAATATAAAACAACGATGCAGATGTGACCAATTCTTACCAAGTCGCGTAATGCGCGTTTATTTTTTTTAGGTTTATATCATTATCTTTATTCTGTATTTGTTTTTTGAAACTGTGTATATCGTACTCGACGGCAAACATTTCATTATACATTGTACGACATTTGTCATGACATATACATATTTGCATAAATTTCGACAAAATTCCTGCAGAGAATGCTCATTTGACAGGTATTATTTAAAAGATAGAAACAATACGCACAGTGCACTTGATCATTTAAAGTCGCAATACGACAGTGTGTCATTCACTGCTATGGAACTGGCATTGTCTAGATGACAACGACCTTCTAAGAAACTGGCAGCATTGTTCTTTGTTTCAAAGTTCAAGTGGATGCGTCGGTTCAGTTAAAGACTAGTGCAGTGACCGGTGACTATATAAGGAACAATAAGTATATAAGGAAAATAAAGTACAAATCAAATGTTTTTTGTTTTCAATTTCAAGTGGGTGCATCAGTCCAGATAATGACACATGCACGGACAGTTTGCATGACCATATACGGAAAAATACGTTGATAAGGAAAATAAAGTGTCTTAATTTAATCTCGTTGATTTGTTTATGTACGAGTTCTATGTATAGTATGTTCACAATGATACATGGCGCTTTAATTCATCTAAAAATACTAGGCATACTAACATAATTTTTTGTTTTCGTGCGTTAAGATGATAATAAAACAATAAGAATTTAAGGTAGTTGAAATTTACTCGTAAGTTATAATTTGTATTTCTAAATATAATATGTTGAATTCAATATTTCGATTTATACTACAGCTTTCAAATGTGTCGCTGCTGTTTGTTGCTGTATAAAATGTAAATGCTTCGATGGAGGTATGGTACACATTTCACTTTCTGGCCAAGTTGCTGCTTAAATGGAATGCTAATTCATGCTCAACTATGTGTTGTTTGCAGCGCTGCTCGTTCTGCCAGTTAAATTACCGCATGAGCATTGCTTATCTTCTTGATATACACATAACATCACTGTGTTTTGTCAGACCTGTGTACTGTAACGGTCATAATGTGCTTTGTTATATACACGTAGCTGTAGTCACTTCTGTTTGTATCACGCGAAGTAAGCTACTTACCTAAGATTCCCTTAAGTGCCCTTACATACTTAAAACCTTAAAGTCAGAACTTAGACATAATAATCCTATATCCAGTCTATTTAATATCTAGATATCAAAAGTTATTAAGATAAACTGTGATTTTCAGGGCATAAATTTGATTGTGGCGTAAAATTGGCTTTTTGCAAGAGGCATTTACCACATGCGGCATGTTATTATGATTGGGTGTTAAGTATTGAATGGTAATAACATAGCAAATGGTTCGTTCAGCAGTTTTATATAAACAGGCGATGACATCATGTCCTAGGTATTTGTGTTGGTATGCCGGTGTAGCCATTGCGTGCACTGTGGTCTTATCGATTTACGTGTGTGTGATTCGGCCGGCAGACCAAGTTTCACGTGCGTAATCATGTATTAATGTGAGTTAGCGTTGCGTGGACTAGTGTACTGTGGAGTGACACGTGTGTTGTGTGTATTGTGTCACATCATGTGATATAAATGGTATTTGCTCCACATAGCGCCATGCGTATTATATTTAGAATAGATGCCGTCAGCCCGTTTGCAATTTGCAAAATAAAGTATATGCTTGTCCGAATGCTGCCAATAAATAATACATTGTACTTGTTTGTCCAAATGCTAGCAGTAGGTTGTACATGCTAATTGCTTGTCCGAATGCCGGCAATAAGTTGGGCATGGTATTTTGTTTTTCCGTGTCCGTGTGCTTGCAATAAATTGCATATTGTTAAATGTCAATGATAATAGAACAATTAACTTACCTGTCACATTATCCATTTACTCTTGTGTATGCAACAAAAGTGGCAGTCATCTCCTTGCATGCATATGAATGCTTCTAATTATACGTGCATATTATTGTCGATAAAACATAAGTTTTACGTAGTATATTTCCGCTATGCTGATTTTTTTCACTCCAGAAACATTGACTTTATATATCAATTGTGTGTTTTTTCTATCCTAGTATTGTAAAGGTGTAACCAAATTCAAAAACTGTCCAAAGGTTAAAACAATTGATAGAGTAATTTTCTTAAATTCACAAACAATCACGAATCCACGAACACACTAATGAATTGATTTTAATATTCCGGAAGAGCCATATATATATAACAAAATTATATGGCACATTGAATGTTTAGGTTGAGGTCGGTTGCTTTCCCTACAAAACTATATATGTACATAATTGTATTTTATGTCTATAATCATATTTTAACAAATAGTTACATATGTTATCTCCATTTTTCCACTTTTAATATTCCTGTACAAACATGAACAAGTCGGTTCCCTTACACCATTCCTTTCTGATCTGATGGTCTTATGGCTAACACTTTTGTGTACACAGTTGTTCACCGACAAGTTTAGCTACTGTTTAAGTGTCTGTTACACTTTCCGTAATATGCTCTAAAAGTTATGGACTGTTTATTCGGAGTCTGTTTTTGTTATTTATTATATTATATTTTTTTTTAAAAATTCCATGGTTATAATGCTAGTTAACTTTTTCTCCCCAATTTTGCTCACATTTGTCAATTGACTATGTCTATACTACTGTTATATATTAAGGAAATATGACATTTGCAGATTAATAACTAATATCTCTATTTTTCTTTTTTACGATCTTACAGCTATAAACATATGCTTTAACGAAATGTTGTAAACATATAATAATTTCCAACACTAAATATCAGATTTATCAATTTTGCTACTGTTTAACTGTTGAACCACTCTGTTATTTATATATGTATATCTTTATTGATGTCTTTTAGTATTACATGTATTATCATTTATCACATTTGTGTTGTATACTATACTTCATTAAGGATACTTTTTTGAAAAAATATGATAACAATATATAAGGAATGTTTTAGTTTATGATACTTTATAATCCAGTTTCAGAAATCGACTCTTTGGAAGTAAGGTTAAATGCAAAGACAATATCACAAATTGTAACGTTTCCTTTTATTTGAAATTATAGGTAAACAGTTGAGTCAGGAGTTAAAGAAGTAAAATAAAAATATTAATGTAAATACAAGTTACAGATAGCATGTACATACAGTAAATAAAATAGTTTTAGTTCAACTCATTGTTTGTATTTCATATGACATTAAACTATTGAAGCTGACGTTGAGTAATTTCACCTGTTAATAGTTCGCTCCAGTGGCCAAAGGTTTTTTTATCACAAATAAAACGCCCATGTTCCTTAGTCAATGCCAGAGACAAATACACACTGTTAAAAGATCAGTAACATAGAGTCGAGACATAACACACATTAAGAGAAAAACATTAGTTACCGCCTTGAAACGGTCAGGTGGCAAACGTACGGACTGGTGTGCTTAATCCTGATTTGTGAAGCGCTCCAACCTCTCATTTCCTGATGTTACAGTGTTAATGACAAAATAAAAAGCTACAACACCTGCATCGGAAGGTAAAATCTGGTCAGATAGTAATATTTACAAATGACAATATAACAGCCAATATACTGCTATAAAATATGTTAAATTTAAACAAGAAATAAAATCCATGGCAATCAAACAGAACAGAGTAAAACAGTTCAAGCGATGACGTTTATTGCTAACTAGTCAATGATGTCAAATGATAAAACTAAGTGACGGCATATGTCAAATCAAAAATGTACAATTCTCCAGCACAAAGAAAATGATCAAATTTTAGAACAACCTTAATCGGCAAACCAAAATATAGTGTCGTTAAGGGATATTATGTTATGAGAACATAAGTTATATTCGAGGATGTATCTGCAAAAGTCATGTTAAATAATTAAGGCATACGAAATCCAGAAGTTTTTACACAAGGTTGCAACTCAAGTAACAAGCTTGGGAAGTTTTTAAGGGTCTAAACTTCATTGAGACCATATTTGTAAAAGACAATTCCAACAGTGACTGTCCAATTATGGATTTGTATGGCGTATTCATAACATAGCATCACCGTTTATTTCAAGAGAAGTTATTGGCTATAAAAAAGGTCAATTGTCAGCAATGCTATACAGAGTTGTTAGGATAATCAATATATTTTCTGATAAATTCTGTAAAGTGGTCAAAGGATGGAGAAAGCCCTGCTGCATAAGTCTTTCCATACAGTTGATATACTTTCAGGAAAAAAAATAATATCGCGAATAAATGTGAAATGTGAAATCGCCTTCCTCAATAACAGCATCCTACGCCTTGTTCTAACAATGTTTGCAGTGATAAGCTTATTTCTGGTAATGTTGATTGTCTTTAAGTTTAGATTACATTTCAAGCATCTTAAATGAGCAAAAAGACCTTCGCTCGATGCCATTTTTATATAAACTTGGTATGTTTATAAATTAAGTATATTACAAGATTTAAAGAACAAAGAGACTAAATACCAGAGTTTTGTAGACGACTGCCGGAGAACTACTGGGAGACATGGAACCTTCCTGTTGAGGTTAGATGTAGACCTTGGAGAACGTTCAGCATCCTCGGCATCACTGGAGAAATCCGGAGGAAGGCGATATCAGATATCAGTAGACAGACTGAGAGAGCCTCTCATTGGCTGTGGATAAAGCGAGAGCTAAGAGGGAAGCTGACTAGTTCCGAAACGAACCCGATCATCTCGGTTGGCGCACCTCTGGAGGACGTTATGGGTAGCGCCGAAAACGTCTAATGAATGAGGAACCCCACCTGATGACGAAATTAGTTGCAGTGGTTCGTCATTATTTGCAAATATTAAAACTTAAGTAATATTGTCCAGAATTTTAAAACTAAGAACATCGACGTTTAAAACCATACCTGTGTTAAATGTACTTTGCCGTATTATACTTTGCGGTTTCCATTCACATATGAATATATCCTGCATTAAACAGTGTTGGAAATAATTGAAGATTCATTTCCAAATTGTCTTGTTTTTTAAAGTGGGCTTAAATTAATTGATTCTTTATCCAAACACGAAGTGCATGTTTAAACAAATGTCCTACAACTATATGTGTTGATTTGAATAAGAGTCTTACAATGTGACCATTTCGCAAAGCCATAATTAAGTAAATGAAGAAGTTAATTAATGTGTTGTATGTGCTATTATATTCAGTAAAGTGTGCAATGTAGAAACGTAATAATTTACCATTGGCTTACATTAAAATAAACCTGATTATCACAATGTTTAAATATTGTTATAGATAAGAAATGAAGCAGAAAGATAAAATAAACAAAAGCACCTTAAAGAAAGCAGATAATGTAATTGTGCATTCCAACTAGAGGACATTTATATCGAGAATACATCGAGTGAGACATGTAAGTATATGTAGGTAACTGGACAATAAAGACACGATAGTGTATGACTGTAGGTATCTTGACGGTAAAGACACGTAATTTTATGCAGGTATCTTGACGGTTAAGGCGATTGGGTCTCCATTCAGGAGTGTCGGGGGAAAGATGAGGTGGATTCTGGTCGGCTAACAATATGTGGTCGGATATCTATAATACATTTATATACCAGACTTCATATTGAGTTTTTAGGTTGAGACACAGCTCACCTCAAGTATAACGTCTGCGAAACGAAGATTGGAGGAACGCAAAGGTGATGGAATCGTAGTTAGGTTTTAAGATTGTTTTGGCTCCGCAAATATTTGTTTAAGTAAATGGTTGATTGAAAAGAATATAAAAACTTTAAATGTGAGTACAATTTGTTTTCTTTATTATAAAATAATTAAACGGCTGCTGTCCATGCCGCTTTAAACTATATAGAATACAACACACATCCAGACAATGGAGAAACAACCGTGATTGCATATATACAATTACTTGTGTAGGATGGGATATTTTTATTTGTGGCTACATCAATACAGCGAAATATCTGTATAAGAGCATTTCAATACCACAATTATATATTGAAAGACCCCAAAAATAAACAATTTCCATGACTGAGATGTAGTAAACTATATACAGTTATAATCTCACCGAGAACCTATGTTTTATAAATGTAAACGTTTTTGTTGACCACCTTTACGAGGTGGGAATTAAATTGCATGAATAAATATGAACATTGAACTTTTAATGTTCAGATTTATTCATGCAATTTAATTCCCCCAATTCGCTTAATTATCGAGAGTTTTAATGACTAACAAACTTTGCACATCCAGATAATAATGAGCAGTGGCCGCAACACTTCTTTCTTAACGACTTAGCATTGTATAAGAAGATGACATAGAAACTATTTGAGGCCTAGGTATAAGAACAAGACAAAGATATTGCTTGTGCTTATAGCATAAAAAGAATAACTAATGATTGATTGTGACCATAGCATTCAAAAAAGAACAAGATATTGAATATCGTCGTAATATAATTTATTGTCTGTGCTCTTGATATTAAAGAAATGCATTGATCTTTGGGTGGGTTTAAGATTAAAATGAAGAAGTGAAGATTGATTTTGCATGGTATATGAAGAACAGCATATTTATTGTGGCCATGATATAAAAAGAAGAGGCGGAGATGGATTGTGGGCCTTGTTTTAAATGATATACTGGATTTAGTTAAATATATATTCAAGTTATAAGAAGAAGAACAGAAGTTTTTTTATAGGCTTGGTATATGAAGAAAACCTACGTATTTATTGTGGTTATGGCATAACAATTTTCACTAGGGATTGATTGTTGCCATCGTTTAAAAGAAGGAACTAGAGATTAATAGTTGGCCTGGTGTAAACAGAACCACTGCAGATATATTGTGGGTGAGGTATAACCATAAATAGTTGAGTTGGTTTGGCATAGATTATGATTGACCAGAGTCTCATTTATCTACGTATCATGGTATGATCGAATAAATAAAATGTAAGTGTCAGCATTGAATAACAATACATATAGATAAGGCGTAAGCATGGCCTAAAACGAAGAATCAGAGAAACCTGTTAGCATTATATACGGTGAATAATAGACAAAGAGTGTGAACATGGTATGAAATGACGAATTAGAACTTGATCATGGTATTAAATGTTGGTGTAAGCATGGTGTAACAAGATATAACAGACGGTGTGAGCATGGTTTAAGACAAAAAAAATGTTTGCATTGTATAAGACAGTAATATGAACATTGTCTAACAGAATACAAATAGAAGTTGTGTGTAAAAACTATATTAGAAAATTTGAAATTTAGTCTAAGCAAGGTGTAAGAAGAAAAATTGATATTGAGAATTATGTGAGGAAAACGGAGAGGGAGCGTTATCTTTTTGTTAAACATGGTGATTAAGAATAAAGCATGTAATAAGAAGACGTACAGATTTCTAGTAAAGGCTTGATTTAGAAGAACCCATTTTTATTATCAGAAACTAAGAACACGTTAAACAATAGACAATAGTTGTTTCAAAAGTAAAAAGTAAATAGAAGATTATTGCATCTTGCGATATTTCGATCAGTTATAACATTAAGGGTGTTTTGTGATAAAATGTTCGTTATATACTGTATTGAGAGACATTTGCATAAAACCACTTGTTTGGACAAACATGTACATTTGAAACAATTAGATTTTAAAAGGCCTTTGAACAAAGGATAACTGACGCCAATATTTTAATACATGAAATAATTTGCGATGTCCTAATCTTTGAAATAAACATGTATTTGTATTTTGTTTATATGCATCATAGTTATACTTTTAACAGTGCATAGTCCTATTTGTATAATATATGATAAAATTATTTCAGATAACTTCTTTAATATTGTAACTGTTTGTAATAAGCTTGCAAGACGGTTAATACCATTATATCACTGATAATTTGTCTGTTTATATGCTTGTGTATCCATAGACCTCTCGATCGATGCACAAATAAAGCCACATATATAAGATACCGTCAACTTATATTCTGTGCTCTTAAATATCAATGACTGGTCACTTTTCGCAACTGGGTAATTTGTATACAACGCGAACCAGTGAAAGTAAGACAAGTAGTCATACTTTGAACCAAATAACTTCACAATAAATATTTTACCAAGAATCTTTCGAAGCCGACAATGCTGCTAATATTTGCAGCGATTCTCATTTGAGAAGCAGATACGTTTATGCACTTTTGCAAATCGTTTTGGTGATTTATGTACAAGATTAAGCATCGATAAGAAAGAAATATGCAATAAAGTTACTAAAAATCGTATGAAATTACAATAACGCAAACTCTGTGAAAACTGTGTGAAAAAAAATTGTGTTGTCATGAACATAAAATGTTGGGTTTGGGTCTGTTTAACATAAACAATCTGTATAAAAGAAACATATACATAGATTGTGTATTATCGATTATTCATATATTGGAGATTTACACAAATTATACACACCCAACATAAGTTGCAAGAACATTTGCACCATATTTTATAGTACTTAAAAGAAATATTTTTTTGGTAGATTTAACTTCCTATATATGTATCGTGGTTAATTTATCGTCATTAATGAACTCAAGAAAAGGATGACCACGATATTGATCGGTCGAAGACACGAAAAACTGACTTAATCAAGATATTGTTCACCATAATTCACCAATCAGGCTTGCTAGAACCGATCAGATTGTGTTTCTAGAAATAATATATTTTTTTTGAATATGAGAGTTCTGTCATATATATTAATCTGAACATATTTTGTAAAGCATATGAATTAATGAAACGAAATCTAATAAACATCCATACAGAATTAATTAACTCGAGTATGTTTGCTCTATTCCAAATTATATATTTGTAGCTGTCAATTACTCTATAACAGTAGTTTCATATTCTTGGTTGATCAACTCAGTAAACATTGCTTCTTTGAAATAATCACTGTGTTTAAACAAATAGGAGGCGAACACCAACATTACCGTATAAAATAAACTATTCGGAGAAGACACTCTCTCATCATGAAATCTTAAAGAAAAAGAATTATATCAGAATTGTACGTTTAGTTTACTACACTGCATCATTTGTTATGCCTTACATTTCTAAGAAATGCGTTGCACATTTCTTTTATGACAACGTTTGAATTTCCATGATATTGAGCTAAAATTTGGACCATGTTTGTTAATAATAAATCTTCTTAAATTGATTAAATTTAAAAAAAAAACACACACACAACAAACAAATAAGTTAGATGGATAGCGAACTTAAACTATGTCAGATGGTTTAAATAATATTTTATAAAAAAAAAATACATAATGACGTTTCATTTGAAATGAGTATGAAATATTATTCATATTTTAACTAAATCAAAAGCTAGACGGTTCATTGAAGCTAAGGAACAAGAATTTATGAGAAATAGTACAATACTAGAATGTGACTTCGACAAGACAAAGCCATACATACAATTTATTGTTTATGTGACAAAACACTTCGACTTTCCTTGAAAGAAAACAACAACGTTTAAAGCAGTGAAACGGCCAGTCAGCAAAATGACCAAATGGCGTCCATAGTACTGGATTAGGTAGCGCTCCAAAATCTTACCACTTGAAGTATAAATGAAAACATCCAATCAAAGTGCAGATTGTTGTCAATAGTTAAACAAATAAACGTGCCAGGTGTCCGTGTTAGATAATGATGTTTTGACTCACGGTTTCGTGACGCAGAATTTCTTACAATGAAGAAATACTATTTACCCGATAATGATATCTCTAACTTTAACCACCATTGTAAAAACTACTTGGTAAAGATAGAAAATCCTACAATCTTATCTATAAATTTATAACGAAGTAAGTTTGCATTTTTAGAAAACAGGATAAATTAATCCCAAATAACATCTCCTGCATCAGATTACTAACACACCGCCACACCTGTACGCCAAATTAGTGAGATAACATATGGTTGGCCATCCGTACATTGTATTTAAATATTTTATGGCTGAAGTGTACAATTTTCTCAAGGAGTTATTTCCAGAAAATCAAAAATAACTTAGTGAGCTTTATTTCCGTCTATTCTTGCGTCATTATAGTACATTATGTTTAGTTTTATTTTAGAAACGCATTGCAAAGACATTGTAATTGCCATAACGAGACAGCGTTAATCGTCTCATTAAGACAAATTTGCCGTCCCTGATATATGTAAAATAGAGTTATCTGTGCTAAGGTTATATCGGTATTGACAAGAACAAGCTGTTTTCTTGGTGCTTCTGTCTGTATTATGAAACATGTATAGAGAATTTTGATAAATACACGGTGACCATACTTAAGGCCTTATCGACTTAAGAAAATGTCAAAATCCGAAGCATTCTATAAAAAAAATAATTGATGGTGTAACACATATTTAACTGATTTGTGTACAGCAATAATTGAATGATTGAAATAATGAATATGTTAAATTGACATTCGTCCATTGACATATATTACCTCTATTTCCTATGCAAAATACTTACATATAAAATAAGCAAATCTATTTTTTTTTTTCAAAATCCTTTTATTTTATCGAAATCTTCAATTTTATAATCAAGAGTCAATTCACATTGCATTGCCTAATCAATAGAGGAGCCACGATGTGACTGAAGGGTAGTACGATATACCGTGATATATATAGTGTAATGATAATGGTCTAACCATACAGTATCATTATAAAAATATTATTTTGGCAACGGAAATAATTCACAATATACAGATTTTGCATGTACTCCATGTTCATCACGCATCATTAGAAAATTCAATACAATCAATTTTCAAAGTTTTGATGAGTACACCATAGGTCCTTTTGACTATAACTTTAACGATCTGGAGAATTCTTTTGCAACATATTTTCCAAATATATTACTTCATAAATTTATTTTCAGACACATTACCTGACAGGTGGCAGGTGATGAAACTCACATAGGGAAAAACGTCTTTTTAAGGTTTTGCAGCATGTCAAGAAATTTAACTGAAAACAGTTTTGTATGTTTTGCCTATATGTAAAAAAAATAGTGCCTCTTGTCCTTATGTTAATGAAAGAACAGTTGGTCTTGTATAAATAAGAACATTACGAAAATACAATATTCCCATTACTCAAATATCTGATTAGTTTTAACAGCACATACAACGAACACTGTTTGAAAACATAAAAAAGTATATAAATAAAATATCGAACAAATGAATTATTTCAAGCCTGTGTCAATCTCATTATCCTTCTTTGATGATGCACCAGGTTCCATTAAACAATGTTCACACAGGGTTTTATCATGTAAAAGTGGATGTTTTAAGCATACACAATTCTTCTCTTAATAACAAATACAAATGCAGTAAAGAACAAACATAAGTTGTTTTTTTTTGACAGTCCATCAATTATTGTGTTGATTTAGCTAATGTCAACCAATTAGCAACTCAATCGATTATACAAAGTGCGAGGATAATGTTTAATTATATTAGATTTGTACTTCGGAACTAAACCAAAGGTCAATGCAACCGGTTGCTTTAAAATGCATCATGTGATTATTGATTCAGAATCAACACAGTACTATAGCATGTCATGTCTATAGATTTCATAAGAATAGAAAACAAATCTTTACTAGAGCAAATCTGTATAACATTCTTAATATTATATTTCGTTCTAGTTTTAATTGAATTGTTTATTTAAACATGTGACCTTTTAGTCTATTATAATAGAACATGGTCGAAATGCAGGTTTAATAAAGCAAGCCTCATGTATGTTTAATATAAAAAGTATATTTCAGGTTTGGGAATATAGATAAAACAAAACAAATAAACCTATATATGATCAAATGATTCAATATGAATTTAATCGTTCGGGACAATTGACTTAATGTGAGAAGGGTTTTAGCTAAATTGCGGTGCGCCGGTTGTTCTACCCGGACATGTGTCTGTGGTCTTCCTCCACCAAAAATAGGGCGTTGCTATAATGATCAAAAATGGTCTCAGGAAAAAACTGCAGATCTGTAGTCAAAGTTTTTATCGTGGGAAGTAGATTATGTTTCTTGGTAAACACAATAAAAAGTTACGTATAGAAGAAACATAACTTGAACCATACGTAACAGAAAAATGCAAATCATAAAATTCTATGTGACTTTTATCTTAGGTTGGTAGTTAAATAGTTTATATAAATAGAATTGTTTATGTACCCTTATAACTAATTGGATGATAATATATAGAGAGTCGCTTGTTGTCTTGTCATAAATTGGTATGATTTAATGTTTAGGTTTCTTTTCTTTCTTTCAAAATTTCTATAGGCACATCAATGGTCTAACAGTAAACACAAAAATCCGACATCCCATATTTATACAATTAGAAAATATATTGATAAGAAATAACACCTGTAAAAAAACGGATGAAAGGAAATTATTGGAGACATCTAATCCGACCTAAATATGCGTTTGTTTGCATTTCATACCAGGTAAACATATTGATAAGAATCCTAGCAAAAATACCAAGGTCAGTGAGAGACCAAAGTACTCCTGCCACTGTTCTAAGTAAGACAATTACGGTCGATGTAACATGATAAAAGATATGCACGGGACATTGCTGCAATTCAGATAATTGTAGCCGATAAAAAATGCACTCTAGACACTTAAGACATCTCCCCAACAGTGATGTCAATGACATTGCTCTAAGTGAATTGTCAGTCCTAATGAAATGAATAAACAATATTAATATACATATGCAGACAATAACACAACGCTGTTACGGTTTTATTGACTTAATTCACAAGCAATGTATATATTCTGTTGTGTTACTATCTTGCAGGTGAACGATAAAGTTTAGAAATGTCATGAACGATGTTTTACATCGGCTTATCTTTCATTTTAATAATATGTAGTTTTATCAATTATATACTGATTTTGTTTCGTTTTAAAGATTGATTAAGTGTATATACATGTGCAATGAGTTTTGGTTAAAATCGTTTGTAATCTTCTTTTTTTAAAAATTCAAATGCGTTTTTCGTTCTGTTCTGTCCTGTTGTATAATCATTTGAACGTCATTACCATAATAAGTTTACAAAAATAATATTACAAATACAAGTACATGTATATAGCGCAATTGTATTGTACAATATTCGATTGTGCATAACAGTCCTATTTACAATGCTCTCGTGCCAAGTCCGTTTAAGTCAAAGCAAACATTAAACAAGTGAGTCTTTAATTTGCATTGGAATTGATCTTCCTTCAGAATGCACTTTAAATGATTCGGGAGAGCATTCAACCACTTCGGACCTGTATATAGATAAATAGATCTTTCAGCCATCCTTGTTTGTGTTCTTTAATTACGAATGATGCATTAAAGAGTTGGTAAATATGATTTAAGGGGAAAATATTGGTATACATTGAAGCAGAGAGTGGCGTATAAGCTAAACCACATCTTACCACAAATCCCAAACCAAGTATAGTAAGAATGCATTGTGACAAATTTTAATTATGCATTTTAAAATCGTTACATAAATCAGTTGGTTACTTCAACTGAAGTGCACTGGTACCACCGACCGTACTAAATATTTCTTTCAGATCATAAAATATGAAGTTTTATTTGAATTTAATCATTTTTATAGAACATACATCAAACAGACAGTTTTATATACAACTGTTTCAATTTGAACAATATATTTGACCCATATAAAAATGTTTTGATCTACAATTTTCGATTTGATAAAACGAAATAGAATTAAATCATATCTATTTTAAAAATTCGTTGGGCAGTGCTTGGTCAAACATATTTACTCTTTCGTATTTTCAATGACGTTTAACTAGTATTTTAAAGTTAGGGTATCATTTATTTTTAAGACTTTAGCAGATATTGCTTTCGTAAATTTGGGGTATGTTGTCACTTCAATCCCTGTTGCTCCACTTAGGTCTATCCTTAATTCACTGACAATTCTAACGCGGTATGCGACTATGTTTTCTTTGTATAGTTGATGTACCGTCTTTGTGTTCTATTTGTTATTATATTATGTTTATCCTTTTCTACAGACGGGCAGGCGTTCAAAATAGCCAATACTGTGTACTTGTTTTGTGTAGCGTATTTGTGCCGGTTTATGTTCATGTTTTAAGCTTACACAACTTCGATAATAATATTTTGAATCACTTTTTTGTCAAATGTATAACTATACTTTTATTCAAAATATGATAGGCCGCAGTATTAGACCTTATCATATTTTGGCACATATATGCATAGTATTCTTTATATATTTATTTTGTCTCTTCAAATACAAAGCTTGTCTTTCTGGCAGGTCCTTTCATGATATTCTATTATGTCAGTGCCATTAAGACACATAATTAAAGATGATGAGCGTTCTGGCTGTGATTTATACAAATTGTCAAATTATGAAAATATTTTAAGAATATTTCATTCACGTGTTAACATCATAATAATTGCATCTTTCTTTGTGCACTTCAATTGAGTGTTTTGCCTCCCAGTGGAATTACAATTTATTTCACTTCAAATCAAAGACACCGAAATCAGTTCATTATTATTTATTTTGCATCCTAATATTGCGGAAATATATACGCTGTTATAAGTAAATAATTATTTGTAAGTGTGTTTCTTTGAGATAACTTCCAATATTATATGATGCATTTTGTAAAAACTCTAAATAATATTAATGTATATAATAAGATATACATTATGAGAATTAACACGGTTAAATGGTAAGAAAAACCCTTTTTGGTGATAATCTGTGTTAAATAAAAATGACTCTACTTATTTATTAAAAATGAATGAGAGAGAGAATGATAGAGAGAGTGAGAGAGAGAAAGAGAGAGAGAGAAAGAGAGAGAGAGAAAGAGAGAGAGAGAGAGAGAGAGAGAGAGAGAAAGTCCCACATTACTTCCCTGTATTTTGATCATGTGTCAATTTAATGCTATCATTTATTTATTATACAATTATATATGAGATATAGTGATAGAAACACATTTTATTAAACGCAAACGAGCCTTTGCCTTTGCACATTAATTCTATGATCATTTTATGTGGAAAGACAATTCCTCGTCGATAGTATTGTATGCCCAAAATTATTATTCTATGTAATTTATGTAAAACTATGTAACACCAGCTAGCTGAACCTAGCTCGAAAATAAGAACGAATATACTAAATATATTAAATGTTAAAATGTTTTTGAATTTTTAAGAAAGAAAGAAAAAAACTGTTAATATCCAATGTAACTTTAATGCATTTTCTCATCCAAGTTCAATTGTTATTAAATTGCTTTAGGAATACGATTTTCTCGTCTTTAGTCATGTTTTCTTCAAACAACGTATTTTAAAAAGGAAATTTGTCAATTAGATTTAAAAGAATATTTATTATTTATACAATTTTTATATTAGCCTGAATATTTTCCTTTGCTGATTTGCATGTGCCATATATTTAAATAATTTTCTTCACTGCAATTTAAGACACAATTAGGGAAAGTTCTATTTTGCAACAACCAGATTCATATACACCTGTACCAAACCGAAATAACAGGTGACATCAAATCCTGTAAATATGCAAACAATTGTATAATTGCAGAGGGTCATATGGACGTTTGCATATCCAGAAAAAAACAGAATAGTAAATGATGACATGTTGTAAATCTTAAGGTGTCCTAAAATTCTAGAAGATGTATATTTAGTCAGGCCCATAATATATTGGTGTTAACATTTTGTTTTAATCTTTGATTGAGTTTTTTTTAAATAGGTATTATTGAAGTCAATAAAATGTTGGCAAGTGAGTATCAATTCATCAAGGTGCACCCTTGTCACCCACAAACGTGTAACTTATCTGACTGCCTGACCTCTCTCCTGCGTCGCTTGCAGCTGACCGATGATTCGAGTCCCTCTTAGACAACTGAAGGCATTATATATTGATAATGTTACATTCACATGTTGTTCAAATAACTATTACTACAGAAAACAACAACAACAACAATAAACAACAAACAACAAAAGCAAGAAACAAACAAAAAAACAACAGGAAAAGCAAAAGAAGGAAGAAAAAGAAAAAAGAAGAAAAATGCAAAAGAAACAAACAAGTAACAACAAACAACAGAAACAACAACGAAAACAATAACAACAAAACGAACACCAACAAAAAGACCAACATCCGGAACATATAAGTCTTTGAAATAAAATTCTGTGTTGGCTTAACAGAGTTGATCATAATAAGAAGAATGGGCAAACTGTTCTTTCTTACAGCTTTCTTTTTTATAATAGCACATGTAACGGCGTGTGAAGATAAAATGATTTAAACATAGTGTATGACTAGAGTCACAAAACCACGTACATATTTACTTTGTTTTCGATTCTTCCACTTTCAATTAAAGACCACATATCAATTTCAATTTACATTTAGTTCGCGTTAAAATCGGAAGATTGTATATGACTAAGGAAAGACGAAAGTTGTATTTCTTTTTTGTTAGAGTCCTAACTGGATCCAATTGATTCCGATAACATTTGTTCACGTAAAGTTGGTTTGTTTACATATAAACGTACTGCTGTTTTTGTGTCCAGCTGTACTTTGTAAAATCTATGGTAATTAGAAATCATTTAAATTTTCAGCTGTGTCAAATCTGTGTCAAATCGGTAGAGTGTTGTCCATAATGACTTACTAGTTGTTTGCAGGTATCCACAACACGCGTGTATAACAGGTGAAGCATGGGCCGAACAACAATCAAGGGCAGATAATCACGACAGTTATAAAATGAACAAAGAAGTTTCATAGCTATAAATGCACCATTCAAAAAGATGATAAAATTTGGTAAAATAAATTGCTTTAAATTTGTTAAACTATATGGCAAAAAGTAATGATATGAATAAAAAAATACAACAACAAAACAAGTCTTCCAGCTGACAGATCTGTCTATCCCGACACTTGTGAAGGATTGACCTCCCTAAAAAACACTGGACAACGCTAAATTGACAATAACTGTGTCACGCGATAAAAGAAAAATTATCACATTTCTGTGTAAATTACAAACTTTAAGATATGCGCATCTGTTGACATTTTGGACTCGGTGGTACTGCCTCTCAGATCATTAAGATTGATATGAACATACAATTTATTAACTATTTTAATGTTCTACTGCCTCTTGTGACATGTTCCCATGCCTATAGCGATATGTAATGCAGTTCTAACTGCCCAGCCGCCTACTATTTATGCTTTTACAGTTTTTGCATCTTGTATATCTGATGTATGAGGTAGGGGTAGTAATTTCTTTGATCTGACCTTTACTACTACTGTTATAAGTGTTGTATTGTAGCATCTGAATATAATTAACAATATAATAAACAATGAAGAAATAAGAATTGCATCATGACTATCAATGAATATCAACTAAAACAGAACCAAATTATCACGAAATGACAGAAGATCACATTTCGTTGTCATTATTATTTACAATGATATCACATTTTCGTATCCATTTGAAACCTCTTTTTTCTTAGATCTATGTACAGGTGTTCATTTTGATTGTTATGTTCCAAATTGATCTTTTCTCTTTTACACTTAACTTAAGGAAACTCTTATGGATGCCTCATGATACCTACATCTTGCGGTGTAAATATTTGAATGTATCATATCGTTTCACTGACAAATTTAACGAAATGTTTGTCTTCATTTGCAGGAGGTGACTGAAGCTTTTTAGACGACTGCTGATCAGGTACGCCGGGCTTTTGTTGTGCCCTGTCGGCGTCAACACCAAGATCCTCCGCAATCGGTCAACCGTCCTGATCAGACATTACTTGATAATAACCTTAACACCCCCTGTCTCAACGTTTTCTTTATGAAACTTGAAACATATGACCTATAGAACGATATCTTATTAGCATTGGTGGAAGCACATGAATGCTAAACCAAAATTTATATTTTAAAAACAATCATGTAGTGCTTAAGTTTATTTCTTAAACTATACCCAGTTAAAGTTGCTTTTTTAAGATGAATCAAAGATTAAAACAGGAAAAAAGGCGATTGTTGCATATTTCTTCATAACTCTTTATCTATAATGTAATTTAAACAAGTTTAATATTGGACTATCTAACAGCGAAAAATGACACTTTATTAGAGTTATTATACGCTTGAATTATTATCTAATATTTAAGCCTAAGCAAAACTTAATGGGGTGTGAAATGAACCAAAAAAGTAAAGATAATTTGAAGTATATTCTTTACTCAAACGCCAACGCCGATCTTATGGGAAAAAAAAAGAAAAAAAAAAGAAAAATCATAACTTCAAACGCTAACTGGTGAAAAAAATCTATTTTAGCTTTGTATACTCTTATATTCGACGCTTTTATTCAGGTTTTACTTTGTACATCTATATTTGAAAACTCTAGCTATTTCTGACAACGATACGGATTAAATATATTCACTTGCTCATCCTTAATATAATATGGCAACCATCAGTCAAAAGTACACTATATATGCTTCAAGGCCGCATATTGATAAACAATCCCAAGGCGCATGCCAGTTTATGAAAGTTACATAATTATTAAAGAAACAATGGAATGGATCAAATAGATTTTAATAGTATCTTCTGTGATAAAACATAATATCCTCAAATACGCCGACAGAAAACCCACTGATTTGTTATAAGTACCAAAACAGTAATAATAAATAAAAATAAAAGATCCTATTTTCAATGACAACTAAACTGTAGCGGATCTTAATTCTAATCATCCTGCTAAAGATTTTTGTAACTGTTCAACTTCACTTTTCTGGTATTAATCGACTGATCAGTTACGAAATTCTTTAAAGGATCCGACATTTCTCTGCCGGAAGATATTGACATTTGTTGTGAAGAAATAGCCGATGCAATAAATGTGCTTGCCGAACGCTGACTGATGTTGCAAAATTTTAACATCAAGATCGAATGAAAAATCGAAAACTTCCATCACATATTAGGATTTCTAAGCTTCACAAAACACTATATAAGTCAGGATTCATAGCTAATGCCAGCTCCAGCACCAAGATAGCTAGTAGAAATTTAAAAAAAAAAATAATTTAGATTTTATGAATTAAGAAATTAAGAAAGTCGTTTTCAAAATCCTTTCACCGTCAAGATTTCATTCCTTCGAAATATAATAGCAGTGTAAAATTTTATGCAGCAATCAATAAGCTATTCTGCATGTTTATAGATATTTTATTATTAGATAAACAAAATCAATGGTTTCATTTTTGTTTAACATTTACTAAACTTATTATACATGCCATTCCGCATATATACTCGATTTATAATAACTCAAATTTAAATATCATTACTTTTAATATTACTTCAAAATACTTCATTTTGCTTTGATTGTTTTTGCTAAAATTTGATGATGCTCTCGTTTATTTTTAATTTGCACTTTTAAATTTTGACATATGAAGTTACTTCATGCCTATTATGAAGTACTCTCTTGTTTCGAACTGTTATGTCTTTTATCTCATATTGTTGTTAATTTATTATAATTATAATGTTGTTGTATAACGTTGTACTCTCGATGCAGGTGCCTGTTGTCAGTTGTCTCACTTTGATGAAATATTTTTATTTACACTGTTGTGAATAAAGCCCTCCAGGAAGTGCGCGGTTTGAGCGCTCCACAAAACAGGTTTAAGCACCACCATCAGTCGTTTTGCCAACATCGTTCTATACCACATCTATGGTCAATACACAAATTAAGTTCCAACTTTGATATAAGGCAGTAAGTGATCTTTGTGTGTTTAATGTTTCGCCTTTTTTGTTTCTTTTTTGTCTTTTTTACATTTCCTCTTTATTTCTTTGTCTAGTGGTATTTCATATTTTATTATCTGTAGTAATATTGCCAGAAGTTTCTTTATTATTTACCTATCTATTAATAACAGAAATAACACTCATGAAAATCTGTCATATATTACACAGTATTGCACATACTTTTGTGTAAAATTTGGTGAAATTAAAAATAGTATTAATTTTGTCCCAACTTTCCAAAACAATATGTACTATTCTGTAATGTTGCACTGTTTGTTCAATTTAAGTGCATTAGTTTAGTTTTAACAACATGTAGAAACCATTTAGGGTTATATGATTATATAAAAAAAAAACCTTGAAACAATCATTATTTGACAGAACAGTTTGAAAATTACTTAATTACAAAACAGGTACAAGGTCACGAGTTAGCTAACATATAAAACAATAAGAGCAAAATGCCAATTAACGATTTTTTGACGTGATCTGATAAAAGAAATACATCACCAATAATAGTATCGGTAAATACATATAATACTCAATGCTAACCAAAATTGGACGTGGAAGATTCTAACATAATTCGACTCAAATAATGTAATTGTAAGTGAGGAGAATTTGTCTGCTACCTGCTAAGGAAATTTGTAAAGGCCATTTATTCTATTATATATCTTCATTTGCGACAACTATTATATTTTGATCACATTTGTAATAAGAATTAAGGAGAACACGTTTGTCAGAAAGATTCGTAACTCGGGTATATGATACATTATGTGTGAATCATCTTTAATGAAATTAGAAAGGGTTATGCATTTTAATGATGCAACCAAAATGCACCAGTTTTTAACATAAATTTGAAAGCATTCTAAAGATAATAAAACAGGTTTAATCAATTGTGCAGAAATATTTATTTGCTGAATCATAATGGTCCCTTTTTTGTCGACTGGCCGTTCCAAGGCGGTACCTGTTAGGTTTTCTGTTTTCGTTAAGTTACTCATCGTATACTTGTTATTTCTTTTACATTTAGCTTGCATGTGACTACCTGACGGTTTTCCAGTGCCTTTCTATGGTTTGGTATATGTTGCTATGCTCATAGGACTTCATCATCATAAAAAGGCAACTTGGATCACGCCATAGTTTTAACTACATAATTAAGCATTGGAAACTTCTTAAGTAAAGGTAAATAAGAAAATGTCCTATCAAAATTACCACATATTTTTAAATCTAAACCACCTCTCGACAAAGGCAAACAGGGTAAATGTGTCAAAAACACAGAGGCGAGACATAACACACACAGAGAAAAACCAGCAGTTCTCGCCTTGGAACGGTCAGTCGGCAAAAGGAAGGACTGTGCTGCTTAGACGTGGTTTGTGGAGCCCTCCAACCTCGCACTTCCTGAAGCTTTTCCTAGCAAACAAGCAGTGCAAATAAAAATATCCCGTCAAAGTGAGACCACTAACATTAAGCACCTGAATCGGTATTTAAAACGGATAAAATTAACTAATATACAGACAAACAAATAGCGATAAAAGAAACAATCAACATATTTACAATATGTACAGTAGATAAAAGCCTCGGCAACCTAAAGCCAAACATTCCAAATGAGAGAGTAGTTTGAAATAAACAACCCAAGCGATGACGTATACTAAAACAATTTATTCGTTTTAACATATTTAAAATTATACTTTATATAACAATATAAAGTTATTTATATTAAGCATTATGATCTTCATAAGCAAACTAAGTTTTAAAACTGTTTGGTATATGTATTGTTTGTATAGGCTAAGTGGGAGACGACAGTCATATCCTGCCAATTGGTTCGGCAATTTAATTATACCAGGCACTGAGATGACGACTGTAATATTTTGGGTACCATATGCGACGGGTACCATATGCGACTGTTAATTATACCAGCTCAGAGCCTCATTCGGAATCTTCCTTTGTCTATATTTACCTTATTTGTGATAGAGAGTGTTTCTGTCTTTGTTCTAAAAACAGTAAAATTTATTAAAACCACGTACCTCCCCACCACCCACCTTGTCTTTCTATGCGTTAGATTGTTTGTATACAAATTCAGGACTGATTGGTTTGTCCAACTTCAGGTCTTGAAATAATTTTACATTAAATTGTGTCTGTTTATTTTTGTTGTATTATACTGTTTTTTCTTAAAAGTATTAAATCATCTGGCACAAAAAAGTGCCAGTTATTTTCAACACATTTCTACCTTTTCTTATTTTTCTCGACCTGAATGAACGTCGGAGCTAAGGGATGCGCAAATATAAATATATTTATTCACTGATTCTTATAGATATATGATAAAAAAACGTAACTTTGTTTAGGATGTCATTGAGCTCATATAAAGACTTGTCCGTGGACAAATATACTTTAATGCACGTAGTTATCCCCACTGGCCATATTCATGTGGATGAATACAAAATATCGCACAGGAAACATGGGACGCCTGTATTTGATGTTCTGTTTGGGGATCCTTCATTTAAGCTTCGCAATAATATCATGACCCATTAACAAATAAAAATATCGGAGTACACAGCAACAAGCAAAGACGGTTAATCTAAGGATAATAATGAAGCATGCAATTACACAAATATCATTTAAAAAATATCAACAAAGAACTCGATAGCTGGCCATACAATTTTAGAAAAAAATAAATTGTATTTGCGATCGAAATAGTATGGTGCAAATATACGGTGCAAATAACATTCATTCTTTTAATTACGCCTTGCCCCATAGATATCACTACGCTGTGAGATCACAGTAAGAAACTTAATTTGTCCATAAACTACATAGTTATTATAGAGAGATGTCGCAAAACAATTAGTTACAGTTGATGCTTATGGCTTTTAGCCCTACCATTATTCATCAACTCTCTCATCCCTACCACATTCCTGATATTAACTGGTAAGACACTACCACCTCCCATAATCTATTAACTCCCCACTGCGACCACAGATATGGGAATCCATAAAAGTAAACATTTCCCATTCCAATGTCTTTAACGTTTAGGATAAATGCGTCTTTAAATTAGTTAATATCATGCTCTTTGTGGCGACAGGCATGTCAATAAACATGAAAGTACTTCGAACGTTATCTAAGTCTATGGGTTTTCAAGCTCATCGGAGTGTTAACTGTCAAGTTACAACGGTAAACACTCATTCAAGTAGAATCAATCAAGGTTAAGTAGGGATAATTGCGTTCATAACACTGTTTTTATCTTTGGAACCTAGCTGACCTTGAATGCTTTGGCGAATCATGAATTCGACCTTCGTGACAAAATCGAACTACGTCTTACTATGTTGAGTCCTTGAAATATGCGGTTGTCTAAGTTTTCCTACACTATTCTCAACAAGAGTCAAGTAGTTATGAAGAGATTGCCGCATTAGGGATAAAATGTAAATCTGTGTCTCATTCAAGTTAGACTCATTTGCTTTGATAGCGGTCAAAAGAAACTAATAACGTAGGCGTGACAATGACAGTAAATTGCAAAAATCAAAAACTACGTCTTAACTGGTAGACAAATATCGGAGAAGTGACCTAAAACGTATATCTGACTGGAATTTCAATGAGCTTGTCATCTAGGTATTGTTTTCGCAGAGCCGCACATTATTGCAGGGTAACACACTCCAAACCTAAGGTCTGTCTAGTCTTGCATGACATCTCGCGGTCTTTTGGTCTTAAGTTGTATTAATATGATTTTAATTAATACGTCTAGTTTCCTCTAAAAAGCTCTTTAAAACCGGTATAATCACTTTAGTCGGCCCTGTTGCCGAGTGACCGTTCCAAGGCTGTAAATGTTAGGCTATCTGTATTTTGTATAATGTCTCGTTACAATTGTTTTCATTTTTTTTTTGTAAGTTGCAATTCTCACAACACCTTGTCATATTTTCTTACAAATGATTACAACAAAATCGCTTGTGCAGTTTGGCGGTTCTAAAATGTGATTAAGCATATAATCTATTTTGTCATTTAATTCGTTCTATAAGGATTTCTAACGTGTATTTACCTTAAGCGAATACCTGGTTTTAATAATTTAATACCATCTGCACATGAACAAAAATGCGGCAAACATTTACACATCTTCCCTTGTCATGTTGTCCTTTATTTGACAATAAGTCTATTTCTTCTAATATATCTGCTACCCAAATACAATGTCGACATTATTTTAATACGTCACTACTTTTTAATGACGTCATAATTTAGCTTTTAGTATACGTCATCACTTAAGGTGTTGATTTAAATAGATCTGCTTTCTTTGTCCAGTTTGCCTTTGAGGAAACCCCTCAGAGAAGTAATAAGTTAGAGCTCTGTAAAATCTGTAAGACCGGTTTAACCAATCAAGTCGGCTTGTTTTCAGGCAGACCGTTTCAAGGCCGGTAACTATTAAGCTTTCTCTATTATATATTATGTAATGTCTCGTCACAGTTTTGTTGTAATTTTTACAATTGAGTGTCATTTGATACTTTTGACACTTGACTTTTAAATTGAAAAAATGCAACACTGATGGACCATGTCATATTTTCTTATTTAATACATTTTTGGATTCGTACCGTTATACTACATTCGTCGAACGTGGGTCTATTGGTTAATTATCTGTCGTCTTAAAGAACTGAATAAAACAAGAATTAGCAAATCATAATACGGCTTACAAAATCCACACTCTTCATGATGGAGACTGGAAGTATAACAACAACTGCGCCCAGTGCCACAATCGAAAGAAGGAGCTGTATCACTGGACAGAAATCTTCATGGGAATATGAAGCGACCAATGAAATATTATTACCACAAACGTCGAAAAGAGAACTAAAAATCCCCTGTGCGATGAATTGAGAGTAACAGACTAGATCGGTCGTGAGTGTCCGGCAATGGCCATAAACGTGCGTTACGATTTTGATGTACAAAATTAAAATATACACCTCATGCTACGATACGATGGACGTTACAATACAACATTACATTACGTTACGAAATTCGATACCAAATGCGGCAAGGTAAAGCTTCAGATCTGTCTACATACTCTATACGAACTCGACCTAGTCAAAATCAATATTTTTTTCTTGACGTACTTTTTTAAGAAACGCATTTTGTAAACAAAAAATGCGAATAAACAATTTACTTCGAATATCTCTTTGTTGTGAACCATATCTTGTAGTGCTTCCAACACAGAAGCCACTTTCATTTTAAATCAAAGGCCTAACACCAGCAGAAAATAGATCTATGTATTTATGGTACCTGGCAAACTTTTTTTGAGCTTGGTACTGTTATTATAAAACGATGAACACAAATACATTATATTAAAAATACGGTATATAAATATAAAGCATTGTTATTTATGTATTGGCATGATACAATTCACATTTTGTTACGTTATCATATGGTACCTTATAATTTAATGGTTCAATCGAAATGTAATACATTATGTAAAGATACGTAGTATATTCATGATGTGTTACGTTACTGAACGTTGCTTATTACGTTACACATAACAAGACGTTAAGACATGATTACCAGTAATGGTATACTCACACACTTATTAAGTTTTAAAGCTACAGGGTCTTGATAGATCTGAAACGTAGATTGGTTCTGATGTGTCACTTGAGGAAAACAATTATACAAGTTTGCAGAAATGTTTTTATTGTTTGTACCAAATTATTACATTCAAAATAAATGCTTTGCACAAATATACAACAACTTAAACCATTTTAAAGTTAAAAATGTTTGTTTGAATCGTTTTCGTGTAACAATATTTGTGCACCACATAGTGTTCATAGTCTCATAATATTGAAATGTGTAATGTTTGATATATTATGTATAAAACATTACTGCAAACAAACAATTCAAAACACGTTTTATGAATGTGCAAAACTGTGTGTCACTTAAGGAGTGTCACCATACAATTTGAATTAAAACTCACATTTAAAATTTCGATTTCTGTTATGAAACTATATATGTCTATACTTAGTATCACAGCATAAGTTAACATCTTTATATTGTTTAAAAAGGTTTAGCAAAATATATTCATTGTAGATCATTTAAATTAATAAACCATATTGTAATATTGACAAAATTTCCCTTAAGGCAGTTGGAAGATTAATATATTAATTAAAATAATATTGGTTTCATGTTACACAGCGATTATTTGTGACAACTTGCTAGAATGACAAATTATAATATAAATGATATGTATTTGTCCACAACTAAATCAGGACTGTCTTAATACATACCGGTTTCTTTAAACTCCATCTATAGATTGCTTTCCTGAATTATTAGCGACACATGAGAACTGTTGATAATGTTGGATAAATTTATGACTTTTATCGCAAAAGACATATAAGGACCAGGAGTGGTCATCGGGGAAAATACTTGTTATGACAATGTGAGCAATTCATTAACTAAAAACGTTAAAAAGCTGAAACTTGATCATTATTATCCGAATTTAGTACATTAATGTGACTTACTATAAGTATTATTGTTTAGAGTAATTCTTCGTCATGATTAAAAAAAGTTTGAATGAGTAAATGCATATTCTCTTTTTTGTGTTCTCGTGTTTTTCTAAAGTGAGGATATATTTCCTTTTTGTTAATTTGATTGAAAAAGTATCAGTTTTAAGAAGAATACATGTAACATAGCATAGATATCTACTGTTTTATTTTAATAAAAATCATTACCGTACTAAAATACCATACGAAAATACGAGGAGGTACGTATATATTGCGTATCGTTATGTATTGCATCGTTTAAAGTCCATAAAATCTTTTTTCCAACGATGAATAACATCTATTTGCAAAAGGTGACATATTTTAAGAAATGGTACCTTTATTGGTAAGTATTCAGCAATCTTTGTTTAACATGTTTTAAGTCGACCCAATTCTATGCTTTCAAATATTGAAGCAGCTACTTACGAAAAATTCATTAGCTTAGTCTTGCAGTAATTTTAATGCACATTTGCACAATATATTCTTGGATAAGCTATGACGTTATTTAAAAAAAATAGTGTTGTTATCAAAACTGTCCACGTGACACGTCATATTCTAATGCGAGAGAAGTATCATTTGTAATAGAAGCCTAACACAAGAGTCTTTACTGTAATTGGATGTTTAAATAATAACATACTGACGTAACGTATAAATGGTTGTAGCTTCCTGCTCATAGGTAGATATAATTTAGGAACCATAGTTCAATGTCCATCACAGGATAATACACGTAGCGTCTCAATGACTGAAAAAATGAGATCGCTATTTTTGTGATTGGTGTCCTTAGAGAGACACAATTTCGTGAGATTAGAAAACAAAATCATAGTTATTGATGTTATACAATACAAGGCAAACAAACAGAAAACATAAATGAAACTTGTATGAAAAGAAAGTGTCTCGAGGTCTGTGCACCCTAATGTTATTCAGTACATATACATTAAGGTATAAAGGTATAAGGCAAAAATAATTTATTCTTGCACAAACAAAGATAAACCGTTTTCTATTTTTAATGCATTATATCTAATAGTTGCACTGTTACCGTTGCCATAAATTATACCATTTAAAAGCAACAAAACATCAAAACATAACATCACTTTCAAAAACCTTACCAACATCTGCAAATCTCAGCTATTGTCGGATATTTTCCCGACAATTGACTATTAGTATTCTATACCAAGTGCCTCACTTTATAGCGGCGTCTATCAAATAGAACAAAAGAAAATCAGCA
The DNA here is from genome assembly GCA_007844125.1 of Sinonovacula constricta. NCBI lineage: Eukaryota > Metazoa > Mollusca > Bivalvia > Cardiida > Solecurtidae > Sinonovacula > Sinonovacula constricta. Next base: position 36,431,162 of record CM017570.1, on the reverse strand, counting down.
GTCCCCATAATCGGTTGTTTGCACTAGCTTGTCCGGATTTAGTTTATTTTGACCGAGATTGTAAGTAATTTAATATTGATAAACGGTGGAAAAATTCCTATAATACATATAATAAATGGAAAATTCCAGGGTTCATTGCAGCGTATGTTATTATCTTCTGGCGATAACTACAGCTAGACCAATTATATTTTAAAGTTTCGTTGAGATAACAGCTTAGTAACTATTAACTTATTAAAAGATATCAAAACATATTGACATTTACACTGACACTTGTTCTGTTTTAGGAACATTCATTACTTTACGGTGGCGCATTATCTTGCTCGATTTAGCTTATCTACAGAATTTGGTTCATACAAGTAAGAATGGACACATGCTTAAAAGTTATATTTGAAGGTATAATAATGAAGATACTATAGGGCTAAACAATATCTCGGAATATACAAACGGTTAATGTTTCTCATACCATTAATGTTTTCCATCAAGAATCTCATAAACATACGCCATTATTATCTTGAGGGAAGATGATAATAACATTTCGTACATTTTAATGTGTATGCCACTAGTTTTATATCCTAAAGATATAATTATGCATAAGTTACAGTTGTAGCAATCTTTAAGTGTACATAGCTAAGAAAAAGCATACATGCCAAATTGGACATGTATCGGCACACGTGATTTTTATATCGGCTTAGATTGGTAATTTGTACTGGTAATGACACAAGTTCCCTTGCTAATTGCTAACGCTCAAGCAAATATAAGGGTAGTTCCACGACTGGTTGGCCGGGTTTCAGGATAATATAACTTGGTGTGGTATCATGCCAGGTGTTCAAAGTGTGCTATACACTGCACTATATCTGCTTCCAGTGGACTCCGTCTCCAGATAACTGAAATACTGTTGGTTGGACGATTAACCCAATAAACATAAAGATAACGAAGCAAGTGCAATTTGTTTCTTGTAGTGTATTAAGCAAAAAGTAGTACATGCAATACCTGAACATGCACGAACAGAATGTTAAGCTATAATAAATGTTCATTTTCGATTATAATGCTAATCATTTACTTTTTTCAAACTTCTGTATAATATGGATAACAAATATGGAAGTTATTAGAATGGAGTAGCCTCGAAGGACTTGCGTTCTCTGAAACGTAAATGGGAGGAAACTTGGTTAATTGACGAGCTGAGAGTTTAAATCAAGTTTTTATGAAATGCATAAAATGCCTTATTAAAATATATTTTTATATTATTTGGAAAGTGCAGTTGATTCCAATATTGAACGCGTCATTGTTGTAGGATGGGTCGACGTTAGTCGCCAACTACAAGCACTATTTCGGGGAACCTCTGTGTAAAACAGAGATTGGTAAACAAACTTTTCAGCATGTTTTATACGGGTATGTGTTTATTGATTTATATTAATCAAATTGTAACCACAATTTTTGATACATATATTTGATTTTTCATGTCAGAATGGTTTTAAATAATTTCGACATTGTTAGATAAAATGACATATATTTTGTATGTTTAAGAGATTTAAGTTTAGTACTCATAGGTATTCTTGGATCCGTTACTGGATAATAAGAGGAGTCAAACGAGACTTTTAAGTAATTAAATGATACAATTTACACCCACCCCGCAGCGGTAATGTTACGCTGTACAACACCTACGTTGACTGTCTAGAAAATCCCATGCGTGTTACATGTTGATGTTATCATGTGTGTTTGCCTTGTTTGTTTCGTTTATTGTTACATCCCGCCAACACAATAATTGGCTTATTTCTAGATACTACCACTGGCGCAAAGCAGGGTAATAGGACAACCTACCCACACACACGAAAGTTCATGCCTCGACTGCGACTCGGTGAGGGACTGAGAAGTTAGAAGTCCTAAACACTAATTGCTCGACATGCCCACTCCTCTCCCGTCATGCTTGTGAAGTGTATTCATCAAATTAGCTGATAATTAAAGAATGTTCAAATAATGTAAAACTGTCTAACTTACTATTAGAAATAAAATGAAAAGCAAACATTATAACATGAACTCGAAACTAACATATATTACAGTGTCGAAACTTACTTAATCACGATTCTCTTGTTTGGCACACGATGTTATTGTGACTTGTACTCTTAAACGCATGAGAAACTTATGTTCAATTACACACAAACACACACACACACACACACACACACACACACACACACACACACATACACACACACACACTCACACACACACAAACACACACATACACACACACAAACACATACACAAATACACATACAAGCACGCTCGCACAGACGCACGCACGCAAGCATATGTTTATATATATATATATATATATATATATATATATATATATATATATATATATATATATATATATATATATATATATATATATATATATATATATATATATATATATATATATATATATATATATATGTTTGTGTATGTGTGTGTGTGTGCGTGAGTGTATGTGTGTGTGTGCATGACGTAGTACCCTGCAGACGTTAGCAATAAAACTATATGCAAGCACCGTCTGCTCATAACAGAAGTCCATTATTCTGTTTTACAATAAAATGTATGAACGAAGGACAAAATTGTACATGGCAATATGGTTTCACGTTTTAATCACTGTCACGAGAAGATAACCACCAATTGTAATGTATTATATTAAACATTAGCTGGCGGATTTATTCTAACTCAAATTAATATGTGATTCCTCTATTCATCTGTATTAACTTAAAATGGTATATATTTTAGTCGTTAAAGTGTCCCTTTTTGCCGTTTGAACGTTCCAATGAGGTAACTATTTGGATTGGTCTGTTTTGTGACTAATCACAGCTTTGTTCGTACTGATACATTTGACTTGCATGTGAACACCTGTGTCCTGTGATTTTTCACATTTTGGTATATGTTGCAATTCTGAAAGGACTTTGTGCTTATTCAATAGTTCCGTTGTAATTATTTTAATACTGCAGAATTCATTGCAGTTATTACTTCCTGTTCTGTTGCAATTGATGATAAAGCAAATGCACTGACAAGACCGGAGAGGAGACCTTTAGTCGGGATGGAATCCATTAACTTTACGAGGTGTTACATTTAAATTACTAAAACAAAAATCAGCCAATAACAAATCAATATACTTTTTTATTATTTTGATAATATCCCAATTTCGAGCAGGACCGCTAACATCATTGGTAATGACATAAATAAAGTTCCTATAGAAAGTACCATAATCAAGCGAACGTTGCTCGCAGCTTTTAGTGAATATCGTTAGCTCGTTATAACCCTGAAATAGTCATACCCTACCCTAAGGTTAAGGTATACGGTACATTTTTATGTTTATTTGGTTTATCGTCCCACCAACAGTATTTTAGTTATCTGGAGACGGTGTCCACTTGAAGCAGATATAGTGCTGCCTTCACTGTGTATAGCATGCCGTGAACACCTGGCATGATACCACACCCAGTCACATTTTCCTGACACCGGGCCAACCAGTCGTGGAACTACCCTTATATTTGCTTGAGCATTAGCAAGGGAGCTATACCTCTACCATTTTTAACGAAATTTGGTATGTCGCGGCCCTAGATCGAACCCGGGGCCTCCCGTACCTTGAGCCGACGCTCTACCGATTGCGCTGCCTGGTCCGGTATACGGTATATATGTAAAGGTGACCGTAGCTCACCGACATTCTCTTTCGTGATCGCCAATGGCCTTATGTAATTCATAAACCAATCAAAGTAAACACTTAACCGTTTCTTCCCCAACTTTGGCGAAATACTGCAATTATATTTTAACATTCAAATGTCCTTTTCTTAAAAAAAAATTGACTGTTTGTCTTAGAGATACGAACATTTCCAGTGACCTGTATATTTTTTTGTTTAAATCAGTAACACAACGAGGCTTATTAAAGTGCAGAATTAACAACCCCAAATGTTTTCTTTTATCTAAATGAATTATGTTTTCGTTTCAAAAAGAAGTTCATATTACACCATTACATGCAATTTAATTAGATATTCATTCATTAAAACACACCATTAACTTTAATAACTCAAATATTGCAATTTATATATCTTCTTCAATACATCAAAGAACGCATTGTTTTGCTTAATTAAGCTTAATTTGTTATTTAACTTGTTGAAATAGTGCAACGCAGAGTCATTAAAAAAACCTCATATTTCAAGTCTTGTAAACAACCTTTATTTCCAATGAATAACAAGAAAATCACGTAGGTTTGACAATTAATCTAAACTGGAAAACCACTTCTCCTTATCTTTTGAAGAAGTATTTCAGAGACAAAATAAAACGGATAGTGATCGAAAGAAAGAAGCGAACAGACTGTTCTGACCAGAATATATATGTCAGGGGCATTTCGTCCATGAATGATACTCTAAGAGACACCCCGTGATGTAATACATGTCAAACCTGCCGTATGTCTTGTCCAGCTTGAGTTTAAGCCTAATTTTAATTCCTTAATGTGGTAATTCAACACTCAATTATTTATTTATTGATTTATGGAAAATACAACGTGTAATTTCTATCAAAATCTATGCATATGATATTTAATTTTGAATTATGAATAGTGTCATATTATTTGTCCAATTAAATTTACATAAACCCTAGGGATTACCTTATTGTTTAAGGCAATAAACATCTGACATTAATTTATCTTATAAATCTAACATTCTACTCTCATGTCAAGTTTGAAGTATGTGGTTGTATATGATAAAAACGTAACAGTTGTCAAATTACGTTTCATGATTCAATATGGCTTCAACTGTGATTATTGTTGTAAAATCTTACAGAATTGCGATATAGGTGACGTCCACCTAATTATTGCTGAAGGAATGTCCGACATCCGTCTGTGAAGAACTACTACCACGATTACATCTCAGTTGGACGAACTCTCGACATTTAAATTTCCTTCCGGCATAATTCGAACTCACGAGAGGAGTAAAAGAGGAGTTATAAAGTCGGAAGAAATAAGTGATAGTGGATTACATTGATTATATTTGATCCATTTAATTACTCGCTTTACTTAATTATTCGCGTTAATAATAATTTAATTGATATTTATTCTTATTCCACATAAATATCCTTAATACATAAAGAAACCCTTCTTCAATTTTGACAATTAAATATGAAAAACGAAAACAATCCTTCTTGATAGCTGAATGAAATATCAGACAAATTATTGGAACGCCATTAATTTCACATGTATCGAAATCTAAACTTTAATGTAAACTGTCTTTAAAAGATCATATTTATGCGCAAACATACATATTGAACCACTCAGACTTGCAAGCTTACGTACTTTGGGATTAAAGTTTGTCTCTTGTATAAACTAAAGTAATGATATATATGCTTTTACAATATATTCCGCAAATATTATAGCACAAAAAGTCATTTCAAGAGAAATATTTGGCTTTAATGTAAATATTGCATTTTATCTTTATGCTTTTTATTTATACAAACGTTAAAATAGCAGCCGGAGATTTGCTATTTCACGAAAAAAAAAACAACAACTACAAAACCATAAACAAGTTAAGCAGAGTCAAATTTCGATTACTTTTTTTACTGTTTTGAATTAATGAAAATTGGTTTAACAATCGTTCTTGTTATTGTCTGCTTTATGTTAAATTGGTAAATTTTTACTCATATCTTAACCAAATTGTATTTTTTACAACATGCTTTAATCGTAATATTGGCACAACGAGAAGTCATGTGAAGAAATATATTGGTCTTGAATGTAAACATTTTATTTTTTCGTTATCTTATTTATCAGTGCAGTTTACAAACAAAACGTTTATTCACACAACCAGGACGTTTAATAATGGAAAATTGAGCATATTTTATTCAAACCGTATTTTTCACATACGTTAACTTTCCAGCGCAGAGTGTTAAAATAGCAGCCTGTAATTTTAAATTTCACAAAGACTTAAACTATTAAGGTCGATCCAAAATTCCGTAAATAATCATTGAATTAAAAGTTCATTTATAATACATAAAATTCCTTATATTGCTTATTTTTTGATAATTGTTTTCATAACATTATAGCATTGAATATAAACTTTAGGACGTGCCTTTTAAATGTTGAATGTGTCATTTGTATTTATTATTTATTTCCTAACATGTTTAATATCTGCTGATCTAATATTAACCACATAAAAACACAAATAAAGAAGAAGACAAGAAAAATACATAGATATGTGGTTGTCTGGTTCATTTTGTTTTATTCCCTCCAAAGTTAAGACAAGGCGCCTAGGCTGTAAATGAGATCGGGAAATCAATGTCAATCTTTGTATATACCACTCATGATAAACCTTTTTTCCCTCAACTCAATAAATGATAACTAATCATTTCTTTTTTAAATTTCTGAATTGACAACTTGTGTCAGGGCAAACGGTATCATTGGCTCAGCAATTGTTTTTTTTTACTCATGTCTCAACGTTAAACACTTAAAGACTTATAGGATCTGATTCAGGAAAACGTCTACAATACATCATCTTCAGAAAGTCATGAATTGTCTTTCGCTTCTGGTGCACTGCTTTGAAAGGATAACGCTGTGATATAAGACGTAAAATGACCGTGTATACAGATAGAATTACAATACTGTAGTACATTATTCATTTAAATATACCCCAAATAAACAGCAACACCACAAAATGCATTTTAAGCGATACGTTTAATGTCTTTTGCAAAGTATTTACTAAGTCCTATATGGGATTCACTAATACCTTCAGTCTTTTAGCTCGACGTGGCATATTAATATATAGAAAAAATGATGAAAATCTATGAATCGACGATATGGATTACATATTATCTTCATTCTCCAGCACAAGCCGAAAAATCGAAATCAGTATGATAAACACCTTACTTTCAATGTCGATCATAATAAAAGTATATTCAGGGTTTGGGTTATGAACCGGGCTTTAAACATTTGGCAGTGACTTGTACATGGCGCGACGTTATTTGGTAGTCTCTGGTATTTTTTTCTTGATTCAAAAAGTCAATTTTACTAACTGTTAACGTTTTTTGTAGGTTTTCTAATCGAAATAATACCTATCTCTCTTCTAAACACTATGTGAACATTCTTTTTCAATGACTTCCCTCTTCTCGTCATAACTTGTCAAACAAAACGTCAGCGCTTGGACACTTATTCAAATGGATCGGTTTTCTTTTCATTGCTTGAATTCGAGAAACCCATCAGGAAGTGCGAGGTTAGAGCTTGTAAAACCGGTTTCAGCACCCCAGTCGGTCCATATTGCCGACTGACCGTTCCAAGGCGGTAACTGTCGGATTTGCTCTTATTGTTAAGTGACTCATCACGAATTTGTTCTCGCATTTACATTTGGCGTGCATGTGAATAACTTAGTCCCGTTTCTTTTCAATTTGTATATATGTTGCAATGCTCATAGGACTTTGTCTTATATATTCTTATTTTAAATGTATAGCACAACGATTTCAGTGTGTGTCGAATCGTAGGCAGTGTGAAGCATGTCATGGTTAAAATAATATAGCACGGATAGTTACGATGACAATAATCTACATCTGATATCAAATTGAACCGATATCCTATGTGAATTATCATTGTTATATAAATATTTGAAAACAAAAATACTTGAAATGAACAAGCGAGTATATTTTTGCAATATCGACCTCGCCACTACAGATAGAATCAACGATTGACAAACTGACCAGATATTCATAGGGATAAGCAGAAGATGTACGAGGCATCCCAAATAAAGTAGCTGCTTAAGTCGTTATCTATCATATTTTTTTAAACCAATGCAATTTATAAAACAAAATACATGAACAGATGGTGAAATGTTAGCGGGAAATTAACATGCTTCATTGAGTACTTTTCCGCATTTGTATTTATTTGTAAGAACAAGCTTTTCTTTTTGCCGCCAGCTTTAGGCAAATAGTACAGACCTACAAGGGATATCACAAAGCTCCTTGTATATTGGCCATTTATTCTAAAGTGCAAACAATATTATTTTGCATGAGTCAAGCTAAAACCTTGGCGTTTGGTGTCCTGTTTCAGTTGCCATAAAAAAAAAGGTTTACTATTAAAGGTTTGCAGTGTATATATGTTTGCGTTTCACAAATAACACCTGATATTTTAATGTCAAACTAAAGGTCTGCATTTTAGAAACATATAATTAGTTGTCGACATTATGAGAACGTGATTGTGATTGCCATTTTAATTGCAGAACAATTATACACATTTGTCTGTATGTTAATGACGCATGTTTTAAATGAGCCCAGGATCGGCTTATAAACGCTTATAAAAATAGGTGAATAGTTGATTTATGAATTAAATGACGTGTTTGTCTTCTAAATTACCATGGAATCGACATGTCTTCAATTCTAAATGTTGTTCTTTTTAAAGCCTTATTCATTGTTCATCATTAAAATGGTATTTCAATTACATGTTACATGTTATGCGAAAGAACTTGATTTCATATACAAAAGGTCCATTTTTCTAATTGTTCTGCAAAATTCCTCGTCAGCTATGATATATGACATAAAATATTATGGTACTAAACAGAGATGTGTCAATGCATTAAGTTAAATTGATTTAAATATATCTTTAATAATCCGACTGGCTTTGGAAAAAAGTAAAGAGGCAAGTTATGAAAACATTTTCGGGCATGACATTTTAATATTTTATTTGAGAATTTAACATTTTGATAAAACATTGGTAAAGGACGCCATGTCAATCCATGTCATAAAAACAGACAATACAACCGGTATAACTTTAAAGTGTGTCTTACATTTCATGAAAAAGTAACACCAAATACACTCTATTCTAATATGGAGACGATTTATGGTGCAGCAAGAAATTTTAAACTGTCCCAGATGCAGAGGAAAAGTATCGTCAGACACACACGACCGATCCATTTTGTTACTCTCCATTTATCGCCCGTTTGATATTTAGTTCATAATTTCAGAGATGTCAATGATAAAGCTCGTTCTTTCATTGTTTCGATAGAGTTGTCAGCCATTGTTATATTTCTTGTCTTCACGCTAAACCGTGTGGATTTTATTAAGCAAAATAATGATTGGCCAATTCATGTTCTGTTCAATTCTAAAAGACGACAGAACATTTACAAATAACCCGACGGTCGACGAATGTAATTAAACGGAATGATCGAGCATTAGTATCCGACAATGAGTAAAAATAGCAGTTGTACATTACCATATACATTGTGACACTTACAGAAATGCCCATCAGCCATCTAGACATTTGGCCTTTACCACTGTCAAGCGACACTGTCATAGGTGTGATATAAATTTTAATTAATATAATTTTTACGACAAGGTGACTTGTGCTTGTAAATTTGTAGTGTCTTTCTTTTCCAATATATTAAATAACATTACTTTTATATTTTTGCGAAAAAAGTTAAGCAGCTGCTCATAAAACAAATATTTATTGACAATGTAATAGACATTCTTTTGTCTGTCTATTTTTTATGTTCATGTTCCATTAGCTTGATTCACATTGGTGTTTGTTCATAAAACAAGTAAATTAAACGCATGGCGTAAATTGACGCTCACACCCTTTCATTGACTTTAAAACGCTTTTCAGCTCGTCTATAAAGGCTACAAAAAGCTGCTTGACACTTCTTAACTACAATGATATTTAAAGACAAAGATATTCTACGTAAAAGAAGATCACTTAATTTGGATAAATGTCAAGGTTTGGTCCTAGTTGTGCAATAAAGACGCTTATTTACAGTTGCAGCTTTGTTGTTAGATTTTCTGTTGCCGCATTTTAAGCTTAGACAATAATCACGTGCATAATGCCTTTAATTCTATTCCTAGTCACACATTCAATCTCCAATAATGCAGTTAGATTGCGCTAATGCACTCGCAATTCTAACTCCTTTTCATAAAAGAATAATAGTTTGTCACAACGGAACATATGATTTGTTTTTATTTAATCGAATGAAATCTTAATCTTTCTTGATAACGAAATGTGTCTAGTGTCTTGTGTGGATTTTACTGACATTGTACAACACATTATCTGCACATTATGGTATAGCATCAAGCATCAAAAACATTATTACATTTAATTAGCCATTTACATGTTGTCCCAGAAAGTGTGTCCAACTACCGACGAAACATCTTTAGGAGTAATATGTGGAAAGTTATACCATGTTTAAAGATAACAGTCATTTATTTTGTAAAGTATGCCAGAACGTTATAAAAAATCTTGGTAACGTCATATGACGTTATCCATGCCGTAATGTGTAATTTTGTTTCATTGAAAAATGGCTGAGGAAACTGAAACTTTGACATTCGCCTTGTTTTGTATTTGGTTCATTAACACTGTAAAGTTTCTTTGTATTTGGACTATAAGCGCTTTTAAATAGAACCACGGATACGATATGACATTTGTCTTTAACTTTTGTAATAGATAAATAAATAAATAAATAAATAAATAAATAAATACATATATATATATATATTTGTTGCCAGATATTTTTTATTAAACACATTATATATATATATTATATAAGCATTGATTGCATTTTAAGAACTTTGCCAAAAATTAGAATAAAAACAAACAACACCAGTTGATCAATTTGTAAAAAAAACAATGCCAGGTAGAATAGGTCTTAAAATATTACTTTAAAATACGTGTCAATTGTCATAGGACATTTTTATTGTCCCACTTCATTACTCGATAAATACTAACGACACTGCATAAATTGCAAGTCCTGCATCCTTGTACCACATTGCTTGCTTGACAATGCATTTTGCCGAGTATAGTTTATCAATGTTCTTCAATAAACACGAGAACATTAATCTTTCGTGCATGTCATGGCGTGTGTTCTCTTAATCGACGAAAATTGGGAAAAGTAGATGAATCATATTACCCTCCTCCAGTTAGACCTCTTATAAGCAGTTAATTCAAACCTATTTCTGTGAATTGAAGTTAATTTAGAAGCTTTTTAGACAATTGTTACTAATTCAAAGATTTGCAAGGACACCGTAGTTGTATAACATGCCTAACACAGTCTAAAGACCGATAAAGTGCCATTTGGTTCAAAGTATAGTCTAGAAAGCGACAGAAATGATGTTATAGGTGGTATCCGACAGTTTGGCCATATCAAATTCATACTGTACCACTGCTTTGGGGGAATAAAAGCATTATTTTTGCACAAACTCATACTTAAGTACCAGTAAAGACGGGTTTGATCACTCCCTACATTGTAAGACAGTAGAGGTCGCGATAAAAAAACACTCTAAATGTTCAACCATTCTTTAAATAAGCACGATAGGGATTTCTGCTAAAATAGATAGCGACGTCAAAGCAGATTAACCGGATGACGACATAACGTCATCTCAAACGTGAGTTGTTACGTGATTTTCATAGTAATGAATAGCTATATCTGCAGCGTGGCTCAGATAAGAAATACGAGTTTGTAATAAGGAATGATCTAGGGCATCAAAGACCACTTTTAATATATGTTGCGAATAATGTCATCTTTAGAAATAAGCCATTTTAACGTAAGGACACTGTGTTTACACTAAAAGGTTGTCCAAATGCCAAAAAAATAAATAACATATATTAAAAGCGCTTTTTTTACTTTTTGGTGTTTAGGAAGCCTCATTGTTTTGTTTTGTTTCTGAAATACGTTGATTAACAAATGTGTCGAAGAAAATAGTTTTTATTGACAAAAAATTAAACGCACACTGTGCACATCTTACTAAATAAAATGATAAGTTTATGCTGTGCGATTGTTGCATATTTGGGAACAAATAAAGGTTAATTACAAACGATAGTTATATGCCGTGAACGGGATGTTTTGATGGTATGTGATTAATTATTCAAATAGAATTAAGAAAACATTTCAACGGATAAATTTTAGTGCATTTTTCTCATATTTCGAAGATATTTTTATAATATTGTGGAGTGCAAAGCAAATTTCATTCAGTATTACTAATTTGTTTATCTTAGTTTTGGAGACTGCAATGTCCTTGAAAATTTGAAGCAATATAACAGCAACAGCTTTGCAATTTCATTTGAATTAACAGTATCATTTTGGTTGATATGTGCACTGTGTGGAAGTGCGAGGTTAAAGGGCTGCCATAAATCAGGATTAAGCACACCAGTCGGTCCTTTTGCTGACTAACCGTACGCCTCTTTTTTGTGGATTTGCGATTTACATAGTTAATGATGGTGGTTGCACAGCAAGTGTCGCGTTGGGTAATATTTGTAATAGTTGTCACGTAAACGCGTATCAGCCTGTTGCCAGTGTTGAATGTGATATTTTGTGATGGAATTCATTATCATATTGAATGGCGGATATGTATTTATGGAAAGTGACCTGGAATTAAATTGAGATGACGAGGTAGAGACGTTATTTACAATGCTTTTCTTAACCTGGGATTGTCTGACAAAATTTTAGACATGTTTTCCTGCTGGTTTTTATGGCGCGTCAATTGCAAAAATGATATTAAGGGCAACGCCGATATGAAGAAGACTGGTACAGGTCGTTTTCCTAGCACTATGTTTTTTTCTTACTTTTGAGTTTGAGCCCACCCTTAACGAAACGATTGTTTTCATGATTTTATTATAATGGTTTACTCCCATTGCCGCATTGTTTCACAAGTGTACCAAATTTCTGACATGCGGTTGTGGCAGAGTTGAATGTAAAATAGAGATGTAGAAGACATGTTATTTAAAAGGCGGGATCTAGCATGCTCCTTGTGTACCAATACAGGGCATGCGTATCTTGAAAGTTAAATAAATAAGATAATCGCTATTAATAGACCCTTGGAAATTCAGTGCCTTGAGCGTTTACTAATTAAACCCCTTTCTGCATATATAAAGGAAGTAGTTTGGCATTTTGTTTACACCGTCACGTGCCATGTGATATAAATGACAAAAATACTCTCGGTGAAGTTACACGGGTAACCGTATCACAGGGGTAAATATAGACAGTTTTTTCAGTTAAACAGAAAAAAAGCATGAACAAATATGTATTAACATCTCAGTTAAATAAAACGTTCTGAATATGAATTCATATGAAATGATGCCGAAGGGGGCAATTGATTGATGAAGGTCATTACGTAATTTCGTCTGCAATGTACTGCAATGTGAAGGCTAATAGACCTTGAGGTAAATAGGCGTTTCAAGGTGTTAATCGACACTTTAAATACAACACTTAATATGTCATTAATAAACATTAATAAAGTTTAACCAATCGCAACAACATTTTAATGTATCAAGTATTGTGTAATAGTGTGTACAGTGAAAGTTTCTCGTGGATTCTAATTGAGTCAATTTGTATAACTAGCTACACTTTTTGCCATTGTAAAGTAACATCGCCGTATTAAGTAATGAACAGAAATATAATAATGTTCTGTTTCGTTCAAAATGAGGGATTGCTTCATAAAGAATTAATTTTAAATAAATTAACTCATGTCTTCTAAATAGAGGAAGATACTTTTTTTGAGATTTCCACTTTTTCTGAAGTGGAAAAGTGAGATATTTTGTCGACTCTGACATGCGTTAATGAGAAGTCTTCTTGCAAGTTCTTTAATGGATGTAGAGTGCTGCCCATACCTAAAAATAGGCATCCGGCCAAAAATCTTCCCGACAGAAATCCTACCTGGAATTTCCCACACGCTGATCGGTTTTTGTTCGCACTGTCCTTTGGGTGGGAGCCTTCTAGTCCGTGTGTAGAAAAATCATGGGAGGCTTTGTGTCCGGATTTTTTTTTGTCCGACATTCCCATTAGGACTGTATCTTTCTTGATTTCAATGTAGGCAGCTCGCATCGATCTCTTCTTTTTGTCATGATAAACTAGCTCCTAGCTTTAACCGGATTTATATGTTAGCGTAAAGTATGTGGCTATAATTCATATTAATAAAGTTCTTCTTTTCCATTCATAGCTGTGCGAGGTCTTATACTATTTAAACCTAGTGTCATCCTTCTTTTACGATGTTTTTAATGAAATCATATTTTTCGATTAGACACAAACTTATATTCATTGTTATGAAAAATGATTTTCTTAGCGATATTGCGATTTTATTATCTCCGTAGCCTTGGATACAGACAAGGCTTATACGAGCATTTAAACTGTCTTAAAGTGACGTGCTTAATATATAAATTTCCTTAAAAATGCCTACCTGTTGCTGCCGTTAAGAGATTGTAGAACTTAAATTGGTCTAAGCGAGTCTTTATACACATACGTTGTATTAATTGTAAATTTGTTTTAAATATCATTGCAAGGCAACCATTTGTCAGATTTAGGGTTATACTTATTGTTGTGTCATGTTTTTAAACCATAAACTGATTTAAGAATTTGTAGGCTAACTTGAAAGAACGAGTCAAGAATGCAAATATAATCGAGGATCAGAAATATATTATATACAATCATATCTTATTGAAGATGTTAAGATGTTTGTACTTTGTGTACTTCTACACAAAGCTTTGAAACTTGCAGTTGCTGTGGCTAAAACTTCAACTAACACTACTTCAATTACTATTACTACTACTGCTTCTACTACTACTACTACTACTACTACTACTACAACTACTACTACTACTACTACTACTATTACTTTTACTCACTTCTACTACTACTACTACTACTACTACTACTACTACTACTATTACTACTACCACTACTTCTACAACTATCGCTACTATTACAAACAACACTACTACTTCTACTACTACTACTACTACTACTACTACTACTACTACTACTACTATAACTACTAATTCATCTACTAATATTACTTCTTCTGATTCTTCTTCAACAACAACAACTGCTAATATTACTACTGCTGTATCTACAACAACAACAACAACAACAACAACACCTACCAGTACGTATTCTTCTATACTATTACAAATGCGGATATATATATATATATATATATATATATATATATATATATATATATATATATATATATATATATATATATACATATATATATATTATATATATATATATATATGTATGTATACATAGGGTCCATGTAAAAGTAACCAAAATACAGAGATGAGACATAACAAACACAAACAAACAATAGCGGTTACCGCCTTGGAACTACTCGTTAAACAGTAATTGACAGTCAAGAAGACAGAACTGGTCTAAAAAAATGTGGTTGCCTACCTCATTTCTTCTATATATATTGCCGTTAGCGGTGCTGTTTAATATAAAACTCATAAAAACCCACAAAACTCATTAACGGGTCTTATTAAGGTACATTTTCGACAAAATCTCTCTCTCTCTCTCTCTCTCTCTCTCTCTCTCTCTCTCTCTCTCTCTCTCTCTCTCTCTCTCTCTCTCTCTCTCTCTCTCTCTCTCTAACTCTCTTTCTAATGGTAAACCTACTGAATAGTTTGAGGGTAAGACGAGACTGATCTAAGGGGACGGTAGCTCACCGACCCGACATTTTTTTGTGATCGCCAATTACCTTTTATTATTCATCAACCAATCACCAAACAATCAAACCTCCCCCCCCAACCAACACTATCTATCAAAATTTACTGGGCAATACTCAACGTATTTTAATATTCAAAAGTGATTTTCCTTAATAAAAATGAACATTTGTCTTAAAGGTACGAATATTTCCAATAAGCGTTATTCCTTTTTAAAATCAGAAACACATCTATAAACATATTGACGCATGTAAGGCATTTTAGTCAGAAAGTAAATATGTAATATGTACCCCGAATGTTTATTTCATCTAACTGAATTATGTTTTGTTTAGAAAGATGTTAATATTACACCATTACATGTAGTTTTAATATATATTCATTCATTATTTATTTATATATCATCTAAAAATACATAAAATAAAACATTGAAAGATAGTATTGAACTTTTTTTGTCATTTAACGTGCTGAAATAGTGCGGCACGGAGTTATATACAAATAATCATATTTCACCTCACTTAAACAACCTTTTTATCCAATGAATAACGAGAAAATGGCGTAGGTTTTACAATTAATCTAAATTGGAAAACCACTTCTCCAAATCTTGAAGAACTATTTCGGAGACATAATAGAACAGGGAGTGATCTTCAAAAAAGATCCCAACGAGTTGTTCTGACCAGAATATGAAGGGGCATTTTGTCAATAAATGATACTCTAAGAGCTGTATTATATATCAAACCTGCCGTATGTCTTGTCCAGCTTGAGTTTAAGCCGAATTATATGTTTAATTCCTTAAAATGGTAATAATATCCTTTAATACAAAAATAAGAAGAATTTTATTTAATGAAAAATAAAACGTGTTATTTCTAACAAAATCAATAATCAATGGTTTTAAACGTTATTGGAACAGAACTTTAAATTATGAATAATGTTATTGTAACATAAACCATGGGAATTCTCTTATTCTTTAAGATAATAAACATTTGACAACAATTTATCTTATAATTCTAACATCCTGCTCCCATACACATATCACGTATGTGTGTGTACATGATAAAAACGTAACAGTTGTCAAATTACGTTTCATGATTCAATATGGCTACAATTGTGATTCTTTTGTGACCATCATTCATTAAAATCTTACACAGTTGGGATATTTGTGACGTCCACCTAATTTTTGCTGAAGGAAGGTCCGACCTGCGTCGGGGAAGAACTACTGCAAAGATAACATCTCAGATGGACGAACTCTCGACATTAAAGTTTCCTTCCGGCAAGATTCGAACTCACGAGAGGAGTGAAAGAGGAGTTGTTAAGTCGGAACAAATAAGTGATAATGGATTGCATTGACTATATTTGATCCATTTAATACCAAAATTAATTATTCGCGTCAATAATACTTTAATTAATATTTATTCTTATTCCACAGAAATATCTAAAATACATAATGTAACCATTCTTCAATTTCGGCAATTAAATTTACAAGAATGCATAACACATTTGAAACAAAAATAATCCTTCCTGACAGCTGAATGAAATCTGACAAATTCTTTGAACGCCATAAATTTCACATGTATCTAAATCCAAACATCAATGTAAACTATCTTTAAAAATTCTATTTATGTACAAACATTCATATTGAACCACTCAGACTTGCAAGCTTACGTTTTTAGGGATAAAAGTTTGACTTTTGTATGAACTAAAACAATGATTTATATGCTTTTACAATATACTCCGCAAATATTTTAGCACAAAAGTCATTTGAAGAAAAATGTTTGGCTTTAATGTAGATATTGTACTTTTTTGTTATGCTATTTATTTATACAAACGTTTTTATTTCTCAAACCGAACGTTAAGGATCCGGCACACTGACGAGTTAGATTAGCAACCGAAGATTTGCAATTTAACAAAAAAACTACAAAAACATAAACAAGTAAAGTAGAGTCAAATTTCGATTAATTTTCATGCTTTTTTTGAATTAATAGAAATTGGTTTAACAATCGTTCTTGTTAGTGTCTGCTATATGTTAAATTGTTAAATTTTGACTCATATCTTAACCAAATTGTATTTTTACAACATGCTTTAATCTTAATCTTGGCACAACGAGAAGTCATGTGAAGAAATATATTGGTCTTGAATGTAAACAATTTATTTTTTCGTTATCTTATTTGTCAGTGCAATTCACAAACGAAACGTTATTTACACAACCAGGACGTTTCATAAAGGAAAATTGAGCATATTTTCTTCAAGCTGTATTTTTCACATACTTTTGCTTTCCAGCGCAGCACTGCTTGTTTAAATAGCAGCCGGTGATATTAAATTTCACAAAGACTCAAACTATTAAGGTCGATCCGAAATCCCGTAAATAATCCTAGAGTTATAAGTTATATACAATGCCTTATATTGCTTGTTAGTGATAATTGTTTTAATAATTTAAAACACATTATAGCATTAAATATTAACTTTAGGACGTGCGTTTTTAAATGTTGAATGTGTCATTGGTATTTATTTTTTATTTCCTAACATGTTTAAAATTTGCTGATATGATATTATCCACATAAAAACAAACATCAAGAAGAAGACAAGAAAAATACATAGATATGTGGTTGTCTGGTTCATTTTGTTTTATTCCCACAACGTTGAAACAAGACGCCTAGACTGTAAATAAGATCTGGAAATCAATGTCAATCTTTGTATCCACCACTCATGATAAAACGTCCTCTCCCTCAACTCAATAAATGATAACTTATCATTTTTTTTTTCAATTTGTGAATTGACAACTTTTGTCTATAAACCTCATCTTCAGAAAGTCATGAAATTGTCCTTCGCTGCTGGTCTATTGCTTTAAAAAGATAGCGCTGTGATATGAGACGTAAAATGACCGTGTATACAGATAGAATTACAATACTGTAGTACATTATTCAATTAAATATACCCCAAATTAACAGTAACACCACAAAATGCATTTTAAGCGATACTTTTAATGTCTTTTGAAAAGTATTTACTAAGTCCTATATGGGATACACTAATACCTTCAGTCTCATAGCTCGACGAGGCATATTAATATATAGAAAACATTATGGAAATCTATAAATCGAAAATATGGATTACATATTACATTCATTCTCCACCAAAAGCCGAAAAATCGAAATCAGTATGATAAACATCTTACTTTCAAGGTCGATCATATTAAAAGTATATTCAGGGGTTTGGGTTATGAATCTGAATTTAAAAATTTGACAGTGACCTGTACATAGCGCGACTTTATTTGGTAGTGACTTCTACATGTAAACCACAACGGTTTAACTGTGTGAATCTTAGGCAATGTGAAGCATGTCATGGTTTACAGCAATATAGCATCGATAGTTAAGATGGCAGTAATCTACAATCATCTGATATCAAATTGAACCAATATCCTATGTGAATTATCATTTTTTTATTTAAATATTTGAAAACAAGAATACTGGATATGAACAAGCGAGTATGTGTTTGCAATATCGACCTCGACACTACAGATTGAATCAACGATTGGCAACCTGACCAAATATTCATAGGGATAAGCAGAAGATGTACGAGGCATCGCAAACAAAGTAACTGTTTAAGTCGTTGTCTCTCATATTTTTCTTAAACCAATGCAATTTATAAAAAAAATACATGAACAGATGGTGAAATGTTAGCGGGAAATTAACATGCTTCATTGAGTACATTGATATTTTTCATTTTTAGCCAGTATATTATAAAATAGCGAGGCATATCCAGTTGTTGTGTATTACTTTCTAAAAACAATGTTGCTCCTAAAACTGTGCTATAATAATAGTACTTTTCCACATTTGTATTTTTTTGTAAGAACAAGCCTTTCTTTTTGCCACCAGTTTTCCGAAAATAGTACAGAATAAACGTGATATCACAAAGTTCCTTGTATATTGGCCATTTATTCTGAAGTGCATAAAATATTATTTTGCATGGGTCAAGCTAAAACCCTGGTTTGGCGTTTTTTGTCCGTTTTCTATAGTTGCCAGTTAAACAAAGGTTTACTATCGGCATTTGCATTATATATATGTTAGTGTTTCACAAATAACACCTGATATTTAAATGTCAAACTAAAGGTCTGCATTTTAGAACCATATAATTAGTTGTCGAAATTATGAGGATTTTGTTGTAATTGTCATTTTAATTGTAGAAAAATCATCAACATTTGCCTGTATGTTAATAACGCATGTTTTAAAGGTGTCCAGGATCGGCTTATAAACGCTTATAAAAATAGGTGAATAGTTGATTTATGAACGAAATGAAGTGTTTGTCTTCTAACTTACCATGGATTCGACATGTCTTCAATTCTAAATGTTGTTCATTTAAAGCCTTCTTCATTGTTCATCATTAAAATGGTATTTCAATTAAATGTTACATGTTATGCGAAAGAACTTGATTTCATAAAAAAGGTCCATATTTCTGAAGCTTATACGAAAATTCATTTCAACAATGATATATGACATAAAATATTATTGTACTAAACAGAGATGTGTCAATGTCTTATGTTAAATAGATGTAAATATATCTTAAATAATCCGACTGCTTTTGGAAAAAAAGTTAGGACGCAAGTTATGACAATCTTTTTGGGCATGAAAACTTTTGTTACTCTCCATTCATCGCCCGTTTGACATTTAGTTAATAATTTCAGAGATGTCAATGATAAAGCTCGTTCTTTTATTGTTTCGATAGACATGTCAGCCCTTGTTATACTTCTTGTCTTCACGCTAAACCATGTGGATTTTAGTGAGCAGTATTAAGATTGGCCAGTTCATGTTCTGTTCAGTTCAAAAAGACGACAGAACATTTATAAATAACCCCACGGTCGACGAATGTAGTTAAACGGAATGATCGAGCTTTGGTATCCGACAATGAGTAAACATAGCAGTTGTACATTACCATATACATTGTGACACTTACAGAAACGCCCATCAGCCATCTAGACATTTGGCCTTTATCACTGTCAGCGACACTGTCATTGGTGTGATATAATTTTTAATTAATAAAATTATTGCGACAAGGTGACTTGTGCTTGTAAATTTATAGCGTCTTTCCTTTCCAATATATATAAAAGACATAACGTTTATATTTTTTGCAAAAATAAGGTAAGCGCTGATCATAAAACACATATGTTTTGGACATTGTAATAGGAATTTTTGTGGCTGTTTATTTTAAATGTTCTTGCTGCATTAGCTCGATTAACATCTGTGCTTCTTCATTAAACAAGTAGATTTAACGTATGGCGTAAATTGACGCTCACACCCTTTCATTGACTTTGAAACGCTTTTCAGCTCGTCTATAAAGGCTTCAGAAATTGCTTGACACTTCTTAAATACAAAGATATTTAAAGACAAAGATATTCTACGTAAAAGAAGATCACCTAATTTTGATAAATGTAAAGGTTAGGTACTAGTTGTGCAACATAAAGATGCTTATTTACAGTTGCAGCAGTGTTGTTAGATTTTCTGTTGCCGAATTTCAAGCTACGACAATAATCACGTGCAAAATGATTTGAATTATATTCCTAGTCACACATTCAATCTCAAATAATGCAGTTAGATGACGCTAATGCACTCCCAATTCTTAACTTCTTTTCTTTTCATAAAAAAATAATAGTTTGTGACAGCGGAACATATAATTTGTATTCATTTAATCGAATGAAATCTAAATCTTTGTTTATCTTGATAACGAAATGTGTCTTGTGTCTTGTGTCTTGTGTGGATTTAACTGACATTGTACAACATAATAATACTCTGCATATTATGGTATATCATCTAGCATCAAATATATTGTTACGTTTAATTAGCTATTTACATGTTGTCCCAAAAAGTGTGTCCAGCTACCGACGAATCATCTTTAGGAGTTATGTGTAGAAAGTTAAATATACCATGTTTAAAGATAACAGTCATTTATTTTGTAAAGGGTGCCAGAACGTAATAAAACATCTTGGTAACTTCATATGACGTCATCAATGCCGTAATGTGCAATTTTGTTTTATTGAAAAATGGCTGAGAATACTGAAACTTTGACATTCGCCTTCTTTTGTATTGTGTTCATTAGCACTGAAACATTTCTTTGTATTTGGACTATAAGCGCTTTTAAAGAGAACCACGGATACGATGTGACATTTGTCTTTAACTTTTGTAATATTGTTGCTAGATACTCTTTATTAAACGCATTATATATATATATATATATATATATATATATTATATTTATTGCATTTTAAGAACTCTGAGTGTTATTTTTTGTTTGTTTTATGAACGGTTATACAACGTATGTTAGGAGGCGGCACATGTTGTGCTTTACCAAATTTAGCCATTAATTAGGAAAATAAAACTAATGTTGATCAATTCAAATCAATGCCAAGTAGAATAGGTCTTAAAATATTACTTTAAAATATGTGTCAATTGTCATAGGATATTTTTATTGTCCCACTTCATTACTCGTCGATGAATACTAACGACACTGCATTTATTGCAAGTCCTGCATCCTTGTACCACATTGCTTGCTTGACAATGCATTTTGCAAAGAAAAGTTTATCAATGTTCTTCAATAAACACGAGAACATTAATCCTTCGTGCATGTCATGGCGTGTGTTCCCTTAATCGACGAAAATTGGGAAAAGTAGATGGATCAAATTACCCACCTCCATTTAGACCTCTAAGCAGCAGTTAATTCAAGCCTATTTCTGTTAACTGAAGTTAATTTAGAGACTTTTAGAGAATTGTTACTACGTCAAAAATTTGAGAGAACACCGTAGTTGTATAAACTGCCTAACACAGTCTAAGGAGCGATTAAGTGCCATCTGGTTCAAAGTTTAGTCGAGAACGCGAAAAAAAAATGATGTGAAAGGTGGTATCCGACAGTTTGCTCATATTCATACTATACAACTGCTTTGGGTAATAAGATCAATATTTCTGCACAAACTCATACAATATATGTTACTCACGCAATATATGTTTCGCTTTTGCATTACGTTATCAGCAAATATTTTTTCTTGCTTATCTACAAATATAGTGCAATAAAGATTGAGCAAATCGGTTAGATCCAGACTAGCCAACATTCTGTTTGTTTTTGTTTTGTTTTTGAAATACATTGGAGCGACCAATTATGATCATATAGCAACGTCCAGCTGTTTAGTGGAGGAAGATCCTAGACACATGTCTGGATAGAAACAACTGCGCACCGCAAGTCAGCTGGAAGGCCTTCCCACATTAAGCCCTACTCCACGAACGGGACAGGAACCCACGCGGTGAGAAGAGAAAGTTTGATATTCGCTGCAAAGTTATTCATGTTTACACACATTACACATTTTAATTTTGAAAAACATACAACCAGGCATCTGAATTTAGCTATGACTTTTAACGCCATTTCCAATTTTTTTTATACTGCAACTGCCATATTGATTAACTCTTAGATCCTTTAGCAACTTCAAAAACATATTCGAAAACGATCTCGGTAAACTAACTTCAACAGATCAATCTAGATTCAACCTTGATTGTCATGGAATATCTTTGCCTTTTTATTCCACCATCTCTGCAAATATCGGTTGATATAACCCGTGGGATGAAAATGAGCTTTAACATCCGATATCGATATTCGCGCGTCATCTCTAAGACGGACTACGTTTATTGACGACACGATCAGGAGTAATTATGTGCATGAAATTCATTCACCGCGTAATTATGCTTGTGATCACCCCAAAATGTCCATAATATAAAGATTGGTTGAATAGAGCAATCGAGGTCATTGGAAAAAAAATCTACCCTTATTTTCGCGGAATTTGTTTGCCTTTATATCACTATCAAGACAATTTGGCCCATTTTACGTTATTTATGTATTTTACTTTTCTTTCTGCCATGACATAATATATGAATAGCAGAGATAAAATGTTTAAATGAATTTAAAATCCTTTCGCATTGTGGTCCAGCGACATAGCTAAGGATACATGCTTTGTAAATGGAGTCAACATATAAAGATTGAAGACACATTTGCTTAATTGAGTCTTATTTAATATTATACGACAACTGGCACACAGAATTGCCCAAGACAATTTGCAGAGAAGTGCGCACGAAAATTAGCAGGGTATGATTAACAAATGTGTCGAAGAAAATAGTTTTTATTGACAAAACAATAGAAAGTTCACTGTGCACCTCTTACTAAATAAAATGATAAGATTATGCTGTGCGAGTGTTGCATATTTGGGAACAAATAAAGGTTAATTACAAACGAAGGTTATATGCTGTGAACGAGATGTTTTGATGGTATGTGATTAATTATTCAAACAGAATTAAGAAAACATTTCAACGGTTAAATTTTAGTGCATTTTCCTCTTAAAATTTTGGTCATATTTTGAAGATATTTTTATATAATATTGTGGAGTGCAAAGCAGATTTCATTCAGCATAACTAATTTGTTTATCTTAGTTTTGAAGACTGCAATGTCCTTGAAAATTTGAAGCGATATAATAACAACAGCTTTGCAATTTCAATCGAATTAACAGTATCATTTTAGTTGATATGTGCACTGTGTGGAAGTGCGAGGTTGAAGAGCTCCATAAACCAGGTTTAAGCACCCTAGTCGGTCCTTTTGCTGACTGATTGTTCCAAATGGGGTAACGTCTGGTTTTTCTTTGTGTGTTATGTCTCGTCTCTGTGTTTTGTCACATTTACATTCACTCTGTTTGTCTTTGTCTAGATGTAGTTAAAATTCAAAAATCTGTTGTTATTCTTATATGACCTTTTCTTATATACCTTTTGCTTCTTTTGACTCACCTGTACTATTCCAGACATTTGACATGCATCCGTAAATTGAGCTAAATTGCTACTATCATATATTATATCAAGTTATAATAATATTTAACACTAATAATGTTCAGAAAATAGCTACACAATAAAAAAATGTAAGTTTCTATTATAAGATAAATATCCATACATAATGACATATCAAATCATCTTTCTTTGACTGAATTTGTTCCTCTCTATTTTTACTACAAAGCACGGACTTTGACTCTTGTAGCTTGACATGTATATATATATATATATATATCACGTCCAGCTGCTTGTGTAATACGGCATTACCACGATCCTGTGGTTCAGATCACAATACTGCAGTAATATTCCTTTAATTACTTACCTAATTAAAACTAACGATAAGACAATGTCTAATTTTAAACATTGTCAAAGATAAGCAGGAAATAGTTCCATATTTATCAATGGCGTCGGGATAGGATATCATTTGTATTATTTAATGTAACGAGGCACTTAGTTTAAAATTTCATTTTCAAATGTTGAGTCAGCTTTTTTACTCACCTCTGTCGTTTCCCATCACGAGAATACGCCTCTTTTTGTGGAATTGCGATTTACATAGTTATTAATAGTGATTGAACAGCAAGTGTCAGGTTGGGTAATATTTGTAATATTTGTCACGTGAACGCGGGCATATCAGCCTGTTGCCAGTGTTGAAAGTGACATTTTTAGGATGGAATTCATATAAAAGTATAGAATGGACGATATGAATTTATGGAAAGTGACTTGGAATTGGATTGAGACGACGAGGCAGAAACGTTATCTACAATGTTGTTTCTTAAGGTTGGATTATCTGACAAAATGTCAGACATGTTTTCCTGCTTGTTTTTATGGCCCGTTAACTGCAGGATGATATTTGGGGCAACACCGATATGAAAAAGACTGGAACATGTCGTTTTCCTAGCACTTTTTCTTTTGTTTTCTTACTTTTGAGTTTGAGCCCGCCCTTAACTGCGATTGTTTTCATGTTTGATTAAAATAGTTAACTCCTATTGTCGCATTGTTACACATTTGTAGTAAATTTCTGACATGTGGTTGAGGCAGAGTTGAAGGTAAAATAGAGATTTAGCAGATATGTTTTTATAAAGGGTGGTGTCTCGCATGCTCCTAGAGTACAAATACAGGACATGAGTATCCTGAAAATAAAATAAAATAGAATCGCCATAAATAGACCCTGGGGAATTCTGTGCCTGGAGCGTGTACTAGTCAAACACCCTTCTGCATATATAGTGGAAGTAGTTTTTGTTTACACGGTCAGGTGACATGTGATAAAGCAATACTATATTTTATCCTAACAATTTAAATAAATATTCTGGCTTTAGGACCATATAAGGGGACAATTGATCGATGGCTCTCAATACGTAATTCCGTCTACACTGTACTGCAATGTGAAGGCATGCGTTATTTTTTAATGCTTCGGCAAATCCCACAACGGTGTTATAGCAAATACAAAATTAAATTTGATATTGCAAATACATTTAATGTGGTTGTAGTTCTAGAATGAAGTTGTGTAGAATATATGGGGATAATAGGATAATAGGTTAATAATAGTGCAACCAGTGTTATATATATATATATATATATATATATATATATATATATATATATATATATATATATATATATATATATATATATATATATATATATATATATATATATATATATATATATATATATATATATATATATATATATATATATAGTGTGTATGTTTCTAATGGATTTTGATCGACCTAATTTGTATTTCCCGCTACATCGTTTGTGAATTTAAAGTTATATCGCCGCATTAAGACGTTAATTGAAATTTAAAAAATATGTACTAGTTCGTTCCAAAAGAATAATTGGTTCAAAAAAGTAATTATGAATAATGTAACTAATGTCTTCTAAATAGGAAAAAAAACATAATTATTTGCGATTTCCAGTTCTTTCTAATGATTATGAATAATCTAACTAATGTCTTTTAAATAGGAAAATATAATTATTTGCGATTTCCAGTTCTTTCTTATGATTATGAATAATCTAACTAATGTCTTCTAAAATGGAAAAGATAATTATTTGCGATTTCCAGTTCTTTCTAATGATTATGAATAATCTAACTAATGTCTTTTAAATAGGAAAAAAAAATATTTGCGTTTTCCAGCTCTTTCTAATGATTATGAATAATCTAAGTAATGTCTTCTAAATAGGAAAAAAATAATTATTTGCGTGTTCCAGTTCTTTCTAATGATTATGAATAATCTAACTAATGTCTTTTAAATAGGAAAAAAAAATAATTATTTGCGTGTTCCAGTTCTTTCTTATGATTATGAATAATCTAAGTAATGTCTTCTAAATAGGAAAAAAATAATTATTTGCGTGTTCCAGTTCTTTCTAATGATTATGAATAATCTAAGTAATGTCTTCTAAATAGGACAAAAATAATTATTTGCGTGTTCCAGTTCTTTCTAATGATTATGAATAATCTTGCTAATGTCTTCTAAATAGGAAGAAACAATTATTTGCGTTTTCCAGTTCTTTCTAATGATTATCAATAATCTAACTAATGTCTTCTAAATAGGAAACGATGATTATTTGCGACATCCAGTTCTTTCTAATGATTATGAATAATCTAACTAATGTCTTCTAAATAGGAAAAAAAAGAATTATTTGCGATTTCCAGTTCTTTCTAATGATTATGAATAATCTAACTTATGTCTTTTAAATAGGAAAATATAATTATTTGCGATTTCCAGTTCTTTCTTATGATTATGAATAATCTAACTAATGTCTTCTAAGTAGGAAAAGATAATTATTTGCGATTTCCAGTTCTTTCTAATGATTATGAATAATCTAACAAATGTCTTCTAAATAGCAAAAGATATTTTTTTTTTTTTT
The DNA here is from genome assembly GCA_007844125.1 of Sinonovacula constricta. Lineage (NCBI taxonomy): Eukaryota > Metazoa > Mollusca > Bivalvia > Cardiida > Solecurtidae > Sinonovacula > Sinonovacula constricta. The sequence continues at coordinate 36,404,036 of CM017570.1, read as the reverse complement.
GCGATTTCCAGTTCTTTCTAATGATTATGAATAATATAACTAATGTCTTTTAAATAGGAAAAAATAATTATTTGCGTTTTCCAGTTATTTCTAATGATTATGAATAATCTAAGTAATGTCTTCTAAATAGGAAAAAAATAATTATTTGCGTGTTCCAGTTCTTTCTAATGATTATGAATAATCTAACTAATGTCTTCTAAATAGGAAAAAACAATTATTTGCGTTTTCCAGTTCTTTCTAATGATTATGAATAATCTAACTAATGTCTTCTAAATAGGAAAAGAGCATTATTTGCGATGTCCAGTTCTTTCTTAAGTGAAAAGGCAGACATTCTATCAGCTGAGACGTACGTTAATAAGAAATATTCTTGCACATTCTTATCTGGTTCTGTCTTGTCTATACCCAAAAAGGAAAATCCGGCTAAATATTTCCACGACAGAAAACCTAACAGGATTTCTGCACACACTGACATCGTTTTTTGTCCGCACTGTACTTTTTGGTTGGAGGCTTCTTGTGCGGGAGCTTTTTTGTCCGCAAAGGACCTTCAGGTTGGAGGCTTCTTGTCCGGGAGTTTCTTTTGTCCGCAAAGTTCTTTTGGTTAGAAACTTGTCGTACATTTGTAGAAAAAAAATTGGGAGGCTTTTTATCCGTAAGGTTTTTTGTCCGACCTTCCCAAATAGAATGTATTCAGAAGATGTGTCTTGATAGCTATTAGTATATTTCAATATAGGCTCTTATCGATCTCTTTTTGCCAACTATCTGTTAGTCTAAACCGGGTTTATATTTGATCGTATAGTATGTCACCACAGTTCATATTTATATAGGCTACGTTTTATTTTCTATTCATAGCTGTGCGAATATCAAATTATTGTCGGCCTTCTTTTTAAGATGTTCTTTAACGAAATTATATTCTTCTATTAGACATAAAGTTATAATCAGTGTTATTGGGTAGAGCGTGTGTAATGTGCGCGAGATATTCCATTCCTAGCGAGATTACTATTTTATAACCTAATATTCCTTTGTGGCCTTTGATACAAAAATGTTAATGAGAGCATTTCAACTGCCTTAAAACGACGTCTTAAATCTGCAAATTTCCATAAAGAACGCCTACCTGTTGTTGCCGCTAATAGAATGGTGTGTTTAACTTACGCTAAGCAAGTCAGTATATAGATTTGGTATCTTACTTTTAAAATTGTTTTAGATATCTTTTCAAGGTATTCCTTAATTGCTGGTAGTTTAGAGGTGAGTGTAGATAGCGTGCCATCTAATTTGATTTTGGTTTTGCTAATAGTTCTCTTTTCTTAAGTAGTATCCAAATCCTGATACTAAAAAAAGAAACTAATGTGTTTGTACTTTTAGTTCTATATTAGTTCTACTGTTATGTACAAAAGAATGACACGCAGTTTCTCTTCGAAAGAACTAACTTATGTCAAGCCAGTGTCGTACACTAAGATGTGATGTATGACCACTGTTTTAATGGCGGGAATGTGTACACCGCCATACGGACCTCTGTCGTAATCGTAATCCGTTGCACGTGACAACATGCCCCAACACCAGAAGTTATGTAACTTCATTGTGACGTTCAATTATCCAGTAAGCTGTTTTCTTTATATTACTTCCGTTCTACGTTTGTCCATTTAATATGTTTTAATCAAAATAACGTTGTACTTTTTCAGGCGAATATGATTTAGTTAAACTTTCAAAGGCACCGCTGTCATTAATGTATATGTTAATTTTTTTATTCGTAAAAATAAGCGACTTTTCGGTGTTAGGACGTTACAGTTTATTGCTGAAACGAAGAGTAGAAGTAAATACTTTTAAAATAATTCTGAAGAAGAAATTAGGATTTTCTTTAGTTCTTGACGTTAATAGTATTTCCTTTTGTTTTAATGTTAAGAAATAATGTTTACAGCAAAACCATTTGACGGAGCTAATGTTATATAGCTTTTATTGTTAAACGCGTACGTGAATATGATTTTTATTAATTATTGGGTTTATCTTTTCACCAACAGTATTTATCTGGCCACGTGTCCACATAAAGCCGATACAGTGCTACCCTTCTTGCGTATAACATGCCATGAACACCTGGCATGATATCACACCCAGTCACACTCTCCTGAGAGCGGGCCAATCAGTCGTGGAACTACCCTTATTATTACTATTACCAGCAATACTACTACTACTATTTCTACTACTACTACTACTACTACTACTACTGCTACCACTACTTCTACTACTGCTACTCTTGCTACTACTACTACTATTAAATGGTGTTGTTATAATAATCCCTCTCTTAAAAGTCAAGTTCACAAACATATGCTTTTTTAAATAAGTTCACAGTATGTTGTTTCTTATTTCTTCTTGGTAAGGATATAGGTATTATCCGGGTAGGAAAGTAAAGGGACATTTTTTTCCGATCAATATAATGAGAGAGAAAATGTCCGATGGGTTTTGTATCCAACTGTTTTTTTTTTTATTCTTCATAGTTCTTTAAACTAAAAATAATTAAGACAAGCCTGACTACACTGACGCGAAATCACTTCATTTTACTAAAAACATAAAGCAAAAAAAAAAAAAATACAACAACAAAACAATAACAACACACAACAACAACAACAAAACACGATGAAACATAAACAGTAAAATCTCCTTGCGCAATTATCGACTCCAACTGCTTTCTTTCGTCTAATTGAGGTATATTTTTGTTTCACGAAGAAAATCATATTACACCATTAAATGCCGTTTAAATTAAATCTTTAACTTTATTCATTCACATGATGTCATTAATAAATCATCTTAAAATACAAAAAAGTGTTTAGATTGTTGTAAATTGTATACTTAAAGTAAAAGCTGAATTTGTCATTTTAGTGTTGAACAAGTACAACGACGTTATAAACAAATACTCATATTTTACATCACGCAAATAACCACTACCTTCGATGAATTATGGAAATACGTGTAGGTTCTACAAAGTGAAATGGAAATATTGGAGGAATACTTCAAAGACACATTAAAACAGGGAGTGACCGCCAAGAAAACAGGATTGAACAGGTATGTATAGAATGTGGATTCCTATGTACTATCTTCTATAAATAATGTGGTGAGAGGTGATGCGTGTTACTGTTTAATATAAAACACATAAAATGGGTCTTATTAACGTTAATTTCCAATGCAATTATCTCTCTCTCTATATATATATGGTATTGAAAACAAATAAATAGGAAAGTTCCATTATTAAGTAGGAGTCTATACCGATCGGAGAAGTTAGATTTATGGACTGGAAATATGAATTTGTCACGAAGAACAAAAATCAACACTGATGTTTGGGAGATCTCGAATGTCTTTTGCTTTTTTCTAATTTTGACATAAAAAACAAGTTTATAGTTTCACAGAATGTCTTGTAAACATCTAGTTGTTGTATCTGGATTTTGCTTACAAACTGTTTCCATCCAATTAGAAATAGTACTTGTCTCTCATTTTACCCATTGATGGTTTTACAACTAACCAAAAGATAAACCGAAATGTAGTAATTTAATTTGTGTGAATGTGTTTGAGTCTTTTGGGCTGTATTTTTTTTTTAATTCCTTTGACAAGGGTTCTCTTGCGACATCTGTATATATTGAGTATTGATAATTTATTGGAATTTAAAGCACATTGTCGTTATTTTATGTTTTTTTCTTTTTTATTGTTAATTTCATATCGTTTTCAAGATTGGCACTAATTATGTTTGCTGACAAAAATCAGAAAATGTCCCGTTCAATAAATCTACAAGGAAAACAAATCCTGCGATGTGTCCGTCTAATGTGCCAATGCATAGAAAAACAGTATCGAAATTATTTGTTAGCCTTATGTAAAGAAAGTGTTGATTTAAGATGTACAATAATATGTTTAATTTTACCAGAATGTTTTATATCGGTAACTTGAGCCTATGTTCAGGTAAGCGAAATGTGCTCAATACCATTGACAAAATTTCAGCAAACATTTTAGCTAAAATAGCACCTGGAGATTTTAAATAACACAAAATGTAAAAAAGTAGTCAAAGATTTATGAACGCATTTTAAACTAAAACTAAAACTACAACAAAAAAACGATTTCTATAAATTTTATTAAACATAAAACTGTATATATATATATATATATATATATATATATATATATATATATATATATATATATATATATATATATATATATATATATATATATGGTCTTTGATGAACAGCATTTTCTGCAGAAAATGTGTGTCTTTTGTGTCTTTTATTCCACAAAATATAAAACATGGCGGCTAGACTTTAATGACATTTGGCAATAACTGCCGATCGGTCTCAGTATCAATCGCTAAGGGCAAGTATTTAATGTCTTGTTGAAACGTTTTCTCTGTTTCTCCTTGAGCTCAATTGAGAAGTACACAACTAAGCTGCAGCTGCCTCTATATACAACGCCTTAATACTAAGAAACTCACATTTTTAATTAGTATTTTGGTTGATCGAATCCCTATGTCAGACTAAATGGTTTAATTGGACGGTGACTTGTTTTATGCTCACGTGTCAAAGTTAAATTTAAGACTTTTGATAACGGCTTCGAAAACCACCTATTATGTCTCATCTGCGGAAAGTGAGTTAATAAATTCATAAAAACGACCTCCAGTGCCGGTGTACTGCTGCAATAGACGAACATGCTATGAAAGTTAGACATAAGATGACCTTGTATACGGATAAAGATGCAGTTCTGTGATAAAATATTTATTTAAATGTTACCCAAAATGCTTTTGGAGCGCCAACTTTACGGTTTTACAAAGACATTTTTATAATACTTTATTTGAGTGAACTTTGAAAAGACCGTTATTTGAAGTTATTCTTTAATGATGTTTGCTTGTTCATTTTAAGTACAATGATGATAAAGAAAGTTAAAATGAACCTTACATGCTGGTTACATCATAGTTGGAATAATAGTCCACACTGAAATGTGCTTACATTTTAAAGAAACTCCAATTTTCTTTTTGTTTGTTTCTGATAAATACACATTTGCACAAAATATTGTTATTAATATCTTGTAGCCTAGCATACTTTGATATTATATCTGTTACGCAATTGCCAAAATAAAGTTCATATTACAAAATCACAGTTTATACAAAATTCATAATTGCACTAAAACAATTTAAACTCTCTTCACGCTAAATATAGAGAAAGACGCTTGCAATAACCCACTTCTACAGTTTTTCATGATAGAAGATGCGAAATATGTTCTGCGTTAGAAGATGAATATCATGTCATACGTGAATGTCCAGCCTATGACATTTTAAGAAAGCAATATAACAAAACTATTACAACAACAGTAACATCGTGAACTTCACTGAATTACTAAAATCGGAAAACAATACTGAAGTAAACAACATTGTTGTCTCTATATACCATGCCTTATGCCTTTGAGCTAAGAGAAGCTATATAACACATTATTTTGATAACCATTATTTCCATGACAATGGAAAGGACTAAAATTATTCGTACTACATAAATCTATAAGCAAGTGCTAGGAAAATGATAATAACCCCTTTGTATAATATTTTAACATTATTTTTGCACATGCTCGTTCATATATTGCCTATCAGTATATCTAACAGCATACACGTTTGCCATTGACCTTCTTCCGTTAAGGGTTAACATCATACACTTTGCTTTTGCTATTGACCTTCTTCCGTTAAGTGTTAACAACATACAATTTGCTTTTGCTATTGACCTTCTTCCGTTAAGTCTTAACAGCAAACAATTTGCTTTTGCCATTGACCTTCTTCCGTTAAATGTTAGCAGCATACACTTTCCTTTTGCCATTGACCTTCTTCCGTTAAGTGTTAACAGCATACACTTTGCTTTTGCCATTGACCTTCTTTTGTTAAGTGTTAACAGCATACACTTTGCTTTTGCCATTGATCTTCTTCCGTTAATTGTTAACAGCATACACTTTGCTTTTGCCATTGATCTTCTTCCGTTAAGTGATAACAGCATACACTTTGCTTTTGCCATTGACCTTCTTCCGTTATGTGTTAACAGCATACACTTTGCTTTTGCCATTGTTATTCTTCCGTTAATTGTTAACAGTATACACTTTGCTTTTGCCATTGATCTTCTTCCGTTAAGTGTTAACAGCCTACACTTTGCTTTTGCCATTGACCTTCTTCAGTTATGTGTTAACAGCATACACTTTGCTTTTGCCATTGATCTTCTTCCGTTAATTGTTAACAGCATACACTTCGCTTTTGCCATTAATCTTCTTTCATTAATTGTTAACAACATACACTTTTTTTTGCTATTGACCTTCTTCCGCTAAGTGTTCATACAACATGTGAACTGGAAATATTATATGAATAAAGCATCTATCTATAAAATACGTTTCATAACATTTGTTCTAGTCGACATTGGTGATGATCGGGTAGGTGTTAAGCTGATTAAAATAAAAGACACTGCAAGTTATCTGGTAGACATCTAATGAGGAACTCATTAGGCGTAGCTGTACCGGTCATTAGAAGTATCATTGACTGTCATGGGAACGTGATAATGACACTTCTTTTATTGATTAAATCGGAGGATGAGATGAATAAAATCTACAACTTACATTGTTAAGCAAAATATCTGAAGGAATTTGCATGAATTTTAACGTTTAACCACAGGTTAGCATCCACAAAATACACTATTTTTTTTTCCTTTTACTTTAAATTGTCATTGTGCATAAACTTTACTCATGTTTAACAATAAGTAAATTGACCACAAAGAGTAAACTGACGTTCATGCTCTTTCTTTGACAACTAAATATTTTTAGCCCTATATAAATATGTATATATATAAACATAAAAAATGAGTAAATAATATATATATATGTGTGTGTGTGTGTATGCGCGCGCGCGCGCGTGTGTGTGTGTGTCTACAATTTGATCCATAACCATGATTACAAATACGTTAGCATATCCTAATCATCAGCAATTGACAAAATACCCCTGACTGAATGCTTAACTCTGAGATTGAGTCTTATTTTCATTCTGCGTCTTGGTAATAACAATATTTGACAAAGGCCTATGAGCACCGCAACATATACGAAACCCTAAAAAGGCACAAGATAAAAGTATTTACATGCAAAATGTAAAAGTATGAAGAAATGTATGATGAGTCATATGTTTATTGCATGTGAAAGTATAAGTGTTAAAGAGATATCAACAAAGTCCTAGACGCGACGAACTTAAGTGTGCTTAACCAAAGACCAAAATGGAATACTATTTATGAAATAATGCCGACATAGGAATTTGGTTACAAAAGATAAGTATGTTGGAGAATGACATTTATTAGGTAGCACTAAGCTCATTGTCGATAACATGATTACTATACAAGTAACGATCGTCTGAGTATACTATATCATTTAAATAAAACATTTGCAGAATATACACTTAAAACGAAACTCTGCTTTCATGTCCAAGTTAAGCATTAATACATTTGACAAATATCAAAATATAATGAAAAAAAAATATTTCAGAAAACATTTTAAATCAATTTCAGAACAAACTAACGATTTCTCTATCAAACAGTGTAAACAAAATATCCCGTCAAAGTGAGACAACTAACATTAAGCACCTGCATCGGCAATTAAGACACCAGGACTTTCATTTAATAGGAATATTGAGAACAAATCATATTGATTAACAATTTAAGATGACAGAATGTACTTACAACATGTACAATGCCAATTTAGTAAATGTCAAAAAAAGTTTAAGGAAGAAAGACCAACTTTGAAAAGAAGAAACATGGTGGCTAGTTAGGCTTTGGACGTAACTTCTAAAAGTAAAACTATCAGTTATAGATTTAATTTGATTGTAACATTTCTTTTTAAAACATTGTTTAAACATATTTGCGCCATGCCGTTCTTTGACTTGTTTTGAAGAAATCGTATACTTGTTATATCTCCTTAAAAGGTGTTGGCAAGTCTATTGATTGTATTCTGGAAACTCGTATTTTTTAAATATACCCTTTCTCATTCTGATGAGGAATTTAGGTTCAGTGGATACAGAGGTGGCGGATAATGTTTCACTCTCTCAGTCTAGTCAGCCATGCAATATTTGCATGATTTTCAGAATTATTTTATTATGTTTTTAAATTGAAATATGTAAACACATCTCGTTAAGGTGGCTGCGGTTTCTCAATCGCGTGCGTATATGCAGTAAGTTGGGTTATTTTATTAGTTTAGGTCTTCATTTAGTTATTATTTTATAAAGATCGTTTTCATGACACTCGCTTTTTACCATGCAGTCATAAGACCCATTGTACAAATATCCTGTCTCGATTTGGTATTTTAAAGCATACTGATTTTAGTTTTAGTGGGTGTCGTAAGGTGCATAATAATATTTACATCACTGTGTCACATCAACAAGTGCTTTCAACACATTTACCAATTTGGGCCAAGGTCAAACAATACAGCATTGGAAGATTAGGTTATATTATTTGCTTGTTATCATTATTTAGCTATATGTATATACTCATTTATAATTTGATTCATAAGAAAACTTTCAGTAATTTAAATGTGTCTTTTAATGCAATCTTATTCTGCTATTGCAAAAATAAAGTTTCCGTTGTTATATTAACATAATAACAATATAAAACACGACGTTTGTAGGAAATATATAAGAAGGGACGTAGCAACATCATTACCAAGTAATCATTTTCATTTATCTGTTAAGATATGTGACTTCTGTTTCAATTATAGAATAACGCTCTTCTGAATTTAAATTTCAAATTGAAAGGCATTTAAGACAATTTTGTCCACACGTTGACATTTCTAAGAAACATCAGTACAGGTAGAATTGTGAGAACTCGGTGTGTTACTTTAATGGTAAAATTGATAATGTAGTTTGGTCATGCAGAGGACCTTTCATTTGTTGACGACGAAATTCGATTTCCAAGAGTTTGATCAGACAGATATTTTTGTCCAAACTGCAAGAGGTAAGACAGATTTTAGATAAGTACTATCTCCAACTAATGTATTGTAATGTAACAATGTTATTGTATTACGTTTTGAAATTTGTAAATGCTATAATATTGACTAGAAAAAAATATAAAACACATTTTGAAGGAATTATAGTTTGCTATCTCTTAGAGATTAGGAATTGTACTAAACCTCGTTATTATAAATATTCGATGTTATTACTTTCCACTAAATGAAATGAGCCCCAAAGCAGCCCGAACAACGAATCTTGAAAAAATCTTCAACAATGACGGACAAAAGTAATTATAGACCCTGACAGTCCAGTCTAGTTACTAGCTGCACAAGTGTATGGCCACAAACTGCTGACTCCATAAAACAGTGTTGACTTGTTTATGGCCACAAACTGCTGACTCCACAAGGCATTGTTGACTTGTTTATGGTCACAAACTGTTGACTCCACAAGGCATTGTTGACTTGTTTATGGCCACAAACTGTTGACTTCACAAGGCATTGTAGACCTGTTTATGGCCACAAACTGTTGACTCCACAAGGCATTGTAGACTTGTTTATGGCCATAAACTGATGACTCCACAAGGCATTGTTGACTTGTTTATGGCCACAAACTGTTGACTCCACAAGGCATTGTAGACTTGGTTATGGCCACAAACTGCTGACTCCACAAGGCATTGTAGACTTGTTTATGGCCACAAACTGCTGACTGGCATTGTTGGCTTTCAATAATGAGTTATAATTTTATTATTGAGAACTGTGATAAATGGATGCTTATTTACGACCCCAAACCGTTGACGTCTGATGTAGAAAAAAGTAACTCCAATTTGAATTACGAAATGTGAGATTAATTTTATGATTCATTATATTAAACTAGATATTACTTATCAAATTAAAAGATAGTGTACCAATAAACATGTTTAAAAGACACAAAATATGAAAAACAAGTTTTTGAACAAAGGAGGACCATACTGAATACATTTTGCTTTTATAACTGACGACATTTTCATACGTTCATTTGGGCGCAATATTAGCACAGAAAATTGGTTAAATATATATCTATCGGATCTTAATCTAAAACAAGCAAAAATACAACAACAAAAAATAAACGAACACACAAGCAAGCAGACATACAAACACACACAAACACGTTGCTTTAAGAAATGATATAGTCCAAGTTTTATATCATACAACTTTGAAACAATTAGCAATAACAAAATAAAAACATTATAAAGAGATCCCTGAATGTCACAAAATAAATGTGAATATAAATAAGAACATGACAAAATATGTCAAAAGAGAGCAAACTGCATTATGTACATGTCTCAGGATATTTTAGAGGCTTTAATAGAAATTAATCGAATCAAGTCAACTTATTCTAAAATTAAGCACATGACCATTTATCAACGAATGTGACACAATGGACAAATATTACACATTGTGTTTATATCGCTTCTTTTGGCATATTTGTTTACGGATTAAAGTAAATCCTTCTATCTGCAACTGAAACACTAGTCGTAATCAATAGGACTAAAGCATGCAGATGTTCATTTTACTTGCAACGGAACATAATATAATATTGATAAGGAGAGGAACCCCAAGCATTTAATTTCCCAAGACGACAATGCCATTTTACTACACGCATACGTTGTTGTGCGGGTGTGTTTTATTCCATTAGTTATTGTGCCGTAAAGACAGTCCCTTAGCTTTTCAAACATGCCCAAGTTAAATAATTTCCGTTTAACTTAAATGTAATATGCTCATAATTAAGAGAAGGTAAAATAGCTTCAAATGGATAAACATGCAGAAGACAAGTGTTGATTTTAATCCTGTTTTTCATAGAATAATGTTGATTAAAAGTAACATATTTATATTTGCTTTGAACGTTAATACTCTCTAACATTAACATGTGTTTACCCTTTCCGTGATCCAGCAATATATTTGAGACTCAAATCAGGTCATATTGCAAACGTGATTATTTTCTCTTTAACTTTTATCTCATTTACATGAACTAAAAAGTACGATTTAAGTGAGGAATGAAAGAATTTCATACCTTTTTACCTTCCAGTCATATGAGGCAAAATAGATGCAACTTTTTTGTATGCCTAGTACATTATCACTTTTGCCTATGGGGATATGACGCGAATAATTCAGGCATAAATAAAACACACTAGACATTGACGCAAACATGCAAGTTAAAAATAAAATTCATGATGAGACGAAACTGTTAAATACAAAGATATTAACCCCGGTAGAGTATGCTTTAAAGGTTCACTAGTGAAATGGACATACTTGGTGGTTGGGGTTGGTTATAGAGATTTACTAAGCGAACCAAACACTACAGTAGCTGCTTGTTGGAGGTTATTATGTTCGGAAAACGGTGTAAATATCAGATAAGAACATGGTAACAGTATTACACACAGAGCACAAAAAATGAAGGAGTGGCGAATTGGTACAACGTGTATAAAACACATAAACTTATAAAAAAACAACACAAAATACATTTTTTTTAAATGCAGTTGTCATAAAACTATTCATTTACTACCACCTTCCTTGGAAAAAGCTCAGTTTTGCAGGAAAGTCATGTTTGAATTCACACTTACTTCCTCACAAGCTACAGATGTACACTCTTAAGTACTGACTAAAGTATCAGCAATAAACACACACGTTTTATAATATATATTACTGCAGATCAGCTTGTCCAGAAAATCAATATATATATAGCATTCTTGGCAACTTATCTGTCATACTATCTGATATCTCTTAATTACTTAATTACTTAATACCATTTTCTATAGATACTTTTCTAAACGATCTGGTTATAATAACCTAATATATAAATGGAAAAAGAAGCCTGCGTTTTCTCTTACTGACAACCTGTTTTAGCCTAATATTTCGAGACATACATATCTGCTGTACCAACAGTGTTTATCATAAAATGGGGCTTCCCTGGCATTCTGATAAACTTGTTTTTGTAGTATTATATACAGGCCTTATGGTTATTTATCTATACGGGGTAAACAGTTTGAACGTGTGATCGTGGTAAATGATTATTTAAAAATATCTCATTATATTACGATAAAAACCAGTGAGTGCTGCTTTGACTAAGCATTGTATTCTATTTATTTACTGTTAAGAAAGTATTTTTGCTTGAAAACTTATCAAATGGATTCTATCATGTTCGTGACAAAAGGAAACTTGGTGCAATGTAATCATCAATCGTAATATAATACGAAACAGAAAATCATACATGTATGCATTCATAATTTTATTACTATACCTGGAAATGAAAATATGTTTATTGATATTTCACTAGCATCGAATGATAAGGGCATGTTGCCACTTTAGGCGTTGAGTATATTTGACACAGTCTTGACGCATTTGATATTTATATTATGGTCAAATGTAGGTAGAATTACATAAATTGGTATTTAGTTTTGATGTTTCTTCACCTGGTATTGAATTGATAAATGTCTTCTGAAGCATTAATTATTGTAATTGTATGTGATTTAATATAAAAAAATATCAAACATTGATAAGAAATTGACTTATTTTCATAGAATAATACTTTATTCTGTTTATTTTTTTCTCTTTATTATCTCAGTTGATCTTCTATATTCAGCAATGATGTGTACACATTCATTCATGTGTATTCTGTTCTTTTCCCCTTCAAGGTGACGACAATGCTGATAAAGTTATGATGTTGTTTTCTACAAAAACTTTGTAAGTGGACTGTATTTGGTTATTTTATATCTTAACGATTTGATGGCTTAACGTCGCTTACTATTTCTATGTTTGGTCTATCGCATACTCGATAACGAATTCTAACTTAGTCATTAACAAGCTCTCATAATGTTACGATAAGAACATTTTACTTAAAAAATTGAAATGCATTGAAATCAAGGGAAAGAGCAAAAATATTGGTATTTTGCGATTGTAAGAAATATATAATAGTTTAAACAACACTTGCATAATGCTGATTTCTGTGAGGAAATCACACATACATTGTAGCAAAGGTCACTAGAATAGCTTAAGGAGTGGTATTAAAGCATATTGGAGAACTAAGTGCTGATATATATGTCACACCTTTTAAACACGTGTCAGTATGTTTTAGCGTTCTTTATTCTTAAAGGTGCTTAAGACGTCAGCAGAACAATGTCAGTTTGTGGAAATAAAATTATTAAATTGTTAACTTTACAATAAAACGTAATGCTGACACAGTTTAAACGTTTTGTGTATGGCTTGATTAACTCATTATATCCCAATCCCTAATGTTTACATATCTGAAATATAAAAATTGAAAACATCGTCAATTTGATTGTAACGTTTTGGGATCGCCTCAGATTATTAAGAACTTTTCCTCTCCAAGACTTATGTAGATTTCATTTTAAGACCGTTTTAGTTAATGTTGGTGTATAGAAGTATACATATTCATTTATTAAGCATATAAGCTATCTAGAAAAATATATTAACAAAAGGCAGACTTATTACAGTTAAATCAAAGTTAATACTAGAAATTATCTTTGTTTTATCATATATTTATTACATTAAAAGTAGTATAAATGTGTTGTTTGTAATCATCAATAGAGTAGTGACTGATATAAACACATGAAACTAACTGCATTTGAGATTAATTGACCATAAGTAAAGTTAAATTTACAGTAGTAAACCATTTTGTTCACTTTCAGAAGCCATTTGAAATCTTTCTACATTCTCGTACTTCTCCTACGTTTGATTGTAATAATTACAAAGTCTTGCAACAATCCATGAAATGCTCAGCTAATAACTCGATCATTTATAAAATAGCAAGAGTCTACACAAATTAGCAGTAAAAGCCATGTTTAATGTTTCATGAATACCTTGTCACACAGTTAAAATTCAATAGAGGAATACAAAATGATCCCAGTAAAATAAAATTCTTAACTGTTATCATTCCGGAACTCCAATGTGTTCACATAAACTTTCCATATGTCAGTTTTTATGCAAATACAAATAAAATCGTTCAATTAAATAAGAAGTTAAATTAGATCTAAAGGAATCGGCAAGATAATAACGTTCATTTTAGCCATACCTTTTATAACGATTTTTTTATCGTTAAATGAACTTAGTTGTCAATTTGGTACGTAAATTAGAACACAACATGACATTATACTACTTATTGAATATACTTGTGTTTTCTGAAGGAACATTACAAAACCGATACGTGACTTTTTCATTATCTCTCAGAAATAACTGCGTGCATTGCAGGTTTTTATTAGAGTGAAACACGTGTATTTTATTATACCTGTCCAACTTACGTAAAATATAGTGCCTATGTGTAATTTAAATAATAAAGATGTTACAGTGTTCCTTACAGAAGCATTCTTGTCCACGGCACATGCAGTTACATGAAAATTTTATTTTGCCGAGTTAAATATATGGTGTTACTTCATCTAAGGATGAGAACACCAAGTGTACTTATAAACGTATAAACGGCTCATTAAAAAGTGTATATTGAAGATCAGCCATTACAATGGATAAGTTACAAAGTCACTCGTAAATCGTCTGTTTTGAACAATCTTAACGAAATCTAATTTTGTTAAAAATCATTACAATCCCACACAAATGTGGCCTTGAGGAGTCTAAAATGACAAGAAATTCGTAAAAGAACCTTACATATTTGAAATAAGTATGACAAAAGAATGCGTGACACATGACAAAATATTTAGTTTTCAAAACCTTTTAATAACAGTGTGTCAATTGTACAAGTAACAAAAAGCACGATACAACGTTTTAAGTGCTTGTAAAAACATTGTAGATAACAAGCCATCAATCTTTCATGAAAAGTTTTTAAAATTATATGCAAGAAGTATCGATAAAGTCGTTGTTGCCAATTAACTACGAGGACGTGGCGAAAATGATGACATACTAATGCTTTTGAGGTTGATAATGACTTTTACAATAGACTCCAATTCTTACACAATTTAAACACATAATAATCAGATAAAATATATGGAGCTTTGTTGTAAATATATTAGTGGTATAAACTCTGCAAACATAAAATTGATATCGCAATTTGATATATTCTTGACGGTAAAGTCCAATGAAGTCTAAATAACATAATTTGTTAGAATGCTTTTGAACAATTTAAAATAAACTATAAATTAATAAAAACTATTAAACATATTTAAGGCCAACGCTGTGTACATCCATTAAAACATTCAAATGAATACAGACAAATAATAACATAATTTAAGGTCAGGCTTAACGAAAACAACTATATGACATATAAGTATAATACCTACTTTTAAATGAGCAAAACACTCAGACCGTGTAGCATATTTAAACAGGAATGTCAACATAACTGGAACTGGAATGCGCCTAAGTGAACAGATTATGTTTTATGTTCTCAGTAGCATTTCAAATGTTTAATTGCCATCAAAATAACTACACTCAAAACATGACAGGTCTTACAAGTAAGAAATAGGGAAACAGACCGTTAACACCCGCAAATTAAATTCTTATTATTTCAGTAAATATTTTCGTATTAATTAAAGAAATGTTTGCTCCATAGTGTTAAATCTAAATTATCATGTGTTTTCAATATTATTATTCGAACGTTGATTTGCCTTCGAATTTTTAATTATGTTTATAATTTAGACTGCTTTTTTGAAGAATTGCCAAATACGTTTTCAACTACTAGGGTAGATGTCATCGTGATTATTGCCCGTCTTTTGCTTTGCTTCTGCTATTTAGAAAACGGGAACCAAAAACATACACTAGTGATAACTGCAAAAAAAGATATGTTTTAAAACTATTTTTTATCAAGGAATTTTTGTCATTCACATAATTTTGTTTTTGATTGCATTAACAGTGACCGATGATGTTTCGCAGGCATGAAGTTGCATGTCAAAAGAGACATATACTTTAGAATGCCCTTTTAGAAGATGTAAAAGTTAACAATCAAATAAAGAACAAAATAGAACAAAATGATTTTGCTCATACACAAAGCTTGAAATATGTTTGTTTCACCTCTAGATAAAAATGTAAACAATAAATTATATTTAATCTTAAGGTTACAAATTATCAAAATATTAAATGCTGTGTGGTCGTAAAACAATAAAACCATATAGAGAGTATTTTTTCTCATAATAAGTCCTTAAATAAATTGTGAAAAGTAGTTAATACAGAATATCAAGATCATATCACTTACTAAACAAAAATAATATGATTACATAAAACAAGTATAAAACTCAACAATTCCGTTATGAACGTTCATTGGCCTAACTATGTCGGCCTGAACTTCAGCGTGCAGTTGATCATATAGACTCAAAATAGCAGATGTTTGTCGTACTTTAAGAAGATCATACACATTAACATGAACACGTGCAGTATTCATATTTATAACTTATGTGATAAAATTGTATTCCTTTCACCTAGTTTATGCAATTTCTTTTTATTTTTAACCTGTCGTTCGTATTACTAAAGAAAAAGACAACAACTAATACAAAACACATCACAGACATGATTTATAACTATCTGCAGGGCAAAGCTCGTCTGAGTATCAAAACCTGGCCCGTCTAATAGCAAATCCAATATATGTCGGCAATATTAGATAGCCCGAAGCTTCCTGACGCGTCATTTATAAAATAATGTCCTATCGGAACGCTTTGCGATACACGAGCATAAAAGCAATGTCTTAAGTATGGATTTTGTAAGAAAACCTACCGAGCATTTACTCACTTAAGTATGGATTTTGTTAGAAAACCTATCTAGCCTTTATTCATTTAAGTATGGATTGTGTTTAGAAAACCTATCTAGCATTTACTTACTTAAGTATGGATTTTTAGAAAACGTATCTAGCATTTACTCACTTAAGTATGTATTTATACTATGAAGGCAGAAAACATAAGCATTGTTAATTTTTAAATACCTAGGTATCCGAAAAAAGGGACTTTCAGAGTGCAATATACCGGTAAACTAAAAGCAATTTTATGCAATATTCAGTAGATAAAATGTTGAAGTTCGGTGTTAAAATCATTTTTCATAAAGACTTTAATACTTTAAAGGTAAAATAAAGTGTAAACATGTGATTTTAGTACATCTATATGTTGGACACTTCATGTATCAGGGATTAGGGAAACAAGGTTTGACTGAGGATAAGGATAAGATTTCTTCGAGATATAGCCAATGTAGCGCAAAGGGTCCCGACTGATAAATAATCGTCAATCTGTCACGTTGACTATCGCCATTGAGTCTTGCCCTGTGGTAACTAGTCATAGTCGTATGAACTCCTCCCTTGTGCTCCTAACGGTTAGACTTCTCCTTGTCTGTCTTTTCTTCATACACACCTTTCTCAGTTCATATCTGAAACTAGATCCGGAGAGAACATAGATGAAAAAGTTCGCTGCGTAGTTCAACAGTGATATAGCCTGGCTGATGTCAATAAGCGGTTTCAATGACTTAAAAACGTCCCAAACATGCTTTCTGTCCTCCATGTTGGAAAGTGGATGAAGTTTAATCCATGCGTCCGTGACAATTGATAATAAGCACACTGGCAGTAAAGTGCAAATATAGGTAAAGGAAACAATCAATAGCATGCAAGTAGTGCGATGTTTCTTTCTGACGTTTCTGTTATAGGTTGTCATGTTTCGCTCTTTGTCACGAATATCACGTCGAATCTTAAAGATCTGACATAATACCAGTATATTTGTGACAAGAACTGACACAAGTGGAAGGATAAATGTCAGGCAGAATTGGTAAAAATACACGTCTAGACTTGTGTAAATAGAAGTATATTCCATTGACGCTAAGCAAGTATACACGTCCGGGCGGAGTCTTGTATGTTCAAACATTACCAATCGGAATGACTGACTGACACAAACTGTGGCTAGAAGTATTGATATAGCCACCAGTGAGCCACTGTGTTGACGTATAAATACTTTTTTGAACGGGAACTTTACCGCACAGAGCCGTTCCACTGCCATAAGCACAACGAGCCAAGAGCTCATAAGATACACAATACGCTCGAGAAAGTTGTAGAGCTTACAGCCGACGTTGTTAAAGTTGTGGAATAGTCCTTGTTTGTGAAGATAGTCGAGATAATATGAGTCTGTTACATAGATCAGTCGCGTGATCAAAGTTATTGTGTCGAAAACAGCCAATGCACACAAGTAATTTGAGTATGACTTGTGACGTAATGCATGCGACTTCATAACAATGAATGACGTCACGTTTCCAAAACAGCCAATTAAAACGATGATTGGTGTGCTTATAAAGTGTACCCAGAATCCCCATGTTGGTAGATCAAAGCTGACAGCTGAAAATATAAAGAATACACATTATTTATTTATCCATTTAAAACAAGACGAAACATCACATTGTTGCGAAATTATACATGTTATGTTTAACATGTGTGAGATATGAACCAATAAAATAATACTTAATTACTGTATTCCTCAAACTGACTTCAACGACTTTAACTTAAACGTTTTTATTTGTGTAGTTCAATATCGTCGTCTTTGAGCGCTGAATACATGTCGTTTGTTAGTATTTATCTTAATATGATCGAGATAAATCATGATTCATATGTCTTGAAAATAGTTCTTGAACTATTAAACAAACTACTATTTTGTATAAGCCAGATTCCTTTATTCAATCTAAAGAAAGCTATGCAAACCACTATACAAGTATTACGGAGAAGCAAGGAACATTATATAAGAACAAATTAGAAACACCTGATCACAAATACATCTTTGTACGGAACTGCTTCGTTCAAAATGACTTTTAAAAACAAACCCGAGCCGATGTTATTTTGCTTATTATAATTAAAAAGATAAACCACACTTTACTGTCACCTCATGCATAACTGAGATCTCTTAGTTGGTGAAGTTTGTTTCTGTTGATTATAAACATTTGGTTTACTCATGCACTACCCTTGTATTTTACTGTTTCCTCAACACTATTTGAAAAACACGTTAATGGGCCATTGTTTGCTATAACTTGAGCAGCTATAAAAGTTTCTAGGTTCGTCATAAACGACACGCCAGCACGCCTGTATCTATTTGTGTGTTTGATTTGTTTGCATCACACCAACACCATTGACATTTTGCCAATTATCACATATTATCTATTATTTTATAACCATTCGCATCTTCGTGAATAGCCTCGGATACTCCGAAAATTATAAATTCTAAACGCCAAAGTGAACTGCACGCAAGCACGGTTGTCCTTATCCCTTTAAGTTCTTGTCTTGTCAATTTCAATAATACAGAAGATAGTCAAATCTATTTACAAAATGTTATGTCATAAATGATATCATATTATCTTATCCTGCTGATAGTCCATTATAATAAGATATAATTTATTTGTGTATACCATTCTTTAGACGCTTGCTCTTAACTGTCTCATTACTTTTCACTTTTGGTTTGCATACATTTATCCAGAGGTGTTCAAAAGTTAAAATATGTGGTAATTCTCACAGTATCTTTCATTATATCATATTGTTTATAAATCCATTTAGAATATTGCTATATGTAAAACACAAACATAACTTACATTGGTTTAATAATGTTAAATTATTTGACCATGTGTCATTGGAATACGTGGATATATTGACGTCCATCGTTGTCACACTCCAGTTATACAGACCGCTAGTAAACCTCACATAAACGTCTGCCAGATTGGGCAAATAACTGTAAGTAGAAAGAGAACATATTCGTGAAAATCAAGTGTTTATAACAAAACAACGCCATCAGCAAAGTGGAACTAGTAGTAATATTACTACTAGTAGTAATTGTAATTGATAGTAACGTTTTTGTTTTTAGTGTTTTGCTGACTCGGTATAACGCAAATTCATTGTTGACCTCTGTTACTGCACCTAATGGACTGCATAAATGAACTTTACACAATCTTGCGGCGCTACTAATGACTTTCATAACTGCGGTCGAAATAAGATATTTTAACTTCTTTAAAACTGAACTTCCATCTTGAGACCCACTGTCCATGCACAAGGTCCAAGCAAAATATTGTATCAATAGTTAATCTAAAGTACCAAATTTCACCTTGTTTTAAACTATATGTCATAACAAGAAGATAAGATGAAATTGCTTAGACAAAAATAAACTGTAAGGCACATTTCTTTCTCGGTAGTTCAAAATAGTAATCTTAAAAAAATATGTTGCTTTGTTTTTTATCCTTTCCATTTAGACTTCTGCACAACGCTAAAATGTGGTAACGGTATTTTGGACCAGATCTTTTTTATCAAACAAAAATGAAAACTTTTCTTATCTTAAAATATACCGCGAAATCTGGCCCATTAATGTCCTACATTTATGTGAAAAAATGAAGCTAACAACCATACACTACACTTCAAAAATGTATTATCTATATGTGCCACGCTGCACAACTACTTTAAACTATTTAAATCATGTGACCATGTCGAATACTGCCGTTAAGGACATTCATTCATCTAATATATTGAATTTTCTTGCAGGAACTAAACACGACGCGATGTCACTTCATTTTACTCGCAGAAACGGGAAGTCGCGATAACATTTCGCCACTCCATTTATTTGGAGTAAATGTCTATTCTACGCGAAGTTCCGCTTTTATCCATTCATTCCACACTTCGAGTTTGCAGGACATTCCTCTTAAGTTGTACTGTATATTGAATGTGTCGTGCACGAATTGGTAGCCGTCTGTTTAATAAAGTATGACTGTATAAGTGATAATCCATGAAACTTCCTGTAACAAATAATGCAGGATTTATGCCCAGTTAATCATTACGTGGTTATGTCCAAATTCATGTTAATTTTTGTTCAAAACAATACTCAATTTTAATTTTGCTTTGTGTTTATTAAAGAAGATGTTTTGAATATTTTTGTGTAAATAATAGGTAAATACAAATTTCGAAATTGAATTTTACCGACTTTATTTTATAATTCCCATTGTTATATCTTGTTTTTGACAATATGTTTGTATTTATGCGATTAATCGTAGTTGCAATTGCATGAGATGTCGTTAATAGTTATAACATTTTGTTATATGTTAATACAGCATCAGGGCAACACAAACTGAAACAGATGTTGCAGTAGAATAAGACAGTAAAACATATGTTGTTCAGATACATAGGACATTATTCAACTAGGCGTTTACAATTAAGAGTTCAATCTTAACAGATAGGGGGCGCCCGTGGCGAAGGATTTAATGTGGGAAGGTCTT
The DNA here is from genome assembly GCA_007844125.1 of Sinonovacula constricta. Classification (NCBI taxonomy): domain Eukaryota; kingdom Metazoa; phylum Mollusca; class Bivalvia; order Cardiida; family Solecurtidae; genus Sinonovacula; species Sinonovacula constricta. The sequence goes on along the minus strand of CM017570.1, from coordinate 36,382,865 downwards.
CCACCTTATTTTCGATGCTCCGGTGGTTCTACCAAGACATTAGTCTGGGGTCTTCCTCCACCTAAAGCTGGACGTTGACATATAGACCATAACTGGTCGCTGCAATGCATTTCAAAGACAAAACAAAACAAAATCTTAAATACAATTATGTATAAATACATTTTCCTCGCAATTTATATGCCTAAACAAATGCATCAATAAACATTTGGTTAAGTTGTAGCAAAGAAACATGACTGCCAAACGTTTTTCTGTATGTTTATTGTGTTGATCGTCCCACCAACAGTATTTCGGTAATCTGCAGACAATCGTGTGTTTTTTTCATTTTGTCTCAAACCAATGTTTTTACTGTTAATAATAGAAAAAAGAGGTTTTGTTTAATTTTTTATGTGCGGTGTTGCAACATTCGTGTGCAATAAATGCAGCTTCATAAGACTATCTAATAAAAGTAAATAACTTTTCATTAGAAAGCTCAACAATACACAAATGTAAACTTGCAGGATCAATGATTATTCTTTGCAACTTAGTTTCTATAATAGGCATTAAGCTGCATTCCACTATATCTTACGAGCATGAACCAGGTGAGAATCGCCCGAATTAAATAATATCTAGCTGACAAACCCCAGTCGTAACGTCAATAAACTCCTTTTCGTAAAGTATCATAACAAAATATTGCGTTCGAAATATTATATTATTTCTTATCTAAACACATTGCCATTCTTTTTTAAGCAAATCGATCGTTTTAAGTGTGTCAAAAGCCCTTTTTCGATGAATTGACATGATTATTTGGAATCAATTCTTAAAATATGCACCTGTTAAAACAATCCCGATATTAATATTAAATCCTGCTGGAGAATAAAAACTACTGCTTTAAAAGGAAAAGCCCAACCTCTTTTAAATGACTGGGCCCAGAAAATAGTAATTGGATTCAAAAATATGTATGAAAACAAAACATCTTCCAACAAAACGAATATCATACAACATACATTGAAGCATATATATCTCCATATGTTACAATTTTACAATTCAAAATGTGTGATCCGTTAGTAGTTGGACAAAAAACGGCAGCATTTAGATAAGATCGCAACTGTATTTTGGCTTAGAAATTGACAAATAAAATTGTTACGTTGTTTTTCTTGATTCTTAGGCAAGACAAGCCACCTGAGCTAGGAATATACTTCCAAAACACTCGTAACCGAAATGTTTTGCTATTCCACCCTACTTTACATACTTAATATAAGTCAAGGCTTTACAATTGGCTTTTCAAAATATATCAACAATACATCATTTTGATGTGTAGGCATTCCGTAACTCGGCACCTGGTGTAGAGTCATTGCCGGACAAGTATTTGCATGAAGATGTCTAGCTCGATCGATATTTGTTATTGACTTTCTCTCCGCAAAAGAAAGACATAGAATGATAAAGGATGCAATTATTGTGTTTTGCCTAAGTGTGCATTGCTCGTCGCGGTATATATGAAATAAAACAAACAATATATTAATATTTCCACAGTTTCGTGCAATTTATCTGTAAACTTTGTCTTTTCAGTGGACTTTCCTATCGAACTGGGGTAGATCTTACTAAAACAGGCTAAGCTGCAAACAAATTAATAATGCTTTCATCCATAAAATACAGCCAAGAACAATATTCAATTATATCGCAAAACGATCTTCCGGTGAAGCTGCACAAGGCCTTGAGCATATGGAATGATTTTGAGGAAAGCAATCTCAGTCGTGTGCATGCAATTTCCGTTTGGACATCGTTTCAAGCTTAGCTTTTAGATAATGGTCTATAAAAGATATATCATCCTGTATCAGGACTCACGACTTCGAACTACAGAGAACATATTTTAAAGTTAGGTAAGATAATCGTTCATGATCATATTCAGAAGAATAAACATACGACCTTTATTTCACAATCCACGAACATCAACATGAAAACAATTAAGGCCACTTTAATAATCATTTGATTAAACAATGCATGGACAATGATTTGATTAAACAATGCTTAGAAAAATCATTTAATTAAACAAGGTTTGGTAAATCATTTAATTAAACAATGCCTGAACATTTAGATTTACCAGAGCTTGGATAATCATTTGATTCTCCCGTACTTGGATATTTTTATCTGACAAGTGCTTTCATTTTTTATTAACTAGTACTTGGATAATCATTTGATTAACCAGTGCTTGCATAATTGTGTGATGAACCACTGCTTGGATAATGTTTTGATTAACCAGATCTTGGATAATCGTTTGATTATCCCGTGCTTTGATTTTTTTTTCAACCAGTGTTTGTAATGTTTTATTAGCCACTATTTGGATAATCATTTGATTAACCAGTGTTTTGAAAATCATTTGATTAACCAGTGTTGGGACAATCATTTAATTTATCAGTATTTGAATAAACATTTGATTAACCAGTGTTTGGATAATCATTTGAATAACTAGTGTATGGATAATTATTTCATTAACCAGTGTATGGATAATCGTTTGATTAACCGGTGTTTGGATAATCATTCGATTAACAAGTGTTTGGAAAATCATTTGATTAACCAGTGTTTGGAAAATCATATGATTCACCAGTGTTTGAATAATCATATTTGATTTACCAGTGTTTGGATAATCATTTGATTAACCAGTGTTTGTAAAATCATTTGGATAACCAGTGTTTGGAAAATTATTTGATTATACAGTGTTTCGAAAATCATTTGATAAACCAGTCCTTGGATATTTATTTGATTATCCAGTGCCTTGTGTCTCTGCTACTTTCTTCATCTTCGGTAAAAGTATGTGTGCCCACATTTTTCCCAAGCTTACTGACATTAAATTTTAACTACGTAATGTAATAAGAGTGGAAGTTTTGTTGTCCTCTGATACTTAATTTGTCTCATTATTCCCAATCTGATTTCTTATAAAATGTTATGTAATACTCTTGATCAACAATGAAAACGACTAGTTAGAAATAACGGAGCAAAAAATAAACTCTCCTATTTAGCCAATCATTCAATCTTAGTGTCCTTTTTCAACATGTTGACTTTTTGTTTGAACATTAATGCGTTTAGGCGCCTTCTTAAATATTACGAGTGAGATGTAGCAATGAAAACAAGCTATGTTTGTTTGTATTTTGTCGCATTGCATTGAGTAAATAATGGTTATACGTCCAGCTAATTATTAATGGGAGTAAGACCCAATATCTATTTCTTGTAAGAACCGCCGGTCCTCCGCAGGTAAGCAGGAAAACCTCCCCACACGAATGTTTTCAGCCCGTCCGGGAGTCGAACCAACGCGGTGAGGCGTTTAGGAGTTATCCATTATCAACTAACTGCTCGGCCTTTAATTGACGCTTTGTGTTGGAATGTAATCGACATGAATATATCAATTGACAAACAAAGACATGTTGCATTTAAAATAGAAGACGCATTTTACATGCAACATAAAATCAATTTGATGACGTATTGGTGTTTTTACATATTTTATTTTTTATGTAGCATTTGTTTAGAAAGACAGCACACTTTGAGTTAGTACAAGAAGTTGGTTAAGAAATGCTCATTTTTTGTTGGAAAGTACATGATAAAATCTGTTTTTGTCTATCTTATTTGTTATATAGAATGACATTAGTTGTTTTGAATAAAAAATCGCCATTACAATTTTGAACGGCTCATCTAATTGTATATAATTCTTATGTTGTTACAAATGTTAGAAAGAACATGAAGCAAGATAATTATTTTAATTAGACGTCTATTTAGGCGGTAAAAACTACAATTTATTTATAAACTGATGCATTACGTTATGTTCTGTTACCATCAGATTTAAAATTAAATACTTTCTATTCGAATTATTTCTTTTCCCTTTATAATTCAGATGTTGTTTTAAAGAAATATATAGCGTCAAGGTTAGTTTTCATCTTTGACCACTAACGTGCAATCTTCTACTTTTTTTCTTACTTGTTTTCGTCTTTTCGCCACTTAATCCACACACAGTGGATACACGCCAATAAAATCAAGTTAAGATAATTAACAGTAATAAAGTGATAGTTTCGCATTTAATGCTATATTTTTAACTGTAACATACTCTTACCAGCACTGTATGAGATCGTTTAAAATCCAACATATATGCCGCAATACAAATTCAAAAGGTTTTAAATAAAACAATTACTTTCACAACAATATTGTAACAAGCGTAAGCGACATATTAACCGGATTGTTCTTGTTTATAAACCCTTCCCTGTAATGTAAGGAAAACATCTTCCTCGTCTTTGTAACAATAACCACAAGACTATCTCTTATTCCAGTATGACTTTAATCAAAATGTTACTGTCTGCAGGTAATTGCTGGTGAATGATCAACCATCAAATTAACTTGACGCTCGTGGGCTCTATGGTGAAGATGATCGCTACGTGTAAATGACAATTGAATGCTTATATAGAAGAAGGATTCGTATAAGTCTCACAATGCCCAATGTATTACTGTCAGGTCCGACAAATAATTACCTCGCTTTCCAGAGGGGTATGTCAATAATGCATTACCACCATCATCGTAATCATCAACATCAACAAAACTCTTCGGCCACTATTGAACGTGTAATCATTTGTCAAACCGGACAATAACGCATGGGGTATTGGGAGCATTTGAATGATCGTTCTTCTGAATATGTTTGTAGATATCCTGATATCTTTTTAGTTCTTTTAAGGCCCAATTTAGCATTTATAATTAAATGTTGTCTTCAATGCATTAATTCCACTTCTGAATTGGGCACTTTTTCTTACTTATAGAAAACAGTTTATCTTCTGACACTGTGAGGTTTATAACACTTATAATTATTAATAAGTAATTTCCTATACAGTATTAATTATAATCATAATTAATTACAATAATAAGCAAATTTCTAGATCGCTTTAAATATTACGTGTTCCATTTGTGGAAAAGTACTCAGAGATGATAAAACACCTTTTTGAAAAAGAGCGCTAAGGATTCTATGACCTTGTCAAAACACGTATACACATACCAAATTCTTAATACGGCTCCTTAAGTTGTTTGAAACTCAAATAAAACAGTAAACTATACTACAAAAATATTGACCTTTGATCAAAGTCTTAATGTTCATCCGTCAAAAGACCAAAACTACTTCCTATCTAGCAATTTAAAATAAGCGACTGTAATTGTTTTGATAAACGACAATCACTTATATATTTCAATGTTGAGTTTGAATTTCTGTGGAAAAATTATCAACGGTCAAATTACTTAAACTAATTAAGTTAGATAAATCTCAGTACAACTTTTACAGTTACTAGCTCACATTACGTACAGACATTTATCCTCCGATCATTCCACACTGGATCATTGTTCACAGAGTCAAAATCCAAACTAGCTTATCACAAAACAATAACTTGTATTAGTGTAAGTGAAAGCCAACGAAAGCTTTGTTCGCTGAACCAACGCCAGTCTAACTTTTTAACCAATACCTTTTGCTCAGCGTGGATTTTTCACCGTGCTCACTGCGATAGCGTTAAATCCAATATGACTTTGATCTGTCTGTTGGCAGGCTGAAGATAGACATAGCTGTTACCTAATGTATGATAATGCACCTTGCTTACGCTTCTCGATACTCGGTATAAGTACTGAAGCGATGCTATCTGCAGAATGAAGAAAACATTTTTAATTTTAAAATTCCTTACCTTGTATTCACTGAAATGTAACTAACTCTAAAAATGTATTTCAGCTGTGAATAAAGGCTATAATATTTTATAATATTAAGTTAACACAAATACGTTTTTAAAACATTTCATGTTGGTGTTTGCTCAAAGTCTTTATTTGTGGCATGCCAAGAACAAAACAAAACGTTATCCTTATCAGTTACTCACAGCCAGGTTTAAAATGAAAGAACCCTGTATTGTAAGAAATTGTATAAGTCGTAGAAAATTAAAGCGGTTATTTTTACCATAATCAAAACATTTACCTTAATAATTTCTCCAACCTAGGTAAAATGTTTTATAATTCTCTTCATCATTGCTTTTTGATTTTCTTATGCATTAACCTAGTAATTTGAAGGTGCTGAAGCCAAATGATACGCATAGCCATTATGTTTATTGTCCGGAGAGCTTTGTAAACTCAGTTGCTGGTGAATTCTTTAATAAAGATGTTTCTTGGACATTTAAACCAATTGTATAACCTGAAATTTGTGTTACATTGAAACGAGTGAAATAGTAGTAAATCCTAGTAAGGTCATAAATAAATGCATACATGCATTTACAATGTATTGGGCTTTATCTAAGAGAAAGTTAAATGACTTGCAAATTGTAAATATTTCAAATTACGCAAATGATATAATTACGCACTGGCCGAAATAAAATATAATTTCCTTTACAATATTATGTAATTTGTAGACGTATACATATCATATAAAAAGAGAATGTTGGAATGCAACATAATAAACACGAGACAACAATAAAATGCCTCACAGTCGTGATTAATTACTCCTATTATAAAACTGACAGTTAGGAAATACTGTCTGCTCTATGTTGATTTTGCATTGATATTACACACAAAAACTGCAAGGTAATGACTAAAAACACTCTCGAGACTGGAAACATTTTTTCAATTTACACATATTTGAAATAGCTGCATAATCAATGTTATCATGTCTCATTTTCATCCTGATATTTTCCTTGCAATATAGTTGGTATATGAGTGATACCATCGGAACCGGTAGCGCAATAGGCAGAGCGTCGGCTCAAGGTGCGGGATGCCAAGGGTTCGATCCCAGACCGCGACATAGCCAAGTTGTTAAAATGGTAGTGGTATAGCTCCCTTGCTAACACTAAGGATAGATCCACGACTAGTTGACGATGTGTCAGGATAATGTGACTGGTGTGTTATCATGCCAGGTGTTCATGGCATGTTAAACAAAGTAAAGGCAGCACAGTATCAGCTATAAAATGGGCAACGTCTCAAGTTAACTGAAATATTGTTGGTAGGACGATAAACCCAATAAACTAACAAACACGATATTAATCTAAATATTAATATTTAGATTCATAGCATGTTCAAAGAATCATTTAAGTTCGGTGTATTAAGAAAACATAAACCTTACTTAAAGGCGCCATACGACAGTTTGACTATATCAAAGGCATGTACCACCATCTTTCCACGCTTTTGTAGATTGTAGGCATAATTCCTACATGGGCCCATACTTCGGAGGATTTTATACACTACCTATATTGTTGATAGTACAAATTGCGAAACAGTCACTCTATATTAATAAACACCAAATTTTTCCAAATCTATAAATAAGCACAACAGTATTCTCTGCTAAAATATATATTGACGTTCAGATAGGTAAAACCTGCCTGCAATGACGTGTATGGATTTATTGTTCAATGTTCGCACATGTCTAGGGCATCAGTGAATTGCATATTGCAGGACCTTTTCAGATATCAATGACTTACTTGACTCTTGAGAAAAGTATTTTGTCCTATCAGATACCATCTGTAGACAACAGCGTGGTTAAAGCTTTAAAATAATTTGAAAAAAGCGAAACAGAAGACACAAACAATGAATTATTTTTTTTTATAATTTATGCTTTTATTATAGCCCACATCCTTAAAGATGTACATGCAATCAGAAAGCTTAACAAACTTGACACAACTTTGAAGAAGGAAGTATGTTTTGCTTTCTTTTCGAAATACATTGCAGCGTCCAGTTACGATCATAATAGCAACGTCGATCTTTTTGTGGAAGACGCCGGACTAATGTCTGGGTATTTCACGGCGCACCGCAAGTCAGCTGGAAGACCTTCCCACATTAAGTTGTTCGTCCCGAACGGACTCAAACCCACTCGGTGAGAGGCTAAGCAGTTTGAGGAGTTACAAATCGGCGACTCTACCATTACGACACGGGCGCCCCCGGAAGGAAATATGACAAAGTCCTATGAGCATTGCAACATGTACTAAAATCTGAAAAGACATAGGACAAAGGTATTCACATACAAACTAATTGCATAAAGTAGAACACATCTGTGATGAGTCGTTTAACACCAAGAGAAAACCGAACAGGGAGCCAGTAGATTTTCTTTCTAACGCAATAAATGTGTAAGGTGTTGTTAAAAAAATAAAGCGAAAATTAAATTTGTCGATTTAAGTGCTCAGTCGTGGTAATAGAAAACTAAAAAGGCTGCACCTCTCGTGATACAGTTTTATGATCATGCATGAAATAAAACAAAGGATTATACACCGAAATCGACACATATCCACACATATACTCGATTTCATTTTTCCTTTAAACTTCGAGGACAAATATGATATTAAACTTTTCCCTAAACATTCTGCTGTCCACGTTTTTTGATATTTAGGCTCTATTCCGGAGATAAGCGTTTCGCTGTTTTGTTTTGACTGATGGCTATGTATGTGACATCCAAGATATCCATTTAAATACTTTTGACGGCATTGTTATTTGCGTGATAAGAAATTTGCCTTTATACAAGTTATTGTCGCTGCGCATTCGAGGGTCCTATACATGTATATATTAAGTTGAAATTGCTGATATACTATATGACCTTGAATGCTTTATTTTTAAATTGTTTTTTACGACAATGTACTTTGCACAAGTAAAAAGAACAATGGTGTCAGTTTATGAAGTTTTTATTCGGACATCTTCCCTTGCGCCTAAAGAAAAGTCGTCATTTCCCAGTATAATTTGCTGATCGTTTTTTTCTTATTTTTATTTATTATTTCATTATTCTATTTTAGTTCTATTTAAGTTAACTACTTAATGATCTTAGTATGAAATAAAACACAAGTAGTGTGTCCCTAAAGAAAGTTGGAAACAATCTAATATACTTTTGCGAAGAGAAAGTGAGTTCCTGTATACTGTATTTTTTTTAATTATTAACTAATTGATTTTAGCTTCTTAACGTTAATCGCTTATCCTTCTTTTCTTTAGCTTTAGTTTTAATTTCATGCGTGTTTCATTCTGTGGTTAGAAACAAGCTGGACGTATATTAGTTATAAGGGGAGATCTCCTCTGTGTAAACCTACTTCAGTCAACGAATAACTAGGTTGTTTAAACGCGAATTTACTTTCTTTCTCATGATTAGGGGATGTTACTTGCTCAGACACATATTGATGTATTGGCATATTATGCTTAAACGATCCAAAAGTGCAAACGATCTGATACAGGTTTATGACTGGATTTGCGACGGCAGGCAAATCTAATAGGACCTTTGTTTATGTTCATATTCATTGTAACTACTATGTGACTTGTGACGTATGGTGGTCGTAAAAACCCTCCCAGTGCATGTAATCTATGTTTTCACCACATTCTTTCCAAATAGATTCTTACCTATTTCGGTAATTAACATATTGAGTTGTTTTTCTATTTTTATGTACATCGGAAGACGATAAACATCTTGGGAGTCTTAAGTTATGACTTTTCATCTAGTTGATTATCGATAATTGATCATTTATAATTTAACAACATGTCAATATAGAAATGGCATTTGTATTTTAAAAATGGCACATTTAGATAAGTTTGTATAATTATAGCGGTTTGCCGAATGATTAAAACAATACATAAAGTGTTAAGTATTGCTTATCAATTTCTTTGTTGACTGGTGATTAGTTTAATTTGTTTATGTTATAAATGGAAACGCTAAAGCCTGTCAGTTTTTTGTGAATTTTAGTTTAATATAGTTTATATAAACATTGCAAGCAATCATTTATCGTTTGTCTTTTGTGTATTTAAGTGCGGCATGTTTCAAAAAAGTAACATGGGTGCTATAATTTGATTGGGTGTGACAGCTAAACCTCAGAATGAGTTTGGATAAAATGCTTACAGGCAATCTGTTAAATCCCCGGAAACGGATTGGACCTTGATTTATATTTTTTCTGGCATTCGTACTTCTGTATGTGATGTTTATGTTCAACAAATGTGTTGCTGATAATATTTGATGTGTATTTAATGCAGAGGCAGAGTTTATTAACCTTACAGTGTGAGAATTATTGTTATATTTAAAGTAAACATACCAAAATAAGCGTCTTGAAATTGAATTGAAAACATAAAGGCACAGGAATGCCAAACTATTTATGTAAAATCCAGTAGAGATAAATTATAAATCAGATACCTTAAACAGGATTTAATCTTCTAAACACAGATACCATCAGAGTTATAAAAACCGACTTAAGTTCGTCGGTGATAAAATTTAAATAAGAAATAAATATTTTTTAAAATATAAATTGGTTGAGCATTATTTTACACGACCTTTGTATATTAATGTATTAAAAAACACTTCGGTCAAATAACCTAGACAGAAAGGTACAGTACAACTTTGATTATTTGAAATCGTCGGAACCGCAGGTTTGCTTCGAAATATGCATGATTTTGGATATTTTTAAATACGCTTCTCTATCTCTACATATACACCAGTAGCACCCTTTTGGCAAAAAACAACAACAAACTATTCAAGGAGAAATATTTAGGATCGGGCGATATTGAATGTAATATACACAAAAGAAAGATCAGTTTTTGAACTTGGATCTTTAAAATATCAGGACCAACCCAATGGGGACGTTAAATATGTCCCTCAAACATATTTTGAATGCATTGATAAATTGTTTTTAAACAAACAAAAGTGCAACTGTCTGATACAGGTTTATGAATGGATTTGTAAGGGAAATTCTTATAGGACCTTTATTTATTTTCCTATTCATTATCACAACAGTCTTACTTGTGAAGAGTAGCGGTCGTAATAATTATCCCCGTGCATGTAATTTACGTTTCCACCACATTCACTCCTTTGGGATTGTTACCTATTTTGGAAATTCTCGTAGGACTTTTCCTTGTTCTCCTATTGTTTATGTGCATTGGAAGGCACTTAACATCGTTAGAGTCTTGAATTGATCTCTTCATTAGACAGTTGATCAACCCGTAGTTTTAGCAATGGCATTTTGAAAGGACCTTTTTAGGTTATAAGCTTGTATAGTTACATCGTTTCGCTGAATGCTTAAGCAATAATACTCAAATCATGAACCATTTGTTTTATTTTGTTATATATGGAAATGCAAAAGCTTGTTAGTTTTTGTGGGTGTATGTGTGCGTGTGTGTGTGTCTGCGCGCGTGTGTGTGAGTGAGTGTGTGTGTATGTATGTGTGCGTGTGTGTGTATGTGTCTGCGCGCGTGTTTGAGTGACTGTGTGTGTATGTGTGTGTGTGTATTAGATGTACAAGTTTAATATAGAAATTGCAAGCATTTATTCATTGAGTGTCTTTTGCCTTTAAAATATGGCATGTTTTACAAAGTAAAGTGTATGCTAAATTTTGATTAGGTGTGGCATGTATTGTACAGCTAAACCTCGGAAAAAGTATTGATAACAGCTTGCAGGCAATCCGTTAAGATCCTACATAAACGATTGGGCATTGATATTTAATTTTGGCGACATCCGTTCTATGGGATATTTATGTTTAATAAACGTGTTGTTGATATTATTCGACGTTTGATGTAATGCTTAGGCAAATTTTGTAAAACGTACGATGTCAAACTGATGATTAAATTTATGGTAAACATATCAAAATAGGCATTTCGAAATGGGAACTGAAGATATGATGACACAGCAAGGGCAAATTACTAATTTAAAATGCAGCAGAGATAAATAATGAATTAGTCACCTTAAACAGGATTTTAGCCCCAGAGTTCACAGTGTTATAAAATCCGAATTCGTTTCATCGGTGACGAAATTTAAGCGGACAATAAATAAATTTTAAAATATATGCTGGTTATGCATTGTTTGACACGACGCATGTATATTTACGTGTTTACTTATTTTACGAGCACCTCCTTGACAAACATATCATTAAAGTAGATTTTTTAGGATTGTGCGATATTGAATGTAATAAACACTACAGAAATATCGGTTTTTGAACTTGGACATTTAGTACTTCAATCGACGATCTGTTTTTGAGTATTTTGAAGAAGTATTACACCCTACCCACGGCACAATATGGTGTTTATGAGAAGTTCCTTCATTGACAGTCTTTTAAATATTGATCTGGGCTGATCTTGCGTCAGTATTTGTAAGCAGGTAAACAAGTGATTATTAATACTTAAATATTACATATTGTATCATACAGTGGGCATAATAAGGTCAGGCAGCAAAACATGAACGGAGAAATATTCAGAATTATTTTCACTCAAGGCTCACGTGTTACGTACAAGTTATATACATTTTTAGAGCAGATGTGTGTCCAGAATTTTACTAGAATGTTTAAATAAATAATTGCTTCTATTCGTCACTTGCGTCATTTTTTTCATGTAACACACGCAATTTTTGCAAGTCAAACACATGGCATAGAAAAACAATTAATGTCAGTTATGTCTCTTTAAATTGACTGTTGCTGGGAGAAATAATGCAGAAGACAAAAACAGGAATTCTCATCTTCACGGCGAGACAGTTTTTTTTTTTATGGAAATAACTAAATATGATGAGTATAACAGTGCATCTAGCTTTAAGTTGTGTAATAATGTAGTTAAAAATGAAATAAAATATAATTAGATTTGCTTAAAAGAAGCAACATTATTCTGTAACAGTATTTAACCCGTTCTATAAGACTACATGTATTGGTCGTATATTAAGTATGTCGCCTGAAATTAGTTATTCAAAATGGCTTGTTTAGTACTGTGATCGTTAATAGCTTGCCAATTAGTACCTTGCGCTAATCGTTCCATTTATCAGGTGTCTTAAACGAGAAGTCGCATATCCATTACCGTTTTTGCAGATAATTGCAGTCTATTTAGTTGCAAGAAATGGAACACAACACATTTTAGGTGGCCTAAAAAGTTACGATATATTTAACTCGATTATTGTTTATATTATAATATAGTTTTGATTAGTTTTGTCTTACAACTAGTTTTAAACTTCTAACGAGGAATTGCCATAAATGGCGAGCAATAACCAAATAATGACCAAAGCACTTAAAACAATGTATTTTGATTGTCTCCTTTCTAAATAGATTAAATAGCTTGTCAGCAATATATTTGTGCTTTGATGTTTTTTAACCACTTTTCTGTCATAGCTTACACATAGCATTATACGAATACATAATGACAAATAAGCATTGCAACATATGCAAAAAAAAATGACAAGCACAAGACGAAGGTATTTATGTGCAAGCCACTTGTAAAAGTAAGAACAAATCTGTGGTTAGTCATTTTAACAAAAAAGGCAAACCGGACAGTTACAGGGGTGCTTGAACCAGTGCTACAGAGCTCTAACCTCATGCTTCCTGATGGGTTTCTCAAATACAAGGAATGAAAAGAAATCTATTTCAACAAAAGACTGTCCAAGCTCTAACACATTTTGGTAGATTATCACTGCAGTTATTTTTGAAAGACAAGCTTGTAACAATTCAGGAAACGACAGACTCATAACATGAGCTTATTAAAGTTAAATATTATTTTAATCAATAACTATCAATTGTGACTACTATTATTATTTCTACCGCAACAACAACAATTACAATTACTACTACAACCACCACTGCTACTACTTTTACTACTACTACTAATATTACTAATACTACTACTATTACTACTACTACTACTACTAAAACTACTACTACAAATACAACTACAGCTAATACTCCAACTACTAACACTATCCCTACAACAGCTACAACCAGATCAACATCAACAACAACAAAATCTACTACTACTACTACTAAAACTAAAATACTACTACTAGGACTAATAGTAATACAACAGCAACGACAACTACTAATATTTCTACTATTCATGTTTAAAATCTACCTCTACTACTACGACTAATTTCGAATGACTAATCTGTCCAATTTTCATTGAGTGATTCGTTTAAAACTTAAGTGAAGATTGAAAATCATCATGTTCATAAAAGAAGTATGCTTTTCAGGAAATGTTCAAGCCAAAAGTTGATCTTGCCTATTCCTCTGTGTCTAACGTTAAAATTTTTTTGATAAGGGATGCTATTAAACTTAGATATAATGGTATTGTTTCTGTGAGAAAATGGCAATAGGTTTTCAGTTCTGATGCGTAGATTTTATCACAAATACCGATGTATTAATAATGAATAATCGTTTGATTTGTTGTCATAAATTTTCCAAGGCTGATATCCAGTATAAAGGTACATTTAGACATGTTTTAAAAGTGTTTAGCCGATGTGTTACCACTCTATAAAAACGTATCACTGCCAGGTAAACACAGATTATCACTTATAATATACTCAGCAGTACAATATGTGCATTGACTAAAACTTTCACCCCAAGTTTCTTAATTTGCTTTACAAAGTCACAACATGTGCTAAATACTATATAACAGCATTTGACATTTATTATTATGACTAGTTATTATGATTAAACACACTATTGAACGTAGAAAAACTCCAATTTATATCTCCCTTTAACGGTTCGTCATTATCACAGATAAAATTCATTATCATAAAATAAGACTTTTAAGAATAAATAACATTCCTTAAATGCTTTGTAGAATAAAATATATATACATTGTTTTTTGGCATGAAATCCTTTCGTCGCAGGTAAATATTGCAGAGCCGTCGACAAAACAACAAACATAAAAGAATTACTCTGTTTTTAATTTGTTTTTTTTCGTTTGTGACTAGAATGTGATCACAGTTGTCTAGTGCTATTTTAAACTTTAAGATATACTACTATAACAAAAAGAGCAAACCCGACAGTTTCCACCTTGGATCGGTCAGTCGGCAATATAGAACGATTGGGGTGCACAGTGCACTCATTGTATTGAGAGTTTTTGCAAAAGCAATATGCACAGTCTGCACGCAATATCAGTGAGATAATGGTTTTAAAAAGTACGCTTAGATAACAGTCTTGATAGTCCCCGTTGCAAGAAACCTGACATCGAAATTCAGTCCTATCTTACAAACATCACCACCTAAGGCTATTGACATTAAATGCATATGAAGTCTAAGGTTGTTAAACGCCATTTTCATAGATATCTGAAATTGGACCTGATGTCCTTTCTCGGACATTATCATTTTGTAAATATGCAAGGACTGGCATGTCATGAAGAAAGCTATATTTGTTGGCTAAATTAACAGGAGATGTTCAAGTGGAAAACGGCCTTATTCTCATAAGAATTATGAAAGAGGTGTTATTCTCTTTCAACTTAAGGATTCGCCTCATGGTAAGTTACATGTATATATATATATATATATATATATATATATATATATATATATATATATATATATATATATATATATATATATATATATATATATATATATATATATATATATATATATATATATTAATTATCCAATGTGTTATTATAAACATAAACATTAAAATTGTATAAGCCAATACAAAATATGCATGATGTAGGATAGAAAAAAAAAATATATATAGAATAAATCACCTGTAACAGTTTAATTGATAAAATATATGCAACTTTATTAATTGAATACTTTTAAACTATATTTGACTTTCACCATGCTGTATATGTTTAAATTTAACCTTGTGTATATATCAGGTTAATTATAAATGATCATATTCTACTTCCTGAATAATTCCAATTTAATCATCGCAGCGCTTAATTCCAGTTACCACCGCCCGAACTGCTTCTACCATAGCAATCATCACGTTTATAAATCAGTGAATTAAAACAAATGAAAATTGTGTTGCTATACCATACTCTCTGCAAAAGTTCTATATACAAAAAAGTAGTACAGAAACACAGTGTAGTGATAGAATATTCGCAGCCATTTCCATGTTTTTGACATTGTTTTTTTTTCTTCATTTATGAAGAGTTCGAGCCTCGGGTAAAGCGAAAGATGTTAGCATTATTATTAATCCGATTCCGTAGATAGGTATGACGAGAAACAGTAAGTTTTCATTCGGTTTTGTTGTTCTTAGTTTCTGTAAATGAAAATAAATTGGTCCATATGCATGGAAGTCATTTAAAACAAATGGTAAATGAGTATATGCATGCAGCTTGTCGCCTTACTGTCTGGCGTAAAACAAATAATGAATTGTGTAATGTAATGTAACCTTTTGCCTTTCCGGTTATCCCTTGCTTATAGGTTGTACCATTATGTTTATGACTTTGCGGAAATGAAAACAAGTTAACGCTCATTGTGTTTTCGACACAGGGAAAATGGCGTACATGAGGTTTTTCGTGTAAACATCTATATATACCTTTGCGCATCTGAACGTATATTAACATAGTATTGAATAATGTCCCCGTAGCAAAATGGACAAACGCGAGTATGAGACAAGTGGGCAATCATAACTGGGAAGAACCACTGCACGAGTCTGCAGGAAGACTGGTAAACGTACTGACATCGACTTGGAATATAATTAAATGCGAAGAGACGTAGAGTTGCCTATTCTATGATCATCGTCGCATATGTTATAAAATAATGATTCAATTGTTGTATTTAAGTTCTAAAGCCACTAATTCTTGTTGATACACTTTGTTCAACTGTGAAAACCCCAACTTAAAAAATGTCATCCTTTATACTGTCTTTGTATCATTTATAATATTAAAACGATAACACAATAATAAATACACAATAATAACAGTTCAGTGACTGAACTGTTAAATTGCACACAAATACAAAGCGACTAAAACATGATTTCCTAGGAGTATATTTTCGACAACAATAAATACAATTCACAAAAGACAATACAATCATTATTAACCTCAAACTGATGATCAATTATTCGACATCTAATTATTTAATAGGTGAAGACAAATATGTGGATATAGACTCATCTGTCTGGCATACCGCAGATCATCTGTATAACTTTCCACAGTATGTCCTTTGCCAAGACAGGAACTGTAACCAACATATGAGGATTTTTGTATCAATTTATATATCTTGTCTAAAAGAAGGACACGTTAGAAAATTAGAACTATTATGGTTACTTTAATCAACTCAAAAAGTATTAATTTGCTTTGATAAGCAACACGATGAACAATAAGTCATACATATTAACTTCGTAGAAAATAGTCAAGAACCCAGGCAAATGTCTAGGTAGAACCACCGACGCACCGTAGATCAGCTAGATGACCTTTCCACCTTAAGTCATTTGCCCGAACGAGACCCACGCTGTCTCGGGGCTAAGAAGTCAGAGGACAAATACAACTATTCAAAACTACAACAATGCCACGGGCGCGTTTAAAGTGGTAATCATAAGACATCAAGTATATGTCCAAAACCCGGGCAGATATATGTGCAACTGTATTGCCAAAGGATATACCAAACTATTTACTAATAAAATACTTTCAATATATCTATGCCTTACAGGAGATTCAGTACTCTGCATTCTGCAGATAGACTTGTCTAAGATGTGACGTGGTGTATTTTTCCTCAAATGTTATCAAATGTAACACTGGTACAAACAAAAGCCGTCACGTGGAAAAGTGTAATAACGAGTGAACGCTTTCACTTAAAAATATAACGCGTTTTCAAAGTTGAACAGTGTGAACAAACGAGATAAGTCGGTATTGAAGACGACCCCAACGGTTGACAAGAGAATCGCGCCGACAATATTTGTCAAAAACTGGATTTTTGATGAATTTACTCTCATGCTACCAAGGCAGCAAATAGAATCAACATGTTTATCATAAGTTAATGGGTCATGTTCTTCCAGAATCATCTTCAACCAAATGCCTGTTCATAGCTCCCAGAAAGAAAAGCTTACACTACCATTGAATAGTCTAACAAGCTTATCAGTTTCTCGAAGGCAATCCATGTGTTGGTGATACCTGCCGGTGTACTAACATATTTATGCATAATAAGTTAATTAATTTATTGCCAGAATGAGAGGATGTTGACAAAATAGCCCGTAACAAAAAGAACAACAAATAAGAATAGCCATACAGAGAGGAAATGCTTTTTACTGCATTAAACTTTAAAGCAATTCACTCCAAAGACATGCATGAAACAACGGTTATTATGCTGCTTTCGAACAACCTGAAGTCATTATTTTTGTTTGTGGGAGTGACACCAAAGCCTCTGCTAGTCTTTGTTAAATATAAATTAATACTCGTGACTTAATAATTTCACAGGACAATCACTTTTACCTGCTCTCTTGATGGCATTGGTGATACCAATTTGTGTGGATGGCCTCTTACAGAAGTCAAGTATTTTTACAGATACAAACATTTCCATCTAAAAGCTGTATTGGAACTAGCAAACGTCTGAGATTTAAATAAGATACTTTGCAGGTACGACGAACATATTCAGATACAATAGCAGACCGGTGTTAATGACATATAAGAGTATTTACTCTGTGCTGAGTTTGATGATGACCTTTGGCACAGATCAAGGGTTATAGTGTACAAACTTAACAGTGATGCATACATTCAAGCTTTGAAAATCATAGTCTCTTAGAATTTGATTGTTTAAATGCTACTTTCGCATGCCCATTTCAGAATTGTGTATCAGTAAAATTAAAGAACTGAAATTAATCAAATAACTTCAGCTAGTAATGTGATTTTCCTCTTGTAAGTGTAGATTTTGATAAATAAAGCGATGTGATAGAAGGTTAACTGTGCAACAAACCTAGACGTGTTGAAACTGGCGTGTTTTCATGTTTGTCACATACACATTGTTATAATTCACCATGACACATAAACAGAAAGCTTCGATTATGAGGTTATAGGCAGTTTATTATAACACCATCATTTAATTACTTATATGCCTAAGACTGAACTGAACCGTTAAGGAAAATGTCTTACATAATTTTACATTCATTATATTTGGTTATTTTGTAAAAATAGAATATGGTAAAAACAACAGTGAACTGAAAAACATTGTTGTAGATTTTTTCTACCATGTTTATTACAATATTAAAATTTATGTATTTATGCTGTCTTTTCTTCTAATGAGAGTTATTTTAGAAACGCAATAATTTCAACCTTTTTATACAGTATTGATTGTTAAAACGAATAACTACAGTAATGTGTCAAATAATAAACTTGATAAATTGACGTATACAAGTCTTAAAATGCCAAAAGACTTGTTTTGCTAGTACATTGACTTTTATAAGCTAGAAATAAACTTGTGGTAACTATACAACTCCAGGATGACACAGATCAACTGAGAATTGTATCCAACCTTGACGTGTGTAATAGCAAAGCAAATCAAAGCGCTAGTTCTGCTTAGCCGGAATATCAGTGAAATTTTGATCGATTTCGTTGATTGAAACGTCGATTGTCAAACAGAATGAGTTGAATTGTGGCGCTTATTGATCTAACCGATTCTTTTGGTGTATTTCATTTGAGATAGTTCTTGCCATCATGAATCTTGATCGTTTTTGTACATCTGTACTTATGTTTAAAATTTCAATAAAAGGCAATTGATCTCTTGAAGAAATTGCCATGCACTTACTGTAACGATGATTTTCACAACACCAAATTTAGATACTTTTTTTAATTTATTATTTTGTTCTTAACATCAACTTCTACTGACACGGGTGTTGCCACTTGCGATTTTTGTAATATAACTGGAATTTGCATTTTTATTCCTGACTTAATGGTTACCTTTTGAATTGTAACAGAATACAAAAAATAATATTGATAGCAAAGGTGGTACTTCATGCAATAGTATAATGCTTACAGATTACAAAAATAAGAAGTATATGAAAAAACAAAAGAAGGGTAATTTGTTGCAATCTTCATTTAAAAAACATTTAACATGGAAATACAAAGAGCACTGGCAATTTATAATGCATCGACATTTTAACTTAAAATAATCAAAGCACGTTAAAACAGTATCGAAGACGATGTTGGCTAAAAAGACTTACATTACAATTCCACCTGAGCATTTTGTCACGACCTAAATCAAAATAAGCAAAATATGCTTTCGGGATTTAAAATGTATCAGGCAGTAAATGTGACTACTTTAATCTATTTTTTTTATTTCGGAGACTGCCCATATTCCCCTTATAGTACTTCCTGGAGGACATGACTTGCTCTAAACCAACATAATCGGGTACAAAATTCATTGACATATAAGCCAATATATACATCAAAACGAACTTGAAAAACATCTGTTAAAGTCTCGGCACTAGTAACCCTAATACAACTTCTTATGCCATTTATGTACAGACAAAACACGTCTAATATTTTATTTGCAGCGAATGCTCGCACTCATTCTCAATTAGAGAACTTGAACATATCCAAGTAAAACCTTGTAAACTGAAAAACAATTAAATAAAATAAACAAAGACAAAAATGTGTGAATGAAATTGATTCCAAAAAAAATACCCTTATTATTACAAGACATAACACGAATTCGTAAAATTTAAAGCAAACATATATGACATGCTCTTTTTTATTGCAGCTTTGTTTTTTAAAAGGCTAATTGAAAAATTAAAATAATTGATTTATTATCACAAAACTCAGACCTTATTATCATTTACAGATCTCTTACGACCTTGTGATTTTGGTCCATGCCAAGTGATTGTTCTAGTGAGTTTCCTTTATCACGACATAGTCTTAGATGCGTAACCTTTATTAATTATGAAGAACTTTTATACATACAGCGGCCCTATTTCGGCTAATCTATTTATATCAGTTATTGACTAAAACACAATAATGTTAAATTTTCTTTATTATGTCTTTGTATATTTTGCCTTGGCAAATACAGGATTTCCCATGTTTACCACGTTATTTTCTGTCCTGTGTGGGATATGTATTGACTGTTGTCAACTTATGATTATTAACTAAAAACGCTTTGCATTGCACCATATACCAGCATTTAAAAAGGCAAATGACAAATGTATTCACATGCAAGCCAAATGTAAAAGTAAGAACAAATCTGTAATGAGCCATTTACCATTAAGAGCAACACTAACAATTGCTGCCATGGAGCGGTCAGTCTGCAAATGTCATTGAAATATAACGGCCACATAGTATTTAGAAAAGAAAAGTATTATTTCTATTACAAGAACCACACAATATTGTTGGCTGTAAAGATAACTAATCCTTACATTGTTTTCAGCATGATTATTAAGAGATGATACAATGTTTTCCACTTTAACCCTTGATTCGACTATCGAACAAGCATATCGATGGTAAAATGTTTTCCTACAAAATACCATCGAAATTTTATATTCATTCTATATTTCTTTCTACTTTGAATTGTGATTGGACTTCCTTCTTTAATCTTCGTATTGTAAAATGGATAATAGAATCTAGCTTACCTTTGATAGTTTGCTGTTTTTAAAACACCTACATATCAGATATAAAAGATAAACAATGTAAAAAGATTACATTAGTAAGTATCACTACAATCTTAAAAACATCGTTAAACATGTTCTTCATATTTTTAACGTGTTCATGTCTTGTTTTAGACCAGGTCCTTCAACAGAAAGAACAATTATGGCTTTGTGGGGTCTTTGTCTGCTTCAACCGTAATATCTCTAAACAAGTCTAAAATGCTGACATGTTCAATGTATAAGAATGTTGTAAAGTGACTGAAATACCTTTCCGGGTTCATTTGATAAATGTTATTGCGTTTGGTATGATGTAGCAAAGAGAAATATACATCTTTACATCTCCTTTGTAATCGGAAGATGATAGCTTGCAACGAAGTAATTATACAGTTATGCATATAAGTATGCATGTATTATATTACAACCATGAGCATAACATATGAAACTAAAGCTACCCACTGGGTTCCTATTTATGTGATTGGTGAGGCCAAGTTATTACATTTCTGTTGCAAGTTATAATAACTTTTTTCTAATGATAGTCCTTAACTAAGGAAACCGAGAAGACGAAACTTATTAACCAAGGTAACGAAGAAAATTATGCTAGATTTTTGTTCAGGCATAATAATTATATTCTCCATGCGAACTTAGATTTTAAATTATTTTCCAGATGCCATTGCCTTAACAAACTTCACTTGAATACACAGCATGTGGGTAACCCCATTCATTGTTTTAAGACGTGTGTACATTCTGTTTTATACAGGTTAAGGCACATACACACGGTTTGTCTAAAATTGTGACTCAAATTCGGAGACATCATAAGAAAACCATATCTTGTGTACAACCTTATTAACTACTAACCACACATCATTTGTTTAATTGTTAAAATTTGCGAGATTTTATGATAGTTTTGCAATAAAAGCACAAGTCCAAAAACCCGGCGTAACATTGGAAAATCAAGCCATTAATTTACAATATTTTTACGTGTGTATGTTACTTTCACATTGTGTGGATGGTTAAGACAATCGTTTTAATACTTTACGTTGATACCTCATAGGAAGGGGTAATAAAGAAGAATGGAGGAGGTTCTAGAGGTAATGTGTATTCGTTATATATTAAAGAATCATTATGACGCACGTGCAATCTCATTTTCAAACAAGATTAGGTTTAATCTTAATTTGGTTGAGGGAGTGAGTAAGGTACTTATCACCGATACCCTAACCCCAAGATTATAACTTACCTTAACTATGGGAAATTGCCATTCTTATCGTTTTATTACTACAAAACCAACTCCTAAACATGATTTGAATTTATAACCATTAATCATTGAAGAATCATGTTCCGTAAAAACAGACTATTGAAAGGTTTAAGCACATGTCCAATTTTCTAGTCTTTTTCTTATTGTTATATACACTGTGTACATGGAAAAGCGGACCTGCGAAAAATATTGGTAACTTTCAATGAAATAGCTTGGTTTTAGTAAATTTCGATATTTTTTCCTGAGCTAGATTTTTTTTTCTGGATAGAATCTCATCCCTATAGAGCTATATATGTTTTTGCACCTAACTGGTGTCATTTCTTTAATTTAAGTGCAGACTTCAACGACAAGTACGGTCATCGGTAATCAGTCTCTTGCTCTGAACGCTCTATGTAACTATTAAAAACCTTATATTGAGTTTATGGAGTTTCATCCGTGGAATTATATTTAATATTACTGATTATGTAGCAAGTTCTGGTTAGCTAAAACGCCAAAGAAATACACATCAAAAGGTGCACTAACAAAATTCAGCCTAAAACAGGCAAATCTACGCAAACCTGAACACAACAACAACAAAGTAATGACCGAAAACGTGCCAAAATATCACAATATACTGAATATAAGGGCTTGAAACACGCACGCAATTATATATAACGACACAATAAATTTCTTAAAAGCACACACCCGGGTTTAATCAGCTCTAGCCAAGAGCTGTGAAAGTTATAGGAATCACACTGTTTGTCAACACTTGGTTTATCAAGACAGACTTACAATCTCAGAATATTAATTTTGTTCCTTTCTCCTCAAATTGCCCCCTTGTTTATCCAGCAAACAAACCAAAAAACACATACACTGATGGCTAAGAAATTGATTTTTTTGTGAATGTGTTTTCTCTTGAACATAGTTTCCTTTAACAAAGAGCTTTTGGCATTGATGTATTTTGCCTGTATTATTGTATTTTGTAATTTAGCTTGAATTTCCTCGAACAAATATGCTTCATAATCATTTTTAACCTCTTGTTGAGGAAAAACAAGCTCTTTATGTCTCGACCCATCGTCGTCAATTTAATACTAAGATTTAGATTTTGCGTGCAAAACTGCAACAAAATGTTCAACAATAACCACTGCATGAGTTGGATTGGAACATAAGTGTTTTTTGACTATTTGTCATTTAAAATGTTAAAAACCAAGTTTGATTGTTTCAGGTTGTATTTACGAGAAATGTCGCCCTGGATCTATTGAGAAATGTTTGTGCATAAACAGGCATTGGGTGTTAGTCCTAACATGATTAGTATATATTTACACAGGAACAGATCTCAGACGTATGTAGACTGTAGAGCCAGTGTGCTAATTCAGACCAGGACTCTAACCAACAGAGTGCGATTGGTTGGATGATATGTCCTCTATAATATGACAATTTATAATACTTTTAGCTTAATATAAAGATTTTAGTAATGTTAAACACCCAGACAGGCCTATCGCTTACTTTTAAATAGTAAAGATAACATTTTACAATCACAGCAATTAATTTGACCTTAGTATCCAACAATTCGACAAACTATAAACTGTCATGTGTCCGGTAGTAACGGTTGAAGTTTCGCTGAAAAATCGGTAAAATTAGTTTACTCTGTTTTTTTTATCAGCAATGTCTTAACAACCCTATAGCATTCAGAAAAGGAAAACAAATCATTACAACGACACTAAATTGTATATTTGTGAAAATGACTATTCTCCTCATCAAATCATAACATTTAATTTAGGTATTTTAACTTTATGTTCTGTTTTAAACATTGGACATGTACGAGTGACATAAATCATATACTCACTACAAAACATCAAAATCAGAAAATAACATGAAGGTACATACACTCTGACATTAAAATTCCTGATTAAGTGCAAGCAATATAGGAAGACGCATTCTAATACACATGGGGATTCTGATACGCTGTCAAACAAGCTAAACATATACTTAGTGCGATTCAAGAGTAACCTTTCACTCTAAAAGCAACTAAATGTGGGAATCTGCAAGACCGCTATTTGTAATAGAATCTGAAAGTGGAAATGAGTTAACATGAGCATCAGCCAACACCTTTGATAGGCCCTAAACCTGACGAAAAGTATTAATAAAAGTTTTCTTTCACACACAAAAACACACACACACAAAATTGAGAGGTTTCTAGTATTTTCTTGATTTTAGTGGAGTTCTTGCAAGTCAAGATGATTAGTCATCAAACAAGTGAAATAACTAGCAAAACTAAAATTAATTGTCAATGTACTTCTATAACTTCATTATGACTGACTTTACAACATCAACTTAGAAAAAAATAGGATTAAATATCACCAATTTGCAAATGTTATCCTTGAAGATGAAAATCTTCTGCGTTAAAATGTCAACTTTCTAAATAAATTTTCCAGAAATTTAACTGTCGCACAAGCTCTTTACCAAGAAGATCCACATTTACGCATGCTTTTTCCTTTTACACGAATCTGACCCTGCTTTCTCATTTGTAGTATTATATTCCAATGAGTCAGCATAAGTTAATTAGACAGCATCTTGCTGATCATCTTGAGTTATTACGTACAATTGTTTATGACATTAATGTAAAACTGCTTTCCGTTACCAGCTGTGTGAGATCAGGTGGTTTCAAGCCAGTGCACGTTAACCTCAATGTTGGATTTGTCATTTTCTGCTGCTTGTCTTTTCTGATGAGAGTTATTTTAGATATAGTAGAAATACAACGATTCTATACCGTATTGATTGTTAAAACGAATAACTCCAGTAAATAATAATATAACAAATTTGAATTCCCGACTTACAGAAGTCTTAAAATGCAAAATCTTGGTTTACATATATATTGACTTTTGTTTCTAGCGATACTCTTGTGGTAAATATAAAAAACGTCCCCGGGATTCCACAGATCAACTGACAATTGTGTCCAACCTTCACCTTTGTAATAGTAAAGCAGCTCAAAGCAGGAAATTACGCGAGCAATAGTTCTGCTCGGCCTGAATATCAACGAGATCTTAATCGATTTCTTTGATTGTATAAACAAAATGTCAATTATCATGCAGAATGAATTGGATTGCGGCGCTTTTATATCTAACCGACTCCATTTTTTGGTGTACCCTATTTTAGTAAGTTATTTCCGTTAACAATCCTCATTGATTTTGTGGATTGGTATTGTCTTCTAATTTGTTTAACACAAAATTTATCATCGTTTAATTTATTTTTGTTTTTGTTTTTAGCATCAACTTCTACAGTCACGAATTTTATCACTTGCGATTTCAGTAATATAATCGTTAATTGCACTGTTAACTCTTTTTTTGTTATTGAATTTCAACACAATATAAAGATTAATATTAATATGAAAAGCCAAGTTTGTACTTCACACAAAACTATAACACTTATATATGACAAACATAAGCAGTAAAAGAAAACACACACAAGATCGTACGTGGTTCTAATTTTGTATAGCAAATTATTAATGCTTTAACTGGAAACAAAGAGTATTTTAATATATATTACTCATCGGGTTTAACCTAAAATGATTGAACACAAATTAAACAGTATTAAAGACGATTATAACTTCGAGTACTTACGTTACCATTCCAACTGAGCAAATTTGTAAACTATTGCATAAATTTTCCAACTTAAGTCCCTTTGATCAATTAACTACGTTAAAAATGGTAGTGGTATATCTCCCTTTTTAACGATTAAGCAAATATAAGGGTAGTTTCACGACTGGTTTGCCCGATGTCAGGATAATATGACTGGGTGTGGTATCATGCCAGTTGTTCCCGACACGCTATATAGAGTGAAGGCTGCACTGTATCTGCTTCAAGTGGACACCGTCTCCTGATAATTGGAATACTGTTGGTGAGACGATAAGCCAAATAAGTAAACAAGCAAACAAACAATTAACTACGTAGCTCTAAATGTCTTACCGTTCTTCGGATTTCATAATAATTGAACGTTAACATGATTTCAAACATTTTGGACAACCTTGCGAATCCTATTATCAAGTCGAATTTTACGCATTGAATATTGAACAAACAACAAAGAGATCAATAGTAAACCGTTTTCATCCCAAGCGAAATTATTCTTCTTTGATATGGGAAGCAACAGAGCCAAACCAAAGTTACATATAGTGTGCCACACCAACGATATATTTTTAAATCCCCCCATTTTTCAATTTAATACCTCCCGCCCTGGCAAGTCATATGCATACATTATTTTCCCAGTTTAAGCCTATAAGCAAATCAAACTGAACGAAATATCAGTCCACCAGTTTAAACAATGTTCTTCAATTCATTACATACTTATTGACTTTTAACCTGCAACAGTTTCAAGTTAATTCTATTTTGATCCCAATGTATGCATGCAGGCGGACGCAAAAAGTACTTGCATGACTTACTTTCTGTTTATTTTTACGGCAGTTAATAATGGTACACATTTGTGGTACGAAACAAAAATGATTTGTTGAATCAAAATATGTCAACGACAAGGTACACCATGCAGTATATGACTCGTGTTCAATTTTTTTACATGGAGAATAACTGAATACATTGCCAAGCTCCATTCCAATACATGTCAATGATTACTAAACCCGCGCTGTTTAATTAACCAATTCAATCCATCAAAATACTAATTACTGCTGACGATCCGTTCTTGATAATGTTACGATATTTGATTTATATATTAAATGATTGTTTTGACATTGAGCAAATAAAACACGTAATACATCTGCTGTATGGAACTTCAGTATTTATTTTCATTTATAACCTACATTTTCCAAACTCGTGTGTTTGATAGATGCTTTTGACTTATCTTCGTATGATATTGTCTGTAAAAGCAATGTAACTTAATTGTTTTTCCATGCTAAGTTTAAGACTACAATTGCTTCAAGCAAACATGACATTATTGAAGATTGGTTAATAGCACGACACTTTTTATAAACATAGCATAGAAAACAACCTACAATGAAAGGAGCCGAGTTGATTGGCTTATTACATATGTCTACCCAAATTATTCGCAAGGTGTATTTAATGAAAGTCATCAAGTCAAATTTGAATAATTAAAAGAGTGTACAACTAAGAAGCTTCAACGATTAAACATTTGTTCATTTTACTGATGGAATACATTGTTATCTAGAAAACATATGTATTTAAGCTAGTTTCTCTAAAAAGGCCGAATGAAGCCCGTGTAAACAACAAGGAATCGTATCATTTCAAGCTAACATATTCGAAAAAAGTACTTACCAGTCGTAGATTGAATGTGTCAGGACGGAAATGTGAGCTAATCGAGCGAATTATAGGCGCTCAAAGGCTAGCCATAACTGACAAATATGAATTGAAAAGGAGATACAAACTCGAGAAGATGAATTTGGGCTCTGAACGGTTTATTCTTCCATCTGTAAAAGGGATTTTACCTCCTTGGACATGAATTAGTAACACTTCGATCCTTCACACTTTGCCTTCCCTTGATTGGTCACAGTTCGCCTAAATGAAAGGAAACGAGATTTACGGTTCGCGCCCGTTTGACAAAAGATGTTCACACTACGCCTTTTTTCTTAACATTATTCATGAATGAGAACAGCACTTAAATGGTTTATTTTTAAACTTAAATTATAAATCCACTTGACATGATAAATGCACGGATCATGAAACAGGTTTTTTTTTCTGGCAACGAAATATTATATTACGTTTTAAATATTAAAAATCAATGAACACAATTTAATATCGCGTCTTGAGAACAATATCGTAGTAAATTAAATAATTAAAGTAAAATCTGTTTGACGACCATTTAAAAATATTCACAAGGGAGTGCACGCGTACATAGTTTTAAATGAATAACACATACAATATTCAAATGTAGTAGAACACGTTACGTAGATGTTCAGTTTAATAACATTGCTTATGGACTTATAAAAGATCAATATACATTGCATATAAACCAAGGAATAGTTACCGTTTGTATATTTTTATTCAGGTTAAGATTCTTATCTTGGTTACGACAAGTTTAAAAAAAGAAAAAGTAGATTTGCCAGAAGGATCAACAATGCTTATAATATAATTTCTAGTATATGAAGACGAAAGAAACATGAATACAGTGTGAACGACGTAGATATAGTTAGATATAAACAAAAAATAACATTTGAGGGTAAAGTGTAACTCAACGTCTATCAGAAGGTGACATGTTATTGAGCTAGGGCGTAGTGTGATTTACTTCTAGGCGAAGCGTGGTTAATCAGGACGAGAGATAAGTGTTAAATGGGCAAATATCAGATTGGTCTGAAAACACTGAAATGTCCCCAGTTTGTTGTATATATTTCCTAAATCCGCGCAAAATGCGCATGTGCATTTTGACTGTACTCAAGGGCAGACAACTTAGTAATCTGAAAGGCCAATAACATTGCATTAGTGTTTAATCATCGTGTCTATTACATTACGTTAAGGAATTTTCAAGGATGTTATTCTAACAGCAAAAGCTACGGTAGAAAGTCTATCCCAAATCTTTGCTATTTATTATCTAACTTATTGAGATGTAATTAAACCGAAATTACTTATATATAGACGTCCATCAAATATCACCAAACCATAATAAGGAAGAACACATGATTGCCGTTACATCAACGGCTTGGTTTTCTAGATTGTGTATAAAAGTCAAAAACGAATACAGAGGTGGATAGATAAGAAAACACAATATTGTATCCTGGTATGGAAATCCATCTGCAGTGTTCTGATAAAAAGGAATACATAGTCAATGATCTATTCTGTCGCCAAACGGTTATACAGACACACCCATGTATAACATAATGTTACTGTGTTAATATCATTTTCCCTTTGCGAGGGCATGATCGCACTATTTAAAACCGTAAAGTGTGGTATAATGTTGCCTTTGAATAAATTAAATAATTAACATCTAGAACAGCAATACCAAATAGTTAAACAATTATATTGTGCAGATAAATAAAAAATAAAGCAAAGTGTGTACACTATTATAAAACGGCTTAAAATTTATGTTCATATTGTTCAAATTGTTACCTTTCTGTACTCTGTCACATTAAATGATGAACTCTATTGTATTAATGTTTTATGAACAAATTAACCCTCGATGGAGTTAAGATTTAATTTTGTATTTGTATCTCCCATTGCATTAGATTTTGAAACAAA
This sequence comes from Sinonovacula constricta, assembly GCA_007844125.1. Classification (NCBI taxonomy): domain Eukaryota; kingdom Metazoa; phylum Mollusca; class Bivalvia; order Cardiida; family Solecurtidae; genus Sinonovacula; species Sinonovacula constricta. The sequence goes on along the minus strand of CM017570.1, from coordinate 36,353,217 downwards.
TTAAAATTTGATTGTCAAAACAAGTTTCTACTTAAAGGAACTAATTAATTGATTAACTTCTGTCTCATCTGGTTTCAAAACTATCTTAATTAATCTTTTATTCAAGGGGTCTCATGAACTGATTACGTGATTCAGTCCGTTGAAAACTTTCTTGTCTTGCTGAAAATATAATAGATAAAAGCCTACTACGAACACTTTCCTTTTTGTACTCACCGAGTAATCGAAAAGTTTATAAACAATTCAATTGTTTCAATATCACTTCGTTTCATGGTTAAACACATTCAATTTTCCTCCTCACTGTAACAAAGATAAGTGAGTTATTGCCGGCTGGGTGAATTCGTTTTCTGTTATTAAGTTTTGCTGACTATTGTTACTTCTGTCACAAGTTCAGACATTGTAAGACAATGAAAACTTAACTAGTGTTCCTGTACAGAAATTGATACTTATAAATTATTTAACAAAGATAGTACGTTTTACATTTTTGATGCTTTTTTAAAGAAAAAATCTGTAGGCACTGGAAAACAAAGCAGTTAGCTTACATTTATTTATCTTCGGTTAGAAATTAGTGCATTCGAAGTTGGTCTTCGCGCCTTTTGCATACAGTACACATATATTTCAGAAAGACGTCGGACAGTCCACCGCCAGTTGTCAACATGTAAGGAATACTCCACTGCTTTGTTTGTCCAATGTGTAGTCTGAGCCTTTGTCTTTGCTAAATTTAGGATTCTCTTTCTTAATTGCTTAATTGTTGGTCTTCTGAATTGTATATTTTTTTATAAACTATAAATAAATAATAACTTTTTAAATAACAGTTATTGCAAACGAATTAAATGCATTTAAAAAAAATGTCAGAGATCCTCTACACAGTATCTACAGGCACATGTGTGTCTCAAAGTCCATGTAGGAATAAACAAGTTGTTAGTATTCTGTTTGTATTAATTGTATTGATTACCATTATATTAGAAAATTCTAGTAATTGTCTTTTGTAAAGTTTATAACATTATAATGCAACTTGTATTTAATGATACTGTTATCATGTCTTACGAGGCATTAAAGTCAGTTGGTATAGCGATTGCTACTTGTAAGTGTCGAGGACCCTGGTTGTTATGTTATAATTTTACTCTAATTAGCATGTACGTTTGCATTGTAATACAATGGATCTGTGTTTTAATAAATATCACTACATATTACGGGAAGTTCTGAGAATTGTTTTATAGGACACGTTGTAGTCGGGTTATAGTAAATATAAATATATACGCATTTATTTCAGTATCGGAAAAGATCATCATCATACACACAGAAACTAAAACATAATAAAAATAGTAAATAACCATATAACAAACACCCGGAGCACGCCGACGTCATTTGCAACGTTATGCGACGTTAAAGTCCATCGATCGTCGCATCTTTTCAACGTAGTCACCTGCAATTTCGATGCATTTCCTGTGTCGGCTGATCCACTTATTGTATGTTTCCACGTACCAGCTATCGGTAAAGGACGATACTATAGCTTGCTTATGCTTAACAAGATCGTCAGCTGAGTCAAAGCGTTTTCCACGCAGCTGTGATTTGAGCTCCGTGAACACACGAACGTCCATCGGAGCGAGTTCCGGACTGTATGGAGGGTGCTCTAAGATCTCAAACCCCAAGAGGCTGATCTCTAACTGGGTCGATTCCGCTCTGTGGGCCGGCGCATTGTCTTGATGAAGTATGATGCGGTCATGGTGCATGTGGGGGCGCTTCTTCCGTATCGCGTTAACGAGATTCCGCCTCAGAACCTGTAAAAAATGCATGCGATTAAAAAATTGATTTGCATTTATCTTACTCAAAACTTTTATATCTTAAATGTTTAATTTTATAAATATTATGTTTATAATATTATATGTTTATCAATAAATATGTTTTAAAATATATTACAATTAGAAATGTATACTTTAAGTTACCTTTGAATAGTAAGCCGCCGTGACAGTTTGACCATCCGGAACTCTGTGTTGCAGAATCATCCCGTGCCGGTCCATTTAGAAAATAAACATGTGTTTTCCCGCACTTTTCTGCTCCCGGGCTTTCTTTGGGGGAGGTGTACGCGGGGTTTTCTATACCGATGACATAGTCTTAGTCTCTGGATCAAAGTGGTGGAGCCAAGTTTCGTCAGTTGTTATTATTCTGTCTAAGAACTCATCACCTTCGGCGTCATAGCGTGATAGAAATGCCTGAGAGCATCGCACCCGACAATCCTTTTCATTGTCCTTTAGCAACCGTGGTACCCAACGTGCACTCACTTAATACATACCGAGCTCTTTTTTAAGTATTTCGTGTACAGTAGAAACTGATACGCAAAGTTCATCTGCAATAGCTTTAACTGTCGTTCTTCTGTCGCAATTTACCATGTATTTTACCGAGTCCTTAATTGAACATGCAACAACAGACTGCTGACCGCATCTAGGATCGTCCTCAATCGAGTTTCTTCCTTCTTTAAAACGAGCATGCCATCTATACACTGTAGCCGGACTGCATTTCTTGTATTTTCCTGTAGAATTGATCATTTTCAGTGTTTCTGTGGGAGACTTTTCCAGCGCAACACAGAAATTCACGATGCTTCGCAATTCAACGTCACCTATCGACGTCATGTTGTTTACTCAGTGGCTCTGGGCAACAACTTTAAAACAATGTTGATCCGTTGAGAATTTAGATAACGTTATGATATTTAAAGGAAATGACGTCATGACGTTCCGCTGCTGACCAGCGTTTTCGCGCATTTTTTACGTTATCAAAATTACGAAATATGATTAGTGTAGCGCGTTATACCTTTCTTTAGAGTCGGACTGCTCCGGTGCAGCGTTATAGTGTTGCTATGGTTACTGCTATTTCCGGCTATTGTTGTCTGATTTTATTCAATTTTTAGGAATAGTTCCGTGATATGCTAATCTTAGTATGTGCCAAATATTACGTATTAGAAACAAAAAATATAGGAGATACTATCTCCGTAATTTTCCTCAATTATGTTCCCAATAAATCTATGCTAATCTGCTGCCTGAAAGCGTGCATTTATCTTTTTCAATAACTGAGTTTCATTTTGTAAAGTTCTCGTAAACTGTTTTATTTTAAACATTTGGATTGACTTAAGCGCCAGGAACTTGAATTAGGGCTGAAGACTCCGTGACTCAGTAAGCATTGAAAGAACGATTCCTTAATTGGTACATATTTCAGAAATCGCAATATCAATGATTAAAACATAATTTTATATGTGGTCTATATGATGCATACAAGCATATTAAAATGATTAAGACAATAACGTGCTATGGGATGTGGGTCAAGTATGTCATTGAAATGCTTTAAACAGTTATGTTATGGAAGGATCACAGCCGCTTCTTTTAAGAATATGCAGAACGAATTAGCACATCGTACACCACCATCAACATTATGGACTGTCTTCATCATGTGTGAAACCAATACGTAGGAAAAAACGAAGCAATGTGCCTATGGACTAACATTATATGCATTTATAGCACCTCCTCAGACTCTTAAAGTAACCCAGCCGATCCATTTGCCTAACTAACCTTTGTAAGAATTTGTGTTTTTCTCTATTTATGAACTTTATTCGCTCAAATTATACATTCAATTTATGTTCTTCTTAGATTACACTTTAGAACACTAACTGATTTGTTGTGGACCATATAGAAAGCGATTATCAATAGTACGAGCGAATAATTACGAGTAATCATATGACGGTACAGGACGTGTATATATCTAATAGGGATATATTTACCTCAAATGTCCACATCAAAAGCGCTTCGAGGTGCACAGATTGCACACGACTCAGTTTTATAAATGTTTTGCATTCTTTAATAAATGTCTTTCCTTTTAACGTCACTAGTTGTTAAAGCAAGACAAACAATATCAGCTGGTGACGATTTTGTAAACAGTCGAAATAGTAAGAAAGTATGTTCTGCGTGGTTGGATAATTTTTATCAAAATCTATATTTTATGAATACTATATTTGATAAAATATATTTTTGTAGTAGTTTATACTTTTTATCTCTTTTAAAATGATATTTCATTTTTTCGCTAGCCGATTTGCCATTCAAAATTAGTTTCGGATTTTGAGTTTGTATTCATATAAAAATACAAATATTTCAGCTGTGTGCTTTACAGTTATATCAAGGGCGAAGGACTTAGTGCGACAAGGTTGTTTTAGACGATCTGCAATGATCTGGTTATACTTAACAAGACATTTGCCACAAAAAACAACAACAAAAAAAAAAAAAAAAAAAAAAAAAAAAACAACATTGAACGTCGTTATTATGATTGTATCGGTGTCACTGTTATGTATTTCTAAAAACTAACAAAAGAAACAGCCATCTATCTGGCAAAATGCGATGGATACTTTACGTACTTGACACTTTGCAGCCGATTTGTTGTTTAATTTGATTGTTTTGTGTGCTAAGTTTGAATAAGTCTTATACACATTATTCTGAATGAACAGTTAAAATTCTAAAAATAGTCAACTTTATTTTAACTGCAATTATTGCTTACCAGTTCTATACTTTATATTAGACGTACGCTGTTTCAGATCATTAATATATTCACTGGGCTTCTATAGGCAAGAGCTGCAAGGTTTTTTGTTATCTCTTTATACCTTGATCGATAGTACCTTGATCAAGTACTTACTTTATATTCTTGCTAAATCCCCCTTTTGCTATGTTGTTTGCATAATGGTATCATCCTGCCTCTATTGGATAAGTATAGTATATAGGGAATTGGCAAAAAAATATATGACAAGGTCCTAGTTTCTTTTATAAGTAATCTGCTATGGTAAAAAGATTGTTAAAAAGCAGTGGCTAGAAAAGCTAATCCATGATGCATTGAAGTAATTAATACGATCGTTGTTTTTCTAATCAAGACTAGAAAACATTATCATACAATTAAAAGGCTTTTCCTGATAATCATTTTAATACATTAGTTAAAGGTTTTTTCATTTATTGGATTATAACTATTTTTCAGAAGTGTGGCTGATATAAAATTTGTTATGAGATCTTACATAGACAAACAAAGTATATCAACATTATTTAAGTTCTAATGCTGTTTTAAATGCAATTCTAATTTGTTTACTTATTTCAATGACGCTACCAAAATAAAGATCATTTTTGGGTGGTGGTAAGGTTTGTTAAAATTAATCACAAATTCTAATTTGTTTACTTATTTCAATGACGCTACCAAAATAAAGATCATTTTTGGGTGGTGGTAAGGTTTGTTAAAATTAATCACAAATTCTAACTTGTTTACTTATTTCAATGACGCTACCAAAATAAAGATCATTTTTGGGTGGTGGTAAAATTTGTTAAAATAAATCACAAATCACTTAAAAATATAACTATCTGGTAGACACTATGGCTTTTAAAGGTAAATAATTAACATGCAATCAAGTTAAAGTAAACTTTATTTTGAGGGATGGTGTCGATGTATTTAACATTAACATTAAATAAGAAAAACAACAATCTCAAAGTAAATGTATTTCAAATGAATCCTCTTTCAAATAACCCTGTAAAATATAATATCCCAGCGTAAGTTCAGATTTACTATAACAATTAATAAAAATGTTAATGTTTAATCTTTTGCAGTTACATAGATATTCAAGGCGAGTGTATAATATCACCGCTGTACTAGAACAAATACTTTGCTGTTCAGTTTATTTAGGTAAAGGGATATAAATAATGTATGCAAATAGTATTTCGTCACAAACTCGACATAATGAACAATAATAAGTTGTACTGAAAATTATTTACCCATTTAACAATAGGTTCCACTGAAAGAATTAATACATATGCTATATATTGGATATGAGATCAGGAGATCCCAACCCGAAAGTGAACTATTCTGACGGTAAAGAGCTTTTGGAAATATTATATGGCATCAAAGTTGAACACATGTTTCTTCTGAACTCATTATTTGAGAAAATCTTTCACGAGACACAAGAAATGATATTATGTTACTTAATAAGTAATAAGATAAGCAAAAGACAATACCAGTCGCACTTGCTTTCAATATTTAGACCGCATGACTTTTACCTATGACTTTTCGTTCTATAACATTAATAATAATAAAGTTAGCTTATTTCCACTTTCACATATGCACATAAACATATTCACTCTAACCGTCGTTACTTCACAAAACTTATTGTGTCCATTCCTAAATGGAGAACAGTAATTATTCTGCATTAAGGAGACATGATGTTTAGACGCAAAGGGTTGGTAGATTGGCTTTGACGAAAGTAACATATTTTAATAGAATGAAGAGTAAACAGTTTTCTGACTGATCGTTTTGTGAACTATAAAATGTAAAATATGTACTGAATTATATAGAAAACGACCTTGGACATATTCATACTACATGCAATATGTTATTGTTGTTCAATCTAGAATTTATTGAAGTGTGTTTATAGTGTAACAATAGAAAGGATACATGAAATACAGTTTAACAGCAAGCTTATACTAACAAAACAAATAACATACTTCACACAATCTTTCTATTTCATTTCAAGTTTTCGTTATATCATTCTTTAGAAAAAGAATCGGCGAAGTGTCGGCTCCAGGAACTGGAGGCCCCGGGTTCGATCCTCGGCCGCGATATCAATGTCGTAAAAAAATATAGTCGTATAACTCCCTTGCTAACGCTGAAGCAAATGTAAGGGTAGTTCTACGACTGGTTGGCCCAATGTCAGGATATTATAACTGAGTGTGTTATCATGCCAGGTTTTCACGGCATGCTATACACAGTGAAGGCAGCACTATATATGCTTCAAAAGGACACCGTCTCCAGATAATCGAAATTCTGTTGGTGGAACGATAAACCCAACAAACAAACTATTAGTAAAAAAAATATTGGTAAGCCAATATTGATTGCACTCGTGATGCAAATTTATGCTAAATGTTTTAATTAAGTAACGTTGCAAGACAGCTATCAGGTTTAGTATACTTATAAAACGTTGCGTTACTCTCTTTGATGAAACACTTTTTGTTGACACTGATTACATTGTTCTTGAGACAATGGCGTCAATAACTTTTTCTTGCAACATCAACTAATACAAGCTGTCGAAAATATGTATTTCTTGACTGTCAAATATGTAACAATCTTAGAAATGATAATATAGATTAAAATGGTTTACTTTGTGAATGCAATATTACGTGTAAGTAATAAAAACGAGTGGATTCTGTATTTTCTATAACTTTTAAAACGCAAGTATTAATTTTAATCTTTGTTTAAGAATATTGTATTATGTGTTTTTCTGTTCTGTATGTTGTTACTTCTGCTAAAACTGTGGTTTAAATTAAATTCATATTATACATTTGTCGTCGTCCATTTAGAACATTCCCCTAGAAGTTGAATTATTTTTATTGATATTCGAGGAAGGCAGTAATCTCCGTTCTGCCGGTCGCTGTTCTACAACAGTCAGAATAAGAAATTGTTTAATAGATCAGGCAGTAAATTCGGTAGAGTAATCCAGCATTGAATATCCTCATTTGAACAATAATCTGGAAATAATTCATTTTACTATTTTCTTAAGTATATAGGCATACACGAAGCCAGAATCTCTTTCGAAAAATCTTAAATTTGGGTACACGCTTACAATCATCAAGTGTGACCATATCATTATAGATACTGTTTTACATTTATGTATACGATTATAGAAAAAAGTGTATTAGTACGTATTGAACCTTAAAATTGATATTGTTTAGATTGTGTTCTTATTTCAGCTTGAGTAAACTATAAGAGAGATTTTGCTTTTACTTATTGTGTTAGATTAAAAACACACTTTAATAACAGTTTTAGTCATATATTTACTAATGCAAAAGTATACCATTTCTTTTGACACAACAGAAAATTACAACAATGTATGATTGGGGGATCAAATGCATTGAAGCAAGCACACTATTTGGAGAAAAGAAATACAATTCATCTTTAAGTCACAGAAATTTATAACAGATAATGATTTTCTTTTCGATAAACTTAAGATACATTGCGCCATTTGTTTATTGTCTTCTCATACGCATTTAGCTATTGGTGATTGAAAATGTGCCCAGACAAATGGCAAGAACAAGCAAAGTAGATTTTTTAAAAATGACTATATATTACTGTAAAATAATGGAAATCCTAACATAACGGCGTTGCATAATAAAAATAAAATAAAAATAAAAAAAAACAACATACTAGTGCATTTAAAAGTTGAACCATTTTCAGTTTCGTAAATTCACAATTTTATTTACAGAACTCACATACAGAATGTCATGGTCAGAGTGTGATAATATGTTACATATGTGATTAATGGACTCATCGTGTGTATAGCCAAATATGTTAATAGCAATCATTAATGCACTTAAACAGGGCATTTTTAATAAATCTAAGCAAACGTGGGCTTATATTCCGAATAATTCTGTAAGATGTCTAATGAGTTTTCATTATTAATGAGTACGTATTCTCCGTTACCAACCATATATTTAGAGAAACAAATGCTTAGCTACATTAGAGTATAACGAAACTTTTACACATAATAAGGAGCTGAAAACTTATTACTTTCTGTTTTAAAAGAACGCTAACAAAGACAAAAAAAGAGTAAAAAGTAACCAAAAATATAAAGTTTAGCATATTATATCGATATCCCCTCACAATGGTTATCTTTAACATTTATACTTGCCTCTGAAATGCTCTATAAGTTACAGAACCGTGCTCCGTGAAACCTCGAGGATGCATGCCAATCAAAGAAAATATCGATCTTCTACTGAAGTCGCAAACGATCTAAAGCAATGGCTGGCCAGGAATGTAAATGACATCATTACTGACGTTTTCGAATTAACACTTTCAAATGTGAACACACAATGCCAATCACTTTTAAGTCCAGTTAATTCCGTGAATAGGCTATTATTTGTTTTTATTTATTTAACCATATTTCCTGAAATGCACCGGCAGGCTGCTGGGCGAGGACAACTCATAATGCATAACAGTATTCCTCTAAAGGAATATTGTGAAAAGTTGCAAAGTTGTGTTTTGAGCAAAAAAGGTATCATATTGTTTTCTTTTATAAATTGCAAATAATAACTCTTATTAGATCCTGACACAATATATAAATACAAAAAAGAAAAAAAAATGTATCGTTTGATATCGATTAATGTTGATATATGCAAAACTTTTGACAGATAGAATGTGCAAAACCATAATTTGAAAAAGAAGTATTGTGCTCTAACACAACAGGAAAGTACCACACCAGTGGAAAAATATACTCCTCGTATTAGTTGTGCTCTTAAAGTAAATTCCTTGAGTTCGTGACTAATTTTCAACAATACAATGAATCAAATACAAACAAAAAACAAACAATTTATCTATATTATAAGGCCCCAACTAGTTATGGAAGAAAAAGTCATTGGACATGCGATAATGTGTCTCATTTTCCGTAACAAATGAGGAAACTTCTACGCTCTCTATAGATTGGGATCCTGGAAAGTTTTATCTGTCGCTATATCAATCACTGACGACATTCAGTGTGTTTATTTGCATTATATTTCACAAAACTCTGTGATGATTGGCTAAAAAAACATGTACCAGAAATACAAGCGAAGGATATTGCGTAAAAATAATAAATATCACTTACTGAATGCCTGCTATATATATATCACATCATTACATAACATATTTCGTTCAAAAACGTTACATAACATCAAATGCGATTAATATATTATAATTATTTTCTAATTTCCAGATCTTGATGTAAGTATGTCCATTTGTGAGAATAGTTTCCAGCATGTGTAACAACAGTATCTGTATTTATTGTGTTAACGATGGACTTGCAACGTTCTAGCAGAGCTGTTCGAATCTACGCATGCTTAAGTTTGTGACCCTGGTTCGTTTTTACACAATTCATTAATATTTTACTAGGTAGATAGTCCGATTGCGATAATTTACGAATTCCAAGTAGAGACATTTACCTCCATTAGGGCCGTCATTTATTTTCCGTCGAGCAAATTATAATTATCACATGAAAATGCTGTTTTGGTAATTTAAAAAGTATAACTTAAAAGTGTAAAACTTACACAACAATATAGTTGGTGGGACTAACCCATTAAACATAAATCTACACAGCAATGGTGTCGTAGTTTTTGAAGATCAGCGCTATCGTTTACCTTGTTTGTCATCCCCAGATAACATGGCCAAAAGCAATGTCTCACTGGTAGGCATGTACATGAAATAATATATTATCCTTATGGGTAGAACTCTGATCTGTGTTCCGTCTATGCAGACAAACCTCGTCAATGGGTGTTAACATCAGTAATATTTAAGTCATATAAAACATATATTTAGTTATCTCCGTTTATTCGATTCATCGATGCAGACCGATTTTGGTTTTGCTGACAATTTCAATCTCGCTTTTGTGAAGGAAGGCCACAGTCATGACTTATCCTGTTGTTTGTAAACTGCCTGACCTTTGCTTGTATCGATTGACAGGAATGTACTGATAGGGTTTAACAACTCCTTTTTGCTTGCTGTTTAATAATGCTTGAAGTCTAAATCATCATTCGACTTCATTATAAAGGATTATTTTCTTCTTATCAATTAAGGAATGGTTTTGGAGCGCATAGAAATGCTTGTGTTATTCATCGAAAGAAACCATTGTGCACTTCTGCTAACAATTCTAAACTTTCGAAACCAAGACATATCCTTATATTTATAGAAAAAGCACTGTTGTCACACATATAGCAAAAAGTCGATTTAACTTTCGATCACATTACGTCACATGTAATCAACACATGCTATATTTTGAATAATTAAAACTTACATTAAAAATGAAATATGCAGTTGCAATTATAACAAAGGATTCACTGAGATGTGTATCGATAACATTGTGGTTTGACATGTGATAAAGCTGCAAAAGCCTTTAACTGATTAGCACGCATGATGTAATAATGATTTTTCTAAAATATTGCCAGTCATAAATAAATTATGAACAGAATTTTGGAATGTAGGTAAATGACAGTCGTTGGAATTTTGAACAAACAACCAATTTTGAAACTAGTATTTATTATTAGTCACCAGATATCGTTTAAATTTGGTAAAATAATACAAAGTTTATTAACGGCAACAATAACAAAAATAAGTTACTGTATGTGCCAAATAAAGTTGTGTCACAGTGTAAATTTTACCTTGCTTATACCTTTCCTTAATTGTGAAATATATATGACGCCATACATAGGCAGAGTATTTTACAGCTGAAATATTACACAGTCATATCCACAATCGGTTCTAACAGCAATCTGCAAAAAGGGCGACCTGCTTACACTTACACAAAACAGATAATATTGTTGTTAAAATGGCGACTATTGCAGAAAAATATTGTCTTTACTGTCTCAGTCTATTACAAAGACAAACTTACAGAAAAAAAAAAAAATATATAGTATACTGCTGGTGTATCTTATTTAAACTTCAACCTCCATGTGTTTGACTTTTTTTTCAAAGTCTCCTCCAAAACTTTTTTTTTTCAGCGAGAAATTGGATAATACCTTTTAAAATATATTTAAGATTAATCACAGATCAATGTTATGTCCCTCTTTTCTCAATAAATGTAACTTAAAGTTGGTATGATATCTCAGACGGAAATGATGCTATATATAATTTAACTTTAGAACGGTTTATAATTGAGACAAAATCAATGTCTATTCTTGTAATTGGCGAGACACGATTTATAGTTGCATTAAACAGGTAGTGGCGGCCCTTTACAACGTGTTTAGCGATTTTTCAAAATAAACCTTTAAGCATATGCCGACTTAGAACACAGGAAATTGGCGGAACATTTCCTAAAGCGAATGAATGATATAAATAACAGGTTTTAAGCAATGAAGCAGAGGACGTTCTTACCTAACGTACAACCGCACAAAATTTCGTTGTTACTTAACTTGTCTGTACTGAAATAATTTTTTATCGGGCACTTCTTGAACAAATCACTCATGACCATTTCCCGTCCAGCACTACAGCCCTCAACTCATAGTATTGACTTGGTTTAAAATGGCGAACAATTAATGATGCGCAGCCTTTAGTTGATGTCATTTGTAAAATGAAGCAGATGGATGGAGTCTGATTTAGGTGAACGTATTCCAGAAGAAGTTTTATTTGAAGAACTGAACTGAAGAGTTCTATAACTGATATTTTGAATTAAACTATGTTATTAAAACGTCTGGAAGTATGTAAGATTAAATACAATCTGCTAACATATTCGATATGCAATAATATCCGCATTTTATTTGTTATTATTAATATAAGAATATAATTGAAGAATATGATAAAGTTAAATAAATAAACTAAAGTAGATTAGAATATGATAGGTTTGAAGTTCAATTTACGATGTTTGTTTCTTCTATTAACTACCAACATGTCTACTTTAAGGTTCACTCGTTCATCTGACTTTACAGTTAATCCTCTGGTCTTTGAAAATATTAGCCAATCCCGTACATTTGAACTGATTGTATTGAACAAGTCATTCAGTTATTTGCGCAAAACGAAGGATTTTGTGAAAGACTGAATAAATCAATGTATGCTACATTTTCGTTATTAAACAGAATACCATTACATGCAGCTGGCACAGACTTATGGATTTATTATTGCAAACAAATCATATATCAAATAAGTTAAGATATGAGATTATCCGTACATGCGGAAGAGGGACAATTTACTTCTTGAAATACATATTGTTTGTGTAATTCAGTATTTTGTCAAATACACTTAGCGTTGTAACCTGTTCTGATTCCAAAGCATTTCAGATGATTTCTTTCTAAGCATAACTCATCAATCGACTCAACAGCTATTTCAAAATAGGCTACAGTTTTAAAAGTTCAATCTTTAATAGTGTTGAATACAGGAAACAAGTCACAAGTTGTGTTTTAGTTAAAATCATTGTTATAATCGTTTCCTTTTAGCATGTCACATAATAGCTGACTGTTTTAGCAATTGAAGCATTTAAATAATCAACTGTCACTGCCATTTGACAGTGCAAAAAATATATAACTACAAAATATGAGTGTACTGGTTAATTACCTCTAAAAATAAATTCGTCACAAGGTCAAAGATCCAGAGTCAATTCAAGCTAAATATTAAGGGCTAAACGTGTAATGGCATACACTGTAAAATAATGTGTAATATAATATTTATGAATTAATGTATTTTAAAGGTGGTATTTGACCGATAGACTGGTTGACTGACTGAAATGCAAGTAAAGCATAACATCAAACTTGTTATTGGAAAAAAGGTATTTCCTATCAAAGCTATGTGAAGCTTAACACCCCGTTTTTGAATCACAAAAAAAAATCTATCTGAGCCATGCTGCATAGAAAGACATTTGTTCAACTAAGAAAACCACGTGGCTACTTTCTTTTCAAAGTACGTTTCATGATCATCGGGCAAGTCAGCTCTGAGCTAGATATCTTTTTTGTAACTGAAATCCCTATACTGTTTATTTATGGGTTCGGAAATCGCGGGCATACAAATGGACATATTTCACGATATGTAACCTGTAATATTATAAATTACGTTTTACATAATGAAGGTAAATGTTTATGCAGCAATTATGCACAAGTTCCCCAGAACACGGGTATATGTCTTACATACTTTACATATTTGCAAATTGTCGGACATTAACTTTAAAGTCAAACATTCTTAATCGCAATAAGACTTTATTATCCATTGATTTTAGATCGTTTTGGAGGTTTGTGTGCAAAATTAAGCATATTCTGATAAATAAACAATCCATTTCAGATATAATTGAAATTTTCATATTTATGAAATCTGTCTATATTTTGGGCGTGTATTTTCATTATGAGACATGGTTGAGGTTTATTTTCCATCAAAGATACACAGGAACGAATGCTAAGCTGCATCATATAACATGATATCTGTATACCCATACATTTACATATTTATCTGAACCTTAAATGTCGTCGCGATTTTCCCTTACATTTCTGTTTCAATGCAGTTCATTGACATATGCTCGCTGTCTAATATAGCACAACGGTCTTACTTTTAACTTACAACACACTATCAGACAAAGCATCCATGTTTTAGTGTACTTTTCCCCTTCATACTACATTTTAGATATTTAATGCAATAAAATAATTATTCACGTCGAATTAACTTAAGGATTGTGAAATTGTGAAATGGATCAGCTGTGCATATTTTGCTTGATTATAATGATTATTAATCTTTCATACATATATACTACACTGAATTGGGAATATATATATATATATATATATATATATATATATACCTGAACACACATTTGTATTCGATCTGGTACTCATGCTTTGCTTTGAGCATTTACAAATGTACCTTTACGATTTCTATTTATTTTGGACAATAAGACAGATGCGATATATTTACCAAGTCATTCTTCGTCGTGATGTGGCCACCGATATTGCAAAGTACACTTACCATGTTTTATAGAAAAAAAGGTACTGACACAAACACCATTTTATGAAAATTAAATACATTTAGAAAGGAATGGCTACAGACTTAACCATATATTTCGGAATGAAGATATTGTCAATTAAATACCCAATTAGACTGTACTTTGAAAACAAAGACAACATACTATGTTGCTATAAGTACAAAGAATCCATTATATGTCTGGTTTTCAACTACAACCAAACTGTAGCAAACTTAAACTTAAATTATGTCTAAATGTTTTCCCTTAAGGTTCTTATAACTTCCTCCTTCGTTCAGTTATTTACCTCCTGGTCATATCATTACTGGAGATTTAAACATCATCGATGTCAAAAAGACATGTTATTTACTGCTCAATGTTTTTAAATGTGCCGACTTTAACCTTTGTTGTAAAGAAATAGCAATTAATTTGTTTACCGAGCGCTGGTGAAAAAGAGATAGAAACCATTAATGCAGAAGCACTCAACACTTAGGAGAAGGCTATTTTCAAGATAATAAATAGTCGCATTTGATTCTCCCACAAAGAAAGCTATATATCACTTGCAACACCTAAAACTCCTCAAACATCCTTTCAAAATACACACGATACTGTGTACTTGCATCAACAGAATAATCCTCTGATAACATAACATAACGAATATTTCTGAGTGCAGAGTTAGCGACCTCTTGTTCTTACCAAAGCACTTGAACTGACATATAAACCAAACAAGAACAAACGTCCTTCATTGAACAGTAATTTTAATGCTATTTTAGCGAATGCCAGGTCTAGCACCATCACTTACATTTATCTTAACTTCTTACGTCTTGTATTATCGCAGTAAATAGAAATCAAGATTAAAGAAAATGTGAAACTGTGAATGAAAAATCAGAAATCAACATTTTGGGGTCATTAAAAATCTTAAGAAGTCTTAGACAAGTTTCATAATTCAAACTGTCAATGCTTAGTTCGTATTTTGGTTGTTATGAAAGTAACTTTTTGGCTGTTTGTAAAAGTTGACAAATTCACAGTGTTATATAAGACTGGCAATAATTTCTCATATTGAAAGTAAATGCTCACTATTGATTTCATTCTTGTTTTTAAACTATGTTGACTGTAATTTAACATTATAACCTTTTCCCCAAAGCTACATAGTACAATATTTCAATTCAACGTCACTCTATCTTGACGATATTTCCTTAATTAAGAAAATAATTGATATGGAAAAGCTATTTTCTAGATAATGAGATCCCTATTTCCACTGACAACGGCTTTACTAAAACTAAACGAATTCAACCTTTAATATCCCATACTTTAACGGCGATCTATCTGGTGCTAGCGCCTGTTTATATTTGTATAAAGTTTAAACGGGTTGTACTAAAGACGACGATTTCAAAGCTAGCATCCATTTTATCATTTCACAATAGTTACAAGAAGGTTTAACGTTCCGCGAATTAAGAAATGCTCGGTCAAAATCCTATCACCATATATTGCTTATATTGTTTTAAAATATAAAAACTCTTATAAAGTATATGAGCAAAGATAAATGCAAGCCAAATGTAAAAGTTACAACACATCTGTGATGAGTCATTAGACAAATAAAGCAAACCCAACAGTCGGTAAAAGGAACCTACTGGAGAGTTTAACCAATCGGAACTCCTCGGGTAATTCAGTACTTGGGACAATCATCCCTTTGGATGTATCCGGTGCAATGATACTGAAATCACGATCTTTTTGTTTTATTCCGGAAATCGGAAGAAGAATATGCGTAAAATATAGTTCGCACAAAACAGAAACAAAGCCATCGTTTGACAGCTGCGTGATTGCTGCACTACGTAAATTAAAATTGGATGAATGAAATTTGAAGCCGCCACAAATTAAAATTATACAGGCATTGTACTGTAGTGAGCTTTCATCCGAGTAGCCATCTTTGTTTTGACTTCGGTCACAAAAGTAGTCCCATTTAAGGAAATCTCCGAGGTGATCCGACCACCTACATACATCCGAATGATGATTCGTGAATTATCCGAGGTGTTCCGATTGGTGTTAAACATCGTACTTCCAGAGGGGTCTTCCCAATGCATGTGATTTCAATTTCGCATCTCATGGAGGGTGGTAGAGCGGAATGCTCATCTGAGACGTAATGTCAACCGAGGTGTTAGTAACTCAATAGTGCATTTTCCTTTCTATCACCATCTATGGGAGGTGATATACATGTTTTGAACTTGACATCACACTCAAATCAGCCAATAAATTGTCGTTTTTCAAGAAATTTAAAGTTCCGGAAAAGCTGCAATGAACACGAACTGATACAGACTGGGTTTTAGCTTCACGAGATAACAACAAATGAAACATTGCCGAAGACATTTATATGCCAATTGTATAAAGCAAGGTACAATGAAATGAAAGTGTGTAAAATATGGTAATCAAAACCAAATTGCTAATTGCTTATAAACATGTCTAAAAATAACTGTGCTATATGGCCCAGTTTGGTAATACGTCTTTGTAATGACGATTGTGGCGTTATGGTATACTTTTCAGGTGTAGGATATCAGTAAACAGTTTTTTTAATACATGTAACAATAGTTTATTAAGATGTTTAATGCAAATCTATTTGGTTCAAACTGTCTTTAAAGCGTGCTAAAGATATACTGTTTGGTACAAACTGTAGGGGTATGAGGGTTTTATCTGTTGGTTTTACTTGTTTTTGTCATTTCTTGTATGGATCTGACACAAGTTGCCATTTAATACAAATATTTATTAAACGTATTCAAGAAAAGTGAGTAAGCGAGCCTATGGCGACGTAATGTAAAACATTATTAGACTTTTTCAATGAACATGATTAATGTCAAGTTTGTATATATTAGTTCTTTCGACTAATTCATCCCTTTCAACAACAACAAACTATTCAGACGGCATATACCAGGCACATATTACACACAATATCGCAGTTTATGTACACGTGTGTTCGTTTTTTCTCTTGTTACTTAGCTTCCAGATAAAGTAAAAAGATAACAAATTAAAATGTCATTTATATATATATATATATATATATATATATATATATATATATATATATATATATATATATATATATATATATATATATATATATATATATATATATATATATATATATATATATATATATATATATATATATATATATATATATATATATATATATATAAATTTGTTTTCTACATTAATTTGAATTGAATAGATGTTTTTATCATTGGAAGTCTTAGAACAGCATGATAGTGTTTTCAATTACGCGCATTGAAAATAACATGTTTTGTTTCCGTTATATGACTTAACCCACGTTATACTTTTAAATATATCAATGTGAGTAGAATATAAATAGTGTCCGGTTACGTGTTGGATATTTACTTATCATCTCATCGTTAACTACAACTCCATCAAGCCGTGATTGCTCTAACCTTTTAAGAATAAATGACTGAGGACAACGATATTTCTACCTATTTTCATATTCATTGTCAGTATTCTCTTTATTGTCTCGTAAATATTTTTTCTCTAACGCTCTTCTATACATTTACGATGATACCATTTAAGGATGTTTTTAGGGCATTTTTGAAGATCATGATAAAATACCTATATTAAATATGTTAAGTCAGACATCATTGTCATTTTTCAAACTTACATTTTAATAGATTCACGAAATCCGATGATGAAGCATTTATTTTAAATGATAAATGAAGATATGTCATTTTATATGGAAGATAAGAAAACACAAATCACCAAATTGAAACGAAACAATTACAGGAAAAACGAATTTGTTCTAAAAAGAAGTCAAACTGTTGCGACTTCTGATTAAATGGAATATGCAGATCATACCGAAAACTTTGTTTGTTGACCTATGCGTAAATAATTCCTGTTGTACATGTAAATCATCGAGTTTAGATCTGGCTAAAATTTAAAACATCTTGTTTTAAATAATGTTACAATATATATATATATATATATATATATATATATATATATATATATATATATATATATAGATATATATATATATATATATATATATATATATATATATATATATATATATATATATATATATATATATATATATATATATATATTATATATATATATATGATTATGCATATTATTTTACAGATGTACATTTATGAAAAAGACAGGCTTTAAATAACAAAAATAAATAAACATTCAGCTGTTACATATATTTTTTTATTACACACATACACTTTTAAAAACTCTTAATATTTACTGATTATATTTCTTCCTTACAATTGTTTTATTATGTTGTAAGCTTCGAATTGATTTGTCGTATTTACAAAGGTAGTTATAACGCTGTTCGTAGAAATTGAATAAAAGACATTAAATTGTGGTGATTCAATTGAATTGTACGACACAGTGAAAACATTATTATATTGAAGTAAAGTGACCTAAGCTCCACAGATACAACATTGTTGCCATTCATCGTAACTTTTTACGCGATTGTTTGGTGTTACTGAAGTTTACTTATATTTATATCTTGTTTTGAAACTATATTCAGAAATTGTGTTATTGAAAACAAATATGAGTGATGCAATAACTTGGAGATCCACCAAGCCTTTTTCGAATAAATTATTTAGTCGTAATATAAGTTCAGAGAAAATGACCGTAGCTTACCCAATCGGTTTAACTAATCATTGTCAAGTATATATGCTAAAAGTTTAAAAACGAGTGTTATTATAGTATTATTTTTCAGTGTAGTTTCCAATTTTGGGCAAAAACATATACTGATATCCAGTATGGTATGTTGTTTGCCTTTCTGTTTTAACACATATCACGCCGATAATTACGCTGCACAGTTACATCAATCAATCATCTGTAATTGTCACTTTTGTCGGTAACATAAACTTAAACAATTCTTTCTAATGCCACTTCACGGCAATTAATTTATTGCACGTATCAGCCTATCGTGCCCTGATTTTTCCAATTAAACACTTAATGCGTTAACATCAAAATAACCACTCCTAACGTATTGCACCATCCCATTGTCTATAAATAGCTTTCACTTCCCCGACAAAAGGTCAGCTTTTGTGTAACAGCAGAAAGCGAGAAGGATTATCGATTGATATATGCATTGTAGTGTTAGGTAACACTGTGTAGATCACGCTGACTTTGTGTGATACAGTTGACACGTGTTTGACCTGGGAATATGGCTTCTTTACACATAAATTATCAGCACAAAGGGTGCGGGGAATATTCCGCTGCGGGTTATATATTAACAAAATTTTAAAAAAAAATAAAAAAGGGCCATGCGGGGTTTATTCCAAGGGGGGTTGTATTCCGCAAAACACGGTAAGTACAACAATGAGAAGAAAAAAAATGATGAAAGATTAATATAACAAACGAAAGTCTGCTGTTGTTTTTTATATGTTGATACACAGTTTAACGTGCACGTACAACGTTTTAAAATACTACCAGATAAATAGGTCTATTTCCTTTGAATTATCTCGAAATAAATGTTATTATTATATACAATTAATAAACTGCTATCTTAAACTGAAAATAATATTAATACTATGAATTGGAAGAAATTTAATAAATCGTGATTTTGTTCAGTGATGCTGCAAATAATCACCATATTTCTGTTGCTGTTTTTTGTTGTTTTTGTTTTGTTTTGCATTAACATACTGATTTTTACATCAACACAGCTTTTAAAGTAAGTATCAGCTTTATTATTTGAAGTTCACCTTCATGGTATTATGATATATATATCATCTTCAATGAATTTCGTCTAGCATGGATACGTTCAAATTCAAATTTGGCTGCAGTAAAAATGCATATATACGCCCATAAACCTGAGTCTAAAATATCCAAGCATGCACTATGATAAAGTATTATGTGTATTTTCTATAGTTCCGTAGGGGAATTATTATCTTCCGAGAGTCTCTGAAGGTATATAACATGGTATTTTATGGCATAAAGCAGTTTCCTTGAAAGTCAAATATATCCGAAGACTAATATATTTTACATGTCACATAGTACTTTCACTCGCAAAGAGGCAAATAAAGAATAACATTTGATTTATCAGCGTTTAATAGAACCATATATTTTAAACACAGTGTATGAAAATAAATAGCATATGATAGATTAAATAGAATAAAAACAATAATAATAATAACAATAATAATAATGAAACATATTTATAATAATAAATCTTCAATACATATATAATATATAATATATATATATATATATATATATATATATATATATATATATATATATATATATATATATATATATATATATATATATATATATATATATATATATATATATATATATATATATATATATATATATAGTGCGAGGTTGGAGCGCTCCAAAAACCAGGTTTAAGCACCCCAGTTGGCCCTTTTGCCGACTGACCGTTCCAAGGCGGTAACTGATGGTTTTTCTTTTTGTGTGTTATGTCTCGCCTCTGTGTTTTTTGTCACATTTACATTTACATTGTCTGCCTTGGTCTGCAGGTAGATAAAATTTTAAAGTGAAAATTTTGATAGGACCTTTTCTTATTTACCTATTAATTTAAAGCTGATGGTTACATGGTAACAGTATGTGGAAAAAAATATACCGAACACTCTTCACTCACTTCATTGTCGCAGTCAAATTCAGAGAGTTTAAATACTTCTAATTTTGACATTATTTCCGCCAGGGTTTATCAAAACCTTCAGACAACTCTAAATTGTGTCTTACTAGGCTAGTCAGGTTAAAAGTGCAAACCATCGGCTTAAATACAATACGCTTTGATATTAGATCGGCAAGAAAGGGCGTTTTAATGATATGGCGCAGACATGAGGGTTACTTGTTATTACGTTACTACGTTAGCAATATTGTGACGAACTCATTTGAATAAGGTATTGATATTTTTCAACGATACAACATAATTTCAAAGCCAGAAATATAAAATATAATTAATTGAACTCTATCAAAATATACGGTATCACTTATTATTAATTGATTTTTGACGGGTGATAAATAAGAATACAGCCAGTTAATAGTGAGGTTATGTTTTTTGTCTATTTTCATTTCTTTGAACAAATAATTACATCTCACTGGCTGTTAAAACGTCATACAAAAAAGCAAACCAATTTTTTAATTGGGCAGCTGCGTTTATTTAGATATTGAAGAAAATAATTCCTTCTATATATTTTTCGTTCATATTTCGTTACGACAGATTTGTATTGTGACCGATTTAATACTTTTGCCGAACTTTGTTTCCTTCTTTTATAATATTTCCGATTTTTAGAAAACTCTTACTTAATTTCTATATGTTGAAAATAATTCTACGTACACAGTTGTCAAAACATGAGCTCAAGAAGAGATTACATTTGTACAAGTATAATAGCAAATGCACACAACAAATATCAACTTGTCATTTAAGTGCAGTATGGTCTGCCGACTCTTTCTGCAGAATCCTTATGCAAGAGACACAAGCAATATCTTCCAAGTAAGTACATACTTAACATGTGTTCAAATGCAACTTGCACTCCCTCTTATACTTGAAAAACATTTATAAATCAATCATATATATTACTGTTTACATAACCATTTTACAAACTTCACTTTCATCGTAAAGTATCCAAATGTGTCAAATGTTTTGTTAAATAATAAACATTTCTTTTTTCAGATAATGGTTTTCTTATATCAAAACATCCTTTGATAAATACAGTACAATGTACGAAAATTTCAAATGAGTTTGTTCATTAACAAAACATAAACACATATGTACCTTGCATTTAGACGACCATCTCCACAAACAACACTGCATACTTATCAACATTGACGGAGGAAAAAGTTATACCAGAAAATAATTCATGTTCTTGTATTGTTCATTCTGCTGTTGTCATTTATCATACATCGACTTGAAAAGTAATTTGTTGGCTACCTTCACATCAAAAATAACTAAATTATACTTGATTTATAACATTTCAACATTTGCTTAAACAGAAAGAGGAGAAAATTTAATATCCGTTTTTCTACATTTCATGATTTATTAGTTCTCTTTTACCCCTTTGTGTCATGCCGTTTCCGTCTTGTTAATTAAACAACGGCGTTCAAGACTGAGTTATCTTGAGAAATCTAGTGCATGCTTACCTATTAAACGTTCAGTCCTACCTATTACTGTCTTTTACAAGGAAGTGGATCCGAATATATGACACTGATGTGACTAAATATTATTGGTTTCATTACTGAGGACGTGTAGGTGTTCTTTAACAATTTCCTCTTCTTCCACATTTGCTTTCTCTCTTTTCTTTTTTATAATATGTATGAATGTTAAGCTTTTGATTGTATGGATACGTGTCCTGCAATAATCAAATTGTGTTTTAATTGTTTATCTTACATTTATTAACATATATATATGCATATTGCAGATTTTCAAAAACAGAAAAAGACGCATTTTTTCTGTAAAAACAACTAGATTGAGACAACATGTGTCCAAAAGTATTAATTAATTTTTTAAACAAAACATATTTTGATACTGATCCATTTTTTTCATTCAAGGCATAAAAATACACGTGAACACATTAAATAAAGGATTAACTTATTAACTTAAATATGATCCTACATATTAAACGAAACTATGAAAAGGCTTCCAACTTTTACTGTTTGTTATTGCTATGATAACATTTTGGTTACATTAATCTGATACGGCTTCATTTATTAAATCCCACATCACTTGTGTTTATTGATTAAAACTTAACTAAAACACTTAGATTTGAACAGTTGAGGATTGGGCAAAAATAATATCAAATTATAGGCGACAAATTAAACGGTTTGAGTGATTAAATCCGACAGTATTACGTAACCGAAGGTATATCACTCATAGTATTGAAAATATTGTACTTATATGAGTCAGACATTAACATGACATAACGTAACATAAAAAGCGTATTTTTTTCAAGTTTTATTTTTAAAATAGACTTGACATTTGTGCTTAGGTTTCGTTGAACAGTTTAATTTTATCGGAAATGTTAAAAACACTACCGTTTTTCATTAACTGTTTAACTGTTTCATTAACCGTTTTTGCAAGCAGTGAAAGAAAAGGTATCTATTAGAAACAAATCAACAATATAAAAGCACTGGGTAAGCGAACAGTTGCTCTCGTGGTCAGCCTTTGTGTGATGAATCATTGGAATAAAGAATTAAAGATAAGCGCGTATAATGTAGCCACTCACGAAAACGGCGAACATAAATATCAAAATATATATAGAATAACAATTAAAGAAAAGACAATGTCTCCATGTTAAAGTTTGGCGACATCTTCTGTTAATTTAAAAAAAAATAAAAAACGTCAGACTAAGATTAAAAATAACTCAAGCTACCTATCATCTTTGGCTTCAAAAGGAGGACTAAATTCCGCAATTAAGCCTGGTTAATTACTTTGACTAGGTTAACAATACCTTAAAGATTTTTTTTTTCACTTGAGAAGAACAAGCAATCTGCAAAGATGTCTTTGTATTTAATTATTTTAAATAAAAATACATTTAAAAGTTATATAGGGAAACGAAAACATGAATATGATTTAAGAAGCCCTTTTAAAATAAGGTATAATTATTTTGTGTATGGAATGTTTCAGTCTACGTCGTCCTCAACAAAAATGTTAGACATTGTAATGAAGTTATGAAAACAAAGGGAACATTAAGCGTCGTTTTAACTATGTATTCTGGCTCGGTAATTGTTTCTGTACATTACTACATAAAATGCTTTCTTTGCAGCAACTTTCTTACATTAACTGCCCTATGTATTTGATAGATTGGACGGTGTAGCAAGTCTCGCCATCCATTGTCACGTCTGTTTATCGTCTTGGTCACATTTCAAGTGCTGTTTTAATCTTTTTAGTGCTGTTTCTGAAATATTTTTTTTCAATAATTAAAAATTTGTCCTGGTCTAAATATGACAAAAAACAACAACATCAACAACAAATACATTGATTTCACTTAACACTATTTTTGTTTTTGTGCCCCTATAGCAATTGCCACATGCAGTTAAAAGTAAAGTAAAATATCAATAAATGACAAAATAAAATGTGAACTAAAATTTTTGAAGCACGTGTTTGCCCAGCACTCGCACAATGTTATACTTGCTGTTAAAAATAATAGTGGTTCCTTAATTCCTAAAGCAGCCATCTTACTGCGTTGTACACTATTATTTGACTTTTATAAGCCCCACCATGCTGAAGGAACAAACTACAAAATGAATGAGGAATACATGTGTTATGCTATCTTCACATATGACAATGCATGTAAAGAGGTTTAAATGCGTATAAACAGTTATTTAGATGAAGATATATGTTGACTGACAAAGAAGTAGTGAGAAGCTAAGCTATCAAACATGAAACAACTATTACATTGCATCAAAAGTACCTAGGCGGTTTTGAATACGCATTTTATACCAAACGTGCTATAGACAACTGCAGTATCAGCTTAGAATGCATCGTATCAGACGTTTCACATTTTCTGCACAAGAAAAATGTTGTTTTTTTATAAAGTCTTATTACATTCTCCTAACGCTGCATATTTCAATTAATATATATTCCTTTGAAACCAAATATATTCAGTAGTTCTTTTTAATATTGTCAAGCATGTTAGAGATTCCAACACAGAAAACACTTCCGTTTTAAGTCAAAGACCTAGCACTAGTAGACGATAGATCTATGCATTTATGATTTTAGGGCAACAATTGTATGAACCTGATACTGTTGTAATAACTGAAACAAAACACAATATACAACTAAAATAATTGTTATGTGACAGTATGATACAATTCACATTTTGTTTCTTTACGATCATTACGATAGGTTATGATGGATAAATAGAAATGCGGTACATTACTTTACGATACTATGAACTAATCAGGATGTGTACAGAACGATGTTCCTTTCAAGATGCGGTTTGTTATACTACGTTACGATATGCTTATAACGATACATAGTATACTATGTTACGGTGTAATTATGACAAAAATACTTTCAATACACGTAGCTTTGGACAATGGTACAGTGCCATAACTGTATCTTTTAGATTGCTGTGTAAAAACTTACATTTCCAACTTTTACAAGAATAAAGGCAATAAATGCTTTTGCTCTTAGCAAAAGGTTAATAAACCATTAAGCCTACTTAAACATTGAAATAGTAATTTGCTGTCCACCGACCACAGTCTCAGTCATGTCCGTCAGGCTTAATTTTCACAAACAGTGAGGTTGCTGTGTAAAGGCCTACAAATTAACATATATAAGAATAAATCTTTAATTTACCACCAACCGACTACCGGCAATGCCCCTCAGACTTAATCATTATATGGAAAAGGAAACAACATCTTTGAGAGCTTAATGCTACTTTCCAGTCTGGATAAGAACTTTTATGTACGCAGATCTTCCAGCTGCCCTGCGATGACTCTGGCCGAATAGCCTCTCACCGTGGGTCTGAGTTCCGTTCGGGGCGAAGGGCTTAATGTGAAAGTCTCTCAGCAAGCTGATTTGCGGTGCGCCGGTGGTTCAACCCAGAAATTTGTCGAGGGTCTTCCCCACTAAAGTAGCTGGATGTCGCGATAATGATCATAATTGGTCGCTGCCATGATTTTCAAACAAGCAAACAACACCATCAGCAACAACAAAAACATGCCAACAAAATATATCAAAAAAGCAAAGCCTTTAATTCATCTTAAGAATTGTATTGCGCAAATGCCACCACTCCAAGCAAATTAATTGCGATGTTTGCAGGAAAGAGCATGTAAAATAGAAAACAAAATATACTACCACAAGAAATACTCACACTAACTGTGAAATTAATGCACAGAAGAACATAACGAGGCTCTATATTGCCATCCAGAAAGGGTGAGAAATCTCTACAACATAGCATCGACCAGAAATGTACATTGTTAAAAATAATAGAACTGCCAAGCGTGTGGAAGCGAAGTCTCCCTGTCTTTGAAATATAAACATCGGAGACGGTGGCGATTAAAGATGTCAATATCTCAGTATTTACTTGTTCTATTTAGTTAACGGAAATTAGTTTGTACTTTTTACACGGTGATAATTTTAAATTTAATTTGATTTACTGATTCCACTTCAAACAATAGGAACAACTGCAAATATTTACTAATTTAATTAAATGTTTATTTCTTGCAATCCAGGGACCTTGAACTAAGCTTATTTCACGTGTGTTTGTGGTAATGCGTTATGTTCATTTGACATAACTGTAAAATGTTGTGTTTTAAATTGTTTCGATAAGATTGAGCGCTTAAATTAAATTAACGTTAAAAGAAGATATACTTAACTTATTTTGATATTTTGAGGTGTTGTGCTATTCGTTCTTTCCAATTAAGTTAAGGTGCTGATTCTAATTTAGTGTTAATATAAGTTGAAATAAGCCTGATTCATCTAAAAGATTCGCAATTATGAACAATAGGCGTTTAGTAAAAATCCCAATAAAAGAAAATATATGTGCTAACTATGTTTATGTTTTTAGTTTTATTTATAATATATTACACCTTTTTATATTTTAAGGATGTATATCTTCAACTTGATAAACGTTCTATATGCATATTTGCAATTGCAAATATTTCACCATTGTGGTGTCTCTTTAAACGTAGCTTCTAATTATATTGTGATATAATACCGGCGGCACGTCTGAAGGCGGGTGCATTGAAAATAAAATTAATTGAAAAATCAATGGAAAATAAGAAAAGGTCATTTAAGAATGACAATAAATATTTAATTATGATTACCTCTAGAAATGTAAATGCAAACGTGACAAAACTCAGGGATGAGACATTACACAGTTAAAGAAAACAACAAAAACAACAAACACCAGATAAAGTCTTGGTACGGTTAGTCAGCAGAATGACCGCCTTAGGTGTTTAAACCCGGTTTGTGGAGAGCAGGAAGCTCGCGGTTTTTTAAGGATTTTCTCACAAAAACAAACTGTGTAAATAAAACTATCGATTCAAAATGAGACAATAAACAGCATTTACTTATATCGGAAGTCAAACTGGTTAAAGGGCAAACTAACGCTTTTTATAATAAACTGTCAACATAATGTACAATATTAAGAGGAGATTAAAGCTTTGGCCACAAATCTAAATCACAAATTTCCAGACACTTGATGACTAAACTTTCTGACAGAACCAGGTCTCACCTGGGATTTTGCTTCAGCTCAAATATTTATACCATTATATAATACTTCTTACTGGGACATAATGTAATTGATCTGATGAATTTTGTTTGTGTTTTGGAAATAAATCCTTATTGCGACATCCCGCTTTTTGATGTTGGTGGAGAAAGAACCCAGACAACTGTGTTGGTAGAACCTACGAAGCATGGCAAGTTATCCTTCCACACTTCAAGTCCTTCGCCCAAAACAAGACTCGAACCCATATGGCGAGAGGCTAAGCAGTCAGAGAAGTTACAAATCACGGGCTCTACCACTTGGTCATAGGCTCCCTTCGTTCAGATTAATTTTACTTAAATATGTTTACACACATTTACAATTACTGATAAAACAATATAATCTTAAATTATAATACAAAAGAGATTCTATATTATACTTAATAAAAAGGAAGGCTGGCGAATTGTTATCTTGCAATTATATATGTAATTCTTGACAAATGCGTATAATTGTATAACTTTGTCATATTGTCTTGTTCATATGTTATTATCGTTTAAGATGTTAAGATGCATAAAATGAGCATTCCATATATTGAACAGGAATTGTAGAATCGTATTTGAACATTTATAGAAAATAAAAAAAAAACACATTATAACTAGCCTTTGAAATGGCAGAAAGAAATATTCACTTATATTAATTCATGCAATTATTAAACACGTGTTGCTTGTATTGCATTAATATAGTAATTTAATTCATATCCAGTTTGTATCTATGCAAGTGTTTAATTTCGTGATAATTTAACATATGTGTTGCCATGAAATACCTCGTTTGTGAGCCAGATTATTGAATTAAAGGTATATTAATTTCTTCGTTTGTGTATGATTTAAAGTAAGATAGAAAATTTAATTAAATATAAAATCTTCTTTTTCTTGTTTCGATTATTATGTTATGTAGGTGAGAAGCGTCAACGTGTTCATGTGTTGCTTTTGTTTTACTCTTAAGTGAAAATTAATATATCAACATTTGTGTTTGCTATGGTTGTTGTTCTTATTACTTATTTTAGAATCAGGTGTTTAAATATTAAACGTCGCTGGTCCTTTCAACTCGAAAATTTAACAACCAATCAATTAAATAATTTAACAACGGTTTCTATTTTCAAAAGTTACAGTTTGGCACTATACGCTAACTATAGCATATAAAAGGGACGTTAAAGGGGAATATGAAAATTATACATTCTTTACTTCCGCGTGAATAGTTATATGGTACATAATTACTGCAGACATGTTTCCAACCTTTTAAACTTTTAAAAACTTTAAAGATTAAGGAATGCTCACAAAATGATATTATTGTTTGAGAATTTACTAAAAGTTTGAGCCATATTCTTTAAACAAGCATATTACAACTTTTTTCTTTATATTTCTTTTAAGAGTTGTTAACTAAATAATTTCTTTTATTTCGAAAATGGGGGAATACAAAAAACAACATTTGCATTAGTATCTCTCTCGAGATCAGTTTTCTTACATTTTTGGTGTTATATTACATTTATGAGTTGGTTTCTTTATAAACTATTAGAACAGTTTAATCTTCAGGCGAAGATGCATTCTCAGATTTATTTTGAATTTATATATGTTTTATACTTAGTTGGGAATATGACATGAATAAAACGAATGCAAATCAATAAAAGAAAACTAATATATGTTATGTTTTATGTTTTAAACAATATTTTTATCTAAATCATCAAGGAATCCCCCCAAATTCGAGAAATTTAACTTAAAATTGTGCTGGAAATATGCTGTAACAATTGGCTTTCGCGGGTAATAGCATTACTGTATTAAAGGTAAAGCCCTAGTACTTCACTGCAAACATGAATACCAGAAACCGTAACCAACTTTGTTTGGGTTTGCTAAGTTTTTATCTTATATACGTGGAGCGAGGTGGAATAGGTATGAGGTATGTAACACGGCCATTTCTATGACATCTAGTTGTCCGGGTACCTCCGAGTAATGGTGAATTGATGACTTCAACAATAGCCCAAACACAAATTTTAAACGCATCTTATAAAGGGTACAGCGCTTCGGCCCGGGCATTAAAATATAATCAGGTTTGGTTTTCGTGCAAAAAAACATACATAGTATTGGCATCAATCGTTAGGATTTCTATTTTGACTTTTTGCTTTCTGTTACTTTCTTAGTTGATTTACTCAATCTTGAGATTCTACTGAACAGAAGAATGCCATTAAAGTAACAGTGGGTAAAATTTTCTGATTGCTTTTATATATGGAATTCACATTTTCCTTATGCATTTAGTAAATTTAGTGTACACTTATTTGTTACCCAATCCACAACATTTAAACTAAGCTCTTTCCAAAATAAAAAGGGATTGGGGATGCTTTTGCTTGCGAACTACACTTCATTTATATCATATGTAACCCAAATAAATTTGTATCATTACACTTTAAACCACAAAAGCGATTCAGTAATGAACGCATATTACCCAGATATACAAACTAGTAATCCTGTTTATAGAATAGTTAAGACAAGGAATATTGATTTTTCGATTCTCAATTCTAAATCGAAAACAATGTCTTAACGCTTTGCCTAAATATCATCTGAAAAAAAAGAATTCAACGACACGAAATTGTATGAGCTCGTAATATTTAAGACAACATCGCATTTGTACACACTCTTTGGTAACAAAGTTGTTTTTCATACCAAAATGAGAAGCACGAAAATAGTGAATCATTTTTACAGTGACGCTTTTCATCAAATGGCTTACTCGTTGCACCCTGTGGTATTAAGTTAAAAAAAAATAATTTGGGATTTTGAATTTCCCGGCATTTTTGTTTTGCCGATACTGTTCAGCGAAATGTCTATCATTATAGTACAGGGCCACTTATGAGGTGGCCAGGGACTGAACCCGGCCCGTCCAATATACTGACACCAATAATCCATATACTGCATATAGTGAATCTTTGTCGGAAGTAAATGGTATATTAGAAAAAAATGTGTTTTGCATTGTTATTCATCTAAGTCTGTTTTCAATGTACAATAAACCGTTTTTAATGAATTAGACCAAAATTGCATTGAAGGTTTACTCTTTTAAAATGTCAAACTGAGTTCCTGTCGAATCGCGTTCTGTGCCATAACAGAACCTGGGGAGAATCATTTTATATGCTATTCAATATATGTGGAAAGGGGTTGGTTTATCAGTATTTTAATTATCTTGAGACGGTGAAAAGGTGAACCGTGCGCATTACATTTTTGTTTAAATGTTCGTTGTTTTTATTTATATTTAAATAGTTAACAAATTGCTTAATGTATAGCGTAATTTGGTGTTCAAATGACACTTGCACCTTGTCCGTTGTGCCCGAAAACTAAACGTTATGTCAGATTAATATTTTCTAAAGTAATGTCGTTCAGTCAGTTTATGTCAGTTTAGGTAAAATACTCTGTATGACCAATAGCACGTAAATATGCTATGTTAATAAAGGTTGTTGTTGTTGTTGAATGCTATATGTTAGTGCCGGTAATATATTGACCAGCTGTCAAAACTCTTAAGTCTTAAATATTAAGTCTAAATTAAGAAGCGTTCACATTAATTTACGTGATAAAAACAATAACAAACATAGAAATTTATTATCATGGTTTCTATATGACTTGTTTTGGAGAATACTTAAAGAAAAAAGTGTCCGCAGTTAGTGAGAGATAATTGTCCGATCAAAATGGCATATTTGTTGTTCTGAAACTTATCAGATGCAAACAGTAACGTAAGCGCACTTTTGCAACCTACGGCAACAAAAAGTCAATTAAGCCCAGCCAACAAATAAAGCATCTTATGTTTCACTGTCAAAGCGAACACATAAAGATGGATGTCTATGTTTTAATGAAAGATGTGTTGTTGTTGTTTTTTTCATTTCAAGATTATGTAGAACAAACATCTTTCTACTGATTATTTTGCTGATTGAAGAGGGGGTTCAGATATGAATGATGGAATGGGAAATTGCATATATTCTTTGAATGCATGGTTGCATATTCATTCAACATAAATTCATAAAAGTTATCCGCGGCACCTTTGATGTCATATATGAAAGGATCTTATCGTATGTTGTGAAATATCATTCATATTGGATGTCTGATCTCATACAACATCCGAGAAACGATTCAATACTTGTTTAATATAGGACTTTTATACGAGATTTATACAGGACTTTCTGTCGCTCCATATGTCATAATGCATTCATCTAAAAATTCGCGCTCCTATATTTAATATATATATATATATATATATATAGTGTTTGTTCTTTTCTGTTTACACTCAACATCTCACTCTCTCTCTTCCCCCCTCTCTCTCTATCTCTCTCTCTCTTTCTCTCTACTGTACTGTTACAGTAGATCATTGTCATACCCTGCAAAGCTTATTTCATAGATGATGGTTCTTGCTGTAAAGGTTGGTTTAAGATAAGCATCTTTCACCCAGCAAAACGTTCTAGGTTTGAAGTTTTTTTCTAGCGATACTTCAATAACGAAATTGTAGCTAATTCGCACAAATTCCAGCAAAGGTTCTAGTTAATCGAGTTAACTTAGCCTTAAAATTAAATATTGACGAGAATAAAAATTGAGGGAAAAATAGAAGGTAAACTTTTGCTTAAGGCAGATAAAACTGTTGAGAGCTGCCAGTGTCAATTAAATTATTTAAACTATACAATCTTTGTTATCTAATGATCAATGTAGCTGATCTGATAATGTCTCACAATTGAATTCAAAACTGTATGTGAGTATTGTACTTTTTCATTTTTAAATGATAAAATAAAATATATCTGCATTAAATTGTCATTTTTTTCATGGTTACATGGATTGACTTTCTCTGAGCTAATTATACAATATTTAATTTCTAAATGTTCGTTTCGCCATGTGGTGAAATTTTTTCTTGCCGTTATGAGTCGGTAGGTTTTAAGCAAGACAACACTTAAGCAGAACGTTTTGTGGTTCTGGAATCCTCCGTATTTCAGTGACATTTCTTCTAAGGGTTTTATTCGTAAAAAATGTATTTTGGAAAACAAACCATTTAAAAATATGACACTTGGAATGTAATTAACTGTTTATTTGCTCAGAAATGTAAATAGGGAACAACCGTGTGGGCCAAAATGATGGATATTTAGACAAACTAAATAATAAAAAGAGATAAGAGGAAGCAGAATAGGCTAAGCTAGTGCTTTTCTGCAATACATTATGATTTGTGCAAAGCTTTAGCGGCAAAAGTAAAATTTATTACGAAGAGAGCTAGAATAAAATTGTAACAACCAAGAAATGTCTTGCCAATTTCCATTTTGGTTCAAATCTGTAAACGACATTGGTCTCTATTTAAAGAAACCTACAGATAGATTCCGTATGATAGCTAATTCATTTTAAGAAAATATTTTGCTTTACAAATTTGACACGCCCGTTAAAGTGTGACGCTTCAATGAATACCTCAACGGCACCATTTTATAGCATTTAAAAAGTAATTATCTTTTTAAGAATTAACTTCTTTAAACAATGTCGTCAAATTATCCATGCCTGAGCACTTGGCCATTTTTAAGCAACCGGAAGAAAGACATATTAGCCATAGAACCAAGGTAACATTAAGGATATATTTATAAAAAACAACAACTTTGTGTCATAGTCAGCATCTACATTTAACATTTTAAATTTCAGAATTTTACTTCTTTCTATAGACATGTTATCGAATGTTTATATATACAATAAAATACCACACAAAAATTTAGGGGAAAATTAGGTTTTGTTGAATAGGAAAGTTTTTGAATTAAGGAAACTTCGTTTTAAGCTGATTAATGTCATCTAATGAGATGTCTTAAGGGCTTTTTTTTTTCGCGGACAAAGTAATATTTCCAAAAAGTATACCAATGAAGCATTAACTGTATTATATCTGTGTAGCCAGAAAATACATGCATCAAATCAGCAGGCACAGCGACATTATTTATTTTGGAAATGAAAAGTTAATCTATCAATATGCATATTGATATCCAAACTGAAAACTGTTTATAAAAATACATCAAAACAGATTTCAGTTTAATTTCTTTTAAATTCAGATTCAAGGAATGGATTTGTCCATGGTTATTGTATAATTTCCATATGTATAGTGCATTCTTGAAAGCATAGCCATTAAGAATAGCTTTTTCATGACTTCTTTTCTGGCGCCTAGTTGGTCATATATCAGTATTTCTTGTACTTATTATTCTCCTTTACAATGAGGATATTTCAGTAGATATGTAGACGTCATTCTATTTTAACACATATATTTGGAACGATGCAATTCTTGTTAGCTGCCTTTTCTGGTAACGAATATATTTTATGCATTCATTAAGATAAGTGTTTTACATGAACTTTATATGATTTTTCTTTTCTTCTAATTAGAATATAGATACGTAAGTCAAATATATTTTGATTGTATTTTAATTTAATCTATTTTCTCACTGACTCAAATCTGTACCGTGAATCCGTTTTGGAAAAATACATTCAAAAATGTAATCCCAAATAATTTTTGTGAAGCTCATCTTCTGAGATCACTTTGATGCCATGCTTACAGCAACTCCTTTCTTATAACAAGATAAACTGATCCTTTTATTATTGATAATTGTTCTTGGAAATAGCGACACAAGAAGGAAATGGTTTAGACATGTTATAACTTGGAACGGGATCATGGTAATGAAACATCCCAACCTCTCTGTAACATGGTTCTGATACAGATACAGATTCACCTAGTTTTGTAATTGCCAGGAATAGTATAGTTAAATAACATATTTTACAAGATGTTTTTTTTTTTTCCAACTCATGTAACATGTAGACACCGGTTGTTGTATCTAATGTTTCTAATGCTATATTATTCTTGCTATTGAATTTTAGTCACAACTTTCTAAGTATATGTGACATTCGCACCATTTAGTTTTTAAGGTCTATGCAGACTTTGTTTGATTGTATCCATGCACTCAGGACACGACAAACGTTTACATTTAAAACGAAATTAACAACAAAAAGACGTGTTCCCTACCACGTGAGAATTTATAATCATCGTTTTTAGTATGAAGAAGTTAAGCGACTCTGTTACGGATTATCAGTCAGTTTCTCTGATGACATTGTTCAGACTTAATGCGAAAAGCACTGCATAATAGCTGCATAATTTATTACAGCAAATTATTAAAATCATGGTGCGTAATTAGCATTTTAGTTAATGAGGCCCTTGATGCAGTGAACATAAATAATTAACGATACAGTCTCTTGACAGTTTATCCTCGGCTGCTAACTGCACATAGCAGTTTGGTACCAATTTATGAAGCTAAAGAAACTAATTTTATATTTACCAAATGTTTTAAAGTATGTACACCTTGTGGGTTTGAGTTCCGTTCAGTGCGAAGGACTTAATACGAGAATATCTTCCAGCTGACTTGCGGTGCGCCGGTGGTTCTAGCCAGACATGTGTCTGGGGTCTAACTCCACCAAAAGGCTGGACGTTGCTATAATGATCACAAATGATCGCTTCAAGGTATGTCAAAAACAAAGCAAAACATCAAAATATATATTCTTTATAACATTTCAAATTAAGACATGGACCTTTCTTAATGGCACTAAAATTGCCCAAACATAGATGCATGAGCCCGATATTTGAATAACAAAAAACGAGATTTTGTTTAATTAATATGGCGATAACATACAAATAGTAAATACAATGAGAACTTGTTAAAGCCATATTTACGCATGATGAACAATGTTACTATTTATTATTAAATGAACAAATAGAAATGTAACACTGACTGATCGTTCAAGACAGTTTCAACCATTCAGAAAGAGACAATTCATTCAACCCTTAAAAATGCTCGTAAACCAAGGAGGAAAATCTTGAAAATATTTACGGCTCTGAACGCGTCAGAACGTAAAGGAAGTGTTTTACATTGCCACATTCACCAGGTCAAAATTAAAAGCTATATATCACTAGGTTTGCTGATTGAATATAGCGACAAAATATGTTTCATATCAGCAGAAAAAAAGACTTAACACACTGTGGTCGGCTGTTGTGTATTGGTCTTCGATCTAATCTGCGGACGAATACCATGACCCATCAACATATTGTAAATTCTGGTAACAAAGTAGCAAGAAAGATGCCATTCTGAGGTTTATAATGAAACATGTACTGTCACAATTATCAATGTGACAGATACCCACGTAGAACACAATAGTAGGTCAGAACTCACTAATGTAAGAAACTACGACATCGTATTTGAGATAAAAACAACAACACTGGAAATACCTTCTTAAGAGGATTTCCCAAAAGATACCATCTTGATGTGAAAACATATCTGAACAGTTAATTTGTGTATTATCCACATAGATGTCTTGGGAGAAATGTCACAGAACAATTAGTCACACTTCCTCATGGGATTACAGCACTGCCCCTGCCCAACAAAGTGAGTAACCATCCCTTTCCTGAAACCACTGCAGTCTGAAGCATTGTCCAACTGCGTAGATCCACCTTTCCCTTACACATTAACCTTCCACTGTGATCACAGTTTGAATACAGAAAATGCAAAATTCTAAGTTCGAATGCCTTCAACGTGTACGATTAAGGCGTTAGGTGGCAGCATGCTATTTGTATTTTGTAGTGGCACGCAGGTCATTCAACATGAACATAATTCAAGCGCAGTTAAATTTAAAGTTTATGGGTTACATGGTTCACCGTAGTGTAATCAGTAGTGATACTAGTTGTGCCATGTTACAAAAGTCAAACACACGGTGAAGTAAAGCCAATGACGCAGTAGGCACATCTCGTTTAATAGCACGATTTGAGTATTTTAACTGGTATCTCTCTAACCATAACAAGTTTAACATGCTGAAATCATTCTCAAAATTTGAACTTCCCAAATAGCAACGCATTGCAATGTACAATTACGTTCTACTACGCCTAGTGCTTACAGAAAAGCGTTATTTCTGTCCCGTTTGTCTTCCTATACGTCACTTACCTACACTCAATCATGGAATAAAGTGACAGCCGCTTCCTGTACAAAGTACAAACTATTGTCACAATCAAAATATGTTTATTTGCTTTGAATGTGGTCGAATGCAGAGTACAACGTAGGTGTGTCAAGGATCAAGGACATAGACTGGGAAATACTGTCAGATATCTAGAAGACAAATAATGGAGAAGTGACCTGAAGAACTGTGACTGGAATGTGAATGAGAATGTCACATCTAGAAATTGCTTCGCAAAGCCGCGCATTATTGCCAGATTTCAGGCTGAAAACCCAAAATCTGTCTTGTCTAACATGCATCCCAAATGGCTATCTTGACTAGCATTACATTTCTGTAAATATGTCTAATCTTTTCTTAGAGAAAATATATTCCTTAATTGTCATGCAGTTAATCATTTAATCACATATTTTAATCTGAAGGCGTGTTTATATGATTTTTTCAGACATAGAGAGATATAGATAGATAGACAGACAGACAGATAGATAGATATATAGATAGATAGATAGATAGATAGATAAATAGATTTACTTATGTAATTATTTGTAGTAATATGCATTTTATATTTGTACAAAGCATATGGCTAATGTTGACTTGTCTCTGTGTGTTCTGCATATGCCTATACATCTATTTAACTATCGTTGGTAGAGGACACAGTGTCTTTTGTACATCGGCGTTACTATAGTTAGGCACTCTAAAAGTAAGACACACTGTGCGTAGGCTCCCGGTTTCATCTCTGCTGGTTATAGTTGCCTGAAATAACCTCATCTCTCGCATAAATGCATCGCCACATTGCAAATGTTCTGTATCTGTCAAATCCCAGAGTGGAATTTACTGTTATGAATGCAATGTCTCCGTTGAATTTTTGTAAACGCCATCAGACATGCAAGGACATATTATCAAATAAAATGCCAGTTTCATGATTTACTCAGTACAGATAATACTTCGCTTGATTGTTTGTGAAACAAGTCCAGTGTTATCATTTATTCCTGAAGCGCAGTATTATGCTAAACTCTATCTTCATGTTTCGGTATTTAGGATTTGCCTATTTTTGTTTTGTTTATGTATGTCATCAATAATTAAGCCACAAATCTTCACCATGTCAATGAAGCAACGACATAAATATAGATTTGTTTACAGTCGTAATTACTCAGTAATTTATTTTTACTAGAACAATTACTAAAACAAAATATTTTTACTACACACTGTAATGTTACATCAAGCAGGGTTACCTATCACAGACGAATTATAAAAGGCAAAGATTGATAAATATGGAAACACGTGACCCGTTAAACGACTGAGATTGATATTGAATCAAGTGTTTGTAGCTTATTGTTGCTTCTGTCTAGATGTTATACAAATAGATGCGTTAAACTGCGTAAATATGCACGAGCGGAACTAAGAAATTATAAAAAATATTCGTGCTTCAGTCTGTGACAGTTATTTCCTAAAACCTAATATGTAAATATCTACATTAATAGAAAGAAACAAATTTTGAATAATAAAATATAAGATAATTTATCGATTCCGTTTACAGTACACCATTCTTGAAATAATGTGATAAAAGAAATATGACAAGGTCTTGTAATACATACAACACAAGACAATGCATTACACACCGAAAGTCAAGATGAATAGAAAAACATTACAATTAATTGTGTCGATTCTTTACGAAAATAAAACAAAACCCACTTGGCACTTACAAAGGGCCTCCACACATACAAACGATTAAGGAAAACCTATCAAATGACACAAACAGAAGGGATGAAGTATGTTTTGAACTAAGTCATAACGATTAAGAATAAAGTTACACTGACAAAAGTAATTTTAAATGACCAAGTACGCTTTATTATGGTGAGGGGGTTTAGCCAATACGAAAAAAAGTTGCATAAAATACTAACTTGTTAAAGAAATAACTTCCTTAAATAAAAAGAGGAAACATTTAAGTGATTGTATAAGTCTGTTCATAGTAAGAGGATTTAAGTACTACGATACAAAGCACGATAAAGCACCAATCCTCTTAGGTTTGTCGTACTTGTGAATTAGAAAACATGACAAGGTACTGTAAGTATTGCAGGATTCGTGTAGATTTATGCACCAGTGACAACACACTTAAAATAATGGTCACACAAATAACAAGTAAATAAATGTGATCGAGTTTTTCTAGTATTGTTGTCATACAAATAATGATGTCTGCGGAAAATTGAAATGTAATGATAAAAGTAATTAACAAATAAACTCGTGTGTAATTTGTCATTAGTATTGACTATGTGTCGGCGTTACGTTTATCGTTTATCGAAAAGCAATCCGTATTATCTCGAAGACAAATATGGAAGTTACAAATAATAGAGTGCTCTCGATGCCATTTGCGACTCTGAATTGTGAATGGGATTAATCTTGGTTAATTAGTGTGCTGAGAGGCGTTGTATTGTGTTTGTTTACATCTCGTTTCATGCGCATGTGATGTTATTTCTTGTGCAAACGGCTGTATCAAGTTCCCTTTTTGTATTTAGCATGTAATCTGGCAGTGCAATTGATTGAAATATGAAATGTTTCATTTCTTTGAAATGTTTCGACGTTAGTCGCCAATCACAAACAGTATTTTCGAGAAAAAAAATGTTGCCCCTTATCTTTTAAATGGACATTTGCAATTGTGTTGTTGTTTTATATTTATAAAATTGTACCAAGTATTTTTCATATTTGATGTCATAAAGGATTGTAATACTGTTGCCATTGCAAGGAAACAATGGCTCGTTTGTGTATTTCTCTGACATTAAATATCTCGAAGGAATTCTTACTATTTGTTATCAAGGTCAGAGACTGCTCCTTTAGCTGTCTCAAAAACCACTTGGAGGTTACATCTAGGGTCAGATAATCCTTTGTTGTTTTTTGTTAAATCATATATGATCTTATTGCCCACGTCCAGCTAATTGTTGGTGGAGGAAGAGCCAGACCTATGTATGAGTAGAACCACAGGCGCACCGCAGGTAAGCTTGAAAACCTCCCACAATACAGTTTTCGCATAGACGAGAAATCCGACCCACGCTTAGAGGGTCTGAGAAGTAAAAGGTCAGCGACTCGAACTGCTTGGTCTCGAAGCCTGTGAAATGTATACATAAAAAAGATGGAAAAAACGTATATGTTCCCAAAACCGCATTTTCATTATTATTTCTTATTTCATTTGCCTATAAAATGAAAATCAATACAACAAAATCTACTAGTTTATGAACAAAAAACATAACGTATATAAATATACGTTTAAATCTGGTAACTTAATCATTCTAATAGAGTGGTCAGTACACAATTAATCTTCAT
This sequence comes from Sinonovacula constricta, assembly GCA_007844125.1. Lineage (NCBI taxonomy): Eukaryota > Metazoa > Mollusca > Bivalvia > Cardiida > Solecurtidae > Sinonovacula > Sinonovacula constricta. The sequence goes on along the minus strand of CM017570.1, from coordinate 36,313,282 downwards.
TAACGTATGCACTCCAAAATTGACTTTCCGTTCCGCCGCGCGTCAGTCAATTGGAAATATGATAAAAAGAAAGCTGAGCTAGAAAACCACCAAGAAGCATTTCAGTACAATATGTTTGTTTAATTGTCATATAAATTAAAAAAAAATCATGCCACTCTGCTCTGTTTTGTGACGTTGTTTTATAAATGGGGACACTTTGAACATGTTCAGATGTTCTTTCTACAATTGTTTTAAGACATTTTAAATGTAGTGTTATGAATAAATTGAAGATGATGTTTGTTAACAAAGAAATGTCTAAATTAATTTAATGTTTCAATGTCCATTTTCGTAATCTGCCTGTCCTTTTTTCGTATGAATATAACCTCTTGTACAATGTACGCAAAGTACAATATCCTCGTGTATATGTCTAAGTGTTTGGCTTAAACAAACAGTTTACTTATTGCTTTTCGCTAAGACGTTTAATTGTTCTGTTCTGCTTTCTTTTTGTTGTTTGTGGTGGCGGAGATTCGCGCAATGTATTATAAATTGGTATTATGAACCATAAATGTTCAAATGTCTCAAACCTTGTGCCCTTCAATGGCGACTTTACGACAGGAAAAACAAGAAAATCCATAGGCGCGAGGTCCGGCGAATACGCGGGATGGTAAACAAGGTCGAATCATAGAAGTCCAAAGTCTAGCCTGGTTGTGTCTGCTGTATGGGACGGTACGTTGTCGTGATGGAGTATTATGTCACCCACGTCCATTCCTGGCCTCTTTTTCTGATACGCACGCACCAAGTCTTTCCTTAAAACCTGCAACGGAAACCGGTAAGTGCATGGTGACTTAAAAGCAAACAACTGCATTATCATGTTATACGATGGCGCATTACGGAAACTTACATTTTTTAACGTATTTATTGTATTTAAGTAAGAATAAATAAAATTAAAATTTGATAAATCATTTTATAATAAAATTCAGGTACCTTTCCGTAGTAGGCGGCATTCACATTCTGACCTAACGGAACAGCGTGCATGAGAATCATCCCATGCCGATCGGCGAAGAAGATGTACATCTGCTTGCCTCACGTCTTTGTTACTCGTGCCTTCTTTGGGGTCGGCGATCCGGGCTTCTTCCACTGTCTTGTTTGCTCCTTCGGTGTCGGATCGAACGAGTACAACCACGTCTCATCTGCTGTAACAATGTGGTCAAGAAAGGTCACTCCATCCCGTCGATAACGCTTGATAAATTTCCTTGACGCCCTTACTCGGTTCTCTTTATTTGTATCTGTCAACAAGCGTGGTACTCATCGCACTTACCTTCTTCATATTTGGATGTTCAGTTAAAATGCGCTGAACAGTCCCAAAACTAAATCCAGTTACGGTACAGATATCCCGCATGGGGACGCACCTATCCCTGTCAACGACGCCTTTTACGGAGCTTACAAACGTTGAGTCAATAGAGTTTTTCTTTGGCCCCTACCTCCATCGTCTTCTAGAGAAACAGGACCCTCCCGGAACCGCCTGTGCCATTCAAATACTTGTGTACGTGAAACACTTTTGCCCGCTGATGTCTCCTGGATCATTTCGCAGGTCTTAGTAGGCGAAGATCCAAGTTCACAACAAAACTTTATTGCGCGTTTCTGTTGCATAAAATGACGACATTGTAGAAAATACGAAGTTACTCAGAAATGAAGTTGTTTTGCAGTCGTTGCTTCAATGACGTCAAATTGTTTACAAATGATGCTGAATGGTGTCATCGACGTCAAAGTACAATTAGCGCCAAATTAAAGTGTTGAAAACTCACACCTTTTAAACCAAATCAATGCTATAGACGAAAGTTTGTGACACCGTCCCCGCATTAGCGTTGATGGGTTACTATAGCAACGCATTGATCGTTAAAGAACATATACGTTATTAAAATCGTTTTGATTTGTTATTGCAATATGAATAATCAACCACTAGTGAAAATCTCATCATAAAATATACATAATTATTCAAACTACAAACATAATCTGGTTAATTCTGGATTACCCCTAGTATAACCTCTTGTACAATGTACTCAAAGTACAATATCCTCGTGTATATGTCTAAGTGTTTGGCTTAAACAAACAGTTTACTTACTGCTTTTTGCTAAGAAGTTTAATTGTTCTGTTCTGCTTTATTTTTGTTGTTGTTTGTGGTGGCGGGTATTTGCGCAATATATTACAAATTGGTATAATGAACCCTCGTCCTTATTATGATATTAAGTTCATATTTTTAGCAAATAGGTAAATAAGAAGAGGTCCTGTCAAAATTTCCACAGATATTTAAATCTAATCCACCTCTAGACAAAGGAAACCAGAGTTAATGTAAGACCCATGCTTTTACATAATGTAAAGAGATGCATATTTTGCTGGTTCTTATTGGCTAGTACTTTACTTCCGATTCAATACTTATCCGTTAATTGCCTGAATTTGATGGATTTTTTTCAGCACATTTTTTAAATGTCTTTAGGAGGGAAAATGAAGCTTCCATAATGCAAACCAAATCGCTGTGCTCGTCTCTTTTATTTTTGACCAGTTGTGTTGCCGCAGTCAGGTTCAGTTGCAGTGTAATTTTCTATTACATGCATAACACTTGTTAGCATATGCTAGTCGTCTTGTCGAATGTTTGTTTATTGATTGTGTACTTTAGAAGTCGTATTATTCACTGACATATTGGTAAATGTCTACGCCTTTTGATTTTCTCTAAATTAACAATAAAGTTCTTGTGTGAGCAGAATGAAAAACGTTTCTTTCCAAAACAATATAATTGATCTGAACATGTCGCTTTTAAGCGTAAATTATTTCTTCCATTTATTTCTTCCATTATGTTTAAGGCGATAGTTGCCCTTTCATGTGACAATTGTAGGTTCTTGATTTCTTACTTTAAGACCATCTATTGACGTAAAATGTTCAAAGTTATATTTAGTCAAAGGTTGCTGTCTTCGCATCTAAGCAAGAATAGTTGTCATTGAGAGTCCTCGATCATTAGCTACGTTCAGCGTTCATTATTGCCGCTTAAGTAAACTAAATCAAAGGAAGAAATTAGTGAATCCATGTGTCTTGTGGCATCTATTTCTAGACCAGATGCACATATAACTCCTTACATTCTAACCTGGTGTATAATTCATAATACAATCCATATACATGATAAATAAGAATATATTAGAAAAATCTATTTTGAATAATGTTCCATAATTTAAACAATTATATAACCCACATGCATTTTCTTATAGTTAAAGTTAATAAACATTCGAGAAACATTAAGTTTCTAATTTTAACTTTCAGCTTCTATACCATTTTATGTATGTGTTTGTAAACGAAAGGAAATACTTAAATTACGTTGTGCATTTTGCATCAGCATGACTACCCAAGTACATTTAAGACTCTCGTTTGAAACATCGCAAGACACCCCCCCCCCCCCCCCCCCACACACACACTTCATTGACATTTTCGTTCCAACTAGAGAAGAACTCTTTCGAAAAGGAGTTGGGAGTTATAAGTCGGCAACTTTACCACCACGACCCCAGGTAATCAACTTATCAATGGATACACTAAACAGTGCATTGCCATCAGCTGTTACAAAGTTTTACATTTTTCACCATGTGAATATTGAATATTTCTATATCGGTCAACCATTTATAATAAAACAATGTCGTTTTACCTGGTTTGTCTATTTTAGGTAGTCTTTTGAAATTACTGAGAACTGCATTCAAATTCCGAGCTAATGCGAATACATCTTATACTATTGGAATAGTTTTAGGTCAATTTAGAAATCTTGAAGGTAAAAGATGTTTGAATATTATCTAAATGTAAACTAGCATATAGGTGACGCCTTTGAAAGCAAACTTTATCAGTTATCCTTTAAAAAATAAAACTTCATTCTATCTCCACACTACGTTAATAGGATGACACTATCCTCAATTGTGGCAAACAAATTTAATTTACAAGAATAAAACGTCATATTTGAAACATAGGCAAACCTTCATCCCATCTTAAGGAAGTCCGAATGACAACATCTCGGACTCAACGTAAATATGACGAGAGTACTTAAGAAATCGGGTAATAAATGCAATCATTGTATCTAGCACTCTTGTTCCCTCGCGTCCGAACCTTTTCTCCCTGAAGCATTCTGTTGTTGGCATTTGTAAATCGAGGTCGAGGCAAACGGGACCACGAGTATTTTTAATTAACTTACTTCTACGTAAAACACTTTCAGCAATTGAAGACTTCGCTGTGAGTCTACTGCTACAAATCATACAATTGCACTAAAATAATACGTGTATACGGACAAACTGCAATCCTGCGATAATGTTTTCATTATATAGTAACCCGGAACAAGGCGACCACCAGGAAATATGCATTTCAAACGACATATTTAGTGGGTTTTTTTTCAATGGACGTTTTGAAATGTGTATTTTTCTTATATTCCTCCAACGGTTGTTAGCTTTTTTCACAATGTCAGTACAATGCAAACGTGACAATTATAATAAACCTGGCATTTGAACTACTGGTATTGCAAAGTTGGAATGATAACTTGGAATGATAAATGTTGATTAATCTTTTAAGAAATTACATCCTCGAAACGCTTTTTTTCATGTTTTTTTATGTCAGTGATAAGTACGCGAGTGCTTATTATAAAGTGGAAACTAGCTTGAATGAGATTAGCAATATACGCTTAACATTACTACACTTCATTGATTGCATTAATTTCATAACATTGGTTTTCGCAGAATTTGTAGACGATTAAGAAGGTATACACACGATAAATTGGAAGATACGTCGACTTATCTGGTAGACAAAAATAGATGAACCATTGACATTTTGAGTAACCGTCATGACAACAATACGTGACTGAAATGTGAATGAGAAAATGTTACTTTTTTATTGATATGCTCAGAGCGATACAAAATCGCAGAAATAGATGAATAAGGCCTACTATAATCAGTGTAAAGAAAAACAATATATATATGCACTGTTTTCTCACTGTATAAGTGTAAGTTTTCCCAAAAAAATAACTGTTATTGAATTTCGAAAACAAAGGTCCATAGGCAAGAAAACCAGATCAGTTCTCCAAATTGTTGTGATTGACATATTGACGATTTTAGAGTACAAATCAACATTTTTTCCGTATGTCATTGAAACCTTATTTTTTAAAGGCGCCACGATTTTCTCGTTAAATGTATGCAGAACATTACATAACACATTGATAAATAGATGCATTTTTATTTTTTTGGTCTAAATTACCTCGGAGTTGGAATGCTTTTAATATCTTAAAACCACGAGGGAAGAGCTGTTTTCATTGCGACGATCATTTAAATAATATTGGAAGTACATGCTTCTCGTAACGGAAAGAAAGTAGCCTTGAAGAGAATAAGTACATATTTCTTTATTTTCAATAATAATTAAGGTCAAAAATGACAAAGCAACTGAAAGTTATTATATAAAAACAAATATGATCATGTCTAAATTGAAAAAATAATATTTAATAACACTTCACTTTTATATGGACTCCGTAAACCATCGTTTGAAAAAAACGGTACAGATGGAAGTTATGCCGATGTATACCATCTATGGTAATATTTCCATTGATATACGACACACACACACACACACGCACACGCACACACACAAACACACACACACACACACACAAGCCAGCACGCACGCACATGTTAACCTGAATACTTTCAGGATTTGTCGTTTTGGTGTTAAATCATTATTTCCGTCCAAAATATCTCAGCCATAAACCATAAACACCAAAAATAAAACAAACAAGAACAACACAACAAACATTGCCACCTTTGAGCCGTAAGTAGTAACAAAAGCATTATTATTATATTATGGAGACGATTTAGTCTCAGCAAGAAATAAAGAATTTTCCAAGATTTGAAGCTAGAAGTAGCAGATTATTTCGTTAAACAAAAATCTCTGACAATGCTGCTATGTGACGCTTTAAACGAATGACAATCAGCCAGCTAGACGTTTGATATTTGAAATTATTAAGCGACACTGCCAAGCGTGTGAAATAAGCATTTTAACCAATGTGCATTGTAGCTACATAATATTTTCATTATTGTTACTTTCATTGTTTCTAAGTTGCTTTTTTACATTTATAAATGTGTAAGGAACTTGAGCGTTGTTAAAATGGATGAAATGTGATATAGGAGGAGATTGCAATAACACATACAATTGTATTCGTAAGTGTATATGCTTATGCTAATGTTTTTAACATTTAACTGCATGCATCACATTCTATAATTGACCATTTATGTCTATTATATCGTCTCTAAAGGCTGCAAAAGAACCGTTTCGACATTCGTAAATACCAGGTTATCAAATGAAAGAGTGATCTATACTTGCAAAAGAATCACATCGTTAAGTTAAATGTCAAGATTTTTATCACCTTTGTGAAGTAGAAAGACGCTAGATAACAGCTTTATTGTTGAGATATTTGTTTTCCACATTGCACGCCACTACCATTAGAGCGAATATCATGCCATCAAGGGCACTCTGAACCTACGAAGTTCGATTCGTTTGATGCGCTCACAATGTACTCACAATGATAACTACCGCAAAGAGAGTATTGTTCTGTGGAAAAGAATAGGCATTTGTGCTTGTTGATTTTATATTCTAAAAAATAAAACTGAAGCATTTCATATTTAGAAAAAGTGTCCTGAGTCAAATGAGCTTTTAATAACTCGGACAGCACCTCATAACTCCTTTATTACAACCACTTGTTTTTTAAGGGCGCCCATATCTTCAGCAAATTGCCCTTTCCAATAGCCTCCAATTGTGTTTACTTATATGAGAGCGCCCATAAACGTTTGCAAATATGTAACGAGAGCATCTGTTTGTGTTTAACTCTTAAAAAAGGCAGAAACTTAGAGAGTAATCATCTTTAGAAAATTGCAACCACTGGAACAATTTATAACAATACATGATATATTGGGATCAATTACAATGAAAAGATTTTTCAAACTGCAATCCTCATACAAATAAATGTTGTTCAATGAACCCACAGTTTGGACTCCCAGCACCTTTCACTTATTTTTAAATGCACCATAGAAAAATTTGCTGAATCTGTTTATATAAGTAATTATGTACTTTATGTAACACATACAATTACATCTTGGCACCAGTGAGTGGTCAGATCTATATTTGTGTTGTGTGAAAGAAAGATCAAATTATCTAAAGAGCTGTCGCATTTTAAGTTTGCTTTATGTAACCAAATTTGGCCATTTACTATGTGAAAAGGACACAGACAAAGCAATCCGTAAGTCATAGAATGTCATAATGATCGATCTTCTCCTATTTCAATATACGTGTCAATTATCATTACTGCTCAAGTTTCTGTTGCTTGAAGTGTTATGCGGCTAGTTTTTCAATGCGTTGTTTCGCCTTAAGAACATTCACATTTTGTGTTTCGTAATTTAAAAAAAATAGATTATTTTTCATCCACAATATTATCGTCGGAAAATTTAAGATATCTCTGCAAATAGCTTTTTTGACCATACGATTTAGAACAATGTTCAGCTTACCTTAATGTATCACTTCCTGATTTGTCAATTTTATAGCATTATAAAATTCATTATATATTTCCAGTGGTTTCGTGTTTACAATTAATTCACTGATCCTTTCCTTGGAATTTTTAAACATATAAGTAGACATTTGAGAACTAGAAACATATTACCCCACCACAAATAGACCTTTTAATCAGTATTGAGTTCTGTAAAAAGAAGTAAATTAGGAGCCTTTTTAGAGAATTAGTATACTATCAAGGATTTCAAACGACAAGGCAATTTCAACAAATGTACATTACTGTCCAGAGAAATGATTTATTACTTTAGACTTGTTTCAAGTATCATAGAAGAAATAAAGTAATGACTTTTAAAGATACTGTGAACAATGTCCGATTAAAACAAATAGCCATATGTATGAGTTTATATAAAAATGTTGTCCATACAGTAAACGGAAAAAATGCACGTATTTCAAGATATATGCATTAGATGCCCACACATTAAATCATGTTCATCATTTATTTCAACCGGAGATGTGGAAATGATAAAGTTGTCATGCAAAGCATCATAATGTGTTACCAAAGTAATTCATGTTTACACATCTTATATGTTTAAATGCAAGAAGTAAATCCACGATATTGAATTAAGCTGTGAATGTTGGCTTTCGTATTATTTGATATCGCAATTGCAATATAGATAAAGTCAGGAAGTGCGAGGTTAGAGTTCTGTAAATCCGTTTTAAGCACACCAGACAGTACTTTCTGTTGACCGGCCGTTCGAAGGCGGTAACTGTTGGGTTTACGTTTTTTGTAAAATGACTCAGCACAGATATGTTCATTACATGTGTCTCAAATGTGAATATCTTTGTCTGGTGCCTTTGACAAATTGTGGTGTATGTTGCAATGCTCATAGGACTTTGTCATATATGCCTGTTTCTTCCCAAAACACATGCCAAGGACCATTTACCGTATAACTTTCTTACTCTTTCTTTGCCTTCCGAAGGTCTTGGCGTCTCTTCCACGTTTATGATCTTTGCACCAATTGGATGAATCAGTATTAAAATCCCTGATTTGGTTGGTTGAATCCGATGAGCTTTTGTCTGCTGGGTCTTTCCTCTGTGTCCTGAACCAGTGTAAGGACTTTGTCATATATGCTTATTTATAGATTTTCCTTGCAATTTTAATACATATTCGAACAATCCTAGAAAAAATCAAGACATTTAATATACTACCTTTTTGTCGTGTAATAGTTTTGTCAATATTAAGACATCCCCCCATTTTGGTTGTTGTTTGTTGTTTTTTTTTTTGTTATAGCATCAGATATTAACAGGTGTAATTATGTCTTAATTTAATAAGTTGTAATGTGTCAGATCAACCTCAATTGAACACTTTACATGCTTTTTAATTCCAGGCCAAAATAGCTTGCTTGCATAGCCTGCCTTAAAAAAAGGGTAAAAAACAAACGCAGATACATTGTCATATTTGCCGTCCAAGTGAAGACAACTATGACGTATTATTGTTATAATATAATCTATTAGATTAGATTATATCGAAAACTAAGGGATTGAAATATGTTCAAATTGTAGGAGAACTGACACAGTGAGCAGTGCGTACCACAATGTGCATGGTATGATAAACAAATATGTCAATGAAAATAAAGTTATGTTGTCTTAAATAAACATTAGAAAGTATACAGTGATCATCTTGGCAACCAAACATATAATCAGATTATGATGTATGGGTATTGCTCTTGCATGTAGGCATACGTTTTAGAGACGAAGGAAAGAGATTGTATTAATATGTTAATGGTACATAATTGTACAGTGGAACTGTTTCATTGTCGGTAGCTTCATTCGATTACCAAATATGATACCAACACAAATATGAGCAAATAAATTTTCTCACAAATTAGACAAAAAAGATATAGTCAAATGTCTGCTTAACTTAATTGGATGTGTCATTTGTTCAAATGCACCATGCAATGATTAAATCGTGTTGACGTTTTGGTAAACGTTTACATGGTTGCATCAAGTACGTGTAAGTTATATTTCCTCCATTTGAAAAAAGTCTTGTCTCATTATTACATATATATGTTTCAATTTGTAGATTTGTATCTACCTCTATTGCTCGTTTATCTCTAGGAATAAACTATTTTATGGCATTTTCAAATGTTGCGTTCAGACATAATATTATTTATAATTGCATACACACACACACACACACACACGCACGCACGCATGCACGCACGCACGCACGCGCACACACACATACATAAATACATACATACATACATTGATACATTTCATACATATACATATTAGCACATTCCAGGCGTGTATTTGTCAGTCCCTTAATCCTTAAAGTCCCTTGAAAACTATTTTATGGTAACTACTATTAAGGCTGACAATTATTTGCTTCAAACTTGGTCCAGCATAATTCATCTGTATTGAACGGCTTCAAGCTAAGTGTAAGTAGACGAGTCCTTAAATGGGATCCCAAAGTATTTATGATTTTTTTAGGTAGACATATCTCTACGTAACACAGGGATTTGCTTAATACACATACAGCCGCTCCAAGACCGTTTAGCGATGTGGATGCATTAACGCATTATTACATATCACAAAAGAAGCACACAAGGCAAAGATTGACGTTTATGGACTCATAAAACGACTAAGATTAAAATTGACTCAAGTTCTATTGGTTTATGTTTGCTTCTGTCTGCATATTATGCAAATAGCATGCGTAAAACAACGTACACTTGCAAGAGCGGAAGTCAAAATTATATGACAATGTTTCATATCAGAGCATTTTTTTTAACATTTAAACTAAATATCTACGTTCAGAGACAAAAATGTATGACTAATAAATAAAAGGTATTTTATATATTCAATTCTCATTTCAACATTGAAGAAACATTTTGTTATATCGAAACGCGACAGAGTCTTAAAAGTATTGAAGAATGTATTAGAATTGACAGTGCACTAGACGACCATATGCCAGCAGTAAAAATAAGGAAATGTAGTTGATGCGTTAATAAACAGAGGAAATCCAGCGTCTTCCGCATTGAAACATCCAACTGCGGTTCCTTTAAGGTTTTCTCAAATAACAAATAGCTATAAAATGCATCGATTTAAACAAAACAGTCCAAGGGATGACGTATGCTTAGAAATGTTGTCATAAAATTAAATGAAAAAAAAAAGGTAATGTCCTTTCAAGCAGTATAATGTATTCGGGTGATTGGGGTAAGCTTTACGAATAAGGAACGAGGAATACTAAATTGTAGTACGACTTAGGTACTTAATTAAATAAAGCAAAAAATAATAAATGTATGGTTTTGTCGTAACCTATTCAAAAGTAAGTTTCACATTATTGGAATATAGAGGTATAGTCCGAACAGACTGGATTAAATGCAACAAGGACAATACACTGCGTTTACAGATTACAAACTACAGGTTCATAAATGTGATTAAGTTTCAGTGGTATTGTTTTCTTAGGAACTGTAAACTTTGAAAAACGCGATGAAACAACGGAAGGTAATTAACAAATGAAGCAATTGTTTGCCATTATCTTAACTACCATAGTGATCGTCAATTGCAAAACATTCCGTATTACCTCGAAGACAAATATGGGAGATAAATTAAAATATAGTGGTTACCATGGGTTCTGCTTTCTCTGAAATGTGAATGGGAACTTTGTTGATTTATGAGCTGAGAGTCGTTATGTGATGACGGTTCAAATTAAGATTCCTGTGCATTTCATGGAACTGCATGCAAACTGTTTTACTAAGGAGTCGATGCGTTAATAAACAGAGGAAACCAAGCTTCTTCCGCGTTGAAACATATAACTGGATGTTTAAACCAATTAAACAGAGCTTAAACCTTGCGAGTCCTTTACGTGTTCTCTATAGAAATATCTTAAAAACGAATCGATTAAAACAGAACAGTCCAAGTGACGTATGCTTAGACCTAAGAAATGTTGCCATCAATTTCATTGTATATTTATCTTTTTAATTGTTAATTGTACAGAGTAATCACCAATCATATTTGACGTCACGTAAATAACCCTTATTTCCAATGAATATAGAGACAATCACAATTAAAACCACTGCGCCATGTTTTGGAACGTATTTGAGAAACACATACAAGCAGAGGATGACCGTCAAAAAGTCGAATGAACTGGTCTGACTATTGCGTGGTAATACCATTTCCTCTTTAAATGGTACGCTTTGAGGCGCTCAGTTGTGTAAAATGTGTTGCTAATTAAGCCTCATTTTATGTTAAATTCGTTTAAGTGGCGTTTATGTTATTTAATGCAAATCTCGGAAATTATATTTTATAATATGGACAATTAAGAGTTTAATCAATATTGGAAAAGAATAGTATACCAAAATCCCGTCAGCTAAATGGATCTAAAACCATATTTATTTTCGTAAATTCAAAAAAAAAAATGACGTAAAAATGCATAAAATAAAATGGAATAAAAATGGCAACAATTTGTCCTGATAGTCGCACATTCTGATCCCATCCAATTTTTATTTATGTGTATGTAGATGATAAAAACGTAACGTGACGTAACATTTGTTCATCAGTATAAACTTTGAGGTTATCTTTTGTAACATCTCATAGACTCAACACTTGTAATACTAGCAACGTCCCCGTTGTGACTACTAGAGGAAGGTCATGGCATGTATCTGTCAGTATCACCGGCGCACCGCAGATCAGTCGAAAGACCATCAAACATTCATGCAGAAATGTGGTTGTCTGTTCTATTCCAATATTTGAAACATGGCGGCTAGACTGTAAACGAGATCTGGTAATAAATGTCAATCTTTGTATCTGGCTCTCTTGACAAGTCTTACATTCTTGCTTGTGAAAATTGTCTCTCCCTGAACTCGATAACAAACACACTATTGTCTAAATTTGTAAATCGATGCGTTGTGTCAGGGCAAACAGTATCCCAAACTTGAAATTGTTTAATAATCGCGTTTCGACATTAAGCACTTAATACCTTTAGTAATTGAATGAGATATCCGTCCATAAAATCAACTATGAGAAATAGGTAAATAAGAAAAGGTCCTATCAAAATGTCCACAGATATTTAAATTTTATCTACCTGTAGACAAAGGCAAACATGGTAAACAAAAACAGAGACTATACATAACACAAAAAGAAAAACCATCAGTTACCGCCTTGGAACGGTCAGTCGGCATGTGTCCGTTAAATCCCTCTTTTAGTATGTAAAAAAGACTTTACTTTGAATATTATCCTCAATTTAAAGGTCACATTAACAGATGCTAGAATCGTTTACATTTCTTTGGTAATGTTATCTTATTTCAGACAATCAAGTCAACCAACAGCATTTCTCCTAAAATATTTTAAGAAAAATGAACCAATTAGGCTATCCGAATTCATGACTTTTCGATTTGTCGTTGTATCAGGAATAATCACTCCTACAAGGCGACATTTGCTTGGTTTAATGTTTCATTCCATTTTTGGTTATTTCATTTAATAGCTTTACAAACATTAGAACTTGTTTGAACCGAAAAATGAAGCAGCTGCTTATAAAAAGAGAAGACTTGCATTTGACTTTCTTGAAATTCCTCATTTTAATGTAGTTTTACTTTAGCTGAATTTGTTTATTGAAGAAGCAATTTTCACAGGGCTTAAGTTGACGCTGACACTCTATCATCGACAATAACAAGTTGTTCAACTCGTTTATAAAACCTACAAAAGGAACACTTTGACCAATTGAAAATGCAATGTTGTCGTTAGAAATGTGATCTCTTGTTTGGTTACACATTTAATAAGCTATAGTTTTACGAAATAACTGTATTTTTAAGGAAACTGAATGTAACTTGTCTCGTTTACATTTAACATGTTTGTCTTTGTCTTGAGGTAGATTAGACTTAAATATATGTGGAAATTTTTATAGGACTTTTCCTTATTTACCTTTTAATTTTGCCATGTCTTTGTAATATATATAAACAGTACGACTTTTTCTTATGAAGCAAATAATTGTTGCTTTTGAACACTTTTCAAGCATTGCAAACATTGTTCTGAATAATTTAGCAGCTGCTTGTGTAACAAAAAAGTGCCACTGTTTGTTCTGTCAGTCTACTTGAAATGTTAATTTTGCATACCTTATTCAAACGTGCTTATTTAACTTGAACATTTCACACATGGCCTAAATTGACGATCACACTCCATCAATGACTATTGTCCGTTAAGGCTGTCAAAGAACATTTTCGACATTTCGAATATACAATGATATCGAATGAAAAGGCGATCTCTACTTACAAAAGAATCACATCGTTAATTTAAGTGTCAATATTTTATCACATCAGTGCAGGTTAACGACGCTAACTAAAATCTTTATTTTTTGTTTAGATTCTGGTCGCATTTTATGTCTCCAACATGAGAACAAGTATCATGGCCCTGGTTCTGTTACGAGTCTCAAGGCCGCTCTAAATGACGTTGTTGTAATAAATTGATATTTTTTTTCCATTTCTAACTACACATGGTATTTTTACTACAAGAGATTAATTAATGGGGTAATGTAACCGAGATCTGTATAATTTCCATGAAAAAAGCACTTAAGCCCAGCTAAATTAGATAAAATGTTTCTAATGATATTTCCAGATTTAGTTCAAAATATCAGCACAAAGTGGTCCATCAATAAATCCATTATTACGCTTAATGTACTATATATTAGGTTTAATAGCACTAAAAGGTTCCAGATACAAACACCTGTAAAACACACATTGCTGCTTGTAAGGTTCATGATATACTAAAAGTTATCGTATTTTCTATTATGTCAAAGAGTTTTACATTATCATATTACCTTAAGAGCCGGCGCACTTTAGGCTTGCTTTATGTAACCAAGTTTAGCCGTTACCTTGAAACCTATAAAAATCATGTCGGCAAATTTGTTAAATAATAGAATAGCATTACTAGGATTAGATATAGACATTATTAAGTTTGATTTTCATCTATTTTAATATATGTCAATTATTATGGTGCAGTTTCACCTTTGTTCTCTGTATTAACCGTTAATAAATAAAAACGATGCTTCAATAATGACACCTTTTGCTCCCACTTCTGATACTTGGGGGGGGGGGGGGGGGGGGGGGGGGGGGGAGGGAGATTTACTATAGTTTTATCAATGCGATTGGCTCACATGAGATCTGTTCTGTTTCATGAGTTTTATTTATTACTCTGTTTTCATGAGTTTTATTATTGCGCTAGTATTAGAACTATTGTGTTTGATGATTTGGAATAAATGTGTAATAAACGTTTTTTACATGGTTAGTTTTTTTATCAATATTAATGAATATTTTTCCTTGGAGAGGTAAGCAGTTATAAGCGAACAATTACTTGTGACAACACTATATACAACATTATTAAGTTTATCTAAATATCATTTTCTTTCTGGATTGGTAATTGTATCAAACAGGTTTAGTATTTTAATTATTTTAGAGGCGTCCGTGTTACAAAATACATACAGGCAACCGTTCCTCAAACTATTTTTGACGTAAATAAAGACATTTAGGATAACAAGAAGAATCAATTTTACCGCTCCAGTTAGACTTTTAAATTGCTAATAATATGGTTGAATGCGTATTTTTGTTACTCATTCTCTTGATACGCGATCATCGAATTACACTTTACATTGCAAAATCACATTATATAGGTTGCGTTTCGTAACATTGATTAATTGAGTTGGGTTCGTAAATTGAATTAATATCCATATCAGAGAACTGCAACGATTTCAAAGGAAGAAGCAATCGTATCAAATGTCTGATACAGTTTAGGGAAAAGATATATTACCTTCGGCGGGAGTATCCAAAAGAAAACGACAAAACAATGATGAAAGACGTTGTAAATAATGTTCGCTTTCGAAGTTTATATTAAAGTGTTAATGCATAATGTTACATCTAAACATAAAACGAAAGTAAACGAAACATTTTTTAGAGATCGATGCATTTGGTGCACAAACATTCTCTTATATAATAATATATATGATAAAATATATGTATAGTCGTTGGAAGTTTTAGGTTTCCGAGGTTTTAGTCTATTGTACAAGTTGTACATATGTTGATAGTTTATAACATTACTAGTTATTTTCTCTGAATATAGGTTCATTTTACCGATTTTAACTCTCGATGTATGTACTTACTGTTTTAAAAAGGACATTTTTCTTATATACCTCTGTTTCTATAATTAAAGTAATGCCTTTATTTTGTTTTTAAAGAAAAATGCCAATTCATTTTTATTACACTTTTGAATAAAAGTAAAACAGGGTAATTGAATGTATTAGTTACAATTTACATTGTTTTCATGTTGTCGGTATATTGCAGCTACCGTATGGATACATGCCTTGATCTTATATAGATGTTTAGTACATATTCAGAAAAATCATAAAAGAAAATAATAATTCAGATCAAACTAGTGACTACATTTGTGTAGTCTTTAAGACACCGTCAAGATAAATAAATTGCCCACTTGTTACAAATCGCGTCATGTCATTTTTTAACAGAATTTAAAAGTTTGTGATTCATCTCACTTTAAAAAATTACTTCTCATTGGGTTTTTTTTATTGTTCAGGACTTTGAAAAACTTGCTTTGAGAATCGGGTCAATATAAACATAACATACATATTTACTGACTCAAGGTCTATGGGAAGTAAATTGCCGACAACTGTACAGCATTATTGAAAGTGTGTTATTGACTTCCCAGCTTAAATGTGTTTTTGTTTTTAACAATATATGTAAATAGTAAAGGAAATCCAGTTGTGTGAGGCTCGTAATAAGAGTTATTTCAAATCCTTCGCGTTTTGGGACTAGGGGCCTAGATTTTGCTGCGTACCTTTTGTACAAAACATTTCCTCCACCGTATATATATATAATTATATATGTATAAAATGTTGCTTCACCATTACCTGATGCTTGAAATTGGTAATGTTTCATATGTGTATGTTAGATTTTGTGTTACTTTAAATTGCATATGGTACGACGATGGCCTGTTTTCAACGCAAATGATCTATTCTGTTTTTTGTATTCGGACCACTCTGACCATTCGTATGTATCCAAAGACAATTCGCTTACAATTATACGACACGGAACTTTGGCTGCATTTTAAATCTTTTACGAACAATGTTTTTTTCTGTTTCTTGTCCGGTTACTTGTAAAGCACATAATTATGTTCTATTCTTAAACGGGACCTTGACGGCGACTTTTGTAGCTTTTCATCAACGGTCTCTTTTAATCGACGTAAACAGAGTGCCAGTGACACAGAACTAAGGAAAGGTAATATTTTATTGAAAATAAACAACGTATAAACGCATATTTACAGAAAACAGACAAGACAAGAGTCAAAGAGACAATCGATGCGTGAACAAAAGTTTGCTATGTAATAAGTTGTATTAGTTTAAAATTTGATGCAGCTTTGTTCCCGTGCCAAAATGAAAACAACTAATATAAGACTTTAAATCTAACCACAAACAAAACAACACAAACAAAACAACACAAACAAAGACACGTGCTTTTTAAAAATATATGCGTCTTTTTTAATTATTTTTTTTATTTGTTTAAATGACACTTAGACTCTGTGTAAACAATCCTATAGAAGTTTTGATACATGCAAGTTGTTTTGTTTTATCCGCTCCCATAAAGTATGCTCTTGTTTGATTTTTTATTCAGACCATATTTAAATGCAATCCTGTAATTGGAGAAACAATCTTTGCGATATTGTGTGTCGTGCAAGAATAGATGCCAGTATGACTTTTCCACGAATTATTCAATACGCATAGTTGAATTCCGAACCCTTAATAAACGGTTTACGGGTTCATTAAACCTACATAGTATGCCGACTTTTGTTTAAAGCAGACAGCGTCGGTGTCAGTATGATGGACCGGCCGGGTTCAGTCCCTGGGCACCTCATAAGTGCATCTATAATGATAGAAATGTCGCTGCAGAGTATCAGCAAAATTATCGGATAATTCCATCCCCATCCCTTAATAACGGTTCAGGCGTTCATTGAACCTACAGGGTATGAATTTGCTAAAATAGGTTATCGAAACAATTGGCTTCTTATAAGAATGCATTTATTCATATATGTATACAATCAGACAGACATACAGACATACATACAGACAGACAGACATATGTGACGTGTCGGGCTCCATGGTAGAACGCAACATCATCCCACGATTACAATTTTATTAGTCAAAGTTACATTTTAAAATCTAACAACGGTGTAGCATAAAAACATCTTCCTATCTCGTGTCAATCCACTCTCCTCTCCTTAGCTCATCTCAGTTCCTTCTTCCTCTCTCATTCTGCACTCCTAATATTAATAATATAAACTTATTGCTCATCCGAACTAAGCTCGTATATATTTTTGACAATTGTGTCATTCATACAGTACACCCTCTCCAGGATTCCCGCCTATATTTTGACGTATGCATAAATCATGGTCCGAATCGTGCCTCTTTATTGCCATTTTACTAGTTTCCCGGTGCACAAAATGTGCATTGTGTTATTATTTATGTCATTATTTCCACACCCGAGGCTAAAACAGCGCGATAGTTTAGTTTTTTATACAATTTTAGTCTTATTTAAAGTATACTACAGACAGACAGACACACATACAGACAAAGGAACAGACAGACAGCCCGACAGACATACAGATAGACAGATTGACAGACAGACGTACAGACATACGTAAATACATACATACAAACATACAGACATACACCCAGACAGACAGACAGAATTGCAGACGGACAGACAGACAAACTGACAGACATACACCAAGGCATACAGACACCAAGACAGACAGACAGGCAGTCAGACAGACAGACAGAAATACAGTCAGTCAGTCACACGGTCAGACAAACTGACAGACAGACAGTCAGTCAGACGAACAGACATACAGACAGACAGACAGATAGACACATAAACACACAGACAGTCAGTCAGACGGACATACATACAGACAGACAAGCAAACAGACAGACAGTCAGTCGGCCAGACGGACAGACAAACACACAAACAGACAGGCAGACAGACAGACAGGCAGGCACACAGACCGACAGGACGACAGGCTGACAGACACAGACAGTTTGAGAGGCAGACATACAGACAGTCAGACAGAAAAAACAGACAACCAGACAGATATACAGTCAGTCAGACGGACAGACATACAGACATACAGACAGACATGCATACGGACTGACAGGCAGACATATATTTACACATACAGACAGACAAACTGACACCCTGACAGACAGACAAACATACATACAGACAGACAGACAAACAGACAGACACACACATTCTTAAAACATCATGAACATAAATAATAATAATATTTTAAATTTAATGCTCCATTAACTTCTTGAATGGAGGGAAGATGGAACAAGCACACAGAGGTTAATTAGTGTAGAGACTCATATCAGGATTATTTCACCAAAAGGTTTTAATAAATATAGTTCTCCAAAGTACGTGTCTTAGTAAGACAATTCCTGTGTCTGTTTAGTTCCATAAGCAAACGTAATTTTATCGAGTCTTTAACAGTCTAATATACAATAATCATATGTTATCCTAGAGTCTGTAAACGCATTGATATATCATATCTAAATACAGGTTTTATGATTATATTTAAGCTTCTCGAACGATAAGGCAGCGATTTGCGGAATAGGATTAAACTACTTTTTTCTGTTGGTTTTAAGAATACATTAAAGCTACCCGAACGATAAGGCAGCAATATGAGGATTAATGTATATTCATTCAAAGGCAAATTATTTATAAGTTAATATATTTGTTACTATGACTATGGATCACATTGCAGATATATGATTCACACTATCAAAATAAGCGATCTCAAAATGTTACTTAAAAAAGCCATTGTGGAAAATCTTTTCTCACATTGTTTATCATACTGGGTGAAAGCACTTAAAATTGCATATATATTAGCTCATGAAATTATCAGTCTATTTATTAATATAATAAAATAAGAATGCATACATATTTTTCCATTGCAACACAATTTAAAACGAAAAATCACACGCTTATCACTAAAATAAATATTACATAGCATTTGAAATATACATATAAACAAGATGCTTAAATCCTACGAATGTACTTGGCGTTTTCTGAGGTTTGCATGTAGTTAAATGATATCATAAGCTTAACTGCTGAGTAAGTTTTTTTTTCTATCTGAAATATTAACTTTAATAAGACTATATCTTCAGTATATTTGACATATGATGTCTGTAATGTGATTACGAATAAAATAATCCCTACAGAGTATGACTTTGAGTTCATAGGTTAGTGAGAAATGCAATAAATCATTTAACTTTATGTGAAACTACAAAAAAAATATTTATATAATATATAACATGATCGGGAAAGAGACATTTAGAAAATGTTGATTAGTTTCTTTAAAAAAAGGCAGTTGATAAAAATAATAACAATACACATAATATTCATTTCGGTTTTGAACGCCGGAAACAGTTCTTGCAACACATTTAAGAAGATGTATGTGTGTGCATCATGCCTTACATATCGGCGACTGACTAGTTTTGTGAGTACGAAGACTTATGCTAAATATACTCATGAATTGATTGCATTTTAGTACTCTGAGTGATATTGTACACGTGATTATTGTTTTGGCAGCGGTTGGTGCGTTTTAGAACGACTACGAGTATATGGACTGATAATGTCCATAAATATTATCGCATGAAAACAATAGGTTGTTATACAACTATGATTGAAAAGCCCCCAAACATTTTCTGTTTTAAGAAAGGTAAATTTTACAAATCGATTGCATGAATACATGTGTTATTATACTATTTAGAAAAGTTTGCATAAAGAGGTTACTTGAAGATAGGTTCTGAAAGAAGAAATGTAGCCATAAAGTTTCTCAGTTGAGACATCCTTAATTTTGCTGTGATTTTACATAAAACCAGCACCATTTGTATATTAAAGCATCGTCGAAGAAGGCAGACATTCAACAATCATATTAACATCCAAAGTTAACCTTTCGGCTCATTGTCTTGCTAAATGTCACTTTAAATGACATATATGCATGAATGTTTGTTCCTATAAATATTCATGGTTACTTAAGAAGTCTTGTTTTCTCCAACGAAAAACACATATATTGAAATAGGATATGAGGTCATGAACAGAATGTCGCTGGAAGTATTCTGAGGCCAGTATTCACCAACCATTCTAAGTAAGAATTACTCAAGTCATGGATTTCAATACACAATTTATTAATAATATATTTAGCTACATGTCTGTGGTTTTGCTGCATGACACTTTAACTTTGCTACTCACAGCCTTAACTCATATTGACATTTCATAAATAAACATTTTTTGTTTGTATGAAAATTGTGAGTTAGGATTAAGAATGGTTGATAAATACAGGCCGAACAAGTGATAACGTCGTTTGTTAATAAAGTGTTTACGGAAATGATCCAAATTAAATAATATTGTGCACACATTGCTTGGAAAAACCTTTCTTGGTAGTGTCTCCAAGGGATAGCAACCTATGTGGCGTTCTATAGCAAGTCTATGCATACTGTACCGATTGTTACATTTTATAGAATAATCAATTAAATGAATAAATGGTAAGGGTAGAATTAAATTGCCATATTAATGTAGTTGATTTACGAGACAGCGGAATGTAGGTGGTTAATTTCAAATTCTGACTTATTTAATTTTTTTCTTAGCAGTTTTTTTTACCTCAGGACCTCGGAAATCGGACTTTCATTCCATTTTCTTTAGATGTACAATGCACGGGTGATAAACATATTCCATCGGAGAGAAAATCAATGATAGAGACGCAACATTAAATAAGACAGATAAAATATCCATTAAACAAAATGGGATTCCGTGTGATTGACTAATTGACTAATCAGCATTACAATAAAAGTCTATATGGACTATAAAAAAGGAGTACAGGTATTGCCTTTCGAGTCTTTACACTAATTTTATGGAACCCCAGACAATGGAAACAGCGATGAAATAAATACGTCGGAAATCAATATATGCTTTATTGTGTAATTAAAATGTTGTGAAAAGAAACGAAATTGTAAAAGTCAGGTGATATTTTCTTCATATAAAATTAAATTAAAAAAAATATAATAAAAATGTTATCAAAAAACAATCACAAACTGACTTTTTAATAGATTATAGCTGTCTAAACGTGGCTACTGCGTAATCACATAATGATAGATTGCTTTTTTTGTGTTTATGTATTTACTTTATTCTTTCTTTCTTTCTTTCTTTCTTTCCAACTTTCTTTCTTTCTGTTTTTAATTCTTTATATATATATATATATATATATATATATATATATATATATATATATATATATATATATATATATATATATATATATATATATATATATATATATATATATATATATATATATATTGAAGTGTCCTTGTCATAATTGTCCAGGCATTTCCTTGGTTTGAATCAAGATTCCGTATACTTACGTTTAATCAGTTTTTTTTGGTCAATTTATCGTTTGGAATTTCTCCGTTTGATGTACAGGTAAAAAGCATTGCTAGACGTGCCTTATTTGTTCGTTAAAATCATCATTGTTTCAAATGGAAATAGTTTCATAAAAACTAAAACATACTGGATATTTGCTCTGTCGAATCGTGGATATTACAAGAACTTTTATGATTCGCTTATCTTGTTTAAGCTGAATACTGATTTTCTGTCACCACTTTTTGTTCTTTGCTAGAATAAAATAATGTAAAGGTGTTGGGAAATCTCAAAAATTCAATAAAGACATTTTTCCTAGGTTACTAGTCACCTGGAGAAGATCACGTTACTAACGATTCGATTCTCTTTGGCTTCTTTCTGACGTCGAAACAACACAAAATGAAAACAAAGCAGGTCTTTAAGCAAAGCCTATGGAACAAAAAGATTGGAATTTTGCCACATGACGCGTAGAAATGAGGCCTTTTATCTTTGTGAAAGTATTTTTAAAACCGGTGTTATTGTGTTTTGATATTTCTTCTTGAGTAAAGGTTTAAAACTAGGTCATTTACGATAGGTTCTATTATCTTTTGTTTTCTTTTCTGGTTTTGTCTCTCTCTTCATTCATGGTGTTATAATAAACCTGATGTTTATTCTTCGCTGATATGATTATTAGGCCTGTAAAGAACACTTGAAAAGTCTGATGAAATCGCAAAATATGATGGACCTTTGGGCACAGTAGAAATACATTTGTATTATTAGTACAACACATACTCAAAGAGAAAGAGAGGTAGAGCGAGAAAAAGAAATAAAGAAAGAAAGAAAGAAAGAAAGAAAGAAAGAAAGAAAGAAAGAAAGAAAGAAAGAAAGAAAGAAAGAAAGAGGAGGGGGATCGGCCATTATTATTGTAATTGATAAATCAGTAGATGGTTAAATGCTGTCATGTTTTTATCTTGTAATAAAGAGTTATATACAGCTAACTAGGTCGTATTGAAGATAAAAGTTTGTTGTTGTTATTGTTGTTTGTTTCTTTTTCTTTTGTGTGTGTGTGTGTGTGTGTGTGTGTGTGTCTGTGTGTGCGTGTGTGTGTGTGTGTTATGTCTCGTCTCTGTGTTTTTGTTACATTTACATTTACCTTGCTTGCCTTGTCTACGAGTAGATAAAATTTAAATATCTGTGGCAATTTTAACCTTTTAAACGATGCTGAATATCTTCAAGGAATGCACCACAGATATATAGGGGGATACGTTATTAAAACGTGTTTATCGTAGATATCTTAAGCTGATACTTTTAGTCAGAATATTATAGTTGTTACTCTCTATATTTGCGCGCCAGTTCAAAGATTAAAATAACACAAGTGATCATTCGTCCAGTCTGGTCATATCTTTCATAAACTGGAAACACGAAATGGTCTGTCCTTGGAACTGTTTACTATCTGAGCATGTCACCATCTTGTAGTTAAATATAACATGAAGAGTAAATTATTTTAATTCTAATATCAAAATAACTTTCATCCAAAAGTTTTGACATCTTCTGTCGCTATCATCAGAGGCTGTACTGTTCGTACAATATCAGTCGGTTGATATGTTTACAATGCGATAAGTTTTATATTTGTGTTCTTTATAAAACATACCCCTACCTGGGTCATAAGTATTTTAACATTCCGTATATTAATGTCGAACTTTGGTTGTAGCTTGCAGTAACTGACAAAAGTGAAGAGAGACAAAATAAGGTTACCTTGTGATTTCGCTTGAATGTCTCATTCCTGGTCGTTGGTTCATGGGTGGCAGACTTAATACAGGCTAACGTGTATGCACGATTATTGGCACAGCAAACAGAAAAAAACATAATATGGTTAATCTTTATTAGAAGCTGTCAAAGCGATGCAATAATTTTTAGGGGCATATTCAATTTCTTAATGGTATCTTTAACCCTTATGAGCAAGCTTAATCATGTTTAAAATGCTACGGAACAACATTTAAAGAAAAGCAATTAGCACTACTTTCGATAAACACAGTATCCGGAATGGGCCATGGAGTTATTCTACTCGTACCCAAAAATACTTACAAAAATAATGTACAATTATACAAATTATGCATGTTTACATTATTGTTGGGCATATTCCTGTTGGTTTTAGAATGCCCTAAGATAATTTGTTTCGCAAAGCAATGTTTACTGTGGCGAAAATGAATTTTCATCATGGTTAATAAAGCAATTGGATTTTTTTCTTAAGTATTTATATGCTATTGCCAGTTAAACGAACTTTTGCATGCTTTGCTTCTGCGATTGAAAAGGAAAACATGTATTTTGTCATGTTCGTTATAACTCTACACCATACTCTAACACTATCACTTGTTCTTAAAAAACAACAACAATAAATTGAATACATGTTATAGCGTAATTAACAAATTAAACAAACATTGTTTATTAAAAATAGTTTAAAAAACTCATAATTTATGTTGATTTCAGTGTGCAAATCACACATACATTTTAGCAGAGATACTCAGGGATGCGTGTAATGTAGTACTGAAAAGATTTTATAGAAAGGCAAATACAATTTTAAAAATGCTTGTATTAAGTGTATTAGTTATCTAGATTAAAATATTAATCAAAATTACTGCACGTTTTATATAGAAAGTTGTGTCTGATAGTGCACGTTCAACTTACAATCGTGAAGAGTGTGTGTTCTTTGCATGTATTATTCGAAAAAAGGGTTGTTTTGTTAAGAATTCAAATTAATGGGTCAAGATATGTAGTCCTCAGATACATTTGTTAAAAGTTTATAGAAACAGACGGCGAAAGATTTAAGTAGCACGTGTACCGTCATATTTAAAAGATAAACTCATCGACAAGCTTGTCATCAAACTGCTTGTCTTTTTAAACATAACACATCATGAACAGCTGATATT
Organism: Sinonovacula constricta; assembly: GCA_007844125.1. NCBI lineage: Eukaryota > Metazoa > Mollusca > Bivalvia > Cardiida > Solecurtidae > Sinonovacula > Sinonovacula constricta. The sequence continues at coordinate 36,288,354 of CM017570.1, read as the reverse complement.
TACTGGATTGCAATAAAGAAAGACATGCCGCCGACATGCATATCTAGCTACTGACATAAAAGTAATAGTTTTCTTCTGTTAGTATAACAAAATGGAACAAAACTATCAAGAATAATATCTAAAACAAGTAATTAATTTGTTAGATATTTAGACAATTGTTAGGTTAAACATTTACGAGCAAAGCATATTCATCTTAAATTTAATTACATGTACACCATCGTACGATGACGATTGTCGATAGGAATTCACTTCATATCCAACACGTCTTAATTGCAATTCTTACTTTAATTAAACCAATAATTTACAAACATGCATTATATTTATAACGTGTGTGTAAGTATGTTACTTATATAGTTCATTGCAGAACTTATGCTTTGTGTTACACATGTAAAGGAAATCAATTGGTGAATTAAATCGAACCATCTTCATTTAACAGACTTTTTCGAAAGCTGCTCGTTTTAAAGCCGAATCATCGACCCCTTCTTCATTTTTTTCTAGCAAGGACATTTTACGCCTTTAAGATATCTTAGATAATGCAAAAAAATACATTCAGGGAATCGAAGCCACACTTTCCACTTGAGTTATTTTCACTGTCTTTCTTAATTACATGGAAATTGATCATCAAGAGATGTTTCTTTGATCTTTGATGACATTTTGGTGCTACATTAAACCGATAAAGACATATTTACTTGTGTGTGTTGAAAAGTGGCATGTATTATGGTCAGATTCCGGACAGCACTTTCTATTTCAGTAAATATAAAGGGATTAATGAATTAGAAATTTATACAGTGTCTGTTAAATAAGGAAATAGTCATTCAGTTTGCGTGATCTAAACGTAATCAAGTGTGCACTAGATCACGCAAACTTAAAATTTATTTACATCCTCTCACGTTCAACAAGCAAGTTTACCTTAAAATGGACACACATGCGAACAACAATGCGAAATACAATTTATGTAATATTTTTAGATGTGTTCCCTTATTTGTCTGTGCTATTTCACTTCCGCGTACTTCATTGTAATATCAACAACAGACGAAGCTGCGTATTTTATTTATTTATTTTTATCGTATTTTAATACTTATGTTCTTAAAAAAAAGAACCCTTACTTTCGAAGATATGGTAAAGACTCAGGTTGAGTCCATGTGAGAACAACTAATCAGAATATGTCAGTTTGGTCAACAATGACGAAATTGGGTAGGAAAAGTAAAAGGAACAGCTATTCTACTGCAGCAAAATAGTCCCGATTTTAGATTGGTGGAATTAGCTTTTGTAAATGAAACAAAACGCATGTGTTAATTTTAAAAGTCTGTGGATAGTCTGTACATGTCTAACATAGCAACAGACTATAATTTCATTACCAATAGGAAGAAGAGTCTTCAATTATTAGACGAACTGCATAAATTACTTTTCAACAAAATATCAATACGTAATACGTAATACACTTGTTGTGTTATTTTAAGGGCGTTGTTATCGAAGTATTTTATATAATATACTCAATGAGTATATTCGCTTAAAATATAAAGGGAATTGATTTACCACCGGTTATTCTAGTTCATATTTGTGAATTAGACCCACCGATGTTTTTCTCTTTTCTTCTTCTATTTAACTTATTTAACAGAACTGGGGAAACGGTTTTATGTTTAATGTCACAGAATTTATTACGCAAACTACAACCTGACTTCATAAACAGTACAGCCTTTTACCACCCGAGGTTAGACCAGTTTTACTCTTTTCAAGCCGAGTATATAAGTCATGGCGCGGTCAGGATAAAATCTTAAAAGGAACTGGCCTTTTGTATTTCTTCATCTGTTTTGCTACTAGATTCCATTGGAATATCACTTCGTGTCATAAATAAACGTTCAATTAGCATTTCTTTTAAATCTCATTATTGACACAAATCTCAATCTTAGCTTGATATTTAACTGACAATCGTCAAAAAGTGAGTCTGTTGATACATGGTTATAGATCTGTCTATATTTGTCTCAAAAAAGAGCCGTAATTCATGTCATACGAAAAGCACGAGAACTGTTTTAAACTGTTTATTATGTCTCTACCTTCGTGTGCTATGGCGACCGTACCAATATAAGGAGAAGATCAGTACTGAGGAGTTGGAGGCTATCGACTGGAACAAGGTATATGCAGGTTACAACAGGTGCGGAGCTGATATACCGGATTAGTCTGTCTGTGCATAGCTCATGAAAACTGTGTTTTCTTTGAGTAAACGTTTTTTGAATAACTTGAAAAGTGAGACCCTTATTCGCTCTAAGTAAACAATGATATGATGTTAAATAAGCATTATTACTTTGAAACAAATACAGAGTGATAGTATGTGTATAAGTTATGACTTTATATTTTAACGTGGTAGGTTCTCTACAATTATGTTTTCTTATAAAGGCTTTTTTATTCCTACTGTTTCTTTATGGAGCAAGCCAGAAAGTCAACTTATTGACGCATGTTCATTCATGCAAACAGAGTACAATTTAAATTGATTATTTAGCTTTTGACTTTCAAGCAAACAAAATATATTTTTATATTTCTGGACAATAAGAAACGACCAATGCTATACTATTGCCGAACAAGAGAAAACAATGACTACATCGATATTGCCTTATTTGGCAACGAAAGTTTGCGTAATTTATTTTGCTTCCCTGTGCGTTTGAGGAGTACTCGGGACGGGTCAATGATTAGCATGCTGGATTTTTCCTTTTTATTGTATCAAAACAGCTACTGACTGGTTAAGAGCTCAACTGCTAGATTCTCACTATCTCGTGTCAGTGTCATTTGCATTTGCATTTTTGCATTTTACCTTTGTCCAATGATTGTTTAATACTTGATATTCCGACAAAAAAGTATATACAGGGATGAACTATTTATTAGATAAAAATAAACATGCATACATACCAATAGGTACCTTCATAATTATACATTTCAGAACACCTGAACGATCAGTGCAATTGTTCAACGGCAAGGAAACATGTTTGGTTAAGAGACCATTTAAAATATTACGCAGTGTTGTCTTCCAAAAAGCATTTTACTTCTTTCTCTTGCAGAGCTTTAAGCGGAAGGACCAATTAATACTGAGTCATAAAACCTCGGACCAACACAGTCAATGGCTTCTTGACACTCGTCGTACCAGAGGCTTATTGCTGTAGTTTGTCAATAGGTGCTGCCGATGTGCTTGATAAGGAAACACAGATTTTGCCTTATTTTGGGTTGCAAACTGATTTGATGTAGACAATCTAAAGACAAAATAAACTAGAATTGACATACCACGTGGTCTTTGTTGCAGAATTATTTTTTCCAAAGGGAATGAAAACATGCAAGTATTTTTTATATACAACCTTAAAGTACAAGGTGTATCCAGCACAAATCTTTTGGTGGACGATAAGTCTCTTATGGGTGCATCTTTTTATCAGAATTCTTTGTTCTGGTAAGAAACCTGCCCCACCTAAAACAACGACTTACTTAATTATAAACTGACAAGTAACTCCCAGTAACTCTCCTGAAACATTCTTTTACAGGGATTAACAATAAGACTTTAAGGGCGTCCATGGTCAAATGGTTATAACGATATTCTCAGGATCGAGAACTGACCAAGTATTTAGTATCCGAGTACTGGTTCTACCCAGGAAGTTGACATTCGATAGGGATTAATATCACTTGAAAAAGCTTGTTTCACAATCGACTATACTATTAATTAAATAGGTTTGAAGTAAGAAAACAGGTTAAGAGAAACAGTACAGTACAATTTTTGCTTTGTTTATTGTGGTAATTTTCCAGACAATCGGCACCTATCTTCCTGCAGACAACCAGACCATAAGAACAGACACATATGATGTCAGAATTGCAGTTAGACAGCAACCTTATTTACAGTCAACGTACACTCACAATACCGTCAAAGGTGAGTCAAATACCTTTTGTCTGAACTGTTGCTTAGTTTGCGAATTATTTTAGTTCCTTAAGACAGTTTTATATATCCCGCATCGTTGGTGATTTCTTTTCATTTGATGAAACAAAAATACGCTCGTATGTTAAACCAGTTCCTCAAATTAACGTGTGTGCTTGAAATAAAAAAAAAACATGCCCGTGTGTTTATCCTTATTTATTGTGTATGTAAAACTTATTCTCAGACCTAAATAGAAGAGTGGACTAATGCGTTACACAAAGCTGGAATTAACCCATATAAAACCGCCCCCACACCCGTCCATCCCAGTATATATGTCTCTATAGACAATTCAACAACACAACAAGTTATATGCATAACAATTAGTGAACATGAAATGAGATTATTTTGCACAGTTTAACATCAGTATTGCTTGAGGATCATTAACTCCGAACTGATGATTATATTTCTATACGGTATTTGAACACGCGTTGAGAATGTCGCTGGTTCGCATCGAGGTGTAATTTTCATACTGTTGCAAATTTTATTCCTATCATTTATATATACTTTATTTCGTATAAACATTCAATGCTATAAAACCGTTAGCGAGGGAAATCACAAACAAGGAAAAAGTAATACTCCTCGAGCAGGATTCGAACATGCGATCCATCGTACATGTATGTGCCACTGTTCTGGCTGATCGTGGTCGACCCGGGTTGCTGTGCCGTCTGTCCTCAACTGATTCTGATTCTTCAAATCTTTTAACTAGTCGCTGTACAGCTTTTGTATTAAGTTTATCCAGCTCTGGAAATTTTATTTTCATCGTGTTTATTACTTTCTTAAGCGATTTAGTTTGATCATACAATTTAACAATTTCACAGCTGTGTTCTTTTGCTGGTGCTATGACTGAAACAGTGCGGCAGGAAATGACGTCATTCATTACGTCGTGACGTCAACATTTTCCCGTACTTTATATAAGTTTTAAAAAGTATGTCATTTGTCTTTAAAATGATATATGATTTATTACCATTGATAACCGTACATAACAAATATGATAATTTCTTATAAGGACAGATATTATGAAACACCCTAAAAACATGTTGTTGGACAATTGAATAGTGTTAAATATGGTAAGAGTAAATAATAAGTTTGAAAACCAATGCATTTTGGACAGGCAAACTCTTAATTATCACAAAACCTACTATTTTCAGTGACAAGTTGTCAACCATTATTCAGCTTTTTTGCTAGAAAATATGTGCATTCTACAGGAGACCTGTCCTAAAACTTATTTTAACATCAGAAATAAAAGATTGTATTATCTACTACATCGGCTGTGCCGACTTTCTACTTTCCTGTTGACGTAAAAATGTAATATCAATATGGCAAACCTGTTTAATACACACACAGTCTCAGTTGTTTACATTTTTTGAAACAATACAATCAAACCCAAAACGAACAGTGGACCTTAAACATAAGTGAATTTAAAATGATACTCCAGAAAGTATTTTTTAAAAGATTTTTTTTTACGGATGAATCTAATGCTAACAATAGATTTTCTTGGCATGCATTTGAGAAACCAATCAGGCAAGTCAAGGGTAGAGCGCTGTAAAACCGGTTTAAACACCCCAGTTGGTCCATCTTGCCGACTTACCGTTCCAAGGCGGTAACTGTCGAGTTTTCTCATTTTTTTCTTTTTTTTTTTTTGCTAAAATACTCATCACAGAAGTGTTCTTACTTTTACGATTGGCTTGCATGTGAAAACCTTTGTCTAGAGCCTTTTTAAATGTTGGTATATGTTGTAATGCTCATAGGACTTTGTCGTATATTCTAATTTAACGACTGCAATACTGGTCCCTGTTTATGGTTTAAGTAAAATCAACTCTCATATATATGTGCGGAGTATTGTTCACTTAGAAGAAGTCAGGATAAATAAAGTATTGAGTTCACTCTCTCAAACACATAGACGATTTGGATGCAGGTACAGGCACGACCACAAAATATTCCCGTCTATCAATACACTATTACTTAGGCGTTAACATAGTTATGCAATCGCTTTATTGAACCATAAATACGTCCTTCGAAAACAGCAGCGTTTTAATCTTCCTGTTTAGAGCTGCACCGATTTCAACTTAAAAGTGCTTATTTTTCATTTCTGAACACACTGCCTTTAGAAGGCAAGAGATTTTTGTTTTTCGGCATTCGACTTGATTTAGAGATAAGTAAACGTTTGTTGTAAGTATTAGCCGGTCTTGTTCTTTTCTCGTTTGCATCTAAGTACTTATTAGCCTTTTGGCTTATTTATGATTAGTACTTGAAAACATTATAACTATATTAACAAACAAAAGTATTAATGCTGTAAGCAATGAATCTATTGACAAGTCAACACTTGCTTTCAGTTGAGCAATAAGTCCAAATGATCGGCTGTTTTGCGGGTATATATCTACATTATTGGGATTGAAACGTTTGTTGAAAAGACAACAAGATCAAACGTTAAAGGAACCAGGTAGTAGGTGATACAAAAGCGTATTAAGTTTCTTATAAGTATGTAAAAGATGGCATGTACTCATTTGTGAATACCGATATGACAATTATGTACAAAACTAGATTTTAAATATTATTAGTGTCTTGTTTTATTAATTCTAAATTCAATAATCATCAACTGATAATATAATTTTTATTATTGTGCGAAACGTGAAAGATTTAATGTAAATACCCACACACCCATCACACATAAAAATCACACACACACACACACACACACACACACACACACACACACACACACACACACACACACACACACACACACACACGCGCGAAATGTTGTTAATCGAAGTTCTATATCTGTTTAAATTGTGTATTCAATCATATATAGACAATTCCTATCACTGATTACCAAGAATAGTTAGCTAAAATGGAAACTTTAGATGCTGACTTAAACATCTATATTTAGCTGAAATCCTCATCGTCTTCATTCACTGGTTAAATTATAAGCAATTACGGCAAATTTTCACTAATTTTACCGTTTCATCAAAGAAGACTATGCTCTCGACTTTATTAATAAGATAATGAGGACAATGGGCATTGCAAAGCATACCAAAAATGAAAAAGCACAGGAAAAAGGTATTCACGTGCAAGCAAAATGTCCATAAGTAAAATAAAATCTGCAATGAGACATTAAACAAAAATAGCAAGCCCAAGAGTTACCACCTTGGAACAACCAGTCGGCACAAAGGGCGAATTAGGGTGCTTAATCGGTTTACCACAGCACTTCCTGATGAGTTTCTCAAATGCAAGAGATGAAAAGAAAAAGAATCTAGTTGAATAAAAATGTCCACTCGCTAACTTTTGTTATATAAGTTATGATGTCATTGAAAGAAAAGAATGACCTAATTGAATACAATGTCCACATGGTAACACGAATAGAGAGAAGTGTCATTCTATTAAAAGACAACATTGTTTATTATAAATGAAATTAAATGGCTTAATAAAGAAATTAAATGACCAGAGACGAAGTGTAAATGGTTGAAGCATCCTGTTCATGTCGATGTGAAATTGAGTAATCAAAGTCCAATATCCATCGAATGGAGCATACACGCAACAATCCTTATAGGATGAATCAAATGACAACATAGATTACAAGCACTGAGAGTTTGAGTTTGTTTACGACCGCAAAACTGCACAGGTAACGTACGTGTTGTTATATTATTCTTGCATGGGATAAATAAGAATACAATACTAATGTTCTAGTATATGCTGTTTAATCTCTCCTCCCTATACAAAGCAGACACACGATGTTTACCTCCCAGCTCCAATTCTACCTCCCATAAGAAGCTGCAAACTGTTTGAAATTCTCAGAGATATACTTAGGACCGTTGTCACTGTGAAATATGTCAGGGATGCCATGACGAGCAAAAATAGACTTTAAATGATTGATAACATGTTGTGAACTTAAACTTTTAAGCTTAGCGAGTTCAATATACCTTAAAAATAGTCCACAACAAACAAGTATGTCTGACCATTGAGCTCAAATAAATCCGAAGCAACCCTTTGCCATGATCGACTAGGAAAATCAGTTGATATCATAGGTTCTGCAATATCATTGCTGTTTTTAATGTATTTTTGACATGACTTGACCACATGTTCTAGCTGTTTGCTCAAACCTATCCACCATACTGATGATTTTGCCCTTTCCCTGCAATTTGCTATGCCTTGATGGGCATCATTGATTCTCTGGATCATTTCTTCTTGCATGATAAACTACTTACTAAACACTTGAAAAAAAAATAACAACTGGATATTCTCTTTATTAGCAACATATGGTAAATGTTAGCGAAACCTCTCGTTGTTGCACTTGCAAAGTATGTACGGACAATACTACCTCGAGCACAAGCGCCTCAGTCCCTCGAGCACAAGGATACCACTTCCTCACAGAAAAAGAAAAACGTAAAGGTATATATATTTTGTTAAATAGACAATACCGCACTGTCTTGTTATTATATAATAATTATGTATTAATTTATGTTTATAGATCGTTGTCCTGTCCTTGTGTCACAGTGTCAAGTCGGCTGTATTCTAATAAGGCGAGCGGGGTAAGTGAATAACCTCTTTGTAATACAACGAAATCAAACAGTGTACCAGTCTAATCATAGTCCGGCAGGCTTGTTAAGACGAGTATGTGCAGTAACTGTCAAACTTCCTTCGTTTTTAGAAGGTTAACTCAGGTATGCACTCACTCAATTAAACCAACTAAACTGTCTTCCGCGTTAGCGCTGCAAAGGTGTGCAGAATTTATTAATCATTTATGTAAAGGCGATATACAAAGAAGCATGTATGTAAGAATGTAATAGACGTTTCTTTTGTGATATACATTGGGTATTAAATCAATGTTGTTTGGGTGAGAGTAAGTTGCAGTTATGGGAATATGCAAACATATGATGTAAGTATTAAACGGTCTTGTCTTTTTATATTTTATGCATTGTTTTTACTTTTTGACTTATTTATGATGATTTCAGAAAGAAGTATAATGAACGGACAAGTACAATTGATCTTGTTAGCGGTGAATAACGTGAAATGGTCAACGTTGGCTTTCATTATTTATTTTTTGCAGTGACTGCCTCGTAACATTTTCGGGTTTTGATGGGCTAAAACTCCGCATTATGGGAATTGAATGCCCTGTTGTTTTGTTAAGATAATTAAAACAGAAACCAAGTAATTGTTAAAACAAAACGTGGTTGAACTTTAATTACTGAAAATACAAAAAAAGTCGTATACTCATAAGGTATGGCAAACCATGCTCGACTGCTAACATGACGTTATCTCCAAAACTTGAATTTAAAGGTCATGCCCGATATATTCACTCCGTTTTTTTATTCTAAATTTATAGTAATCAATTGATTATATATACATATTTTTTTTATTTATTGTGGAACTTAATACAAATTAATGTTAATTCGCACACAACTCACACCTTTAAACTATCGCCACATACAGACAAGGATTCGAACCAGGGAACATTGTTACATTTATAACAGTCTATGAACCTCAACATAAAATGCCAGTATCGTTAATATTTAACATACATCGATTATCAACATACTAGGTTCCAATCGTATAAAATACCGTATATATAACAATACACAAAACTGTCCGAGAAAGTGTATGTAATATCACACCTGGAAAAGTTCATTCGTAAACTTTCACTTAATTTAACGGTTGGCATATCGCAGTGAAAAATCACAAACAACTAAAACTGATTTGTTTCCTGGACGTGTCCTATGAAATTGTGTTAATTGATGTTCTAGACCTGAAATGTGTAAGGATACCATCTCAATCATGAGTAGATAATTCCTATGTGAACCAACGCAGCATAGTTAAAATACGGGCTGAATGCTCTAACGTAAACATCCTTTTTTAACGCAAATTCCTATCTTCAATATTAAGAAACTATATAATACGTATTTAAAGCGTCTTTACTTAGGCAGAACAAAAAAAAAAAAAAAAAAAAGCGTTTATTCTAAAAAAATGCAGAAATTCCCGAACATTACGTGCAGGCAAACTGGCTTATACCAAATGTAAGATAATTATTACAGTTATGCAATCTGTTTTTTTAATTCACTCTTTAAAAGTATTGGCAGTTTTATTAGCTGTTGTACATGGCTATAACAGACGAAGCAAAAGAAATGCCCGTTTTAAGATCGATATTACATACAAAAAACTTTATGCAGAGCGTCAAATCGCCGGACAACATACATCTGAAGTCTGCATTGAGCATAAAACGAGATTTATTGTAAAAGCAAATGCATACAGTTTTGGTGTGCATGTATCTCTATCAAGGACACGCCTAATAGCTCGCATTAAGATTTGAATTAATTTGCGCGGATCAACCCTGTTAGTATACACAGTGCGTGTTTTAACAAATATAATTAATCATCTAAATTATACAACGATAAAATGTTTCTAAAACACTTTATTTTACACAATAAGCATACTTGTCATAGGGCATTTGACTCCCCGATGATTGTCCGCCCTTGACTGACTTTACATTTTTCTTTCCTAATGGGATTGTTCCGTAAATATAAAACTGCCTATTTATCGTTTATCTCCTAATCGGCTCTTCAGGACACAATAAGTGGTAAATAAATACAGATAGTAGTATAATAATAATATAGATGATTTTCCTCTGGTGGCACGTTTAACAACGTGTGACCAAGGCTACATGAGTGTCTAAAATCCAGAGAAATCCAGAGAAAAAAGATACTGCAATATAACGTGAGTTAGAGTTATATAGTCAAATTCCTCATTGTGTACGCACCGATAGTTATTTGTCTTCCAGTTGTGTCAAGACGTGTTAAAACGTAAAGAAATAGTCAGTATTAATATAATACATATTAACATTTCGAATGAATTCATGATGCACATATCATAGCACCTCTATCCAGTAGATTTTGTCTTTAACTGAAGGAACAACAACAATAACTAGTCCATTTTTCTTTATCTTTCCATTGTTTTCTACATAGAGGCAGTATCAATAAAGATATATCTGTGTGGTGCATGGTTATGATGTCGTGTATTTCATTTGTAAAATAACGCATATTTTAAAAAGTTATTTGTCTTGCAGATTAATCAAATGCGGGTCCCCTCATCTGTAAGGTCACCGCTATGGACTTTTTTTGCAAAACCACATATCTAGATACCGGTCGTCGTTATTATGCACAATATATATTTCTAAATAAAATGGATATTGCCATTTCAAATGAATTTAACACTATACTTAAACCCCTCTCTTTATCTGGTGTGCTTTTATCTACACAAAGCATACGCTCACTCAGTAATCTGGCATTCACAATTTATCGATTAACTGATGAAGGTATTTCGATTAACGGTTCGACGACGGTCTTAATGTCGTTGTGTAGCGGAGTGGGGGTATTTTTTTGTTTGTAAATACTTGTCGACACCTAGAGTAATACTCGGTACCGCTATGACAGACGGTACGTCAGGCAAACGCGAATATCACCAGCCAAATACACCTTAGAACTGATCTCCTAAACTTAAGAAAAAAAAACCGATGCCCTTTAACCCACCTAGATCGAATGTCAAAATTCGACGACCCTGCTATTTCTCTGTCTTACCTCTCTCTCTCTATCTCATTCACTCTCTCTCTCTTTCTCTCTCTCTCTCTTTCTCTCTCTCTTGCTTTAATCATTAAAAACCCAATTAACATGTTATGTGTGCACTCTTTTTTTACTTAATATACAGTAATATTTTATGCAATAATAATTTAATTTAACATAAACTAGCGTTGCATTTTAGTGAATTGCATGGATAAACCAAAGACAGTGTGGAAAACGTGCTAACCTGTTTATGTATCTTACTCAAGCGGATATGGATGTAAGACATGTGCATCCTTCTTCCCGAAAACAAACACAGAAACGAATTAAAGTACAAGCACACTGCGTTATTGGACTATCCTTTGGGCTTTTGTGTGACAAGGCCTTCTAGCCTTTGTTCTTAAATACTTCACTGCGACACAATTATGTTAGAGACCTCCAATTATATGTGATGAATCATGTCTCCGTCCAGTAAAGGCCCAGTCTTTACAACATGGTTACCACTTTTTTATATTTAAGGAGAAGTTGAACAGATCTTCGGTAAACAAGCAATACACATCGTCATTTTCCGCAACAGCGATATCTCGTAATTGATCGATGATTAAACCATGACTAAAAAACTGGTAAGTGTGTACCTTGCGGTGACCTTGATAAATAGCATAAAATAGTTGATTGGCATACATACGTCAATTTTGACGAGCTTTTGTTAATTTCGCCGAGGTAGAAGAAATTAGCTTTAGAAGAAGATATTAGGGACATGGCTTTTAATTGAAACTATAGCGAAAGGATTGTCAAACTCACTGCAAGAAAATACATGTCCTGACTGCCTGTGATGTTGCATGAAAAGAAACCAAATAAGTACGTACAACACGGCTGCTTGCATATTGTTGGGTTATGTACACAATGAAAGAGGGTAATAGTAGCATCTTTTTAAGGTGCCATCTAAAAAATAAATCGATGTTATATACATGCCGTCGGCGTGCTCCAGGATGTGATAAAGATGCCTGACAATGAAAAATTAGATTTTTGTATATTTACAGTTTCCTTCTTAACTGAAAGATATAAATAATGTCTGAATATATTAAGAGTGAAGCTGATTCTATTGACACCAAAACAAGCTGACAACGTTGCTTTATCTTCTTGACAGGTCTGCCTGATATTGCTGGGGTGTTTTGGATTATTCCAAACTGTTTGTAAGTAACCTCATCTTATTGTGTGAGTTTTTCCTTTTTTGCATAATCTTCATCATCATCGTCATCATCATCATCATCATCATCATTTATCACAACCACCACCACCAACACCACCAACACCACCATCATCATCATCATTATCATCGTCATCGCCTTCTTCTTCTTCTGTTCCTTCATCATTTTAACAATAACTAATTTTGCCTTATAAGTTTAAAAAATATACTGATAAAGCAAGTTGTCTATATTTTGAAAACGCAAATCTTAATAGTTACTTCAAAATTGCAGTTCTCTACTAGCATGTAATTAACGTAGTGTTGTTTTAGGTGGTACGACAACCACGAATAGCACACAGAACTCGACGTGTATGCTTACTAGGTGTACCTGCTGTCTGCAGAATGTCACGTGTCCAACTGATGGTCTGTGCGATGGTCAGTGTAAGGATGGACACCATGGTGGGAGATGCTATAACAATTGCCCAATTAACTGTGTAACATGTAAGGACCGAGATAACCCAAACAACAATACCTTTTTTAATGGTGTAGCCAACTGTACAACATGTAAACCCGGTTTCTATTATACATCCTCCTCCTTCCAATGCCAGCTCAACTGTTCTGTTGGATGTTCGAATTGCTTTTCTGAAACGGACTGCATATCATGTAAAGCTGGATATTATAAATCATCCAATACTTGCTCTCAATGCCCCATTGAATGTGCTTCTTGTAATACATTAAACCAGTGTACCCAGTGTAATGATGTTTTTTACAATTCTGGTGATATCAGCGGGTACCGAAACTGCACACTATGTTCAGAAGGATGTTGGGGAAAAATGTGTAACAATGAGTCTGGTTTATGTAACTGCACGTTAACAAATTATTCTGGAGACAAATGTGACAAATGTGCTCAAAACATCGAGACGTATCCACACTGCAACCGATGTATCGCAGGTTTTTATGGTACGGAGTGTAAACATAATTGTCCAGTTAATTGCAATGGAAAAGTATGCGACAAACACACCGGGAATTGCACTGATGGCTGCAATAAAAACTTTACTGGAGATAACTGCACGTTTTGCAAAGATGGCTTGCACGGAATAACCTGTGACAAGAAATGTCCTGATAACTGTGTTAATGATACATGTAATCAGTCTAATGGATACTGTCAAGGCTGCAGAAGTAATTTCGCTGGTGACACATGCAATTCATGTATACCTGGACAATATGGAATTGACTGTAAGGCTATGTGTCCACCTCACTGTTATGCGTCAATATGTAACCGTAACACTGGTAATTGTTATGAATGTCCAAACGGGCATTCAGGTGACAAATGTTGTATGCAGGGTAATGGCTGCCAATCTTGCTCATCGGAGGATGTTTGTTCTGAATGTGTTCCCGGGAAGCACGGAGACCATTGTAATAAAGTATGTCCAGCAACTTGCGCGAACAACATTTGTAGTAAAGGAAACGGGACTTGTATAGCATGTGCAGATGGTTTTCATGGAGACAACTGCACACTTGCAGCACCAAGAACGACGACTGGTCCTCAAGTTTCAGTAGCCGTTCCAGTAGCAGCGGTTGCCGGTGGCGTGATAGGTGGTCTTGTGGTGATCATCGCGATTGTTATCCTTCTTACCTTCTTCAAACGACGGTAGTTTTTAATTACGACTTATGTGTGTGTGTTTCTTTGTGCATATCCACTTTATATGCAGTGTAAGCGTTAATGGTTTATCTCTTTTTCATATCTCTCGTTTTCTTTGTCAGCTGTAATCGGTATCCATAAAAAAGGTGTTTGTTTTATTATCTTCGTTTTTCATGTATGTTATACATGCATCTAAATCACGTATCCGTGAGAAAGAATAGTTGCACTGTATTTGTATTGTTCACGATTCATTGCTGTTTGCAAAATATATATCTGATGTCTCTTTATATACAGTTCCGGTCAAAAGAAGGACAATACCAACAACATGGCACATACAAACTCTCCAACAACAGAAGGAGTGTACGCCAATGGCTCGGATACTACAGAAGGTAAGATGTAAGATTTAGAACTACTCGTAACTGAGACAACACCCGGCACTAACGACTTTTAATGCATAGGCACACAATGGTTATGTTCATGAAACGGTCCAACTACTTCTCTTTGTTTTTTGTTTGTGTGACCGCACTCTGCAGTAGAAGCAATAGTGTAAACATCAAGACGAACCGAACGGAGAGTAGATATGCAAGTCCTTCCATGACGAGAGTTTATTTTAATATGTCTTAAAATGTCACATCTAAAATCTGACGGTTTGCATTTTCGTAAAGTAGGTCCCACACAGTTCAGCCAACAAACTATGTAAAAAAAGTCAATAATATCCATTTCAGCGTTCAAGGAATTCAACAAATACGACACCGTGACCAACACATACGCCACCGTAACCGACGTGGTACCACCGTCTGTGGGAGAATCTTGGAGGAAAAGCGAGGAAATGCCATTAACGGTTGGCATAAGGAACATTGTTAAATTTAGATAAACAGAAAGAAAAAACAGCATATTGATGAATATGAGAAAATTATATATACATATACATACAGACATACATACAAACATACAGGCACAGACATAGACAGACAGATAGAGAAAGAGACAGATAGACAGAGAGATAGACAAAGAGAGACATATAGAGAGACAGATAGAGTCAAGAGAGACGTAGACACAGCCTGAGAGAAACAGAAAGACAGAATGATACAGACATAGACAGAGGGAAAGAGACACAGACACCCAGAGATACAGAGATACAGAGAGAGATACTGAGACAGACATGCAAACATACAAACTTTCAGACAAACATTGAGACAGACAGAGACATACAGCGATTGACAGAGACAGACAGCGAAAAGAGTCAGAGATATCGAGGCAGAAAGACAGAGACACAGAGACACATAGAGAGACACACATACACACATACAGACAGCCACACATACACTCAGAGAGACAGACAGACACACAGAGATAACGCTTATGTAAAGTACACACTAAAATAATACATTGTCATTTAAACGTATATTGTGTTTCACGTGTGTTTCTCTTTTTTTATAGACTAAAATGCCCGACGCAGCCAATAAACCAGTTGCCTCTGCGAAATCGGACAAAGCGGTAAGACTGGAAGAGTCTGGTAAACAGGACAATCCAGTTAAGCCGGAAATCGTGGTAAAAAACAGGCAAACCTGAGGTCAGAAAATCCAAAACGCCAAGGCGGCCTGTTGCCACAATGAATACAAACTCTGGTTATGAGTCTATTGATGACGAAGACGATAACGATTACTACAACAGTGAGGCAAGTCCCGAGAAAGGTATCCCTGTCAGCGAGCTGTCGCCCTACGTTGACAAGAAGGATTCCGACTTCTTTGATAATGAATATGCGGTAAGTGACTATGTGTGGTGTTTTTGAAGATGTGTATTATCTACTTCATTTTATACTTTTGTATATGTCATTGTATGATGTTGATGATACAATAGTTGTCTTATTATCATTATGGTATGGTTGTAAGAAGAACACGAAGACGAAGGGAAAAAAAGAAGAATGATGATTTAAATCATAATTTCAATGCACAACGAAGACGCGACATGTAATCTTAATAACCTACTCACAATAACTATTTCGACGTAACCGGGACTCAAACCCATAAGCTTCGATGCGAAGAAGTCAGATAAATTACATACAGGCATCGTTGCTGCATTGCCATTGACGCACCAATGAAAGAGAAGAAGAGACGCCTTTAAATGCTCCTACTACTGCTACTTCTGCTGTTACCTTACTCTCGCTGTTGTTGACACTTTTGATGATTTTAATAAAGATGACGATTCTTTTATAGCTGTTATGCTGCTTTTTATAAAAAGCTAGATATGTTAGACAACATGTTTGTTGACTTCAAGCGGTAAGTTTGATTATAATTTTTGTCTCTGAGAAAGGTCTGCAGCAAGTGCGAGATACAAGGGTCCCTTTAAGCAAGCTTAAGCAACGCAGCCGGTCTTTTAGCCGATCTGCCGATCCGAAGCAGTTACTTTTGTTAGTGTACTATATGTGTAATGTGTCGTCTCATTGTTGTTGTTCTTTTTAATGTAACTGTTGTATGTGCCTGCGTCTAGATTCAAAATGTGCTTATTATTATATGAACCTTTCCTTATTTTTGATTTTGATAATAAGTTTTATTTACCTAATGAACAGAAACTACCTAAAGGTCTTGTCAAGTCGACTGATGCTGCCTTGTTAGATCGAAATCTAAGCAAGAACCGCTATAACGCCATATATCCTTGTAAGTATAAAATATTTCATTTAATTTCCTTAGCATCATCACCATCAACATTCTCATTATCATCATCATCACTTTCATCTTCTTATCATTTTATGTTAATATGTTTCAACAGGAGCTTAAACAAAAAATACAAAATTAGTTAAAGGTTAACAACAACATTCTGTAGTATTTATATACATATTAAAATCGATGAAGGTAGATTTTTCTTAGTAATGCTATTGACATTTTTTAATTGCAGATGACGAGACACGCGTGGTGTTAGCGGGACCAGGGTCGGATTTTATCAACGCTTGCTACATTGAGGTGAATAGTTTGCTTAACAGAAAGATTCATTGCAAATCTCAAGCGAAACCGTTGCTTTCTGTTTTTGTATAGTGGCCTTTAAAAGGTATATGTTGGGGTTAATAATGTCATTTAACTTTTAATAAACTATATTATTTAAAAACATTTTAAAGCAAAGGAGCAATACATTAAATTAGTTTGATACCAAGGCCTACAGACGACATAAGCTTCAATATTATTTACAATTGCACTATGGAGAGCCGGTATCAATGTCAAATATAAATGAATATCAAGTAGCTTAACATTTACATTGACATCGTGGTTATACATCGGAAATCTAATTGAACCATTTTAACATTTCCCCTTATATATAGATAGGTTGTTTATATCACTACAGTAATTTACAGGTATTTATTGTACTAATCTGTAGATTTGTGTATAAACGACATTACGGATATTAAGATGATTATGCAAATTTAGAAGAATTAACATGGAATGATGTCTTATTTTAAAAAGAATATGCGGCGTAAGGCAGTGAAACTAAATATTTACGTTTCATAAACAAACTTTTTTGATAATATCTCTTTATATTTCAAGGAAATAAGACTTTATGAACTAAGACTCCTCCAGTTTCTACAAATAGTTTACATTCTTAAAATACCACAATCTTTCTCTAATAATTAGAGCTCCGTATTTGTAAATCATACACGTTGAATTCACGCGTGTTCCTTGTTGTTACTAAATAGTGATCAAAAGCTGTCAAGTGTCTTCATTAAATGCATATTTGAATTCATCAATGCAAAACAATATATCAAGCATAAAACAATAAAACCATTTACTCTCCTCTGGTCATTTTTTTTGGTTGATTTAAAAAGTTAATTTCAATTTAATATCAACAAAATGTGTAGGTCACCTGATCTAAATAATACCCATGTCTCTTTTAAATACATTGTGGACATTATCTTTAGCGGCGTCACTACTTTCGTCATAGCTTATCTAACAAAACTTCGGCGCTTGGACATGTATTCAAATGGATGACTTTTCTTTTTTTGCTTGAATTTGAGACACCCTTCAGGAAGTGCAAGGTAAGAGCTCTGTTAAACCGGTTTAAGCTCCCCAGTCGGTCCATATTGACGACTGTCCGTTCCAATGCGGTATCTATCAGGAATGCAATTGTTGTTAAATGACTCATCACAGATTTGTTCTTACTTTTTAATTTTGCTTGCATGTGAATACCTTGGTCCCGTGTCTTTTCTTTTGTTGTATATGTTGCAATGTTCATAGAACTTTGTCATATATATTCTAAATATGTATATTTCTCTTAAAGGGTTATCGCAAGAAGAGAAGATACATAGCATCCCTTGGTAAGTCTTCCTTAGTGTTTATGGTGAATTAATGCAAATACTTAAAAGGCTCGGGAAGAATTACTTAAAGTTAAAGTCCAACTGTCAACTCAACTAATAGGTATCATAAAATGTGAGCCTTCATGACGGCATATGTTACCTAAATATTGTCATGCTTTCATAAGGACAACCTGGACAGTGTGCTTTAAAGGCTGAATACTGAATTTGATTTCCGTTGATAATTCAATACGTACAAAGTGTAGTGGACTCATGAATGTGTTGCTACAAATATGACCCCTAACTATAATGCACAAGTTAACATCCTTCACTGGTTAAAACCGTGCTTTTTCTTTTTGTTTTTCAAAATACCCAAAGGGAATAACCACTCCTATTTTTATTGCGGTTCAATGACGCCATGTCGAAAGGTCGCGTTACAATCACTTCACAGATAAACACCAACTGACTGACACTAATGACATTTCTAGTACGCTTTGCAAAACACGCAAAATCTTAAAATAGTATCAAAAGTCTTCGTACTCCTAAAGTGAAACCCTCTGTGTAAATGAATTTTAGTAAAATGTGTATTTTACTGTTGCCACATGCCATCATTCAATAAGTTTATTCTTAATGAGCGTGTCTTTTTTCCGTTAAGATTGGGCTTTGTTTTGGTTTTAAATATGATGAACATCTGGATTCGGCCATTAAGTTTGAATTTAACAAGCAACCGAAGGTTAGAAAACATTGCCGTGATTTATATACATGATAAAAATGTGTATTATTACAATCCGGTTTTGACAGTTTAATATGTATAGTCAACTGGGAAATAACGTAAATTTGTTTTCACTTGCTGTTCAGTTTGACCATAACATATTTTTTACATTTACTTTTACTTACAGGCCCTATAGCCAAAGCAACGGAAGGTTTCAAGACGTTCTGGCGGATGGTTTGGCAAGAGAAAACAGAGAAAATTGTCATGGTTACCAAACTCATGGAGCTTGGGGTAAATGATAAATGAATATAATTTAATCATTTAATATATAGAAGCTACCCTTAAGGCAAAGTGCGTTGTTGAAAGTAAACAACGGCTTTCTGTCAATTATGTTTTCTGAAATAGGTTCAATCTCTTCAACTGTTTTATTTAAAACATGATTTAAATAGAGCATATACAATAGTATGCACATTTTACTTAGTTTTGCAATAAATGTACGGTTTGAGCTCAGTCGTTTGACTGACTGAGCGTTTCAGGGCGGTAACTGTTTCTTTTCGCTATTAATTCGTTTGTCTTGTGCTAGCCAAGATTAATAAAACTATGTTAACTTTCTCATAGGACCAGGTCTTAGTATTTTGAGATTGAATAAATAAAACTATTAAACATATATGCATGTCTTACGCAAATGATAATTATATATTAGTTCGCAATGATAATAGTTCGAATTTGTTTACGTCCAAACTTTTCAAAGAACACTGTGTTGTTAATTAATAGCAATGTGTTGGTATACATCCTGACTTTAAAATAGCGTGGTCCATATCTCTATAAAATTAATTAACATTAGTTTGTATAAATCTATTTTTTTTTAAAGAACATCGCCCGTTATTGTTTGCCATACGTTAATATAAGGCCTTACTTTTTAAGACTGTTATATGTTTGTATATATTCCAAAGTTTCTAAGAACATGGTCCGTTTGTATAAGGCATAACTTAAAAAAAATATTGTCCGTTTAATTTTAGCCGTATGTTTGTATAAATCTGCACGGTGTCAATGAACATAGTCTGTTTGATTTATAGCCGTGTGTTTGTATAAGTCTCTACCGTGTCAACGAACATGGTCCGTTTGATTTATTGCCGTATGTTTGTATAACTCTCTACCGTGTCAACGAACGTGGTCCGTTTTATTTATAGAAATATGTTTGTATGAGTCTCTACCGTGTCAACGAATATGGTCCGTTTAATTTATAGCCATGTGTTTGTATAAGGCATAACTTAAAGACAAATGGTCCGTTTAATTTTAAGTCCTTTGTTTGTATAAGTCTCTACTGTGTCAACGATCATGGTCCGTTTAAGTAATAGCAATATATTTGTATGAGTCTCTACCGTGTCAAAGAATATGGTCCGTTTAATTTATATACCACATTAAGGATATTACTTAAAGTATCTTCTGACATCATCAATTAGGCAAAGACTCGATTACTTAGTACTGAGGTATACACAAACAAAGAAGAAGGCGGATATAGACAGCCACAGTGTTGAGACAAGTGGCTTAGATGTGTAAGTTTAACACTGTAAACGATTAAATGTGTGGCAAATAAAGGACAGAATAATTACGTAGTAAATCAGATCGAATAGAGCACTCGTTTTAATTGTCATTTAGTGATATTCCTGCACGGCATTGTTACTTCATCAATATGCATTCCATGTTCATATGCATTACTGCATTACACATTGTAATCTAGTTTAAACAATATTAATGTTACCATTTGAAACACAGCCACGATAGACACGACTGATGCATGTAGTCTCCTTTGACGTTTCTGTACATTCTCTACTTATTCCCGGTCATGACGACTGGCCGCGAGTAGCCAGGTTCATGAAGTTTAAATCTTTCTTGCTTTCGAAATTCAGCTTTCTTATAAATCTGGAAGTGATGCCGCCAAAATGCAAACGTATGTGTCATATCTTGATACGTTTCTTTGATTTCTGATAAATCTGTGTTGATCTTACCAGGCAGTTTATGTCATACATTTACCGGGGTAAGTGTTGATTATTTATTGTGTGTCTTACAAAATTATAAACGTATTCGATTTATCTCAAACGCAAAATGATGGAAATATTCCCTTGATATGCTATATTACAAAGATCTGTCTTTTATTGAATACATATTAACTCTCACATCATTATACAATACTTACTGTTTACCTTCCCAGGGAATGAAGTGTGAGCAGTACTGGCCAGACAAGAACGTGACCTTGGCTTACGGTGACGTCAAGGTCACGTGTCACAGTGAGGACGTGTATGCGGAGTACACGGTCCGCAGTTTTACCGTTCTCAAGGTAAGCTTTATTGGTATACTTATCATTATTTTGTATTTTTAATTTCTCCGAACCTCACTTTTGACCTACTAACAACCTTCGAAGCAAGGTCTGTCCACTTAAATATCAACGCGACTAGCATTGGTAGTAATTACACTTCTCACTACATAACGCGCTATTCTATTTTACGACCAGGGATGACATATTTCAAATAGGTAAAGAGAAATTAAAGCTGCAATAATGAACAATCAATTTCCGAGGCATTATATCGGTGGTATAACAACTGTCAAGTCTATGTAGCAGTCTGTATAAATCGATCCGGTTAAAGGAATATTAGTAATTAAGAAGAATGTAAAAGACAAACTTAATTTCAATGTGACTTTTCAGTGTCGCGATAATGCGGTAAAGTAACCGAGCAATGTCAACGGTAAGGTTATTATTTTAGCCTAATTGTGTTTTATTTGCTTTAGAAAATTATTTACATTGCTCATTTGACGTGACCGTATTTTTAAAAGAAAAAGGAGCAGCGATCCCTCCATCACATACACTACACAGCCTGGCCTGACAAGGGAGTACCTGATGACGTCACCAGTTTGGTCGAGTTCAGAAACAAGGTCAACTCGACGAAGACCACGCTACTTGGACCAATTATCGTTCACTGCAGGTATGTCACTTTGTGCGACTTACGTGAGGTCATATGGCGTTTTGTATAACATTATCTGCGCTTCATTACTTATATGACGAAAAAAGGCATAAATAACCTCTCTTAAGACCGCAGACTGTTGTAAAGTGCATGACATGTCGTCAAATTATCGAACTTATTTATATATTTTTTACATAGATATCAAGAATGGTACCCCTTTCAAAGATATATGTTGTTTTTTTATTCAGTGCCGGTGTGGGACGTACCGGAACTTATATCGCCCTAGATATCCTAACGCTTAAGGGCGAACGAACGGGGTTTGTGGATGTTTTTGAATGTGTGAGCAAACTGAGACAACAAAGAACTTGTATGGTGCAGACGGCGGTAAGGGCGAATACTTTTCATAATATTCAATCTTGTTGACTATCCCTCTTACAGAAACGTAAAAGCAACGGCCCGAGTCAAACGAGGACTGAAATTATAAATATGTAATTTTAATTAGCTTGTTTATGATTGAAACAAAACGTGAGCGTTAACAGCGACTGTGGGCATTCTGCAAATGTTTACCAAAGTCACAAAGTATAATTTCATTACCAATAAAAGTGGAGTATTTCCAATTATTAGTCTACCACCACCTAGATCATAAACACGGAATGCAAAAATCACGTCCCAACGCTATATAAATACATAAATAAACATGATCTGTTATTTTAAGGGGCCATAGTCATCGAAGTATTGATTAAAACAGCATATAGTTTATTTACCATTACATGTTATTGAATCAGATGCCCCGATGTTTGTTTTGTTGTCTTTTAGGTTGACATTTCAAGTATATTCTTGCCAAAACTATCAAATACCAGCATGTGTCCCTAACAGAACTGTACGGAAATATTCTGCGTTACTAACAGTTCGGGTGTTCATTGGTTCAATAATTTGTTTTTCTATGCAGGATCAGTATGAGTACCTCCACCGAGCATTGGTCCACACTCTTACCTTTGAATCCGAGGCCATACCGGCAGACCACTTTATGGCATACACCGCATCGCTCTCAGACGGCATCTTTGACGTATGTTTCACCCAAAGATATTTGGCTCCTGGCGCGGTCAGGATACAAGCTACAAAGGGACTGGCATTCGATAAACTTAATATTTCTACATCCGTTTTACTAATAGATTCTAGTACAACAGCAGTTCGAGGCATACAGAAAACGAACAACACTTGTTTTAGTCTCATTGTTGACAAAATTCTAAGACATAATATTTAGCTGAAATCGTCGAATAAATTAATATTTATTATATGCTTATAAACACGTCGATATTTGTCACCAAAAATAGCAATAATTCATGTCATACCAACAGCGTGAGACTTGCCTTACCATGTTTTATATGTCTCTGCCTTCGTCTGTCGTAGCGATTGTCCCACTGTACAGAGAAGATCAGTACTGAGGAAATGGAGGCTATCGACCGGAACAAGGCCTATGCAGGTTACAACAGGCTCGGAGCTGATATACCGGGTGAGTCTGTCTGTGCATGACTCATGCAATATCTGTTTTCTTTAAATAAAGGGTTTGAATAACGAGAAAAATGAAGACTGGCATTACAAATAAAAGTACACAACGACGTTTGCATGAACATCGTCAAACAATTATAAATGACAATACGGAATTTGATGTCACATTTTATTAAGGAAATAACAAACTAAATAAGACAATGGGAAATTAAACACTGACCCATCTTCGCTCTAACGATAATATGACGTTAAAATAAGTAGTCTTACTTTTAAACAAACATTAAGTGATAGTATGGGTACGAGTTGTTTTTCTAATTCTTTCAACTTGATAGGTTTGCTAATTGTTTTACAGCATGGTCTATTCATGCAAGCAGAGTATACTTTTTTAAATTGTTTAGTTCGAGTTCAAAATTGTCCACGGAAACAAATGTGTTAAAATGTTGCTGTTTTTTCCTCCCAGGCGATATCAATCGACCAAGGCTGTACTATGGCAGAACAACCGAAGACAATGACTACATCAATGCCTTGTTTGTCAATGTAAGTTTGTCTAGTTGTTCTTGCTTCAATGTGCGTTTTATGAGTGAGTTTGACTGGTGTATGAATGCTGTATATCTTTTTTTTATCAAAACAGCCACCGACCGGTTAAGCGGCTTAACTGCCAGATTTCCCCAATACCTGAAATATCTCGAGTCAGTGACATGTGCATTTAGATTGCATTTTACCTTTCTTTAGTGATTGTTCAATACTTGATATTCCGAAAAAAGTTATATATTGAGTATTACTGTTTATTAGATATAAAAAAAACAAGTATAAATTAGGAGAGGTACGTTTATGATTGTTCATTTAATGACAGATTGACGACGACACGAATTTTTTTAATGCCAATGAATCATACTTGGATAAGAGGCCATTCACAATATGACTAATTGCTGTCTAACAAACAAGCATTTTCCTATTTTTTTATTTTTTTCTTACAGAGCTTTAAGCGGAAGAATCAGTTTATACTGACGCAGACACCTCTGACCAACACTGTGGATGACTTCTTGACACTCGTCGTACAGGAGAACTGTTGCTGTATCGTGTCGATGGACGCTGCCGATCTGGTCGATAAGGTAAACAAAATGCTCTTTTTCGCATTGCAAGGCTGATCAGATGCAAATAATCTAAAGACAAATTAAACTAGACTGATAAACCATGTGGCTTTTATTGCAGCATCCTTTTCCCTCACGGAATGAACACACACTCTTCATGTTTATATAACTTGAACTACAAGGTGTATCCAACACAAAGCTTTTTGGGTACGATGGGTAGCTCAACTGTTTGTTTTGGAAAGAAAATCTGTTCAACTAACTCAACGACTTGTTAATTGATATACTGACAGGTAAACTCAAGTAACTCCCCTTAGGCTTTCGCTTGCATGGGTTAACAATAAGACACCGGGTTGTGGGCGTCCATGGTCTAGTGGGTAAAACGTTAGACTCAGGATCGGGTTCGAACCTCGAAACTGACCACGTTATGTTGGTCCTTGAGCAAGACCATTTACTGCACATTGCTCTAAGTACTTAGTACCCGAGTACTGGTTATAACTAGGAAGTGGATTAATATACTTGAACGAACTTGTTTCCGAATCGACTTTAACTAAAGAGATTTAAAGTAAAACACGACGTTAATACAAATAGAACAGTGTAATTTTTTGTTAACTGTGGTCCTTTTCCAGACCATCGGTACCTACCTTGCGGCGGACAACCAGACTCTAACTACAGACACCTATGAAGTCAGAATCACAATGTTGGACAGCAACCATATTTACAGTCAACGTACACTCACAATAACGTCCAAGGTGAGTCAAAAAACTTTTGTCAAAACTATTGCTCATTTTGCTATTGTTTCGTTGCTGATGAAAGTTTTATACGTCCAATTTTGCTGTTGACTTCATTCCATTAGTTGAAACAAAAAATATGCGTGTTAGTTTATCCAGTTTCACAAATTAACGTGTGTGCTTAAAAAAGATCGGTGTGTTTATCAAAGGTCAGTGTGTATCAAAAGAAAGTATTACAAGGATATTTTAAGCATTTCAAAAGATTATTGAAATTGTACAAATTACAACATTGTTCCTACAAATGTAAAGATAAAACTAAGTTTTAGTTGGAAAACAAAAACGCAGGAGTATATTAACCGAGAAAGGCAGACACCAACGAGCTAATTCTGATCTGGAACGGTCACTAGCGAAAAAACAAGAACTGTTTTCCACCTCTTTCTGCTATATGTAGTGTGTTGTTGTTTATTTGTATATTTGTACAATCTTGTCTAACTTTTGAAAAAGTATTGCGTTAGGACAAAAAACAGATAATGTGTGATATCTTGCATTCGTACGACGAAGAAACAGATCTCTAGCAGAAGGAAATCTTTGTCTTCTTCTCGATTTGATGATCCAAAGACTGTAGGCCTTTATCTGGTTGTGTTATATCTCATCACGTTATCGACATAGCACACTTATCCTATTTCAGAACACGTCTTCCACAGTTACGGTACAACATTTTACATGTACTAACTGGTCCGACAAGGACAAGACTCCGAAATCTCCGACGGAATTTTTGACTTTTGTCAAGCAAATCCAGAAAGTTGCCGACGAAACGACGCAGTTCTCTCCCATTATTGTTCATTGTCGGTAGGTGGTTAATAAAAGTTCAAAATGACTGTAACATTTTTGTATATTTCAGTTTGTTACCAACCCTTATCATCTTATCAATACATTAGTATTTAATGTATTAACCGTTTGCGCAATGTCAGCGTAACCGTTTTGAACAGGTGCTGACCTGGTAGTTTAAGTTAATGACTGAAACTCGGACATTTTAATCAGAAACGGGATTCAACGAATTCTCAAATTTTATCCATGTGAATGTGACAAAACTTGTATGCTATCAAGCTTTGCATAAAATCTTCAGGAAAACACTGCGAATGCAACATTTTGTTTAATACACTTCGTTTCAAAAATCTGTTTCAGCATTGGGTCTTTTTAAATTCGTAAAATATATCGAACGAAAGCTAAACATGTTCACAGCAGGTCATTGCAAGAACTAAAAATAAAGTGTATACATTGTGCCGCTTGCAGTCTGTAAAAGCACTTGTCCAAAACTTTAGAAGACCCGGGTTCGAATAAATGTTATTAAATATTTGTATGTTACAACTATTTGAAAATAAAGAATTGTATCAACAAATGTTTTAGTATGAATTTTAAACCTTATTGAAACAAGATAATCAAACTGCAACTCCCAACACCACCCCTTAGGCATTATTTACTTATTATTATTATTTTTTTTTTTTATAAAAAATAACCTTTGTTTGAAATTTGAGTAACTATGGCAACAATACCGTTTTTAATTACAAACTTCATAATTACAGGACTGGTTCTGAACGTAGCGCCCTTCCTTGTATAGTGTCGAGCTTGCTACAAAAGATAGAAATAGAACACGAGGTCAGCGTCATCAACACAGTCAGTCAGGTCAAGTTCAGGAGGTCAAAGTCCATTCCCAATAAGGTAAGACGATATCCCTATTTATAAATGCATTGTGTTATATATGGCGTCATTCAGAATAAAATTCAGTTTTCAAACGCTACAACATTTTTGGAAAGTAGAAAGCATTAATTAGTACAACCGCCAACTTATTTTTCGACGAACTTGCTTTCATCAACAATAAAATTTGTGATAAGCTTAATCTAAATATGAAGTGTTTCAACTTTCTTGCGTTTTTTCCTAGGAATCCAGATTTTTTTTATTATTTCTTTTTGCATCTGGCCCACCGTAGTCTATTACTACTGAATAATATTTCCGTTTGGGATATTAGATAAAACTGACATATTATATTACCTTTAATAAAACAGTAGTATCCAATGGTGATTTGTTTGTCACGTGTTTAAAGCTATAAGGTTAATGCATTAATTTGACTCCATGTTCTGTCAGTTCCCTTCTGTTTTGCATTTATTTGATGGTGGGTTTTAATTTACGTATATTGTCTAATCGTATTTTTTTTATTTTGCTGGAGCAGTTTAAATTCTGCCACCAATGCGTCTCTGCATACCTTCAAACCTTTGATATCTACTCAAACTTCAGCTAAATATAAAAGTAAAAAACACGCTGAATAACTAATGATTTTAATAGGTGTTAAGATTGCGAAACCATTTTTATTCAACTTTCGATCACTGTTGCAATGACATCTAGGCCTTTAGAGACAAGAAAAGACCTTAGTATTAGAAAATTGCTGTCACTTTTCAGATTCATTTATTGACGATATCTCGGGATTTCTAGGGATAATAACAACAGAAACAAAATGTTTTGTCATTTAAAACTGACTGTCATTACAACAACATCTCTTAAATTCCGCCTTAGAAATAAGGAATAGCAATACTAAAATGTCAAGTATATTCTTTTTGTTTTATCGTTATAAAATTGCAATATATTAGTTCTGTTAGTTCTGCTACTGGTTTACTTATGATTAATTGTCTGCATTGTTAGTAGTTTTTTGTAGCTAAATCTAAAGTTTATGCATGCAAAAATAAGATCAACACTAATAAATTATATTATTATATTAATAAGATTTTTTTCCTTATAAATGTATTGTATGTGTTAATTGCGCGATCGAAGCTTTAATATATTTCGATTATCATATACCTTAGAAAAAATGCATTTATATTATTATATGTGGAATCCTTCTAACGCTTATTTGTATTTTCGAAATGATTACATATGTTATATTATATAGATTAGTTTGTTTTTATATTTGTTTTTGCTCATTTGTATTTGCTATATATATACATGTATACTGGCGGAGTGGTGACAAAGATAGGCAGAGTAACAGAGACTGGAAAAGTGGCGGATACTGGCAGAGTGACAGATATTGGAAGAGTGGCAGGAACTGGCAGAGTGACTGGAAGGGTAACATTGACTGGCGGAGTGACAGAGACTGGCAGAGTGAGAGAGACTGACTGTGTGTCAGAGACTGGCAGAATGCATAGATTAAGAGTGACAGAGTTTGGCACCGATTTTGAGACATAGCCATAGAGAGGCATAAAAATATAGAGATATAAATACAGAGAGAGACAGACAGAGAGAAATACCTTCTTATTTTTGTAACGTGTATTGTAAATGAACTAAAACATACTATGTTTAATACAATGAATACATTGTTTATATATCATAGCATGCGCTTGTTGCTATGTAAATGTTTTCAAACTTAGATTTTGATGTATTGCCATACAACTTACTTACTCTGTTTTCTTTTTTGTTGTAGCAAACGATACTTTTAAATATATGTGTATTAGTTATTGAAATGCTTTATATTAACATTGAGGAGTTTACTTGTTACTTTAACGTCCGCATTACATATGTAGTTCGCAAGTATTCTTAAAATATAATATATTTTCTATATTTCCCATAATAAAGTGTTGTTAATCCTTTTATTGATGGGATATGCCAACTACGGCGTTTTAATAATCCGCACATTAATATGAGTTACGAATTTAATGCTTTTTCTTCTTTGCTCAAAAACACCTAACGTGATGATCCCATGTATAATTTAATACATTTTCTACTTTATACTTTAGCATCAGTTCCATATGTTTTGTTTTCTCCTAGATGTGCTTTTCTGATACTTTCTATGTGATTTAATCTTATAAATCACAGAAGTTAGCTGTTCAAAATTGGAAATTGAATTAGTAAAATATATTAAAGCTGGCACATGCAAAGAATTGCACATCTAGTAGTCTGGTGTGAAAATATTAATAAATATATGCATGAGGATACTGATCGCTTCGTGCTATGTTAATTATACCCGTGCTGTGTAAATTCTTTTTTAACTAGACATGGCATTTGCATGCCCATTTTTTAGAGGCAGCAATTTAGCTATATACAGACTTAGGTTTTCATTTATTGTTTACATGTGAATTGAGTTGGCCTTTTGGTTTTGACTCAGCAAATGCTTGATTATTAAATACTTAATTATGTACAGGGTCTTAAAGGTAATGCATTTTTATGAATGAATTTGTGATAATTAAGTTTTAATCTCAAGTTAAAATTAACAAGATGACCAATGGTTTAATTTCTTAATTAATAAGTT
Source organism: Sinonovacula constricta (assembly GCA_007844125.1). Taxonomy (NCBI): domain Eukaryota; kingdom Metazoa; phylum Mollusca; class Bivalvia; order Cardiida; family Solecurtidae; genus Sinonovacula; species Sinonovacula constricta. The sequence goes on along the minus strand of CM017570.1, from coordinate 36,258,460 downwards.
ACAAGAAGATGCATCTCACCGATTACATTCTGAGGATTGGTGACTACTGATGACTATATAGCACTGTTGTTTTACTTAAACATAACATACTATGACATATAAGGTTTATTATGTATGAATATATGAATAAACGTTTGCTTTCGCCAGATGTGATTCCGTGTTGTTTGTAATGACGGTCTTTTTGTTGTTGTTGTCGCCGTCGTTGTTGTTGTTGTTGTTTTAAATCTTTTTAAATCATTTTTTAATGTGCTTGGCTCGTAAATACATTTGGGCTCTGTTGTTTTTGTTATTTGTTTCCAAATTTCATTGTTTGTATATGTAATATATATTTTTATAGGCACTTTGTACTTTGGAAATATTCTTATCATCGGCATATTAAAATAAAATACCTACTTTATAAATCAATTGTATGAATAGTATTTCCTACGCTTGCACATTATCTTTATCAAAGACGGGTGTTCTGATGACACTAACGCATAACATAAGCACCTTGCTAGAAAACAAGGTGTATTCCAATTGATTTTAGTTGCACGTGAGCAAGGATATTCACATATCTCTCAAATGGAAGTATCGGTTGTAAAATTTAAATAAGACTTGTCAATTTTCTGGTTCTTTACAAGGAAATTAGTTTAAATGTTAGAGCACAAACAAATCGCCTACTTTAAGGCATGTATATATTTTGCATTACAATAAGTATATTTTGTCATAAGTGATAATAAAGGTCTTTTATCGAGGAGTTAATTTATTTTCTACTAACGTTTTGTTTTAGTTGTTTATGGAGTTGATCGTCTCACAAACTGTGGTACATTTGTCTGACGACTACGTCTACTGAAGCAGATATAATAATTCCTTCACTAAGTAAAGTATGCCATGAACACCTGCAATTGTACCTCACCCTGTCACATTATCCTGACACAAGGCTGACAGGGTAAAACTACCTCAAGATGTTGCCAGATGTTAAATTGAACATTAAGATAGAACATTATTATTGTCTCTGATGATGATCTTAATTAGCCAACCCTTACTTTTGTTCGTAGGCCATTATAGGACCTGATCATCATTTTAACAGGACGTGAGCATTGTTTTGACAGGTTTTGATATTACTGAAAAATCAGTAAAAAGACAAGTGACTCAAATGGCACTCAGATATATAATATACATTTGCGCAGACTAGTTTCAGTTTTAAGACGTTTCTGGCCAGTATTTGCAGCAGGACCAAATAATTATAAAAGGTGATGTGTTCAAAGCAAAGTAGCATTTCCTGCCGAAATTACGTTTGTTTTTACATTTTGCTCAGAAGTATCAATCGTCAGATATAACTTTTTTCCTTAAACCTTCGGGGGGCCTCGGTAGTCGAGGGGTGGAGAGCTAAGGCGCAGCCCTGTGAAAACATATAGAACTCTCAGCGCAGGGTCGAGACCCGCAGAGGGCAATTGAAAAATCAGCAATGTAAAAAAATAGTAAAATTCTTTTTGCACATTATTTCAATATTACGTATGCTATAGTACTAGATTTTGGAAGATTAAGCTCAAGGATTTGCATTATTTGGATTCTTGTCCGAACGTTTTTATTTTTTCCAATTTATTTTACGTCATGGCGAATATGGCCATTTCAGCTATATCATTTCCCTGCTAAACAATTGTTTGTTGTACAATGTTGCAAGAGGTTAAGTTGAAAATTAAGTTAGGGTATTTATATGCCGTGAACTGTTTTGTTTTAATAACATCATTTGTTTTAACAGAATCAACAAACGTGCTGACGGAGAATTTTTTTAAAACAAACTTCCCCTTCAAACAGACAGGCAGACAGACAGACAGACAGACAGACAGACAGACAGACATACAAACATACTTACAGGCCAACAGACAGACAGACAGGCACACAATTCACACAGTGAACAGAACACACACAACACATACACCTATATATATTTACATTATAACATAACATTATACATTATTTCTCAAAGTTGAGCATTTTATTGTTCTCCTTCTTATAATCAGCAGATTATCCTACCTGTTTGGGATAAGTCTTCCCCTAATAAAATATGCTGCAATTCAAATAATTGCGACAACGTGAAGTGAAGTAAAGAACATTATTCCATTATATGACGAACTATCTTCTGACTACGTAGCATAATGCCAAGAGTGTATCAATTGATCTTTACGAAAGTAATCTCAGACGTGCATGCAATTTCCGTATGAATATCGTTTTGAGCTAAGCTTTTAGATAATCAATTATATAAGCGGCATTCTCCTGTATCTAGACTCAGAACTTTGATTTACAATGTTCAAAATCTAAATGCAGACAGTGGCTTATGTCGCTGGGAAGCCTAAATACTAGCCCGTTTCGCCACTCTATCAAATCATCAATATAAATTCTTTAAATACTTAGAAAATGCCTCTATTTTACCAGGCTTAGATGTCTTTGTTACGTCTCTAAGTCACTTGGTAATATATGTGCGCATATATATATATAGTCAGGACCTTGCACTGGAATTGAATAAGAAAGATTGGGATTTTTCTTTGTTATATAGTGTATTTATGTATTCCCTGATTGTTTTCTAAAATAATAATATTCATACAAATATACATATTTTTTTCACTTTCTTCATAACACATATACTTATAAACTTCAATCGTTCACATAGTTATCAACTGACCGCATTTAAAGATGATTTACAATTCCAAACTTCAACATCCGTTAACTCACCTTGTGTGAGATCGTTCCAATTCCATTATGTTCCATAAGTACCAGCAGTTTTATTACAAAATACAACTAATTTTTAACTAAACTGCTGTAGTAATTACTGAGTGACCTATTACCGGTTTGTTTTTTGTTTTTTTCTTATTAAAAATCTATATTGCTATGTACTGTGAAAGTTTTGCTTTCCGTTTTCACAGATCCCAGTAGTACGTCTTACGCAAGTATAAGTTTGATCCCCTCCCTCTCACTGTTTCTGTCAGTAGGTAATTGCTCGTGAATGATTAACAGTCAAATCTAATTTACGCCTCAATTAACATGATCAAGGATATCGCTAATTGTAATTTATACATCAGTGCATATTTAGAAAACAGATTCGTCTCGTGATCATAATGTCCAATGCATTTCTGTCAGATTTTACAAATAAATATCTCACTGTCGTTAGTGATCGAAGATGTTTGATAATTTGATAATATACACATTCTTAATGTTTCTTTGTGTTACTTTTAATGCCCCATTTCACGGTCAACATTGACGTATTGGTTTAAACTGTTAAATCATCTTCACATTTTGGCAATTATGATAACTTATAATACAGTATGAGGATATTGAAACGTAAATACAAAAGGTGGCTTTCTAATTCACATCTAAGACGATGTGTTTAAGTATCTAAAAAGTACCCACAGATGATGACATGTTGTTGTTTTCTTTTTAAATGTGATAAGCATATTCCAAGCTATTAAACTTAAAAAAGACACTTAATGTAAAGCTAACATTAACAAGTATTAAAGAAAACTGTTAGTATTAAAATAAAAAAAAAATAAAAAAGACTGGGCGTTGATCAAGTTCTTGTATTCAGAAACCTTCCACACAGGAACACTGGCAAGATAGCCAAAACCAAAGCTAGATTTACTCACAAAACATCTTGTTATAGTCTGATATGAACTCCAACACGGCTTCCTTTGATTTCTAAATTTGTAACCAATACGTATAGCTCAGTGCCCCTTTTCACTGAGCTCACTTCGATAGCGTTAAATTCATAATGACTTTGATCTGCTAGCTTGACGGCAGGCAGCATATAGACATAGTTTTCTATGTAACGAATGGTAACACACCTTGTTTACACTTCTCGCGATCTCAGTAAGTGGAGATACGCTGGGTTAATAAATACATTATAACGTTAACAAACATAATTCTATATGCATCTGTAACTAACTAGATAAAGAGTCATTTTCAATAATGATGGAGTGAATAAGAATTAATGACATAACATTCTTGTTCCATTCGATCGTTTTCAAAGGAAAAACCCACTTTCTTTTGATTTGATTTGGTTGCTATAAAAGTTCCTAAATATAGACAAATTGTTCACGTACAGCTGATTTCTATTTGTGTTAGCTATTATAACAGTCCTTGAATGTAGACAAATTGTTAGATAAAATATGCTCAGAATGTTGATAAAGTGTACGTGTACACTAGTTGTAATTTGTGTTTGCTGTTATTAAATTCATTAATTGTAGATATGTGCAAGTTGAAATCCCTCACTTGAACTAGCTATTTAAGTTTATCTTCGGTATAAAGTTCAGTTAAAGTAAATTAATAATATGCAAGTTAAATCAATTAACCATATTTTGACATAACACATTTGAGAATGATTGGCTTAATTTAGTTTAGTATTAACATTAGGCTGATAAGTATATATTGTGTTAAATACTGTAGTATATTTAGCTTTGTTGAAAAAGACTATACTTTGTAGTTCCAAATGTTGCGCATGCTCACTGTACTGAGTCTTATAAATATCGCGATCTCCGCATGTACAATACTGTTGTGATTAAATGATAGAACGGTACACTTTGTGTTTCTTCAAAATAGCTTTTTTGCTTTGACCTTATGTGAGTCATTTTTGTTTTGACAAGAGGTGGGTTAACTGTCTGGGGTTGTAGCTGTGATTTGGCAATAGGAACAATCGACTTTGTTCTTCGACCCATCAACTATCTGGCCAAATTCGCGCCAAATCTTGCAGAGGCTACAGCCCCCTTGAGGTGCCTCTTGCAAAAAGGAAATGAGTTCATATGGGATGAGCATCATACCGCAGCATTCACAAAGGTTAAATAAATAATCACAAACGCGCCGGTGTTAGGGTATTTCGACCCTAAAGCCCAGCTTGTGCTAGAATGCGACAGCTCAAAGCATGGAATTGGGGCATGCTTGATGCAAAATGATCGCCCGATTGCGTATGCATCAAAAAGCCTTACACAGACTGAAAAAGGTTATGCGCAAATCGAAAAGGAGCTATTAGCAGCAGCGCCTCCTCGATTACAGAGGATGTTACTTCAGTTGCAGAAATATGACATTGAAGTGACAATGACAGTGCAAAACGTTATGAGGATTGCAATATTGACATGGTAAGTGCCGGTTCTACAATCTCTCAAGACCGTGTATTTACAAATTTATTTCTTGGCCCTAAAAAACACTCAGTGTCATTTAAAATCGACACAGGTAGCGTAGCAAAAATCCTGCCTTACAGTCGGTATCAGCAGCTAAATCTTAGCAATCCATTAAAACCCCCAGATTGTAAACTGACCTCATATACAGGAGAAACACTCCCGGTTCTAGGAACGGTCACTTTGACCTGTCGTGCAAAAAGCAGGTCAATTCATGCAAAGTTTCACGTAGTTCAAAGTGAAACTACCCCACTTGTTGGTCTCAAGACGTCATTAGATCTAGACTTGATTAAGCTGACATTGTCCGTTGAGCAAGAAAATTCGGACAATACCAAATTGCAGCCACTCACAAAGGATGCTGTTGTCAGCAAATACAGTGATATGTTCACTGGGATAGGAAATATTCAGGGTGAATGTAGTTTGCATTTAAAAGAAAATGCAGTCCCAACTATCAACCCCCCGCGTAGGATTCCAGATGCTCTGAGAAAAAGGGTCAAAACAGAACTAGACAAATTGGTCACAGATCAAATAATCACAAAGGTTAATGAACCTACAGACTGGGTAAACTCAATTGTAATTGTTGAAAAAGCCAAAACAGGAGGTTTAAGAATATGCTTAGACTCCAAAGCTCTGAATGAGGCAGTAAGACGCCCTCACTACCCCATGCCTACGCTCGAAGACGTGACGTCAAAACTGAACGGTGCCGCAGTATTTAGCATACTTGACATTACGCACGCGTATTGGAGCATTAAGCTCGATAAGAAATCGTCAATGCTCACAACGTTCAACACGCCGTTTGGACGTTACCGTTGGTTAAGACTCCCATTCGGTATTTCCGCGTCAGGAGACCTATTCATGCAAAGAATAAATGAAAGCTTGGTAGGCTTGAGCGGAGTAACGGCGATAGTTGATGACATTCTAGTATACGGACGCACGCAAGAGGAACATGATAAAAATCTCGTGCAGCTTCTTGAACGCGCACGAAGCAAAGGCATTAAGATAAATGCAGAAAAATGCACGATCGGTGTGCACAAATAAACATTACATGGTGTCAGAAAATTTAAATACCACGCCACAGACTTTAAAGCAATTTACTAGTTAAAAAACACCTTTAAACAAAGAGAGCAGAAACTGTGCAAAATATGGAGCTAAGTGGTGTTCCGCCTCCGGTTATGAACTGGAATGCTTCAAATTTACCCGAACAATGGGAAAAAAATAGAATATATGTAGACTTAATTTTCACGGGACCATTAAAAGACAAATCAGAAGAAGAAAAAGTGTCGTACTTACTACTGTGGATAGGTGACCAAGGCCGTGCGATTTACAGAACTTGGACATTAGATGATGAAGAAAGGAAAAAAATTGGATACATATTTCCACAAATTCAAGACATATGTGCAGCCAAAACTGAACCCAATATTTGCAAGGTATCAGTTTAACAACCAAATACAAGGAAATGATGGCATTGACTCATTAGTTACCAGGTTAAAAAACAAGGCACGAGACTGCAACTTCGCAATTATGGATGAAATGATTCGTGACAGAATCGTTTACGGGTGTTCAAGCACCAAAGTGCGCGGAAAACTTATCAATGAAGGTGAAAAGTTGACATTGGACAAAGCTGTACAAATAGTACAAAATTATGAGTATTGTCAGAAGCAACTTACATCAATGGGACAGAATGAGCAGCAACCAGTTGACTTCGTACGTACCAAACAAAGAGGTGAATCCAAAAGGACAGGGGCGAAAAAGGCTCAAACCTACGACCGGACAGCCTGCACAAGATGTGGCAATAAACATTCGAAGCAGATGAAGTGCCCTTCAATTGGAGTCACGTGTCACAAGTGTGGCAAAAACAATCATTTTGCAAAAATGTGCAGAACTGTTCAAACAAAAGTGAATGAAATAAGTAACAAATTTTTAATGCATGCAAATATAAGTAATTGGAATGAAACATTTTGAATAGAGATTTGCAAAATATTATTATAAGATCGATCTACTTTTATTATTTTTAAAAGAAGGGAGCTGTAGTATATTTAGCTTTGTTGAAAAAGACTATACTTTGTAGTTCCAAATGTTGCGCATGCTCACTGTACTGAGTCTTATAAATATCGCGATCTCCGCATGTACAATACAGTTGTGATTAAATGATAGAACGGTACACTTTGTGTTTCTTCGATTTCTCTCTCCATTGAGTTAGCAAATGCTATCATTTATTACTTCTAAATATATGTCTCAATAGAGACAACAAACAAATAAACATTACAAATACCACCTTCTATAAAACTATATGACATATATTTGCTTTAAGAGCAAAGTTACCTAACATTTAAAATGCAGAGCGAAAGCTCTTATAATCTTGATGTATTTTAAGATGTTTACTTCACTTATTCGCAATTCAGTACAGTTATAATAAGAATATAATACAGTCTTATGAGCATTGTAACATATACAAAACTCCGAAAAGGCACAGAACAAAGGTATTTCAAATGCAAGTCAAGCGAAAAGTAAGAACAAATTTGTGATGAGTCATTTAAAGAAAGAGTAAACCCGACAGTTACTGCCTTGGAACTGTCAGTCGGAAATATGGACCGACTGGGGTGGTTTAACCGGTTTTACAGAGCTCTAACCTCGATCTTCCTCACGAGTTTCTCAAATGCAAGCAATGAAAAGAAAAACGATTTATTCGAATACAAAATGTCCAAGCGCTGATATTTTCTATAAGTTATGACGAAAGAAGTGACTTCATTGAAAAATAATGTCCACATTGTGTCTAGAAAAGAATATGGTATCATTTCGATTTGAAAAGCTACACAAAAATGGTTGACTATTAATAAAATTAACTTTCTGAATCATGAACAAACATGACCAGAGACGAACAAATGGAAGCATTGTTTTGTTGAATAAAAACTCAAACATACATCGAATGATCTACAGCACAACGTCTTTACATATACAATAATACGACCAGTCATTTCAATCTAATGCATACACGTAAGACCCAACGGCTTGAACTAATATACACACTTTCGAAGTTTTCCTGTCTCGAGTAAATCAGGATAATATTTCAGCCGAATATATTACGAAAGAAAACGTACAGATTATATTGACGGATGATGGTGACTAGTTAATTATATAACGCTATGTTTAAGGCAATTATTTAAATCACAGCAAGGCAGTTTGATAAATCTACTTATTGAGCCATCGAGGCGAATTGCATGCAGTTTCGTTTATAGCCAATGTGAACTCACATTGTTCAGTGTGAAAGAAAATCATGCATAACATTGATTTCGGAGCTATTTCAGAAGTCCGTTCATGCTGCATTCACACATGGATCCGACGTTCAAATGTCAATGAAGAATTGCTTTAAATGTTTATTTGAACAAATACACATTTACCAATCTGATGAACAGAACCTAATTCAAAGGCTTATACAGTTCTGTTGGAATGTGCTAATTTATATCAGTATTCTAACTATACATAGAAGTCGCCCTAAATTTATAGCCAATCAGAATCTATGAACAATCTAATTCCTCCGCGATTTATTTCAATAAAACATCTTTCTTTTTTCTATTCTAACACTATTAATATTTAACGCCTCTAAACAAAGCGGTACTATTTTACTGCAGTAGAATAGCTGTTCCTTTTTCTTTTCCTATCCATGTTCGTATTGCATACATATCGTGATAAGTTGTTCTTTACGTTCACATTCGCCTAAAACGTCACCCTATCTTGGAATGTAACGGTTTTGTTTTACGATTAACATACGTATACAATTATGATAGAAATGCATTAATTAAATATGCCATTTCGTAGGTTGTTGATATAAAAAAAAATAACCAGGAAGTATGCGAGTGAATTAGAACAGCCAAGGGATACAACCTAACAAACTTGCGTAAATTGTAGTTCGTATTTGTGCCCCTTATAAGTAAATATTTCGTGTCGAACATGTTAGAATGGAAATAGATTTTAAGTTTGCGTCATCTAACGCCCAATATATCACGGTTTTTCGTCCAAATGCGTAAATTTACTCAGGCCTACGCAAAGCAATTTATTCTGGAAATTTTACAATATTAACCGTTTTGTATGACGACAAATAAATACAATATTTACATGTATAAAAATGAATAGACTTTCCTCTTTTGGAGTGAACTGCCGCGTACTTTCCGATAGTTTGAAACCATAATTTTAAGCTGTCATATGCCATATTTTACTGCAAAACTTAGTTACATATTATAATTTGTACTATTATATGGTACGAACTAGTTTCATATTGAGAACAAACAGTTTTCAGATACCCTTTCCGGTAATATTAAACATAGTCACAGATTTCGTCATCTTAAAAGTTTAAACCTCCGACACTAAAATCATGTGGCCTGCTATTGTGCATCTATGTAAATCAAGGCAACCATCTTACTCAAACACAATAGCAAAACAAGAAAATATAAACAACAGAAATAAGGTTTTGATTTCAACAAGTCAAAATTAGTGTTTTGAAAAGGAAACCTTGTGAATCTGAAAATCTGTTTGTTTAATTTCTACATTTCACATTCACAATAAATCGTGTCTCTAAATGTTAACCATTTCAGTCACTCAACCATGTGTTTTGAAATGCATACTATACAACGTTAAGAAGAGACCACAGAAGAGACACAACAAATATGATTCAAGCAAATTAAGCAAATAATCATATTAAACTGACTGGATAAAGTTGAAAATACATTCACGAAATTAGTAGAAGTGAGTATAATTAAAATAAAATATAAAAAAGCAATAACAACACTTTTTCTAAAGTTGATTACCGGTCGTTGAGTGTCATAAAAGTATACATCTAGTGTCTGTCTGTCGTCTGTTAAAACTATTATATGCCTTTTATTGTCCATAGAGCGCTCGGTTCTATGTTCATAATTCGGTTTATCCGTTAAATACCTGTTTGCAGAACAGATATATAGATATAAACGAATCCATAGAATGCGGAAAAGGGCCGGATAAAGACCTTAAAATACCAGAATAAAACATCAAAAATAAAATATTAAAAAAACGGATTTCCACAGGACAACTTAATTATGACCATATCCGGCTTTTCTATTTGATTTTTTAAACGTGTAAAAGTGGCTGCGGGATTCAACGGTCATCACCGGACAATATGCGGCTGAAAAGGATAAGAAACACATATTGAACAAATATAAATTATTGATTTCATTCATTATTCGACCTTTTGGGCTATCCGAGCTACCCCTACCATAAACACCGTAAATACACAGCTAGCATACAAATACAGACAGTATTACATACATAGAAAGGATATTCAACAGATACCAACGGATGCCAAATCGATCAGTAAAGGAGTAAACGAAATAAAACCATCAACTGTGCATCTCTTCAAAATATATACAAACAAATTGCATTTGTATTGCTTCGTTATTTGTCTGGTGCCATAGTTTACCTGACCTTCTGCCCCTCCGTTCCGGTTAATAAAAGGTTCATCGAAATTAAACATTGATCCGTTTAACGTCCGCTTGTGCTACCATACGACCGGATAAAATACTTTTAAGTGTTTCACCTTGTCCAACATTTTCTATGAGAAAATGTTTTGTATCATTGTTTTTTAGTTTTCATAGTTGTTTACTTAGAAACCAGATATTGCCGAAGCTAAACGATACATTTAAATTTTGGGGGTATTGGCTGAATAGTTTTGTCATCGCAGGTTCATGTTGTTGTTGTTGTTGTTTTATGCTAATTCTTAATAAATTCTTAATAATTCTTTATCATTAAAACACGATTTGTATTACCTTTGATGTTTGTTACATATACACTAGGCATATGTACCTTACAGCAGTAAGGCTATTCCTGAGTGCATTTACAATGTATTTATCTAGCAAAGATATTTGATTTTCGATATTGATATAAAAATAAACATTATGCCATTAAACATTGATGGAAATCAAACAAGCTTGTTAGGCTTCCATTGTTTTAAAAATAGCGGTGGAAGAACAAACACTATATAAATTGAGAACATATTCTTGTCAAGGAATAAATATGTCCAATCCTTTTCTAGATATAACGTCAATCACTTCTTAATGCAGCGATTTAAAAACAAGAGAAACTAGACAACATTGACACGTATCACAGACATGATTAATTATTCCTATTATAAAGCTGACAGTTAGTAACATACTGTCTGACCAGATACGATTTTTTGCATTGACAATACACACATAGTTTACAAGAATCTGACAGAATAACCCCACTCTCTGGATGTGAATCTTTTTATACAATAAAATTTATATCTTGCACATGTAAACACTGTTGTCATGACACTGCTGTTATCCTGGTGTATAGAAATAAAATTTAATATGGGGACTTTTTTTGCTAGCAATATTTTCAATATTAAATATATTTAACGAAACACTATTTATAATGAATCATACACGACAGTTATATACAGAAAAAAAACACTATTTCATTCGTTTAACTAATAAAGCAAAGTAAAATACGCCAACAATAAAAATATTACTTATCAATTCTTAAATTTGTGTTTAGTCTTCTTAAACAATCATATGCTTTTTTGACTTTAAATCAGCTGTATAAAGTCAAGATACCAGTTAAATCTATTTTTACTAAATGCGTGAAAGTGGTTTAGATTAAGTTATTCCATTCTCTTCGGAAGTAATTTGTGTCCCTTTTTAACTTATTGCTAGTAGATCATGCTTAATCAGTTAAGCTACCGTGTTCGTGTTGAACACGGCAAGTCATTAAATGGATGGCACTAACAGCTTTAAGATGAACTTCAGGTCTGCCAGCATCAGAAATGTTCAGTTTTGGAATAAAACTTTACAATGTATGTATTTTCATGCATATACATTATCTAGCAAATTATGAATTTTATTCATGTTTGGGGGAAAACAGTGAGAATGACAAGTGAAATAACATCCATATCAGTTTGACCCTGGGTCACAAATGAGGTATACAAAACTAACATACAGTTTAAAGACGAAGCACGCATGCATTTTATAGAAAACGTGTCAATAATATGTCCTCATCGTAATCGTTTTCGGTTGTGGTCATAGCAAAAGATATTTTCACTCGTGAATATGCCTCTTGGAAAGATATATTTTCTATGAACACTTTTAAAATATTATACAAGTATACGTGGAAATCGACAGATATTGCCATGTATTATAAACACACACACACACACACACACACACACACACACACACACACACACACACACACACACACACACACACATATATATATATAACGTGTTGTTAGAACGAGAGGTCCACTGGTTATACATTGTATACTAAGCCGTGATATTGCAATATTCTGCGCAGGGTCTATATTCGACGGCTACCGCGTTTAAAATAGGTAGACTTATAATATTTTCTTTACTTTTAAACTTATTGCATCATAGTCGCGTCACGTAGAGCACTTATTACCAGTTATATCAGACCTTATTGCAGTTAAAGTACCATCTTATGGACATTATTGTATGTTTAGATTAATAGTTTCTATTATCAGTTCTGTGTTGACGCTTTTATTTCAATGTATTTTCTATACCTCGAAGAGGAGATATTTTGTAACTGAACACTCTTTCTTCCCAATCCATTGCAAAACCGATTTATCACACAGGTATTAAAAGTGACCAATGTTTGCATACCTTTAATCGCTAAAACACCTAAAACTTATTATACAAGTATACTGCCCTTGTATCACTTGTTATAAATCAAGAAAATACAACGACAACATCAATAAAATAACAAGAATAAAACATGCTTATAAAATAATAATTAATAATATAATTTAAATGAAAGAAAAAGGAGAATGACGATAATAATATTATTATTTAACTGAATTAAAATAGAAAAAAATATAAAATTTTAGGCTCTTGATATATACATCATGGTAATTATGAATTTTAATTCCATTTATAAAGCAGGGCGTATTCAGCAAAATATGTCATATTGTCATCGTCATTAGCATTGTACAAACAGATTGCAGCGAAAAAACTGAAGCATAGTCTGTACAAATAAACATATCTTAAGAGTTGTTATGTGTATTGTCTGCACTTAAAAAAGTTTAATTACAGTACTGATTAAGCTAGGAAAAAGTCAATGAGAAACACTGTTTTCAAAAGATATTACTTAGAACAAATGCAGGCACGAACAAGCATATGATACATGATGAATCTCGACTAAAATCAGTTAACCATACTATGTGAATATGTACTATGAGTGATGAGCATGCCATTTGGCAACATTTGAAATGCGTTTTATGAATCAACACGAATTGTATGGCATTGTTTGGATACTTTTTACAGTGTTGTTTAGACACGATATTTCGTGATATGTTTGCTGACCATTGTATGCTAAGAGAAACTCGTCGCCTGTTTTGGTGCAATGCATAATGCGTCAAAAGCAACCTCGACAGCGTCTGCACATTAAAATCTTCGTCATGCAAAATAATGATGTTTGTTGTTGTTGTTTTTTTCTTCTTTTTTCCCTTTTTGAAACTGTATATGACAATGCCACCCCATTTCAGTGTAATAATAATCCTAGCTACGTCAGTGAGTTTATAAAGGCCGATCGATGGAATTATATAACCACTAAGGAGACAAATATATTTAAATACGGTGGGTGGCATTGTATAGTATTATTCCCGCTAAAGAACCTCGAATTACTCTAATTCACAATCAATTTTAAAATAAGGTGTACACTGCAATTATTAAAACTGCCACCTGGCTAATGGCATCATGTTAGCAAATTGTATCTAACAAATTAAAGCAAATGTATTAAGAAAACATCCGATTTTCCTATTTTGAGAGTCAATGGTTATCACCCTTTTGTACTATTGTGCTAGATTTATTTCCATTTTAGACTATTTCGCAGTGGTGATACAAAATTAGCAGTCAAATTATTATTAAAACTGATTTTATGTCCATGGCTCGACCAATTAAGATCGTTTTTACCAGCGCTTGACCAATCAGAACGCTTAAAATTAAACGGGTATGTGATAAAAGAAAATATGTAAAGGGTGTATAAAATAAAACAAAAACAAGGGGAATCATGTGATAAATACATTTAAAGACAACGTAATTGTAACGCTTTAAAGTGTAAGTGTCGATTTTTGTCAAAGGTAATGCCTCTTCTGATGCTCGGACAACAGTGGGTTTAAGACATTGTCTGGCCGGCTGTTAAGTCATTTACTTGATGTATGACTTTGTCTAAAAGGTTACAGACATCAGCAATCACCAAAGAGAGCACTACAAATGTGTTGGCTGATATAAAACCTATACGAAATTAAAATGGCATGAGATTTTGCGAATGTTTTATGACATTATAGCCGGTGTAGTAGCATTTTTCTCGATGATTTAGCAAGCGATTTGGCATTACTGTAAGTGGGAATTTGGGTAATTGATGATTACTAAATATGCAGTGTGCTGCATCAGCAGGTACTTACAATATGGGTATAAAAATTAATGTGTTACTATTTATTTAGTTGATATATATACAGCCACAACTGCACCAAAACTGTTATAGAAGCGTCTTTTACAAAATGAGTTATGCACATTCGTCAAACATTATCACAGGATAACCATGTGTCACTGAGTATAACACGGATAACCATGTGTCACTGAGTATAACACATGCATCAATTTCAAAAGGTCGGAAGATTCATGCAATTTGTACCTGATTTAGATATTCCCTGGCGTGTCGTAGATAATTAAAATTACAACTAATGAAAGCACATTACATATGTGTATATAAACTGTTTTCTTTATACATGCAATGATGTGTAGCCTTTTGAAGACATTCATGGTGCCTTGCTGTGTTTTCATCATGTTCGTCAATAAACACCTGTCGGATTTATGTTGAGCCATCCTTCACTATAGTTTGCGATAAACATGTACACGGATACGCTGCCGTACGTAAGACTAAATGCCGATATGCACATTTCGGAAATGTATAATGTTTACATTTCACCACCAAATCTACCTAAGTGTTTGAATTATTGACAGGTACTCATGGCTTTTGCTTATCTCTGTGCATTACTTCTACAAATCCCTAGGGGAAATTGTTCATGTCATTCACTAGTCTTTGGTAAGTATTGTTTAATGAGTTCTGTTAATTATTATTGATTATCTATCTATCTATATATCTATCAATCAATCAATCAATCAATCAATCTATCTATCTATCTATCTATCTATCTATCTATCTATTCATCTATCTATATATCTATATATATATCTATATCTATCTATCTATCTATCTATCTATCTATCTATCTATCTATCTATCTATCTATCTAACTATCTATCTATCTATATATCTATCTATCTCTCTCTCTCTCTCTCTCTCTCTCTATATATATATATATATATATATATATATATATATATATATATAGATAGATAGATATATATCCATATATATATCCATCTATCTATCTTTCTATTTATCTATGGTATTTTTGGATTTTTTGAATTCATTGCCATGCTGCATTCTAGATTGCTCTCTTGCAGTTGATTGTCCATATTAACAAGTTTGCATTTAGTGAAAAGCTATATCTTAAAAAAGTGCTGAGACTTTTGCGAAATTCGTATCGGCTCGTTGAGATTCATAACAACATGAACATGGTGACGATGCACAATTTGGAAATCAGATAGTACCAGTAAGCACTAAAATATATATGACAATGGCAGTCAGGTATAAAGATACATGTGTAAAACGAGCTTTTACCAGCAGTCACTAAACTGGAAAAAGACCTGGAGTCTCTCTTATTGTGTCACATGATACAACCTTCTTTGTTTTTGTTTGTTTTGTTGTCGCTATGTTTTGTTTGTTGTTGATCTTTTGTTGCTGTTGTTTTGTTGTACTTTTTTGTGTAAAGCGTATATTGGATTGTTTAAGCTAAAACCGATACTCATACTCCTTGGGGAAATTAGAACAAATATGTTAAAACAATCCGGAAAACCCGTCTTCACTTTGTACCGTGAATAAGCAACCGATGCGCTTGTTTCAGCTTCTACTTTCTATAGAAACGTCTTAATAGACTATATTCTATACATAATATTAACTTCAATAATGTTGTATCGTTTAACGATTTCGATACTGTATCGCAATGTTCTTAAATATATAGTTTCAGTAAAAGAAAACTTCCCATAAACCTCTGGAAGAATGGACGCACATGAAAATAAGCAACATTGGTCATTATTTAAAGAATGACACTGCATGACCCATATCGTTTCTTCAAAATTCTTTCTTCTTTAACAAAAATGATGCTTCTTTAAAATAATGGATATTTATTTCGTTATCGTTTATTTTGTTTCATTACATGCTAAAAGAAACACTATGACAACTAAACGATTTGTTTGCATGTAACTTCGTTGTTTTTTTCTTTTTTTTCTTTTGTTGCTGTTGTTTTGTTGCATTTTTTTCTAGTGTTAAGCGAATATCGGATTGTTTAAAGCCAATGGTATTCATACTCCTTATGGGAATTATAAGAACTATGTTAAACGATTCGAGAAACCAGTCATTATTTTTTACTGTGAATAAGCAACCAGCCGAGGACAAACTGTATATTAAACAAAGAACCCTGATTGACCATCAACAATATAAACGTACAGTCCTTTTGTGACAGTGTTTAAACTAATACACACTGTCCGCCTGGACAAAAAATCTACTGCCTATTCATTTACATCCACTTGTCTTCGGCATCGTGACTTTCTTAAGATTACACTGTTTACATATGTCGAACATTTCGGTCAAACGCACATGTATAAGCATATATGGACATTCTTATAA
The DNA here is from genome assembly GCA_007844125.1 of Sinonovacula constricta. Classification (NCBI taxonomy): domain Eukaryota; kingdom Metazoa; phylum Mollusca; class Bivalvia; order Cardiida; family Solecurtidae; genus Sinonovacula; species Sinonovacula constricta. Next base: position 36,241,503 of record CM017570.1, on the reverse strand, counting down.
ACACAATCTGGTGTGTAGTAACCTTATTTTAACAGCAGAAACAAGTAAATTGTGCTTTGTTTCGAACTTGTATCATCTGACAGCTATTAGCATGAAACATTTGATAATGAAAAGGGCAACCATATTAGAATTACACATGGCTTCTCTGATTTAGCGATGTCGGACATCTCATTGAACTATTTTTTTAACTTTTTTCTTCAAATGCACAAAAAGCCTTAGACGGTTTACAGGTGTACATATTAGAAGATACAGTTTAGTTCATATTTAAGACTTTGCAATATTTTCTTAAGCAGCGAAGGGTTTTGACACATGCCCTTTTATCCCAAGCCCTTTATGCGATAGATTCGGAATATTTCAACATATTTCCTGGTGCTTTATGAGTGCAATTTTACAATTATGCCTGAAACATTATTACTTAATTTAAAAACAAGCTGTTGAAATACGAAATTATCAATATAGAACAGTTTATGTTGAAAGCTTAACACATGTTATTGTATCATAAATACCCTCTGTCGCTTTGGACATACTAGATTAACTTATTCATATCTTTTAAAAAGCGAAGTTCAACCTGTATGTGTTCTTTGCCAGGAATCACTGACAGTTAACCATATTTAAATACAGTGTATCTACACAGACCATGTTCAGTCGAAGTATTTTAATGTCAATAACATGTGCGAACTGTTTAGCACAGTGCCAGATTCTAAACTTGTTTGCTTCTTGAACGAGATTAATATTCTTTATAATTTATAAATTTTTAAACTGTTTATTTAGCAAACGTCATACATTTTAACCGTTTAATATATTGACCTGTTTTCAATTATAACTCACTTTTTTAACCTGATATTTTTATATTTTTTCTATATTTTACTTACATAGTTTGGTTTTAACCTCATTATGCTCTATTCACATTGAACTTTGTATTCGACGCCTTATGACCTGTTAAGGGTCAATGTGCCATAAAATCCAAATAAATAAATAAAAAACTATTCTATCATTAAGTGTAAAGATTTGCATTTAAATTTCATTAGACTAGATTAAATGTTAAGTTTATGTTCGCAAAATGATTCCAACATGTTGTTTTTACCTCTATAGACAATGCTGTGTAATGCAAGCCAAAGCACACGAATAAAAAGATCAAGAAAATATGACAATACGATTTTCTTTGTAAAAATCAACGGCTCATGTTGATGAATGTTGATTTGCTACCGAGACATCCAGACGACAGAAGTTGGAAAAGTTTGTAGAAGTTAATATACACTATAAAGAAGTACAACTGTTCTGAGGCTGGAACCGTTTGGTAATAATAATCCATAATGGAAACTTCTCTACCGAATCGTCTGAGGAACGTTTAAAGATAAACAACATGACACACTAAGCAATTATTTGTTCAAGTTGAAATAAGAAGCGTTCCTGGTCAGAAGCTGGTTATAGGACTGTTATTCGAAAATAGGAAACATATTTTTATTCGATTGCTTGGTCTTTTGAATGTTTTGTCAGAATATTGTTTAAATTAGAATTATGCCGTTCGTATGGCACTACTGTCACAAACATTATTAAAGACGTTTTTCAAGTGGCAGATTTTGGACATACCCAATTTTAATCTTGATTTAGAAGCTTGGACATTTTTTTCTCGCGTATATTCTGCTAAACTGCAATGATTGTATAATTGAAGCAAAATAAACAATTATTGAACACGCCTTTTATGAGTCACAAGAAGACATTTTGAAACCTGGCTTGTGGTTCACGATCGTAAAGGAGGTAAAAGCACTGCACCGCACTGCCGGTGCCAACTAAAATATTATATTTTCCCAATTCACCCTATTCACCATTAAGGAACCAGCATAACGTGTCATGCATGCAAATGTTTTATGGTTTTAAGTCAGCAAATGATAGTATATCCAGTGGTGAGATAGGAAATAGAACAAAGGATATGTGCATTAAGAAATTCCGGCTCCGTTATCAGCGTTTACGTCTGTTGACGAAACTATCCTTCACTGCATTAACGCAAGCATGATTGACTTATTATATTCTCCATTTCTGCTATATAATTTAACGCCATAAAATACATCTGCAAATAATATTGTGCAAGAAGAAATAACGCCGAAAGTTGTTGCTTGTGTATTATATTAAAAGAGATAAACTAAACTTACATCGGAAAATATAACAACAACCTATCAAAATCCTGCAATAGTGCCACAATGCTCGTTTGTGGACAATGCTAATCCAAATTTTAAAGAAACATATTTGCCATGGACGTTTAAGAGTGAAAGAAAGAGAAACAAACAACAAATGTTATTTATGTATTATTCAACATCAGAAAATGCAAGAGAACAAGGCACTTATCTTATTCTATAATGGATCCTAGCGAACCTCGCACAGGACATGCATTCGGAGACTAAACTATATACCTGGTGTCGTGAACAACTTCTTACAAATGCTATGAGTTAAGATTGTGTCATACCTCAAATACTGTTTTATATATTTTAGAAACATATATCCTATTTGTTTACAGGAGTGACCATTCTTTGAAATATGTTTTTCTCTTTTAATAATCGATATGAAAAATATATTAAAAAATGATTTAACATTACAATCAAACCATTAATTATTTTAATTATATATTTACATATTTTAATGATTCACATACTTGTAAAAGTAATTCTTCTCATGAACACATTAAATAATTCACTAATGGGAACTATAATGTAGGGATGTTAACGAATATTCGAATATTCGAATATCAAGTCGCTATTCGAATAGAGATTTTAGGATTCGAATATTTTATCTTTTTTATTTCTATTTTGTTAAGTTTTAAGGAAATTTGAAAAGACATTTCTTTAGTTGATGGTATTGACACCCAACGACTTAAGACGGTGACGATATGTGATTGCGCTCGCTCTAAGATAGAGGGGGTGGGTCATGTCTCATGATAACGAATTGCCATCTGGTTAACAGCATGAAATCACCTTACCGCGCACAGTCCTTTCTCTTCCCCCTCTCCCACTTAGACCCAGTCACATCACCATACAGCTGTGGAAACAATTGCCAAAGTACAATAAACACACATGTCAGTTCAATGCTGCGGCAATTAGCTACAGCATTTACGTAACACTGACTCTACCCAGCTTCGGTCGGGATAGTGTGTAATGCATTATATAAGGCTATACTTATTGAAAACAGTCTTCCAGAACTTCTTTTATTTTTGAAAAGCACAACTAGATAACGGTCAAACAAACTTTAATTGCAATCACTTTCTGTTTTTGTCACTCTACTTCATACTGGTATTTTATTCATATTCAATACCTCGACATCTGTTATTTTTTGTCACCGCGATTTTCTGTTCTGTGTTTTTGCTTCGTTCTCTCCGAATAACAAAAATGTAAATCTATAGAGTTTTTAATTGTTCGTCATTGGTTTATTTATCACACTTAAAACTCACGATCTTACAATTTTAATCATTCTTTATATATGTTTATTGGTTGGTACTTCATCGGTTTATCAACAGTCAGGTTAACACTAGGCAATCACAGTAATTGTCGTCATCAAATGGTTTTGTTTACCCTCGCTTTCACCCATAGGCATATTGCGAGCTGGTTCGTAATTGTCACTTGTGTATTGGTAACTTAATGTCCCTAAATGACATGTTAAGGCTTCGGATTAACGCCCTTAGCGATATCAGCCAATCACAATTAAACATCAATCCGACTACCAACCAATCAAGCCCGTTAACTGGCTGTACACTTGAGCGATTTCCCTTCATAAAACCTTCTTGGTTTTGCCTATTTGTCTTACAGTCGATCAAGTATCACCCGCATCTTGTCCTTATGAAAATGCCTCCTTTAATCATTAATGTATTTTATAAGAATAGTCTCAAAACATAATTGACTGTTTGTTGTTATACATTGTTTGCGGTTATTAGAGTAAAATATTAAAATTGTGAGCTATTTTGCATGTGTTGTACTGTTTCATCTCATAAAATTATGATATTGTCTTATTAAATCGATATGTTAACATTAAAAGGAGCTCAAGTAGCTCTTTTAATATGTCATATGTTAAAACAAATAAGTAATAAATGGCGCAAAATGTGTTTAAATTGTAAAGGTTATTGCCCGAAGTACAACACGTAACAAAAAAAGCACCCAAGTTTAAGGTGACTAATTAATAATGTAATTATACGGGACTTTGCAGATCATATAAACATTGATTGGTTACTGTATAGTTTTTGTAAGAGTTTCAATGTTAATAATAATAATAATAATAATAATAATAATAATAATAATAATAATAATAATAATAATAATAATAATAATAATAATAATAATAATACTTGTTAAGAAACAATGACATTGTTTACGCATTTACTGGCATTCTTCATCGACAGTATTCTCTTGCAAATTACCGCTGACCAAGTAAAGAAACACCCCATCTGGTCCTTCAATATAAATAGGATAATGGCAGATTGATAATATTGCCGTTGTATTTCAAAAAGAAGAAAACGTCGTTTTAAATTTAATGCTATGCTAAAATCATAAATCTAACGCTGCCTCTGCAATAAGTAAGGCTAGCAATGTAAATTATGACCAGAAATAAACATTTTACAATTAATAAACACACCGAACGTAATCGAAAACTACCGTGTTATATGCCAATTTAATATAAATTCGGTCCGAATATTCGAATATGATTCGAATACACGTAACGAATATTCGAATATCGTTTCGGGATTCGATTTACATCCCTACTATAAAGGGTTATATTCTGCAAAATATTTGGGTCACGCCAAACGTGTTGTATAATAGTACGACGTCCATATACCTAAAATTGTTTGAACATTGACAATTCAGTCTCCGATTCGATGTCTTTTGAGTCTATCGTTTTGTTTTAACTTTCCTTTTTAAAATGTTGGTCCACCAGTATAAACTAATATTATAATACACTAGAATTGAATGTTGCATGATTATCTAGATAAAGCAAATATCAAAGTGTTACTTCAATATTCGCTGTGAGAAATCTGATCACATGGATTATCTCACATAATTATATTTATTGGGTTTATAGTCCCACAACAGCATTTCAGATATCCTCTTAAGGTAGATAAAGTGCTGCCTCTACTGTGTATAACACGCCGTGAAAACCTGATATGATACCAAACTCAGTTACATTATCCTGATACCGGCCTAACCAGTCGTGAAGCTATCCTTATATTTGCTTGAGTGTTAGTAGGGGAGCTATGTCATTAACATTTATATCGGCTTTGGTATGTCGTGGCCCGTGATCAAACCAGGGACATCTCTTTCCTGGAGCCTATCTCACATGGATAAAGCACTTAAATTGTTCCCCGGCTTAAGGTAAGGGAAGCGACTGTCATTTTTTACAATTCAATGGATGTACGAATTATCTCTCTCGTCTTATTAGAAAGCTTGCCAAAAATAATAACCATAGAGACTGGTGTAAGAAATAGGTCAGATTTTAATGACATGCTCGAGACTTTTGAATTGTACACACTTGACAATTACGAGTTGGAAATGCTGCTATTTGGAGTTTAGAGTGAGGACATCCAGTTGGTCAATCCTAAAGAAGAAAACATCCCAAAACTGAGTAAAACAGATCAATTTAAAGCAGATCAAATCTTTATTAATGAAAATAAAAATAAATCTACAATTCAAGAAATAACAGCGCTAATGTTCAACTGCTTTTCAAATATGTCGATAAAGTCGATAAAAACAACAACAATATATATATGCCTTTGGCTGCTGCTGGTTATTATTTTGGGTAATTAAATGAATTTTTAGTTTTTTGATTCATATAAATGGTCAGTTTACGTCTCATGTCATAGTATTAACTTTCTATAACTGTAGTCCAGCAGAGAAAGACAATGTCAAAATGGTTTGTTATCATTGTTTGGTTTCCGGGAGATGTTCTTATCATGATTGGAAGACACTAAGATAGACATTTATTATCAGATCTCATTTACAGCCTAGGTGCTTTGTTTAAACTTTGGGGAATCAAACAAAATGAAGCAGACATCCACATATCTGCGTACTTTTCTTGTCTTTTTCTTTATTTTCTTTATTCGGGGATATTATCAGATGTTAACATGTTAGGAAGTAAAAATAAATACAAATGACATTCGAAACTCAAAAGGCACATTTATATTTAATGCCATAATTGTTTTAATTAATAAAAATATATTATTTAAAAAAGGTAATCAGTACAACGTACTTTGAACTTTCACAATATTTTCGAAAATTTGAGTCTACTTTGCTTGCTTAAGCAGCTATTTTAATTCGTTAGCGTGCTGGATCCTAAGCGTTCGTTTTGACAAACAAAAACGTTTTTTATTGATACATATTATAATGAAAAAATACAGTATTTACATTAAAGCCAAACATTTCTTTTGAAATGACTTCTTGTGTAATAACACGTTTTATTTTTAATAAAATAAAATTCTCCTTATTTTGTATTAAAGGATATTAGTATCATTTAAAGGAATTAAACCTATAAGTCGGCTTAAACTCAAGCTGTACAAGGCAGGTTTGATATGCATTACATCACGGGGCACCTCTTAAAGTATGATTCGTGGACGAAATGCCCCTTCATATTCTGGTCAAAACAACTCGTTCGCTTCTTTCTGACGATCAGTCTCTGTTCTATTGTGTCTGAAATATTTCTTCAAAGGATAAGGAGAAGTGGTTTTCCAATTTTGATTAATTGTAAAACCTACGCGATTCTCTTGTTATTCCTTGGAAATAAATGTTGTTTACGTGACGTGAAATATGATCATTTGCCTATAACTCTGCGTTGCACTATTTCTTCAAGGTAAATTACAAATTATGCTCGATTTTTCAGAGCAATGCTTCTTATAAGTCTTTTGAATGATATATAAATTGCATTATGTGAGTTATTAAAGTTAAATGTAAGTTATAATTAATTAATATTTCATTAAAAGTGCATGTAATGGTGTAATATGAACTTCTTTCTGAAGCGAAAACATAATTCAGTTAGATTAAAGTAAATATTCTGGGTTGTTTATTTTGCACTGACATAGTTCGTGTTTGTTTTTATTTGATTTATAAAAAGAATACAGCTTACTGGAAATATTTGTGTCTCTAAGACAAATGTTCATTTTTTTATTAAGAAAATGACATTTGCATGTTCAGATATACTTTCAGGATTGCGCAGATATTGGGAAAAGAAACAGTTGATTGTTTACTGTGATTGGTTGATGAATAACATAAAGTCATTGCCGATCACGAAAAAGAATGTCGGTGAGCTGGTGAGCTTGTGAGCTGGTGAGCTACCATCACCTTGAACCAACTTTATCTTGCACTCAAACCATTCATTCAGTTTACAACTTATGCGTGCACCTGCTATACTATGCTTGTATGGGCGTACAGTATTATTTATTTATTATTATTATTATTATTATTATTATTATTATTATTATTATTATTATTATTATTATTATTATTATTATTATTATTATTATTATTATTATTATTATTATTATTACTGCAGTGAATTAAGTAATTCAGATTGGCGGACATCTAGTCGGAAAATTTATATATATATATATATTCCATATATATATATATATATATATATATATATATATATATATATATATATATATATATATATATATATATATATATATATATATATATATATATATATATATATATATATATATATATATATATATATATATATGGAACAAAACAATTAAAGAAAACGTATTTCACAGCAAAGCCTATTTGACATGTACTTTCTTGAGCTGAATGAAGATATATTGTTATTGTCTTTACTTTGTTTTCGTTGTAGGTTTTTGAGGAAAATAATCGATCATAGGATTTGTATGCGAGCTCGGGAGATCACGACTCTCGGCTGGTTTATGCTAAAGTAGATTACCCTCAGGTCTTATATGACCTTATGTGATAAGGTTCTTCCTGTTAATGACGGTATAACGTCTCTTTGTTGCAAAATGCTAGACTTTTCAGAATTTTACGTAAGCCTCCAAATGTTGCTGTGAAAGTTTCAGTAATCCAGAATATTTCTGATGAAAATAAAGGAATTACGATGTGGCATCAGGTCATATGCTAGATTCTGTAGTAGAAGCTGAAGTATACTGATAATATTACAAATACTTACAATAAATCTGATTGTATTTTCGTTCATTCTAGTACCTTTTTGTCGCATGTAGAAGAACTATGTGTATAATCTTTACTTGATAAAACAGAAACATGTTTTCATATATTTCAATCTCACACATTTTGCTTTAAAATAAATTTTCTTTTCTTTTAATTAATATATGAATAGTTTAATATTGACATGTTCAAGGGATATTTGGGATAGAAGACATACCTTTTGCATTTTTTCGCAAAGGATAGGTATTGTTTCAAGGTGGAATCTGACAAAAAAGTCGATGTTTCGTTCAACCCAAGGAATTCTGTTTAACTTAATAAAATATTTATTAGTGTCTTACACATATGTGAATAGTGACGCAAGGCAACTTATTCGTCATGTAATGTTTTAATGTGCGTGTTGTTGCACAATTTCGTTGTTTAAAATAAGAAAACCACGTGACAACTTACTAGATATCGTATTATAATATAATCTTGGTAATTAGCTCTGATACCGGCATCCACTTTAAACACAAATCTGCAACGTACATTTTGTTGGATTGGGATGTGTGGACGCTTGAGACGATACGTACTGTCTATCAATATGGACAGAGTTCAAAGTCGTAGTTTCTAAAGTGTAAGTATGAGTGTGTACATACTTTTCTCAAATGTCCCCAAAATATTGTTACATTGATTAAATATAAGCAAACTGTTGGATACTTTCTTTAAAATAATCGAGCTATACATATATGAGTTTGGTTGTCCTATTTTAAATTGCACTTACGTTTATGTTTGTTTTAATTAATTTACTTATGTAATGTCTAAAAAAATTAATTAGGGCATTTCGAAATCAATCTCGTAGTGTCTTTGCTTGCGTTATTTTCAATAACAGAAAGACAGCGTCACTATAGGGACAACCCGCCATTTTGAGGGAGATGACAGATATGTGTGCGGGTAGGACGACGTACAGGTGCACCATAGGTGAGCGAAAAAAACATTTATTCCAACATTCAATGAAACAAATCAAATCAGCACGTAAAGTACTTAGTAACAAAACTTATACAGAAAACATTCTAAACATAAAGTTATATTGTCCGTTCAGTTATTCTAGCAGAAAAAATAGATTTAACAATAATATAACCTGCTTGTCTAGGCTTAGTGGATCTAATAATCTGATTAACTATAGAAATATATTTACATATATACGTATTATGCAGAGTGTAGCGAATTAATGGATTGATGAAGACCTAGTCAGGCATAAAGGCAGGAACACAGTCTTCTGTAACTTGAAAATGTTATTCCTGGTTCGAACCGCGCCCCGGCCATGAAACCCGACGGCTGGACTGCCGACACACCCTCGCGCTGTTTTTTTAAGCAGGTGTAGTGCTAAATCTCTGTCTGCGTTCTGTTCCATTCCCATTGCCATCGTCGTTCAATACATGTGTTGATATATTCTGATACAAGCAAAGCGGTATTCTTCGCTCTCGTTTTTGTTTCTTATAGATTATTTATTTACATATTGGCTACATTGATTCTTTTGCGCGTTATCAACTTTATGTTTACCGCGATCATTCCAACTTCCGGTTTAACGTGCATGTATGTGTTGCGGCCCCAGAACACCAGTTTTCATTTAAAGTCATTTTTAAAGTTGTAAGACAATGTCGATTAAAAACCGAACTAATCGGAAGCGGTCGTAAGAAAAAAAATGTCTGAATATAATCAACCGTCTGCAATTCAGAATGTGTGTTGTATCGGTCAGATATCAACCCATCCCAATGCCATCGTATGCCCATATTTTCCAAAAGTCTAAGAATTAAGTGCCTTTAGCAAAATGTGGCCTTTTTATTACGATTATTTTAATTTGAAACGGAGGACACTTCAACTTTAAAAAGCATTTTTTTTTTCTAAAAAGCAACAGGTTCTGTATAAATTAAGTTTGATATGACCTTATACCATTAAGAATGTGCTGTTGTTTTTTCCCCGAAATGGCTAGACTTCGTTTGCATGTATATTGTTTAAGAAAAAAACATAATTGAGTCTCGGAAAACCGTGCTTTTCTTATACGTTTGATAATGATAAGCGATGGATCAACCTTGCTTCGACTGCAATTTCTGAGAATAAGTAAAGTATAACATTTACTTACGCAAAAAATTGGCAATTTCAACTTGTTTTCCTAATGCCTTGCAATAGAAACGTGCATTTAGATTCAATTGGCTTCTCCAATTAGAGCACACATGGCTATTCACACTAGCTTATGTCAAATAAACCATTTCCTATTACGATGATGTATTTTTAAATTGTCTTCATCAAAACTTATTGGCAGCTTACCTTCAAACACAGTCTCCATCTTAACCACACGCCCTTGTGCTTCCAGGTAGATGAAAACCACAATTAATCAGACCAGCAAATGTCTTTAATAATGCCATATTGCAACTAAGAGATTTTCCTTCGTGCACCGTTAACGCGCTGCAGACCTGTCTTAAACATGATAATCCGACTATCAACTTTCCCGGGCCCTGACCTGCGTTTGAATGGCTGCAACGGCTTAAAGTCGGTCTAATAAAATGACGTGTCGAGATGTATATCTGTTACTATGGTAGTAATACATTGATCATAAAGTGCAAAAACAGATTATCCTAGGTTGCTGCATACCTCTCACCCTCACTGACTTTCATATTGTTTCGCCGCTGTACTTAAAATTTGGTCATCGGTTGATATAAATCAACAATATGTTACCTACCCTGAATTGATCCGCAATCTCGAACATTTATTAAATGTCAAAATGACAGCACGATGATGTTAATTAGACCTTAGTGTTTCAATTCTGATGTGGAATGAGCCGTTTAATAGTGCATTTCTGCGAGTAAAAACCTAAAATTATAATTAATTATTAAACTGCTCCGTTACTATACCTATAATGATTGTAAGTGAAATTATTTATTTTAAGTTTCACAGTTTGTAGTTTAATTTATTGGTTTATAAATTAAACACCAAATTTGTCCACACTTTCGTTTTTGGTATGACATTAGACATAGCTTGTTGTTTTTTTCTTCCAAAGCAGCATGATGGTGCTTTAATGCCATAATGCAGTTGTAATGGAAAAAAACTGAGTCGATTGATATGAGCATATGTTACAATTTCAGATGTATAAGAAAATAATATGTGGGTAATGAAAATAAAAGAACGCGATCAGTTGACTATTAACACAGTAGTATGTTTGCATTAGTCGGTCTATAACCAGAACAGCCACCGCCTTGTAACTCCTCCGGCGGATCACCTCTTGACAAATTAATTCGAGTCCGAGTCGCCGCAAATTAGTTACTATAGGAAAATATTTCAGCTATCCCGCGGTTCACCTATATTCAGATCTTTTCATGGAGTCTTTCTCGCTTAAAATAGCTGGACGTCACTTTATGAACAATAATTCTAACCATGTAGTCCCAGAAAAATAATCAACCATACACATATACAGGTTTGTTTTTAGTCGGAAACAATCTAGGTATATTGTAGGTGTACCATAACAGATTAGCTATGAAGTGGAATATAAGGGGATGCATACAATACAATTAATATTTGTTGGTAGAAATATATTGTTCGATTTAATTAACGCTACTGGAACCACTACTTCATATAAAATTGCATCCACATGTATTTCGGAGACTAACAAAGCATTTCCAAGTATGCATCCATAAGGTCAATTACGTTAAAGAATGTAAGCAAAATTAATTTGATTTTGTGCTCATACCGGTCTTTGGAATAGCAACCTAATCATTTGACTTTACTTTAGTTAAACTATTAAAGAAAGTAACATTTCCCATCGCCGCGCCCATAACCAGACACTCTAAGTTAGTATCAGTAATAATTTAACGTTTTACAACCTATTTAAACCTACGGCTATTCCGGAAATGCCATCGATCGTATCCGGTTTCGCGGTTCTTGTATTTCTAATTGGCCAGAAGCTGAGCATAAGTTATCCATTTTCATTGAACGGATTCCCAGAGGATCATCTGCTCTTCGCGCAAGGTAAGTAATAGTCATACAAATATGTATTTTATTACTACTTTTAATAGATCAACAGATGTCGCATGCATTCTTAATTGTTTAACACGCGGTTAACATTTCCTCTTCGTTTAGATATCATATGGAAGAAGGTATTGTTTTGACGCTGATGCTAGTTTCCTGAAATAATTTATAACAAAACGAAATAACAAAGATTAGCTTATGTATGAAGACATACACTATCTCTTTTCTCTTTTTAAATGTGTATTTCTTGTCATGAAGTTTCGGATGCACAGAGAAAGTATCAAAACAATGATGATAACAATGATAGAAGCTTTAAACTGTTGTGTACTCTTTTAAATGACACTCGACCCATATCGATAGATATGGAAGGTTATAAAGTAGTATTTGCATAGTTATAATAACGTACTTTTATAAATAATTCTAACAGAATGTAAATTTCGTGTATTCTTTTTAGAAGCGTACTTAACAGTTTCTGACTTTGTATTGAAGTAAACAACTGTTTTTTTCTTTCTTATTTTTGTTACATATACTTGTTTAATCCTGAATTAAATAGATATTTCTGTTTGTAGAAATAGCAGTTATTTAATGTTAACCCTCAATATATGCCGCTAAGTTATCAAACAATCGCTTGCAATTTCCAGTTTATTTAAAGACTTTGTCTAAGGACCCATAACGCAAAAACTGATACATTGTAGCCAAATACGTCGATTTTTTTATTACATGATACATATAATGTAGATAGGAAGGTGGAATTATTATTTCATAAATACTCCCAGTGTTCACCATTAAGTTGAAAAAGAAAGAACCCCTAAAATGTGTTTATGTTTATCCGAGGTACTCTCAATTCACTGTCTGTTATAAATATTTGTTCTTATATGTTTCCAGTTTGACGGAGAACATGTTGGCAAAGCTATTACATTAGGATTGTGTAATAAACTAGAAATAAGGTAACAGAAACCCTTGTTAAAATGTGGGTTTGCAAACCGAATAAAGTAAAGTTGTCAGTTAGGGAATTGTTTGGACTTTATTTGAACACACATGTGTATGCACTTGCTCTCATAGGCGTGTGTTCATAACTTATCATGCATGTCCGTATCTGTGCGTAAAATTGGATATTTATGCGAGAAAAAAATGTTCTGAAAATAAGGTAGGCATATATATTCTCAGGCAGTTATGAACTTGAGCCAGTTTATTTGAGTGCGCATGTTAATTGTTTTCTGAGAATTATGAAGTCGTTTATTTATATTAATGCAATACCAATTTGTTACAAAAAACCCAGACACCTGCCTTAGTAGAACCACCAGCGCATATCAGGTCAGCTTAGTGATATTAAGTCCGAAGAGTAGTCAAAGCACAAACAATGAATTGTAATACAAATGGTCAGATATGTCTAGTTGTTCCTAATGTATACCTATATATTGTAGGCCATGGTGACGGCTACACATATTTTACCTATGTAGTAAATGACTAAAGAGATGACGAGACATAATTACACACTTATCTAGCCACAGTAGGTTTTCAAATCACCGTTTCTTTATTTATTCTTTGCCTATCTGTGTCAGCGTGTAACAGTAATAGTAATGCTAGTTCTTGACTGTTAAATGATCATAAACTTCGTATGGAACAAACTAAAAGCAATGCATGCATGTTCTTGTATTATTGAATATCAATTGTAAGCAGTTCATAACATTGATTTGTCCAGGTGTAACAAATGAGTGAGACTCTCTAGACTTCTAGTTCTATAAGAGTCATTTAAATTAAATGAAAGATGACTTCTGGTATGTTGCAATACTCAACTAATTTTCGGCAAGTGAAACAGTGCTTTTCATGATAAAATAAAGGGAACTACAAATTGTATTGTAACTGCCCTCACTTTCTAAACTATACCTCGTTTTGCGATTTTAAGCAGTTTTATAAGCACAAACTTGACCATTTAAGTTATTATTGTTGAATTAGTATGTAGTCATGTCGATTATATACAATATAAGTATTATATTTCAAAAATGCATGAACTTTTACATGAAGGTCTATATATCAAAGAAAAATATTGATAAAACCATTTTTAACAACATTTTAAAGATGTAATTAATGACAGATCCAGACCTATGCAGTTATACGTCTTGTCTGTGCTCTCTTCAAATTGAAAATAGTAGCTAATGGCGAATAAAACATTAGGGCATCTCTGGTCTAGTGGTTGAGACATTGGAATCGGATGGGAGAGTCCCAGGTTCGAACTCCAAAACTGACGACGTGATGTTAGTCATAGAGCCAGACTATTTACTGCTCTTGCGCCAGGTACTCGGTACCTGATTACAGATTCTACACGGGAATGTGCCAGTCAGGAGGTAATAATATACAGTTTAAACAGCTAATCGATGTAAGCTACTATTTTTGCAACTGTGTTTATACAAAAATGCCACTGTAGATATTTGTATTGCTTTCTCTGATTTTTAAATATTTTTAAAATCTGACTATTGAATACAGTCTCCACTGTTTTTGTCTTTATCTGCATGCTTATAGTGGCATAGTGGCATAACTCTGTCTATTATTTTGAATAGTTTTTTTACTTGTCACTTACGCTTATAACACTAGGAACACATGTTTGGAGTAACTAATGCTGGTGCGAGAATGATTTATTGAACACTGGCGAAATTGAATTTGCTAATCAACGCATGCGGAATCGAACGTGCTAATGAACATTTACTTTTTTAGCATATTTAAAAGAGTAAATATAAATTTTAAAACTACTTCCACTAGTGTATGTTATCAGAAATGACCAGTAGAAGAATAGTCAGCGTATAACTTACTAACATTTCACTAACTTGATAAAGCGACTTCAAAGTATTAGTAAATAAACTAGTCTCTTTCGGTACAGGTAATAGTATTGACACACCGAGATACCTGATTCGTTTTTCCTATATCGTAAAGTAGCTCCAGCACAGTAGAAGAAAGTTAGGTAAACACCATTTTTATTCCATTCTATGAGTTCTAATTGTTCTAGTACTCCGGCCTTCATTATATTCGAATACACAACAAACTAGTACCAATGTTTGATTTGTTTTCACTGTGTGTTAGTTGTAAGTAAGTGAGAAAAATAATTAATCGTAGGATTTGGATGTGAGCTCGGGAGATCTCAACCATTCGCTCATTTGAACTACAATAGTTTACCCTAAGGTTGTGATCTCCTGATCTCGCATTCAATCCTATGATAAATTATATTAGTACATAGGATACTTGTTAGTATATGGATACTATTTACAATTAATGTATAATTGCTATGTATATTTCATTCTATTACCTCGTTTGTAGAACTACGGACACGTTTTCATCTAAAAAAAAATCGTGTTCATATGTTTCAATCATTACCATTCAGCTTTTATAATAGTTATGTTGTAATTTTCTTTTCGTAAAATCTGAAAAAAATTACATTGCCAATGGTCACTTGGGGAGTAAGATGTAACCGTTTTCATCTATCCGAAATTCCCGATTTATTTTTAGAAGTTTCAGAGGCTATTCACCAATTTGAGGTAGTTGTTTTCTCGTTCAACCTAAATAGTTATATATACCAAATATAATGTTAATTGTGTCTTACAAATACCTGAATAATGACGCAAAATATTTCACTCGTCATTACATGTTTTGTTTTGTTATATGTTTGAGCATCGCTGCACGATTTCGCTTTTGGTCACTTACTTGATATTTTGTTTTAATATTATCCGGTAGAGCGTCGGCTCCAGGTACGGGAGGCCCCGGGTTCGATCCCGGGTCGCGACATACCAAAGTCGTTAAAAATGGTAGTGGTATAGCTCCCTTGCTAACGCTCAAGCAAATATAAGGGTAGTTCCACGACTGGTTGGCCCGGTGTCAGGATAATGTGACTGGGTGTGGTATCATGCTAGGTGTTCACGGCATGCTATACACAGTGAAGGCAGCACTATATCTGCTTCAAGTGGACACCGTCTCCAGATAACTGAAATACTGTTAGTGGGACGATAAACCCAATAAACAAACAAATATTATCCGGATAATCAGCTACACATCTCCAAAAGAGTTAAGCTACTGTTACATTTATTAGATAAATGTCAAATATTTCCTTCGATTAACTACTCAATAATATATATATATAGATATAGTATATATAATATAGATATATATATATATATATATATATATATATAGATATATAGATATATATATATATATATAGTAGATATATATATATATAATATATATATATATATATATATATATATATATATATATATATATATATATATATATGTTAGTCCTGCTTTACGTTTGATGAATAGGTAAAAAAGAAAAAGGTCCTATAAGAATTACCACAGATATTTAAATCTGAACTGACTCTAGACAAAGGTAAACAGGGTTAATGCAAAAGTGACAAAACACAGAGATGAGACATGACACACAAAAAGAAAAGACAACTAGAACAGTTACTGCCTTGGGTCGGTCAGCCTGCAAAATGATCGACTGGGGTATTTAAACCTTGCTTGTAGAGCGCTCCAATGTCGCACTTTCTAAAGGCTTATATGTCAAACAAACAGTGTAAATAAAACTATTACAAAGTGAGACAACTAGCAGTAAGCACCTGCATCGGGAGACAAACCTGTAGTCTCAGATTTACTATATAAGGAGCAGGTAAGATAGAGACATTTCCCACATACACTTTATTCTAAATTACAGATACTCATACCAGCGAGTAATGCACCTAGTGAGACAATTCATCGCAATTACAGGCAGTCATTCCAGCGAGTAATGTACCTAGTGAGACAATTCATCGCAATTCCAGGGAGTCATACCAGCGAGTAATGCACCTAGTGAGAAAATCCATCGCAATTCCAGGGAGTCATACCAGCGAGTAATGCACCTATTGAAAAAATCCATCGCAATTCCAGGGAGTCATACCAGCGAGTAATGCACCTATTGAAAAAATCCATCGCAATTCCAGGGAGTCATGCCAGCGAGTAATGCACCTAGTGAGACAATTCATCGAAATTACAGGGAGTAATACTAGCGAGTAAAGCACCTAGTGAGACAATTCATCGCAATTACAGGGGGTCATATCAGCGAGTAATGTACCTGGTGAGACAAGTCATCGCAATTACAAGGAGCCATACCAGCGAGTAAAGCACCTAGTGAGACAATTCATCGCAATTACAGGGGGTCATACATGTACCAGCGAGTAAAGCACCTAGTGAAACAATTCATCGCAATTACAGGGAGTAATACTAGCGAGTAAAGCACCTAGTGAGACAATTCATCGAAATTACAGGGAGTCATACCAGCGAGTAAAGCACCTAGTGAGACAATTCATCGCAATTACAAGGAGTCATACCAGAGAGTAAAGCACCTAGTGAGACAATTCATCGCAATTACAGGGGGTCATACATGTACCAGCGAGTAAAGCACCTAGTGAGACAATTCATCGCAATTACAGGGAGTAATACCAGCGAGTAAAGCACCTAGTGAGACAATTCATCGCAATTACAAGGAGTCATACCAGCGAGTAATGTACCTAGTGAGAAAATCCATCGCAATTCTTAGGGAGTAATACTAGCGAGTAATGTACCAAGTGAGACAATTCATCGAAATTACAGGGAGTCATACCAGCGAGTAATGTACCTAGTGAGACAATTCATCGCATCAACAAAGACTAATGCCAGAGATTAATGGAACTTTTTATATACATTATCAAGATCCAGGTTATAACACAACCCACGATGTCAAGCACATACCAGAAAAGTATACATGTTTAACAAAATCTTTATTTCTTGAAGATTATTTATTATAGTTTTACTGCATATGTTTCAACTAAAGGTTTTGTATGTCGTAGAAAAAGTACATATACAAAGCCCAAACTAGTTTTACTATTACAACTGTTTAATATTATCGCTAAGGCAAACGTTTGTTTGCAGCGTCAAACTAATGTAAAAAACGTTTATTTGTTCTCATAAAATGAACAAACAATTAAGTTGCAATGCATCGTTTATTAAATCACTGTCTTATGTATTTAAGTGATTGAATTTTATGCTTTTTCTATCTGACACGTTTTATAAATAAAATTGTCGCCTAGCAATTTTCTGAACTTGTTTATGCAATTGCAATACATTTGGGATATAAACTATTGATAATGTTTGCATAAAAGATAAAGTACAGAAATCAAGCAATACATATATGGAAACAATGCGAGCAGAAGCGCGATACAATACAAATTAGCAAAAAGGAGAGCAAATTTTTCGGACTAATTGCAGCTAATTTAGTTTAATTTAAAACCAATTTTAAAACTAAAATACAACTATTAAATACATAAAACTAAAAAGCTACATGATATAATAATCAACGTGTGCTTGATTGTGTAGAATATGACGGACTTGTCATGTTTCTTTTGTTAAAGTGTACTTACCACCACAATGCATTCCAATGTTTCTCCTAAATATATAGATTGACTAATGTAGTTAAAAGCTCCGTAAAATAGCATTTGGATCACAAAACACTGAAACGTTCCTTCAAATATAAAACCAATAAGATAATAGTAGAAACTATGTGTTCTTCATATTGTCTTCATATATTCTAGATTACGGCACTAAGATAGTTTGTGATAAGCATAGGCAACCTTGAACTTGATACAGAAGCACATTAGTACATGTATTTTAATTAATCTACATGATAAATGTATATGCTTATTGAATTCTTCATAATTGTCGGAATCCCTTTGTCATCATAGTTTAAGTACGACACCCCTCGTTCGTCATTAATTCTTCATAGGTCCTTATGTATTTACCAAAGGGTGATTTGGGATTATTTGCCGCTCTGAGGACAAGTGCAGTGTTCATCAGATCGTACTCGTAGCTGAAAAAGAGCAGATACGAGTGAAAAGGCCTTAAATAAAGTGTCGATAAATGGTAGTAGGAAAATCTTAATTCGGACAATGGGCAAGAATTGTTATGCTCTTTATTAAGATAAATGCACCGATTATTGTATTCAGAAGTGAAGGAAATTTATAATGTATTTTATTCCTTATTGATTTTACTTTAATAGAAGGAAAACACCAACAGAATCGTGAACAATATCAAATTGAGGTTAAGAAACATTTCACATGTTAGCAAAAACACTTATATTTTTGTTTGCATACGGTGTTTTTAAGCGAGTCACAGTCATACAGTATTGTCATTTAAGTGGTATGATAGATGAAGAATATATTTCTTCAAGATCACCGTTTACTCCATCAGCATCTTAACCAACGGCCTCTAAAATTCAACCAGTCAGCTAGTATCTATGAGTATATACATATTCATGTAGTTATTTTACTTTCTAAGTTTAATATTTCTTATCTTAATATAGAACATGTATAACAGTTGTAGAAAGATTGCATTGACACGTACAGTTTATAATGGGAACTTAGTACGTGCTATAAAAAAAATGTATGCTAACAATATATACCACACACGCCCAGAGTTAATAAAAAATAAGTGTAAATATCAGTAGACTTTGCATTGACCTCTGGATTTTACAAGGGTATCTTGGACTTTATAAATTTAGTGAATTTTATAATGGAGCTTTAATTATTGATAGATGATAGGTTGTGCTTTTGTAAAAAAATATACCTCGATGCAAGCTAAAACGTGTTAAGATAAAATAAAATATTTTGTTGTGCACTTCGATGGAGAAATTATGTTTAGCCATGTGTTACTAACAAATGAGGGAACAAGGGCGTCCCAGGACTTAAAAGTAGACCAGACATGTGAATCAATTTTCTTTTTATATGACTGAGGATGTGAACTGCTTGGCTATGCTACCTTTGTTAATAAGAAGTCGGTTGCAGAAAGTTCTGCCAACTCTACAACTCCGCTAGAAACTATGTTCTTTTATCATAAATATTTAACAAGTGAACATCTTATGACGATATACAACTTACAACGAGTGGTCACTTTTATCGGTCACCTTTACACCGTCTAAGCCAATAATGTAGAAGTTTCGGTTGCCCTTGGTGACGTTCAGCAGGTTGTTTAGATGCGAACACTCAGCTCGCCATTTAAAGGTCATGGTAGAGTTAATCTGTAAATCCTCCATCCCTGGTCAAACAATAACCACTCCATAATATAATACATATATATTAACAGAGAGAAAGAAAGGGGGCGAGAGAGAATGTGGGTTGCGGGGGGGGGGGGGGGGGGGGGGGGGGGGGGGTTGGGGCGGGCAGGGAGAAAAGATGAAAGAGAGAGATGCGTACTTAGAAAGAGAGAAAGAACACCATACAAACATATAAATATACTGTAGCAACGACGAAAACAGAAGAGAACCTAGATTATTTACAAGTTGGTGGTGTCTCATGATAAATAAGTTTTGTCATTTTTGAAATCTTTATTGAAACAAAATCAGAATAAGTCGGACGTTTGAACTTAAGGATCTTTGCTGATCCGGCTATTCGAGAACTGAAATTCACTGGCTTGCCAATCCATGCGTTCTTCGAAAGAATACTATATTGAAAAAAATGAACTGATTGTCGACAGTTTACTTAAAGATGGAGTAAATGTTTTAACCCATACTTTTTAATCAATTAATATTTATTATACCGTTTATTCGAAAAAATAACGATGAAATCATTTAAACTGTTGAGTGGAATGAATATAAGAGTTATGTATATAATTAAAAACAAACGATTGCTGAATAACTTGCATTTTTGTTGTCCTACCATTTTAACTGTATTATTGCAAAGGAATTATGATTACCTTTGTGAATCACCTTCACAACAGAAGCATTCAGTTTCGGCGAGTTTGATTGTTTATCAACACCAAAATCACCAACTTTCACAAGTACCGCTGCCAAACAAAAAATATAAAAGGCTGGACATCGGATATTCACATGAGCTCTATTCGTTATACCTTTAGACTCGTTGACATTATTTATAAATATGGTAGATTACTAGTACGTATTAAATTCAAAGTTAATGAAATGATGTGATGAGACATTTGCACTTTGTTTTTACTTGCAGATTAGCATGAGTCTAATCCATGAAGCCATACTCAAATGAATACTGGAGAACAATCATTGCATCCCTCTACTCACACACCACATTAGGTAACTTTCTTTTTCTTTTTCTTTTTCTTCTTCTTCTTCTTCTTCTTCTTCTTCTTCTTCTTCTTCTTCTTTCTTCTTCTTCTTCTTCTTCTTCTTCTTCTTCTTCTTCTTCTTCTTCTTCTTCTTCGTCTTCTTCTTCTACTTCTTCTTTTTTTTCTTCTTCTTCTTCTTCTTCTTCTTCTTCTTCTTCTTCTTCTTCTGTCTTCTTCTTCTTCTTCTTCTTCTTCTTCTTCTTCTTCTTCTTCTACTTATACTACTATTACTAATACTTATACTATTACTACTACTGCTACTAAAACTACTAATACCACTACCTCTTCTTCTTCTTCTACTACTACAACAAAAACACCAGCTACTGATACCTCTACATCTTCTACTACTATTATAACTACCGTAGTTGGCAAGTGTAAAGTCGCATGTGTGCTTTTGCAGCTGAAGGGCCGGCGTTTTTATGGATCTCAATTCCTTCTTCGTATCCGTAACACAGTTTGCTGAAAAAAAGCAAATATGTATGTTGTTGTGGTACAAGGTAAAGGTACAGCTTTTAATATTATATGTATAGAGGTCATTTTACTCCAAACGATGTAATTACAAAGTCAAATGTGGCCGCTGTTGACTATGAAAATCAATCGGTTGTGTTTATTTAATGTACACATGTTTGAAACTTTAAGTTCAACGAATGTTGGCAAGGAACGTTTATTAAATCTGTCTACCCACCTTACTATAGTCATACTTCTAAACCCTCGATTACAATTGACTGTCCTTGCAAGATGAGATATAATGGGGAAAAGTGAACTAAGCTAACGCAGGACTTGTTGATGCAAGACGCACAGAGACAAATGGAGGCACATATACAAAACAACAGGAGAGGAGGTGATATATATATATATATGTATATATATATATATATATATATATATATATATATATATATATATATATATATATATATATATATATATATATATATATATATATATATATATATATATACATATATATATATATATCACCTCCTCTCCTGTTGTGTTCGGTTCTTTTTAGCAAAACTCATGTGCGAAATAAGAAAGAAGCTGCAAACGAAAACTGCTATAGATATTAGTTGCTTAACTTAATTAAAGAACGAAATGTGCTGTACTGATAAGTTACAGTTACCGTAAATCTCCCATATAATCACACGATATTGACATGATGTGTTAGAAACTTGGGACATTCAGAAACAATCGACTATCTTAAACAGTATAACTAGCAGCTAATTTACTGTACATAACACTACACTTACCTTCCATGAAAATTCAAACTTTTTAGAAACAGCCCATTATCATAAAAAACATTACTGGCAGTTCATGAACTGTACATTACACAACACTTACCTTCCATGAAAATTTAACATTTTATAAAAAAATCAATTATCTTAAACAATATAACTGGCAGCTCATGTACTGTACATTACACAACACTTACCTTCCATGAAAATTTAACATTTTATAAAAGTCAATTATCTTAAACAATATTACTGGCAGCTCATATATTGTACATTACACTACACTTACCTCCCATACACATTGTACATTAAGAAACAGTCTACTATCTTAAACAGTCAGACGAGCAACTCATGTAGTGTACATTACACTACACTTACCTCCCATACACCTTGTACATTAAGAAACAGTCTACTATCTTAAACAGTCAGACGGGCAACTCATGTAGTGTACATTACACTACACTTACCTCCCATACACATTGTACATTTAGAAACAGTCCATTATCTTAAACAGTCAGACGAGCAACTCATGTAGTGTACATTGCGCCACACTTACCTTCCATACACTGACATATTCGATTCTTGCAGTTAGTCTTCAAGTCCAGTTGATTGTCATCTTTATCGAGTTTGTAGTACTTAGTGCAACGGAAGTCTGAAACAATCAAACGAGTAATAATAATAATAATAATAATAATAATAATAATAATAATAATAATATGATAATAATAATAATAATAATAATAATAATAATAATAATAATAATAATAATAATAATAATAATAATAATTATAATAATAATAATATGATGATGATGATGAGGATGAGGATGATGATGATGATGATGATAACATTAAAGAATAATAATAACAACAACAACAATAATAATAATAATAATAATAATAATAATAATAATAATAATAATATTATTATTATTATTCAAGAATAATAATAATTATGATGACAATGAGCATGATGAAGGCGAGGAATGAGGATGATGATAATGATACAAAACAACAACCATTGTTTCATTGTGTGTCATAAGGTAAACTAAAACGCGGTTTGTAATGAGACAGTTTCATCTTCCATTCCGGAGTTATATGGTCTTAGTCAGTTGGTTTATATGTTTTATTATACAAAAGGGAGTAAAAGACATGTTTACTGGTAAACAAGTAGATGATACTCGTCACACTTCTAAAACCCGTTTAAAAATAACGTTATTTCCTTCAAACATATGTCAAATATTATTAAAAAACCCACACAAAGTAACCATAAATGAAAATTATTTATAAATTTGTGGGCTTAACTTTGCAGCATCTTAATGTTTGAAATAGAATTATGTTTAGACTTTAATTAACCGTCCAATCTGATCTATTTCGTCATTTAGTCGGTAAGGTCGATTCTATGCTCTAAACATTAAAGAGAAAAACAACAACAAACTATTGTTATAACAATCGTATCTACACAAAGCGGAATAAAATATCAAAAATGAAATGACTTATTTGCAACGCATAAGAAATAGTTATTGACGTTTCTATTAGACTTGATGAGGTAAAAAACATAATAAAGCGTTACCTGGATTCAGGTAATCAAAGACCTCGACAGAAGCGGGTTGACGAAATAAGTCCGTTTATTTGTCACTGTATCAAAACTATGAGCTGGAATTTCAGTGCCGCGACGGAGCGAAAAACAAAAGCAAGGAAGGAGAGAGAGAAGAAAAGAGAAGAGACGACTACGACGACGACGACGACGACGATACGACGACGACGACGATACGAGACGACGATACTACTATACTACATACTACTATAACTACTACGACTACTACGACTACTCTACTACGACTACTACACTACTACTACTACTACTACTACTACTACTACTACTACTACTACCACTACTACTACTACTACTACCACCACTACTACTACTACTACTACTTCTTCTTAATCTTCTTCTAATACTACTTCTACTCCTCCTACTACTACTATTTCTGCTCTACAACGGGGAAAGGAAATACTATGAAGTATTGGTGTTTTAAAAATGAAGTTAAAGCATTCTATTATTGATTTAGAGTTCACCATTTACAGATACTTTATATTTATTATCACCAACAACAATGCCAAGGTACCTTGTGCATGTAGATAGTTATAAAGCTTTTTCCATTTTTTGGCATCTCGGTAAAGTCTATATGTTCGGGCATGCGATCCTTCAGCTGGAATGGACAAATCAAATCTCCAAGCAACAACATATCAGCAGGAAGAGTTTTGTTTTTCTCAAGAATATATAAACATTCCAGTTATTGCGTTTATCACCATGTTTAAAATACATACTCATTTCAATTTACTGGAGAAAATTTCATATTTGACTTTATTAAAATATACTTTTAGAAAGTAGTGTCCTTTAGAAACAATAAGGCAATAAAACCAGCTGGACAGCGTCAGCTTGGTCTTAAGATAAACTTTTAAAGAAAATCAGTTCTCAAATAAAAGACTGGTGGTCACAGCGGTCATAGCATTGTTGGCAGCTATACCCGATACAACATCGTGTGTGGGCATTACATGAATCAGAGCGTAAAAACTTAATAAAGGCAAGGCTATAGCCGGGGTAGCTCTAGACCAGAACAGCGGACCGCAGATATAATTAAATACGATTGAGATAATGTTTTGCATTCTTCAACCACTACAGCGAAAGTAATGGAGAAATTGTGCTAACGTCAATACATTTTGACCTTTATGGCATTTAAAACCCACTTTAACCATACAATGACTAGCGTGTTTAGATACAAAATTGTGGAATCTTTCATTTGATTAAATTAATGTTCTGAGATTTGGATTATATAATATTTGCCCCATCCGAACTAAATATTTTAGTTCATTTTATACTGGATGTTTAGAATTTATTTTACAAACAGACATTTCTTGTTCAGCTCTTTCTATCTACTTAAGGTGCATGAGTTTTGTTCTGTTTTGTGTATTACTGAACTTTGAAACCGGTTTTGTTGTTTTATTTCAATAAGCTTTAACTAATTTGAATTTCTGTGGTGCTATTGGATGTCACAATGTCTCTATGGAGTTCCACAATGTTGAGTTATGAAGTATTTGTGGGCACCCGCCACTTAGTGGTAGGTAGAGTCGCTCGTTTGTATTTCCGCTAACTGCCTAGCCTCTGACACTTTCGGGTCTGATCAATGTAAACACGTTATGCGGAAGATAGGGTGGTTTGACTACGATATTCCTCAAAGAACGTTGTTGGAAGTCACATTTTTGTTCATGCTTAATCGCTGCGATGTATTTTATAATATATATGTCATTATCAATTCTGAGTCATGCCCTGAGTTGTCGTGCTGTTATGTCCAATTTATTGCATTTAGGTCATAGTAAGTCAGCTAGACGCATACTGATACTTGTAGCCTCTCGCTTATGTGGTCTTTATTAGGAGCGGAGAAGAACTTCGACGGCGATATTGCATCGCATGATTGACGGTTATAAGTACCCTGTTGTAACCACTCACTATAACGCTTGCAAAAATCCTCAGAAAATCTGCGTCATTAACAAGGTCACCAAGTAGTGCCGTTATGTCATCCCACTGAAGACAAGATCAACACACCTTTTCTTGCTCTCGTCCCGTGAAGCCAACCGTAAAGCCAACTTTCTGACCATTGACCAACATACCACAAAATAGAGAGCCTTATAATAATAACTCTAGTTATACCAATAAACTGAGAAAGAAGTAGTCCCAGGTTAGTACAGTAAATCGTTACTAATCAGAGGTCACACAACGGACAAACTGCACTCGGTAAGGCCTGTTGCTTTTGAGTCCGTTACTGATTGTTTATGGATTCGCAGTAAACCATTGTGTACAAAAGTATACTATTTTACCATACCAATTTAACAGTGTCTTTATCCGCCTCTACGCCGCTTTGTAGACCGAATTTGATCATGGACATTCCTATGTCATCATTCAACGATCTGAAGATAAACATGGTTTTAACAACGCCATGAACAAGGTCCTCACAACAAGTCAGCTTTGCATTAGCTTTTCTATCCTTGTGTATGTCAGATCGTCCATCTGAAGTATTTTGAACACAAATAAGCTTTAACACATAGCTAATTGTGTACAAATACGAATTGTGTGAAGCCTGTCCATATCGTATGCAAAGGTTTTTTTTAAAACAATAGAAACGTTTTAAGCGAAAAGTCCTAGACATATAACAATGATTTACAGAAACAAAGTATAACTGACGTGAGCAATAGTTTAGACAGCTTGGTGTTTTATTATAAAAAACGGTTTATAACCGTTACAAATAAAAGTACATACCAACACAAATTTCACCCGTTTCTTTCTTCAGAGAAATGAAAATTAAGATTTGAAAGCACATACTATTATTTTACATTTGAACAAGTAATGAAACAATCCATTTAAAGTGGAATGCAAGATATAGATCTTAACATGTTTTTAAGGAAAACAATATTAGTCAAATATCAGAAAAAAGTCATAAATATCATAAATTTCTGTCCTTATAATAAGTGTTTACCCAATTAACGTGCCGTCAGAAGGGAAATATATAAATTAAGACACGCGTTCTGAAAGTTACTGCCATAAAAATTCAAACTCTATTTACCTCATTACAACATACCTCTTTGTTAATGGTAATACCGTTCATATGACCACACGTTTTAACACACCATCTGCAGGTTTTGTGTACGCCACAGTAAGTGTAATTATCTTAACTTGCCAATTAAATTGTGTCCATGGTCTTGTTGTTTAATACTGTATTAGGACGTTTACATATGCCTTTGTGTTGTCTTGAATTTGAATTATTTAAGCAAATCTCTAAAGCGGTTTCAACTTTGAGCTTGAGTTTACTAGAAAAACTGCAATAGGATAACACAATGGCAGTAAGGTATAAACGCTTCACTGAGTTTAGCTTTGAGGTGTCGGTTCGTGCAAACCCTGTACACACCAGTGAAGCTACGGTAAGCTGATACAATGTGTTTATAACCACACACAAACGCTACGAAATGTATAACAAAACTCACTTGACTGTAAATTGTACACAATATTTGCCAATTAAATTGTGTCCATGGTCTTGTTGTTTAATACTGTATTAGGACGTTTACATATGCCTTTGTGTTGTCTTGAATTTGAATTATTTAAGCAAATCTCTAAAGCGGTTTCAACTTTGAGCTTGAGTTTACTAGAAAAACTGCAATAGGATAACACAATGGCAGTAAGGTATAAACGCTTCACTGAGTTTAGCTTTGAGGTGTCGGTTCGTGCAAACCCTGTACACACCAGTGAAGCTACGGTAAGCTGATACAATGTGTTTATAACCACACACAAACGCTACGAAATGTATAACAAAACTCACTTGACTGTAAATTGTACACAATATTTCTTTGGGATGCGGGTCTCATCAGCATTCATTTGACAGAATCCACAAAGGTCGCAAGATCTGAAAAATAGTTCATCTACTGTAACATCACTTAGCCAATGTATTTAAAGTTGAACTTCGTTATCTCAAAGTCGCCGGGACCCTGGCAAAATACTTTGCCTTAAAATAACTTTGAGATATCATAGTTTATGTTAGCATGTGTGTGATAAGTGATGTTTAAGATTTTCTACATGTTTTTTGTATATTCCTTTCATGTCTTATTGTATGCATTTTCTTTGTGTGTACGTGTATGTATTTTAGCTAATCATGTATATTCAAATAAAAAGGAAAACAATGTTTTAATTTTAAATGAAATACACGTAATTGCATGAAATACATATGCATTATTGTCCAAAATAATGATAAATAATGATAACATCACAATAAAAAGGTAAAATATAGCACATGAAATGGAAATATAAACAATGGATAGCACAACGCTAACATGTAGCAGTACATCTTAAACAACAATGTTTGTGCACCACACACTGGGAATTCACGAACCTTAATGTCACTGTGTACAGTTGTGGCACCGCCTACAAAGTTTCTTCTCCCATACATTCTCTGGATTGCTCGGCTAGAGTATCGGGAGCTTGTTAGGCGTCATTTTGACAATAAAGCTATGGCATTCCGTGTTTAATATATATACCGTAAAACAAACATTATTCATACAATCACGCTACCTTAAAACAATATGGTGGCATCTTTATTTGCCTTTAATTGCCAAGCTTAAGGCGAATCACTGATCACATTCCATTCAGCAAACTGCCTTAATTGGCCCTAATCCAAATCATCTCATCTTAAATCGCCTCACGGGCTTGTGCCCTTGGGTTAATTGATCTATGATACTACGTTCACACTTTGTCAGCGTGAAAAGAGTTGGCGGTGACCTTTAATCGTCGAGTCAAGTGAGTCGGATTAGTCAAGAAAACATCACGTGCCCAGCAATCAATTTGACTTAAAGGGGAGAGAGCATCTCAGGCGAATTAGTCGTATGCGGTTTTTTATATGCTTAAAGAAGAAAACAAAATGGGACTTGGAAAACAGTTTGAGTCAAGCGGAATTTTATCTCAAGCAAGTTTATCATAATGTAGTTCAACTGTATATGTGTTGAGAATAATGTTCTTTCTGTCGATTTTCAAATGCGTTAACACAAGTTGTCATACAACTAATTATATGACATAAACCACATTCATTTAACATTCTTGAAATAAATGCATTTATTTTGTGATCATTACGTTAATCATAACCACCACAATTCAAAGAATGCAACGGAGTTGTATTGCCTTTTATTTCAAATGGTGTGTCAAATAAAACTGTCTATCAACAAATTTAATTTCGTAATTAGGATCATTTACAATTTTGACATGTCCTCAAATACCGAAAAATACAGAAAAGACAACATATTGATAAAGCCACTCTTCAATGCAGGTTTTGTCTGGGCTAGTTAAAGAGAAACAATCGGTTACAGTTCCTTCTTAAGAAATATGAATAACAGTCTTAATAAACTAAGTGTAAAGAAATATTTGATAGCAGTACCAATATAAAAATGAGTGTTGTCTGTCGACCTAGAGCACGAACTGGGCATTGTCTCTTATTAAAGTCGATTTAACTTCCAAACAAACTAGCATATGATATTTGTTCAAGAAATACCTATTTATGGAGGGAAGAATCGACAAATCGACGGTGTCATCTACTGGCTGGATGGAAATATCAGAAACATCGATTTGACATCCTTCGTCTGGATTTATCGGTCGATTGTACCTTAGATCAATCATCAACCTCGCGGATCCTGTTCCACTCGCTTTGATAGTAAGTATGTTATTTCCTGCGTTAACAGGAGCTGGAAAAACATAATTGTAAAGATGTGAAAATGAGAATGAACAGGTAATAGAAAGTGACAAACGGGAAACCCGTAACTCATATTAGTGAAAACAATGTATCAAATGGTTAAGCGTAAAACACTTTCACTGTACCCATAAAAAGCTATAGATGCATAGGGTTCATGTTAAATGAAGACCAGATTCAAAATGGCGTTATATTTCAATGTATATATATTGTCAATATTGTAACTCGTAAGACTTCTAACTGACCTCGCCTTTAATTAACAAAGATGCTCCAGCATTTTGCTCCGTGAGTGTTAAACTTTTCGATGGCCAGCCGATAGCGCTGAGGGAGATCTTTAGGTTCGTCATGACTCTATAAGCGAATGTCTTGACCGTATATTCAGCAATCGCCTCAAGAGCTATAACTGTGTCCTGGAAAAACAGTTCTAAGTAACTCATATGACACTTAAAGAAAGCATATTTCTTATTATGCAAGGGCAATTTACTGAATGTTACGTTCGTTTAAGCATCCTTACTGAACCTAACTGTTGCTGTAAAATGTTGAAATATGTTTACGAAAGGAAAAACTATAAGTATAACCTTGCAATAATATGCAATACGCACTGGTAAATGAAGCATTCTATGGCATTCTAATGTAACCGTGTGTATAGGAATGTAATATGCCCTGACATTCCTTTTTGTATTACAAGAAAACGCACGGATGTGAGACATCCAAGTCGGACGCTGAGAGCACCCGCTTGAAACGTGTAGATTAGGACTATTCGGGGAACTGAACACTCTATTAATTTTGGTATTCATTACATAAATATTTGAGAGTAACAAACCATAAACATGATTGAAACCAGCAAATCTGCTACTTTTCTGTTTGTTTTCTGCTACATCTATAATTACAAGCTGCATCGTTAACATCGACATAGTCACTTTTTTGTTAAAGAGACCTTGCCAAACAGCTGCGAACCATTATAAATGACTGTTACGTGTTCATAACTGCAAAACTACACTGAATTGTTGCATACTACACCGTTGAAAAACGGAACACCAGAAACTTGTCTCTGAAGAGTAATTATATGACAGCTGTTACCCAATAGCCCTCAGCAGAACATGTTCACCGTAAAAAGGAAGCGCTCTCTCCAGCGGCACAATCGGAAAAGGGTCTTAAGTACAACTGCCACTTCCAATTATTGACTACTACACGTTCGTCCCCATGGAAAAAAAAACATTTTATAAGAGGCAGCCCACTCAGAAGGGCACTAACAATGTCTGTGTGCAGTAGTGACGCTAATATTTATAACTAGATAACAACGTTCACGTTCTATCAACATCTAAAATCCACCAGTTTAATGTAGACCAACAACAAAGATAACAAAACTAACTCACAGTCGATGTATAATATGAACCCACGATTGGCGTTGCCCCCGAAATCAAGCCACCATTTTAGACGCCGTTTTAATGTCGTCGTACAACATGTGGTCAAGAGGGCGTAGGAAGTCACAATTATATTTGTTGTCGAGGACCCGGTATTTATAGTAAATATGATCCAGAGTTGCTTGAATTGAAACAGAAAATACAATTAAAATAGTAAGTTATCAAATATATGCGAGTATTTTTACAAACGCTGTGACTGTACTTACTTTTCATTTGAAGTCTATCAAGCTCATCGTCATTGTTTTCCTTTAGTTTGCTTTAGGTTACCCATTTTTTATCAGTCGCCTTGTTTATATTTTAATTGTTTTGAAATCCACTTGGTTTCTCAAAGAAAATCAACAATATTAAGGTTGCGTGAGTCCACGTTAATTGAGAGAAATGAAGAACAGTGGCAAAGGCCGTACATCAGTGTATAATGTGCTCATCATGTCGTTTCTGAACTCAACTTGCTTTGGAGGACTTGACCTTGGCAAGATAATAAGCCGCCCGAGCGATTTCCATAGGATGAAAACTCTGTTTTATTTTCAATAAGTCTCGATTCAAGATTATTTACTTGGCTTGCTGCGACCTGAAACAGAACAACCAAATAGTAATCCGTTTGAGAGAATACAAATCATCAATTCCAAATTCGAGCATCAAAAAATGATGGAAAAATTCATCTCGTAAAAGACTACACAGACTACAGTAGCAATGTCAAACCTTTCTATTGTATTTAGTTTTAGGTCAAGGAGAATAATAAACCTCGCATGATTTAACTTCTATTTGCCACCATTCTAGACGATCAATAAGATGTAGACATAAGACAATGTAAACGTAAACTATTGCGTTGTTTCTGTCTTATTATAAATATTTCTCTATATTTTTGTATCTGTGATAATACTGATGAACGGGACAGAGTCTTAACACTGCATAGTTATTTATACCGAAAACGAACTTTGTGGTATTTCGTATGACTATAATTAGGCAATTGTCATAAAATAAAATAAAGTATAACGTCATATGTCCTTTGAAAGACGCAACGAATATAAGAGAGAAATAAAAAAGCTTAATTAAAAACCTGACGAAGGTGTATGGATTATATAAGTTTTTGCACGAGACTTGAAACACATTTGAATTTTTAATTGATATATCACATTTCAATGTACGCCATTCAGATACGTTGAAATAAAGGACCCAAACCAACGGCAATCTTAAAGTGTGTTTCTTCGTAAGCAACATTTATAACTTTACATGCACCTCGTAAACGGAATCCTGATTTCACATTGATATCTTAACCGACTTTATGAACATCGCTTCAACAAATTTGTAATTTCATATGCGCCTCGTAAACGAAATTCTAATATATTACATCATATGCATTTCTTAGACACATGTCTGGGACTAAGATGTATCTCGTAAACTAAACTGTTACTTCAAATGCATCTCGTAAACAAATTTCTGACTTTCAGGAATCTCGTTTTCAACAGGATATATTTATTTATTTATTTATTTATTTGTATATGTTTTTCCACTTTAAACGGAACATAATTTCCTTTATATTTAATTAACAATATAAAGTCGGTATTTACGTTTGTAAATGTACAATGTAGTGGAAATATATTTTGGAGAAAACTGTGTGTGGTCCTTTGTGATGATGTTTAATTTTAAAATAACATGAATTCTTGTCGTTAATATGTCAAGAAGTTTCTCACGCTTGCACACACTAGGGAAGGCAGCATCAGAATATTTTCCTTTTTCATTGGAACAAGGATATTTACCAGGTGTAAAACACTTTATTAAAGTGCAATAGTTGTAATGTTTTTATTTTGAATGAATGACTTCTTATCAGAATCAATACTGGCAAGTTGACAATAGACCCTTGTTTTAGCCGCATTTAAGCTAAAAAGAGTACCGAATTAAATTAAGTACTGAAATAAAATAACATAACATAAAATCCGGTTTGAATATAAATACTTGCCTTGACTTATAACCTTTTAGGTGAAATGATTAGCGTTTTTAAGGTCAACGACTTAAAACTATTTATTTACAACATCCTTTAATTATATTACTTGTCTTTGTCATGAGGCTGATCATCCTCTCTCATATATGGTAAGTATGAGTTTAAGCAACTGCATTGTTTCGTTTCTAACATATCAATATATGCTTCCACAAAGGAATCAGGATAATGAACCAAGTGTTGCTGTGACGTAAAATTGTACACCTATACAAACAAGAACTAACCTCACTGATGGTAGAACATTCCAGAAAGGCTAATGCCAACCACGGAAGCTCGGATGGGGAAAACTGGTATTGTGAATTGACCTATACGAATTGAAAATGCAATGTACACAATATTTTTATGTACAATGATAACAAATGCCTCTTAGTTGTCTTAGAGGGTAATTCGACGAAGATGTTTGTCTAGCACACGACGGAGTTAAATCATGCATCTTAAATAATAAGAGCTTACTTAGAGACAATACATTAGACAACATGAAGAAGAGGGTCAGTTACCAGCTTGGAGAAATCAATCAGAAAAACAAAATTAGAAAAAGCAACAGCAACAACAACACCGACAATAACAAAAACAAAACACAGTCGACGACAGTCTTTAATAGTTGACATAACTTTTTTTGATATTGTTTCTTCAAAGACACAAATTTATGCTATACGTACCAACCATCGTAATGTTTTGTCAATATTTCCAGAATTTTGAATGAACGTCTTCATATCTGAATCAATGCTGGCAGCTTGACAATAGACCCTCGCGATAGCCGCATTTTTTTTTAAGCTAAAAAGAGTAACCGAA
>CM017570.1:35899923-36199698 GCA_007844125.1 Sinonovacula constricta | reverse complement strand
ATTAGACCTAACCTTCAATAGCCAGAAGTTATTGATAGCTAAGCTTGATGATCGATAACAGGATCAAACACCTGGTGTATAAACATGGTGCTTTGAGGTTTTTGAGGGATAATTTTCATAGAACCTGTTCTTATTTTCCTATTAACATTAATTCCATCTGTCCTTGGGTAAGCATTTTGTAGATAGGTCAACAGTGAGGTTAGGCAGATTAAATAAAAAATGATCCGTTATTGGCCATCGGACTCTTTATGGATGTACTGTAAACGGAAAACACTATATGCAATATTTGTATTCAACGAGAAAGAATGCCGACATTTGGTAATCTGTTTCCAAACTGTAGGCATTATAATTTTATTATTTGGGGTTTTATGCCGCACATACAATTAGTAGGTCAGAAGCTTCGAGTAGGCTTGTCCTTTGTTTTAAATTGTGTGTCACACCGCGGACATACAAGTTTGGCAGACATGCTGTTTGATACAGTTCGGTAGTAGTTGAAAATGAGGACAGAATTATCTTTCCTAAGATTCATAACGGAGACTTCCTGGAAAACAATCTTAACCTCTACTCACTGCTCTGTCGAGCTTTAATAATGCCTTTTGTGAAGTTTTATTATACAGTACGTCCGGTACAATGTTTTCATTCAATATAAACATTCGTTGTAATAATTTGGACCTGTTTTTTTGGTTCTTTGGGATTTACATATATCTCTTTTGCGTTTATCATAGTGCTGTGGCTTATATGTTTCTTTTGGATTTGTTACGTACCATTTACATTAGTTTTCCAGATAATGCGTGGCTTTAAGAAACGCTAACGAGAAATTAGTTTCGCTTGTATCGCTTTAACAATTCCACCTAATCTCTAGATTATGTTTCCTAGGGTAAATTGAAACTTTTAAAAAAGTCCTCCGCGGCAACATAAACAACGCCTTTTAATTACTTCATACCTACAGACAGAACATTCAAGTGATTCTAAAATAAAAGGTATTCACATAAGCTCATGAAACTTACAGAAAACACTGACATTCTAGTAACTTTGATTTGTCTCTTTTCTGTGCACAGATTTTAGCCATGGCACTTATACAATTATACCTATACAATGTTCTAATTTTAGCTCAATCGTCAAGGAGTCGTTGATTTTGAAATAGAAAGACGTGAATTATGTGAAAAGTTTCCCAAAGCCTGTGATGTTCAACAGTTTCCTGATGGGTACCGTTTGAAAATTATTGCCGAAGTAATGGAGGCAGCCAGCGGCAATAAAGAAAGCACGATGGATGACTCGGTGTTATTTACAAAAAAGAAGTACAAAGTGTCGTTTGAGAAGACGAAGACAACTTTCAGACGAACCGTTCACTATACTCTCATGGTAAGTATAGTAACAATATAAACCTTTGAAAATATCAAGAAAGCGACTTGGTAACATTTAGTAAATGTTGCACTTTATAAAATTATTATTGAAAAGCAAAACTGAGGTGATGATTGTCTTTCAAAACAATATATTGAGAATCAAACACGCCACAAATAAAAATATTCTAGCTGTTAACTTAACATAGCATACAGGCAGAGAAAGAGAGACAGACAGAGAGGAAGAAGAAAAGAGAAACAGGGAGTGAGAGAAAGGGAAGTGAAAGATATGGAGATAGAGAGAGAGAGAGAGAGAGAGAGAGAGAGAGAGAGAGAGAGAGAGAGAGAGAGAGAGAGAGAGAGAGAGAGAGAGAGAGAGAGAGTTAGCATTGATCCAAATTGCGCATGCTCGAATAATCATCCTTCCATCATAGCAGGTCACTTACTGGCTCGAGAGTTCTTCGCAATAATTAAAATAACCATGACTGTGTGATTCCATGTACATAGCCAGACTGTCGTCAAGTGTTGTAACAACATAAACCATTAAACATATACAGAAAGCGACTGAAAGAGAAAGAGAGAGAGATAGAGAGAGAGATCTGTTTTGGTTTTGTACTTGACTTATGAGACAAACAAAGATGAATAGACCTTTCTTTAAACGTGATTTTTCTGCCCCTAAATTTTGCTTTTCAACTAAGCTTTAATTACCGGTAAACGCACACCTGATACTTCCGGGTAGTAAACTCGGCCAAAACTGAAAGCCCACATGACTCGGTTCATTGAAGCGAAGTGCAAATAGACTGACGTCATGAGCAATACATCGAAAAAGAATGCAATGGGCACGCGAGTTTCTGTTGTGTGTGCAGAGGCAACTTCTGTGGAAAAATGATAAATGGGGTGAGATTTTCCTTACATCGATTTCCTGTTTATGTCGCTGCAGTCCGCAGCTAAAAACCCAAAACAACAACAAACAACAGTTCTCACTCTTTGAAAAGGCATACCCAGGTATCATGATCTGGATTTTTCTCACATTTGCATTTGGAATGTATGACATTACTTTGCATTTTAGGTACACAAAGTTATCCTCAATGCTGGTGTGTCCTATGCTGTGGACATGTTAATTTACAGATTTTCGCTTCCTCGTTTAACAGCGCATGTGTATAGACAATAGTCGGCATTTTATGTGTGGATACATATTCTGGTTAATTTTACCTATGAATATGATTCGCTAAAAAGCACTAAGAAATTGTCTACCATTAACTGAATTCACTATGAAGCTCTGAAGAATCAAACATCGGCCATATTAAAATGGGCTAAAATGGTTGACAAGAAAGGCGCCGCATTTTCTTTGCTCCTTCTGAAATCTGCCGCCACCAAGAGAAATGCCCAATTAACACACTTCTTGATTTAACGAGAAACTTGTCATAGTGTCCTGTGCAGTTTGTGTTTTTCTTTCATTGTTGTCTGATATGTATTTATCTGAGAGAGTACGATTCTGGCAATCAAGGAAAATCCTTTCTCTCACAAACTGTGAAAGGTCATGCATGGATAACATTAGAGACAAATAGGATTATGGAAATGTTTGGAGTCACAGTTTGGATTTATTGAAGAGTGAATAACAAAATGATATGTAAAGAGGTAAGATAAACAAAATATATCGAAGATCCAAAATCATGGAGTAGAATGCAAAAAAAACATAACACAATTATTTTCTTCTGAAAACGATACTACGTCGAATTATACGGTCACATTCACAACCTGTATTGTTAGTTCATACTTCTAACAAGACCAGTCAGCAAACAATAAACACATTGCTAATCTAACACACACACACCATGACAATTAACACCTTTAATTGTATCGTATGAGACTGGATACGTTTCCTTTGAGAAACGGTAATCCACAGTTAATAAGAAATTTAATTAATACAATTTTCCTTTTAGTTCTGCATATATTTAATCTCTACATGTGGTCATGTTTTCATCATAACAAATTATATTAAATTTAGTTAGCAGTGAATGATGACTTTGTTTTTGATAAATTAAAATATATCAAAGGGTTTTGAAATGAATTAAAGTATTGTAAGAAAACAATTAACTTTTACATATTTTATCGATAATGGACCGTTAAAATCAATTAGCGAAAACCATAAACATACCGGCGTATTAGCAATTGATTTTACACCCCTTTCCTTGTTTAACATAAATGATCACCACATATATAACATGTACATTCTGATCGTATAATAAACTTATATACTAGTTATCAATAAGTCTTCAAAAGGGGTGAACAATGGCAATATTTTATAGTTCAAAACGGCCGTGGTTGTACACTGACAACAAAGACAAATTTATTTAATAACATCCTGGACCCATGTGTCCAAACATCAGTTGCGAACTATCTGGGTAGCGAAACATCTGTCATCGACATGTTTGTAATAATATGACTTTGGCCCCTTTTGTCCATGACTTATACACACAGTAATTGTGCATTTCACCATCACTAAACGGTGGCAACGAAAACAAATCATCAATTCAATCTGCGCCATTACTCGTTCACGATGCACAGAATGGTTCGATTTTGAAAGCTTTCAAACACCTTTAGCTCGCAGAACAAGTTCCGCCTTCTTCTCTGGCATTGTTTAGTAGTGAAAATGCAAATAGTCATTCAATCTGACTATCTGACTATCTATTATTGAATCAGTAGGAAACTTTTGTCTGCTTCGTCCGCCATCTTGCAAAAAAAAAACTTACTTTTCGGAAAGGCCTATTCGTGTATACATGACAAATTAAACAAAAAGCAAATGTCAACATTGCACTGAGGTACGGATTGTTTGTGATTGCATGTTGTGATAGATGCGTTTGATTTAGATATATTTCATGATCTAAACAGTCAACATGGTTTTACTTATGTAAGCCTTGAATCAAACTCAAAAGATAAAGTGCTATGTTTTGTGAATGTTTTAGTGTGCGATCATAAGAACCCGAACTATCCGAACTTTATATACATTGTTGTCATTTTCTTCAAGGCGATGGTTACTTACGTGACTGGAAAACTGCCGCGGGAAAGCACGCCTGTTAAAATGGAGTTATTTTACAATGGCATCAACCATCTCAACTCAACTAGTACAACGCTGAAAAACGGAATGATTGCATTTACAAATTTCTCTCTTCATTTATACACAAAGGAGGTCGTCTTTAAGGTTTGTATAAAGCATGGTCATGTATACACTTAACAAGTAAGTCCATGTCACATAAATCAGCAAACATTGACATATGTTTGTCTTTAAAATCAGTCTTTTGTAAAGAAAATCTTACAAGGTCAAACAAAAACCAACTATAAATAATAATGTGTAAGACCAATGTCAAATAATGCAATTGTTAATCATGTATTGTAGTTAGTCTTATTGATTTCCTTGTAAATGTCCCTGTTTAGTTGTGGGACACCCTGGTCCCTGGAAATATATTGGCCCAGATCTATCGAGTTGTAATGCTTAATCGACATTTGAATGGACATCATGACTTTACGATGGAATATCAATGACGTTCATTTTGTCATTCGATTGTAATGCCACCGATCCTTCACCTACATTGGCAGTACGTCCTGATAGGCTATTATTTGTCTGAAACGGCATATGTCAGCGCAGATGTAGCAGGTTAATGACAAATGTTCTACTAGTAAACACGTTTTGTCACAAAACGTATGTATGAAAACATCATGCACAATGATCGACATTTTATTAAGTACAAAAAAATACACACGTTTCTGTGCCAACATTTCGTTTGTAGTTACGACAGTGAATATGTTTATTGGGCTTACTAAATGGCTTTAGAATTAGCCCGTAGAATGTTTTAAAAAAATAAATACAGACGGCTGCTAGAATTATTAAAATGTATATAACAAGAAAAATCACTGAGGAATCGTCATTATAAATTATA
This sequence comes from Sinonovacula constricta, assembly GCA_007844125.1. Lineage (NCBI taxonomy): Eukaryota > Metazoa > Mollusca > Bivalvia > Cardiida > Solecurtidae > Sinonovacula > Sinonovacula constricta. The sequence goes on along the minus strand of CM017570.1, from coordinate 36,194,420 downwards.
ACTTCTACTTTCTATATTTGTTTTAGATTTTCGTGGACAATGAATTAGAAAGTGATGATCTTGTTGTCTATCCGTATCAAGGTTCGCATGCTATCCAGGTCGAACATGTCAAGAAAGTAAGTCTTCCTCCTCGATGATATTAACTACTCTGTATTATGTTCCACTTCCTAATATCAAATGCTTATTTGTGTACTTCATTCCGGATTAGCAAACACAGTTTGGTTTTAGTCTATGAAATCCGTAACGGTTTATGCTTCGTGTTTGTGGTCATACACATTTCACTCTAACGACACCTTCAGAAAGCGTTGCATTTCATTTTTTTTTTACCTTCGCTGGATTTTTTGTTTGATTTCGATTGTAATTGGATATTGCTTATTTCCGCATGAATAACTCTGGTTGAAATACATCTGAACTTTTAACGGTGGTTTTAAAATTTAAATACGTGAGTTGAAACGTAATTTCCGTTCATTTGACTTGTCAACGTTCGATTGCATCAAAAAAAAATATATAGCATGACGAACGCTTTCAACACGAAAACTAATGGTTGTACTGAAAAAATGCTCCAAAGTTACAACAAGACAAAAATTAAATAAAGACACAATGGTAGACTAAATAAACATTGTATGTTTTACTTCATATTCCTTAAAAAGTAACACTACTCCTTTAAGCTCGACCCTACTTAATGATTAATAAATGCTAATTGCGAATCGTGTGGTTCAATGACTTATGCGTACGCTAAATTATCACAAAGTCACGTTTAAGCCTTTCTTTTTAAATTCTTTGTCAACAATTCTCTGTGCTTGCTTTCTTTTGTCAGAACGATGGAGAATTTCTGCACCTGGTCACCAACGGCTTGGTTGGAAAGGACAGCAATATTGTAGTTGTAGTAAGTTATGAATGTGACATCTATTTATTCTAATCCACATTTGCTCACATATATTTCCTGCTAATTATGATAGCCGGTTGCCATACGAATCGTATATTTTTTGTTTTTGATTGAAAGACACCTTCCTTAATCTTAAAATACTTTCATGGAGAAAAGTACAGTTCTTAACTTGCATAAACAAAAACATTAAATATATTTGTTATTTTAAAACTTAAAAATTCTTCGGAAAGATTCTTTATGAATACGAACACACCACGATAGGTTTGATGATACGGCAATCTATGTTGCTATACTTGATATACTTGATATACATTAATTGAATTTTTTCAATATCCTAGGTTGTATCGAGAGGGCAGATCATCTACGCACATGTTGTGGACATGCGAACTCAGATTGAGATATCATTTGGCAATATAAAACAGAAGATTCGCTCTAAACATTCACGTATTTTGGCATTCTTCATCTCTGCAGACAGCAACAGCAACATCATAATCGCTGATGCAACTTGGAATTCCAAATTGGAAGTTGTTAAGTGCGAAGGAAAAGGGGTAATGGAATCATTTATTGCATATTGGTGTTTATGAATTGTGGGAAAGATGCCGAGACTGAACGGCTAGGTTCACCAAAGGTCACATTATTTAACACATCCCAGCATGGGACAAGTCAAACCTGATGCGTTTTATATATCTATTTGGTGCCTATTTATGGGATATTTTTTATCCCCGTTCTGAAAGAAAAAAATACTTCCTTTGTGAGTATTTTTTTGTGTTGTTGTTTTTAATTTACAAACTTAATATTTGACAGAAAATTGCATTGAAACTTGTCTTTCTTTCGTTGAATTTAAATTATATGCCTGATGACCTTCATGCTGGCATGTCTTCCAGATACGATACATAAGTAGTTTTACGTTGATAAAACAACGACACAGCTGAACTTTATGTTATTGTTAGAAATGTACTCCTGAGGGTCACTATTTGAAGTATGTGTTAGGTGACAATCATCATAGATGTTGGGTGACAATCATCATATAGTAGAACACATGGTATATACTGTTTGTACTACTTATATTATCATAAGTACATTAGTATTAATAGGTGCGACTCGTGCTAAATACGATTGGGGTTGGTTCCATGGACTGGTTCTACAGAAGACATCTGGGTAAAAAATTCGGTATTTGGACAATGAAAGAATGTACCCGTTATGGGAAATTTAATTATAATTCCTACAAAGGACATTATATAAAATTAAAAAAAAGTAAAGTAAAGTGCAAACATAATTTCTCCCTAGTTCTAATTTGTTGCAACTCGTACAATTAACCATATTCTAATCCTAGATTATTAAAAATATAGTATTAGTAGTTGTTCTTTCTTTTCTTTTCTTGAACTAATTCATGAATTAATGACACTAGTGATTGATTGAATGAAACTGCCTTAACAAAGAAGTTGTTCGAAACCTTTTTGTTTCACAATATCTGTAAGCCCTATCTATCTATCTATCTATCTATCTATCTATCTATCTATCTATCTATCTATCTATCTATCTATCTATCTATCTATCTATCTATCTATCTATCTATCTATCTATCTATCTATCTATCTATCTATCTAGAAAAGAAAAGAAAAGAAAAGAAAAGAAAAGAAAACGCACACAGTGCAATTAAATTCACTTATATAAATAACTATTTCTTACCAACAGTTGAATATTACCTCGGTTGATATGAAGCTTTCCCCTGGGAAGTCGTCTACTCTTACGATAGAAGGTGAACCTAACATGTACGTGGGCCTTAGCATCATCGACACCGCTCTAACCTATGTCTCAAACAGCCAAGAGATTCTCTCCAAAGACAAGGTAAACTATATATTCGGTAGTTTTGGTGTGACAGAATAGAATGATATCTTCAAATATCGTTTTAACATATGATGTTGTGTATATGTGCATAATTATTGTATATATTCTATTGGAATAAGCTTTTCAGGTCTGCCACGCAAAACGATAACACGATGTTTGACACACAAACGTCTTTAGTTGTGCACTGTTAAAAGGCCCTTAACGTACTCAGCTAAACGTGTGATTCGCTGTTGTAGAGCATTTAACGCATGCAAACCTCAAAACAATGTTGAAAGAAGTGATATCTTATTTAATCTTTACGAACACCATGCGTTGTTTGTTTCCTTGAGAGGCATAGTTTCCTATACACATATGCCAACCTGCTAAGTATATGATAGAATGACGTCAATGCTCAAACTAAATGCAATTACATTTGTTAACATTTCTATACAATAACCAATAATAATCAATAATAGTACTAGATTGTTACTGACAAAATATATCAAAAACTCACAGATGCAAACGTGTTTACAACAAACTATTGATATCTCACTTAGTGTCATTGTCATGTATATACAATTAAATCCATAAGTTGGTAGGCCGTTTAGTAGTTTGACATTTGACACATACATTGAAGAGGTTTCACACACTTGAGAAATGTGTTGTTCTGTAAATTTCAGTTTACATGTCTAATTAAGCTATTACTATTGATAAGCCCACGGGTGTGAACAAAACGCGTTATATTTAACTTACACATGTAGTTTTAAAACTTAAATTACAAACTAATGTGATCTGATTGGGAAATGGGCCTATTACAGCTGCAAATGCAATGAGCAAACAGCGTACGCGATTTCCGAAACAATTGTCACAGATTACCTTACAACGTTGATACAGGCATCGAACTATATTTTTTGGCACATAGTACGCTTAGCATATCAATACAGTCAGAAAATCGTAAAGATTTCGTGCGTTGCACTCTTCATGTAAATCAATTCAGGGAAAATGTAACAGTTGTTACAAAATACTGCAGTGTATTGATGATGTAACTATTATAGCTGTAGCACGTACCAGTTAACGAATTGGTACAGTCATGTAACCTGAGAAGTTACATCCTGATACAGAATTTGACTGAAATACCTTTATCATATTACGTTTACCTCAGCGACTCCGGTTTCAAAACGTCATTTTAATACAGGAAGAATAGAGACAATCCGTTAAAGTCATGAGATTCAGCAATACAAAATAGTATAACAAACTGTATTATTGTTCTGTCTATTAAACAAGAGTTTTCCATGTAGAAAGTTACGTTTTCTAGCAAGTTGTATTCAAGTCCTCAGATATAGCTTGTTTTGCGATAACTCCAAGCATGGTAATACAATTGCAAATGCTTTCGCTTAGAGAAAACACGAAAGTGCGGAGTTATGTCAAAAAGTATATTTAAGGACATATTTTTTACAGATGCTGAGCGTCCTCGATGAGCATGATACTGGCTGTGGTGTAGGGAGCGGAGAAACAGCCGAGCATGTGTTCAAGGTAGATTGTCTAAAAGGACGACGCATGGAATGGATGCATGAATTATGTTTCAAACATATTCGACATTTTTTTACATAAGACGTAATTATACAACTCAATGCCTGTATTCGGTGCCAACCATTTTCCAATGATCTTCGTCCAATTATTGTATGGCCCGGGCCTCTTCCAACCAAGTGCCGATTTGTAGATACTCTGAATCCCCAGCCATTCTGCATCGCGTTAAAGTGCAGGTAAGAATATGTCTTTTATTCGAAGAGATCTTCCACGAGACCGGCGGTGAGCGAGAGTTTCTACTTTGACGTTGTTAGTTTCTTTTTTCAACAAATAGCAGTAAATATCAGAATAAATTGTGTTGCAGCGATGTACGTAAAAAGAAAAAGAAAAAAACACACTTTACTTTCTGGTAAGAATTGTTGCAAATAATTGGACGATGTTAGTTTCTAGAATTACTGAATTGCCACACGTTTGTTTTCTTTGATGGCACTCAAATGATAGTTTTTTCTCACACCAATGTACAGTTTTTGTTATATTCAAATGCATCTTTTAGTTATGTTTCTCTAACAAATATGATATTTTGTTAATTAATCCAGAACTATATTTTACTGGGTTACTTGTTTTCTGAGACGCACTTCTGCACTACTGTTATTTTATTTTTGTCTTTTTTCAGAATACGGGGTTAACCATTTTAACTGATGCTAAAACAGTTCCCGGTGATATGAATAGAATGTCTGCAAACTGCACTAAGACGGGAACAGTTGTTAAGAGAAGCGTTGATGATAAAGGTAATGTATTTCTCGCTACTGTGCCAACAGTCCATCTTGATTCTAGCATTTTTATAGATGTGTTCATTGCTGATGTGTACTTTTCTCTTTCTGTGCCTTTGCATTTGTGTTGTGTGTTTTCATATGCTTTTTGCGAATTTATTAACTTGTTCCGGCATTAAAATTCCAACATCCCCAGCCACTCTTCCCGTGGGTTTAAGTACAGGCAGGTAGGAAACTTTCATTCTAAACAAGTTATTCCAGGAGAACGGCGGCGCATCTGGAGTTGTTGTGATTTTGTGTTGTTGTTTTTGTTCAACAACTAACAGTAAATATTGGTATTATGCGTGTTCGTGCATAGAGCTCTGAAGGAAAATCATTTCACTTTCTGCTAACATTCGACTTCATTTGCCTAAAGCATGCGTTGTTTTTGAAACAAACTTCCACGCTTACTGTTATTTCAGGGTTTCTTTTTATTTGTTCGAAACCACAAGAGTAACTGATCTAACCAATGTTAAAACAGTTTCGGTAAATTGATATCGAATAGGATGTCCACAAACTGTACTGGGAAGGGAAAAGTTGCTAGAAGAGTAATTATGATAACAGTTCTGTCTAGGATTAAATACTTGTGATCATTTTTTATATATTTTATGTGAAAAAAAAACTATTAATCATATCTCATTTATTGTATTTAGGATCCTGTAAGACTGCGGCAATATGCTGTAGCAGCGGAGTTGAGTATGCCAATGAGTATTTTAACGACAACATTGACAAACAAGACATCGACCCATTCACCGTTTGCCTTGGAAAAACCTCTATACTTGCTCACGAGAAGAAGGAAAACGGAGAGTACGTCTGGCTGACAAAGTGTCTTCTAGCTTTTTATGAGAGCTGTTCAACCCGTCTTGATAGTCTCATTGGTAAGTAAACGTACATTTACATTTTGAATATATTTATTATGTAAAATGTATAGTTTGTTCCCAGTTCATAAGATGATTGGCATTCTCGGAATAATTTGCTGCGACTAAATATACTCAGCTTGTTAATTGTCGGACAAAGGTCTATATATCAAACGCCAAGGTCACAATACGCCACATATATTTTATTAGAAAACTTCACCGCAACTGGAGCAGCCGTGTCTTATTGTGTATATTTTATTAGTATTTTGGTTAATACACTGTTTACGTGTCTACTGTTTTAAATAGAACCAGAGTTGGAAGGGAAGTCACTGAATAGGAGAAATCGCTATGAGGAGATAATTTTATTTGTGGAAAAGAAGACAACACATACAATGAGTAGTCGCTTTGTTCGGGAAAATTTCGTACAGTCTTGGATGTTCAAAAATGTCCAACTAAACAAGTAAGTACATAGCACACGGTTTAACTATATTTAAATGTTTAACAACAACCAAGGGTAATAGTTCAACATTAAATTAAACCTTGATTAAAAACTGCGATATCTGTTTATATTTTTTCACGAACGTGATGAATAGAGCATAGTTAAACTGGTTAAAGGTAAATCAGTTCTTAAGCAAATAATGTAACTTTTAATTAACTAGAATCACTGTCGCAGTATATAAACACTTAAAGACACACAACATGTGCAGGCATCCTTAATCTGACCATCGCAGACAATCGGGTTCGCTTTCATTTAAGATAAATGTATCTTATTTTTCTAATATCTCATCGCATCAACGCAGCAATTCGTTTCCAGAACATGACCTTTCGGTTTGCAGCTTTAATTATTTAAGTGAAATAATAATGTTTGTCATAATAATGTCGCTTTCTTTGAGCCAGGGCCATGTAACTTAGATGTGTAAGCATCACGGAAGCAAACCAAGTGGCGTTGTATACCAACCAGTACCGTCCGAATTCCATATATAAATGAGCAATAAATAACGTGCTGTAAGATTGCCTAACTGATCATGATCTTGATAACCTCGCTGGTAAATTATATCAAGATCTCGCAAAGTGGAAGATATGTGACAGTTACGTTGGTGGAGATGGAAACAAAACTCCATACGTTACCTTACAAACGTATTACCTTACTTTACAGTGATGGCTCGAAAACGGTCGACCTTACTTATCCCGAAGACATTACAACTTGGACAATCATAGGTTTAGGTAAGTTACATTCGTTCTTTGAGCACACTTAGGTTTCGTGTGGCTTCAGTGTTTTGATTCTTAGCCACACTTTGCATTATTAAAGGTCAATAATCGATACACGAATAATTTCGGATAACAATTTTATATGTGAACATGGGGTCGTTTCAAAGATAATGATGTGTGCGCCATACGGAAACTAAATTGACAGGTAGTGTAGTACACTAATTATTATATAAAGTTATAACAAAATAAACGTGTTGTTATTAAACAAGTTTGTATAACAAAGCTAATTTATAATTGTTACTTAAATTGCATCAACACAATAATGCTGATACAATCGTAAATAGTGACAACTCGACTGCCTGTTCGATTCCAATAAACTGTATTTTAAATGCATATGTTACTTACTTTGCAAAGACTGGTGACGTGATTGCGAGAAAGTAACGGTAAATATGAAGTATAGAAACGTAACCGGTGCAGGGAAAGTGCAATAAACTACTATCAATACGAACTAATATGGATATTATACAGATAAAGTTTAAATCACTGAGATGTATGATACTGTTGCAAGATCTTCAAAACACCAAAGAATAAATGGATTAAAACATTAATTTAAGTTTGTTTTTTAATATGATCTTTGTGTCAATGAAACAAACTTTAGTTTTTTTTATACAAATTAATCAAGATGTATGCCCTTCTTAAAATGTTGCTGGTAGTTAGTGGTATAATGCCGGTATGCTTGCTAATATATTTATCTGACTTTTCCTTTAAGTAAGTCAGCAAACAAAGCGATTGACTAGTATTCCTGAACTTAATCTTATGGTGACAAAGTATTACTCTTATATAAAAAGATTTGCTTGCCATCCTCGGCATTTAAATAAATCGTATCGATGGTAGGCATTACATTTCACAGCAGCAGCATACAACAGGATATAAACAATGAGAGCAAGAGACTGATTACAACAGATAATATCCACCAAACGTATAGGAAACTTTATTTTTTAATATTGACCCCAAGGTATTCTGGTTTGCATCTAAAGTCAAAGCGACGCGATTCTTTCATGTCAAATATTTATATTTTAGACGGCAATACCTTAACTCTTTTCTTCAAATTCATAAAATTTCTACGTGCACTGTTTGTTCTTTGAGAGCTCAGACCACCGGTCTAATCACTCTTTTAGGTTCTTATTCAGACCGAAAATGTTATGTTGATAAATTTGGGAAGGTCGAATGTTTCGTCTCAATCTTTTGTGTTTCTCTTGAATCTTCTTAGGGTCTTTAAAATGTTATAATACTGACACGACTTTGTCATTAATTCGGATCCTCAAGGCATCACAGAAGATAAGGGGTTTTGCATCGCAGAGCATGTCTCCGTACAGACTTACAAGGAATTCTTTGTCCAGGTCAAACTGCCATACGAAGCTATAAGGTTAGAACGGATGGATGTTGAAGTGACCGTTTTCTACTACGGTTCTGATCAGGTCGATGTAAGTATATAAAAATTCCTCAGCTGGGCTTACCAGAGTCATAATCGTAATCACCTGAATGCCGTTGTCCTCAGTATGTAGTTCTCGTCTCTTCCGTGTTCTGTCATCTTTATAAAAAAATACTTTTTATTTTATTTACTTTATTCAAATTATTAATAGTAGTAGCAGTAGTAGAAGTAGTAGTAGTAGTAGTAGTAGTAGTAGTAGTAGTAGCAGTAGTAGTAGTAGTAGTAGTGGTGGTGGTGGTAGTAGTAGTCGTAGTAGAAGTAGTAACAGTAGCAACAGTAGTAGTAGTAGTAGTAGTAGTAGTAGTAGTAGTAGTAGTAGTAGTAGTAGAAGTAGTAGTAGTAGTAGTAGTAAAAGTAGTAGCAGTAGTAGTAGTAATAGTAGTAGTAGTAGTAGTAGTAGTTGTAGTAGTAGTAGTAGTAGTAGTAGTAGTAGTAGTAGTAGTAGTAGTAGTATCATCTTTTATCATGGTTGTTTTATTGTAACAATAATCAAATATAATCCAGAGGAAAAACACATACAAATAGTGTTTTTACATTAGGGAGTTTAGATGCATCGCAACACAAGCTGTCAGTTATTCGAGAGAAATTACGTTAACGATAATTCCAGTAAGTCGGATGTTGTAAACATTTTTAGGTTACAGTGTTCCTCTTCCATAGTGCGGGGTACTGTTCTTACGCGGAAATTAACAACCCTGCTGCCATCAGCATCAGGATGGCGCAACAAAGCGCAAAGACCGTACGGTTTCCCATCATTCCAATCCAACAAGGCTCATTTGATTTAGAAGTCCGAGCGATTCTAATTGGAAATGAACTCAAATACGACGGCGTCAAGCGAAAACTCCGAATAAGGGTAGGTTGCTGCATTTACAAGTAACCATTCTTTCGTAGTATACTCCATTTTGTTGATTAATCGTTAGTTCATTGAGTCCTAAAATATGGTTAGTTATTGCTGGATTTTTTATGTATACATGCACATCTTCACTTGACTTCTCTTTACTTGGTCAGACTAACTTGCATTTTTACCTCATTTACAAAGTCTCCTGTTAATAAAAAAATTAACTAATATTAAGCTCACGATTAAAACATATAGGGAAATAGATTTTAAATCGGCAGACTTAAGCTTTGAAAATTTAACATAGACTAACCTATTTCAGATAGGTAAAGGTACCACTACTGATTTCAGACGAAATACCATAAATTCAATAAACAATAAAGCAAGAAAAAAATACAACATATTAACACTTAGGTGTGTTATTTTCCAGAACGAAGGCATTGAAGAAAGGAAAGCCATTGAAGTCTGTATTGACCCACTTCTACAAACGAAAGACTGTCGAAGCAGTCCTGAAGTTACAACAAGTATTGTCAGGGGGTCTTAAAACATTCAAGTCGGAATTCCGAACATCCTATTCGTGTTGCCCTTGCTTTATCAGTGTTACAACTCCTATCATTAATTCTTTGTCATTCTTATTCAGTATGTAAAGTAACAACAGTAATCAGTCAAACCACATAAGCCCCTTTGGTACTTGTCGATTTATTTTGTCTGTCTATGAAATACAAATAGCTCGACAATTGCAGTTTCAAATACATGTGTGGTATATTATAGGAAAAGCATAGTTCATTTAAATCCTCGTTGGAAAACAAATTTTGCAAACAATGTAAAAAAAGGTTGCAGGTGTGCAATTACTTGTGGACAGGATGTTCGAATTATTAGCAAATATGTCGAAGAAATGAATGTACTAATCATATTATTATAAACCACAGTATGATCAAATTAATTAGGTTTTGTCATTTCCATGCAGGTGTGTGTATCCGTTTCATTTGTTGAGGTTACATGTGCTTAAAGTGTCCGTACAAACAATGTAAACAGCACTAATGTCGAAAAACACTATGCAAGATAAAGACTGTTTTTACATACATACATACATACATACATACATACATACATACGTACGTACGTACGTACGTACGTACGTACGTACGTACGTACGTACGTACGTTACTTTTATAATCACAAAGAAAAAAACTAAAAAACTCTGTTTCATTTTAGGTTTGTCAACTGGTGCTAACTTGGAAGGGGTGCAGCTATCGAATGTTGACCTCACACTGACTAGTGTTCACCTTCCTGGCACAGTTGTCGCCAAAGGCCATATTTCAAGTATGTTTATGCTGCTGTTACACATTCAGCTCGGTCCTCTTCTCCATATATCTAGGTCAATCTTAAATCTCTCTTAAATCTACATTATATTTCAGTCTCTTTTTCTATTTCTTCTCTTATTCGCACACTTATTTATGTTTATCCAGTCCGCACAGGGTTTCTTTTTATTATGTACATTGAAAGCGATATTCTATATTATGTTGCGATAATCCATACAGTTTAGTTTGTTTGCCATCTGCATTTATATATTGCAGTTGTTGTTCTGTCATGGAACTGTGTTTTAAAGAATTTAAAGGTAGTCCACATACACTTGAATATTGCAAGATATATGCCGCTATCAATATTGATATATATGACAACACGTCACATTAAACCAGCTGTATACAACTTCTTATTGAGAATCCGTCATATCCAAAAAATTAAACTAATCATTTCATTGTCAATCTTTTCACAAATCAACAATACCCTCTTAACATACTCACTTTTTACTATTTTGAGATTCTTCAAATATTGATAGAGTTTGTACGATTAATTTAATAATCTTATTTGTCTTTAGTCAACTTGATGGATGAAATCATACCTGTGCTCCTAGACAATGCTGGAGACCTTCTTCGAGAGCCATATGGATGCGTCTCTCAAAATATGGAATTGCTTGGCCCGACTGTTTACGCATTAAACTACCTAAGGAAAACCAATCAAATAAATGACGATTTAGAAACCAGGGGTCCTGCAATTATAAAAAGAGGTAAGTGTTGAGGAGTATCACAAAACATAACAAGGGAAACAAACTAGAACAGGTAAACAGGCTAAAGGTATATGGGATCATGTAACAAAACAGTTAGAAAGTTGCAGTTTTATTATGGATTTTACTATAAATCTCCGGAAGAAAGTATAATGCACTTGTCATACCATAGGCTGGTTTAAAACACAAGAAGAAGAAATAACTGACTATAGGAAAACAAGGTTGCCAGAATTTGTTACACTTCACTATAAAACTAAAGAGTACGAATAGAAACTGCACATATATAATATATATTTATATAAGGGAAATTGTTCAGTTGAGGAAATAACAGTGTTTTTTCATATATAATCCCGATGCAAAAATGATACCATACAAAACTACTTTGAAAGTAAAATCAAGATACAGAAAAAGAAAAAAAAATATAAAAATCATACCGTGTTCCAGAAAAAAAAAAACCTAAACAATAATGATTTGTATGATGTGAGGTATTAATTACATGTCAGACTCTATACGGCCTATGTTAAACCATACCTTACTTCATTAGGCCGAGTTTATCACAGATCTAGATTCATGAGGCCGAATTTATATCTGGCTTGTATATATCTGGCTGTATATGTTACAGACATGGATTGATCGGGACAAAAACTGTTTGACGACTTGAGACCTGCGTTTATTATGCCCTCTTAATCCAGGCCAGGTCTAAGGCCGTTTGTACAACAGATCCGAGGTTATTGTGTTGTATATCTATATAAAATTCCCTGATTATTATTTACATTAAGTATGGTTTTAAGCAGCATGTATAACAGAACTGGGGTTCTTAGACCGTATCTAGTGTGCCTTGTGAATAACAGGCCTGCAGTTGGTGGATCGTATGTATTATAATGTGTTTATAAATAACTGATGTGATATTGGCCCTGTTATTTGTCCGAGGGCAGTCGTATTTGCCCAAGGCCAAAGTCCGAGGTCCAGTAGGACTGACCCGAGGACTATTTTATAGGTTCAATATCAAATCATTTATTTATTGACAATTTTATTAAATAACTAATGTACTTACAACATTTCACATTTAATACTTAGTTAGTTTTTGCATTAATTCAAGTCAGAAAATGATTGTTTGTGTTTTTTGTGAAATCTACACATTGTTAATTTCAAGCACATTCGGTTAAACACTTCCAATTTATGCCGTGAATGTTTGAAAACTGAGAATAGTTTGTTTAATAAATTTATGCAACTTGTCGGTGTCTACACATAGACCGAGTGATTACAAAATGGCTGCCATTAATCACTTCAAATCAGGGCTGTATATCGAAAAGGTGATGTTGATATTGGCACTGTTTGAAAGCAGGCCGTCGTGTTTTTAAACGTAGCATGTGCTTTTTATAGGACTAATCAAGTATAGTTATTTGATAAACCACATTACTGACTACAGTTTTAAAGCGAATGGTTATAAGGCCATATGCATTATTTTGCTGTCATTATTGCAAACCCGAGATAAATATTTTCTATGTATTACAGATATAAGTTTTTCTATTAGCTCTATTAATAACAAACCTGGATCAGCAATAAGATTTAATTATACGTAAAGACCTATTACATAGTTTTTATTGTACAATAACAGCGGCAATTTAGTGTCGGATATAAATAAACACGTCTTCAGTGTGCATATCGTCAATCAGATAACATCGCATGTTAAAGTTATTTCTGTTTATGTCTTTTTGTGTTATATTTTAAATTGTTTAGCGTTTATGTTAATGCATTTCTATTCTCAACGTGTACGTGTTGCTGATCTCAACTTTAGAATAGTGAATTATCAATACCTTGACGTTGATTCACCACGTGTTACCTCCTGTGTTTTTTACATATCATTTTAAGTTACAAGGTTTGCACGAGGTTGCACTGAAATAGAATATTCCATTGCTAGAATCCGGTGTATTTATTCTATACTGTTACAGCAAGGCTTTCGTTTTCACAAATTAAGAAAGGCGTTTTCAATTTTTTTTCACCACAATGATTGCATTGCTTCTAAGAATAATAGCAGTATGAAAACGCTTTTGCAGCAAGGCATAAGTCTTCCACCATTTTATGCCAGTCAAGGGTCTCAATAACTTTTCTGACCACTTTACAAAACTTATCAGAGCATTTGTTGCCGACTGTTATAACACGTGAATTCGTCGTTGTATTGCATTGCCGGCAATTGTTACAGTCAAAAACTTGCTGTGTTTAATAAATTTCACGATGACCCGATAGGCCGTTGAGACTATATAAAAACAGTGACGTAAAGCCATAATTGGACAGTCACTGATAGATTTCTTGTCTCGTCATCTCTTCAGTCGTGCCCTATACAGGTGGGTCAAATTGAGCAGTTTCCACGCCCTTTATGTATCTCGTGTTTTTTTTCTTCTTTGCTTATACTTTGTTAAGAAGAAAGATGTTTGATCTACGTTAATTAAATTGATACTATAAAATGCAGTTTAAATGGATATTAAATAACTGACTTGTGTTTGTTGCAAATTATTGACCATGACGTCATAAGGATGAAAAACAAAGCCAACAATGCAAATACAGTTTTTACCACATGATACCTAAAATCAACAACTCATAGTTTCATTTAATTGCATTTACACATGATATTATCAGAAAATACAAAATAAACAAAATTTCTGTTTACATGTTATTTGAGAGAATATTTAAGAATGCTCTTGTTTCATAGAAAGACAATAAACAACATTCTCGAAAGGGACATCGGTTTTGTGCAGTGCTTATAATGCATAAAAACGTAAGTGTAAACATACATTACATACAGAGCAGCAACACCTGCGCAATCAGTATGTACCATATCGTATCAAACATCTACTCGGGCTGTTTATAATGTTCCCATTTAGCTAGCTACACCTATGTTTAAGCAAACGGTAAACATTTACTTATGATACATTCATTGTATGTACTGCTTCATTAAATTTGGTCTTAAATATGAAACCTTGGACAAGCCGTAACGAGCACGTGGGGGCTTTCCCGTTCACTGGTTTGATTGACTGTCAAATAATTGGGGAAGGGTCAATTGTTCGCATTAGGCATTCGAATGTTAGGAGTTGTGGGTGACCTTACGTTAATCGTAGGAAATGTTAGGAATAGTGTCAGGAATTTAAAAAAATGGTAAGGAGTGTTAATAATATTTAAGGAAGATAAGGGGGACTTGCATTGTAAAAGAGGAGTTGTTGGCGGGTGCACGGTCTTGGTACATACATCACAGATAGGTGCTCACGTTGTATACATTTTTAAATACATCGGGTCCAAGTATTGGGTCAATGGCTTATGTTCAGGCCATTATTCTATGTTTTTGTGTGTTTGTTTTAAATTGTTCTGTACCGTTTACATAATTTCACAAAAGTCCGTACGCTTTATAAGTTATGAAAATGCGGAACAATGTACAGTGGAAGTGATATAGAACAGTGGACAGTGGAAGTGATATAGAACAGTGGACAGTGGAAGTGATATAGAACAGTGGACAGTGGAAGTAATATAGAACAGTGGCCAGTGGAATTAACGCAAACTATTTCACTTACGAAGTGATTATACCATGTATTAAGAACCAAGCAATCAAGATCGATTGACCGGTAATTGAATAAAAAAACAAACAAACAAATCTTGTTGCCGTGTCGTATTTGTTATTTAACGTGAAAATTACTATGGATTATTTTTCAGGCATTAACTGGGAAATGAAGTATTATAAGGTGGATGGCTATTATGGCGATCGATATTATCCTCTACATTATGGGTAAGTCCTGCATAGGGTACTTGCTAAGTTCTTAAGAAGCAATCATCTATTAAGATTTGCCGATACTAAGAATGACGGTAAGTTTGACTTGGAAATCACGTGTGATTAAAGTTAATGGTTTGAGCATCCAACATGTGTTTGCAACAATGGCTGTGCCAATACAAATTACCTATTACGATTGGGGGACTTTGAAATGCAAATAACTGAATCCTACAAGCACCCGTTTGAAGATATTTTTTTAAATTTTGTAAGGCTTTCGTAAGTGCTCTTATGAGTGTGCGTTTAGTTGTACAATTTTACGTCGCAGCAACACTGTGTTCATTATCCTGATTCGTTTGTGGAAGCATACATTAATATGATAGAAACGGAACGATGCATATATATGTATATATATATATATATATATATATATATATATATATATATATATATATATATATATATATATATATATATATATATATATATATATATATATATATATATAATCACATATCATTATATGAGCACTTAAATGTAATGTAAACATCTATATTTTAAAGACACGTTGTGATATCCATATGTAAATGAACAGTTTACGTCGTTCACCTTAAAAACGCTAGTCATTTCATCTGATAGGTTATAAATCAAGACAAGTATTTCATATTCAAACCAGATTTTCTAATGTTTTGTTCTTTTATTTCAGTAGATAATTGTATTCGGTACTCTTTTTAGCTTAAATGCGGCTATCGCGAGGGTCTATTGTCAAGCTGCCAGCATTGATTCAGATATGAAGACGTTCATTCAAAATTCTGGAAATATTGACAAAACATTACGATGGTTGGTACGTATAGCATAAATTTGTGTCTTTGAAGAAACAATATCAAAAAAAGTTATGTCAACTATTAAAGACTGTCGTCGACTGTGTTTTGTTTTTGTTATTGTCGGTGTTGTTGTTGTGCTGTTGCTTTTTCTAATTTTGTTTTTCTGATTGATTTCTCCAAGCTGGTAACTGACCCTCTTCTTCATGTTGTCTAATGTATTGTCTCTAAGTAAGCTCTTATTATTTAAGATGCATGATTTAACTCCGTCGTGTGCTAGACAAACATCTTCGTCGAATTACCCTCTAAGACAACTAAGAGGCATTTGTTATCATTGTACATAAAAATATTGTGTACATTGCATTTTCAATTCGTATAGGTCAATTCACAATACCAGTTTTCCCCATCCGAGCTTCCGTGGTTGGCATTAGCCTTTCTGGAATGTTCTACCATCAGTGAGGTTAGTTCTTGTTTGTATAGGTGTACAATTTTACGTCACAGCAACACTTGGTTCATTATCCTGATTCCTTTGTGGAAGCATATATTGATATGTTAGAAACGAAACAATGCAGTTGCTTAAACTCATACTTACCATATATGAGAGAGGATGATCAGCCTCATGACAAAGACAAGTAATATAATTAAAGGATGTTGTAAATAAATAGTTTTAAGTCGTTGACCTTAAAAACGCTAATCATTTCACCTAAAAGGTTATAAGTCAAGGCAAGTATTTATATTCAAACCGGATTTTATGTTATGTTATTTTATTTCAGTACTTAATTTAATTCGGTACTCTTTTTAGCTTAAATGCGGCTAAAACAAGGGTCTATTGTCAACTTGCCAGTATTGATTCTGATAAGAAGTCATTCATTCAAAATAAAAACATTACAACTATTGCACTTTAATAAAAGTGTTTTACACCTGGTAAATATCCTTGTTCCAATGAAAAAGGAAAATATTCTGATGCTGCCTTCCCTAGTGTGTGCAAGCGTGAGAAACTTCTTGACATATTAACGACAAGAATTCATGTTATTTTAAAATTAAACATCATCACAAAGGACCACACACAGTTTTCTCCAAAATATATTTCCACTACATTGTACATTTACAAACGTAAATACCGACTTTATATTGTTAATTAAATATAAAGGAAATTATGTTCCGTTTAAAGTGGAAAAACATATACAAATAAATAAATAAATAAATAAATATATCCTGTTGAAAACGAGATTCCTGAAAGTCAGAAATTTGTTTACGAGATGCATTTGAAGTAACAGTTTAGTTTACGAGATACATCTTAGTCCCAGACATGTGTCTAAGAAATGCATATGATGTAATGTGATATTAGAATTTCGTTTACGAGGCGCATATGAAATTACAAATTTGTTGAAGCGATGTTCATAAAGTCGGTTAAGATATCAATGTGAAATCAGGATTCCGTTTACGAGGTGCATGTAAAGTTATAAATGTTGCTTACGAAGAAACACACTTTAAGATTGCCGTTGGTTTGGGTCCTTTATTTCAACGTATCTGAATGGCGTACATTGAAATGTGATATATCAATTAAAAATTCAAATGTGTTTCAAAGTCTCGTGCAAAAACTTATATAATCCATACACCTTCGTCAGGTTTTTAATTAAGCTTTTTTATTTCTCTCTTATATTCGTTGCGTCTTTCAAAGGACATATGACGTTATACTTTATTTTATTTTATGACAATTGCCTAATTATAGTCATACGAAATACCACAAAGTTCGTTTTCGGTATAAATAACTATGCAGTGTTAAGACTCTGTCCCGTTCATCAGTATTATCACAGATACAAAAATATAGAGAAATATTTATAATAAGACAGAAACAACGCAATAGTTTACGTTTACATTGTCTTATGTCTACATCTTATTGATCGTCTAGAATGGTGGCAAATAGAAGTTAAATCATGCGAGGTTTATTATTCTCCTTGACCTAAAACTAAATACAATAGAAAGGTTTGACATTGCTACTGTAGTCTGTGTAGTCTTTTACGAGATGAATTTTCCATCATTTTTTGATGCTCGAATTTGGAATTGATGCATTTGTATTCTCTCAAACGGATTACTATTTGGTGTTCTGTTTCAGGTCGCAGCAAGCCAAGTAAATAATCTTGAATCGAGACTTATTGAAAATAAACAGAGTTTTCATCCTATGGAAATCGCTCGGGCGGCTTATTATCTTGCCAAGGTCAAGTCCTCCAAAGCAGTTGAGTTCAGAAACGACATGATGAGCACATTATACACTGATGGTACGGCCTTTGCCACTGTTCTTCATTTCTCTCAATCTACGTGACTCACGCAACCTTAATATTGTTGATTTTCTTTGAGAAACCACGTGGATTTCAAAACAATTAAAATATAAACAAGGCGACTGATAAAAAATGGGTAACCTAAAGCAAAACTAAATGAAAACAAATGACGATGAGCTTGATAGACTTCAAATGAAAAGTAAGTACAGTCACAGCGTTTGTAAAAATACTCGCATATATTTGATAACTTACTATTTTAATTGCATTTCTGTTTCAATTCAAGCAACTCTGGATCATATTTACTATAATACCGGGTCCTCGACAACAAATATAATTGTGACTTCCTACGCCCTCTTGACCACATTGTTGTACGACGACATTAAAACGGCGTCTAAAATGGTGGCTTGGATTTCGGGGCAACGCCAATCAGTGGGTTCATATTATACATCGACTGTGAGTTAGTTTTGTTATCTTTGTTGTTGGTCTACATTTAAACTGGTGGATTTTAGATGTTGATAGAAACGTGAACGTTGTTATCTAGTTATAATATTAGCGTCACTACTGCACACAGACATTGTTAGTGCCCTTCTTGAGTGGGCTGCCTCTTATAAAATGTTTTTTTTTCCATGGGGACGAACGTGTAGTAGTCAATAATTGGAAGTGGCAGTTGTACTTTAAGACCCTTTTCCGATTGGTGCCGCTGGAGAGAGCGCTTCCTTTTACGGTGAACATGTTCTGCTGAGGGCTATTGGGTAACAGCTGTCATATAATTACTCTTCAGAGACAAGTTTCTGGTGTTCCGTTTTTCAACGGTGTAGTATGCAACAATTCAGTGTAGTTTGCAGTTATGAACACGTAACAGTCATTTATAATGGTTCGCAGCTGTTTGGCAAGGTCTCTTTTAACAAAAAAAGTGACTATGTCGATGTTAACGATGCAGCTTGTAATTATAGATGTAGCAGAAAACAAACAGAAAGTAGCAGATTTGCTGGTTTCAATCATGTTTATGGTTTGTTACTCTCAAATATTTATGTAATGAATACCAAAATTAATAGAGTGTTCAGTTCCCAGAATAGTCTAATCTACACGTTTCAAGCGGGTGCTCTCAGCGTCGACTTGGATGTCTCACATCCGTGCGTTTTCTTGTAATACAAAAGGAATGTCAGGGCATATTACATTCCTATACACACGGTTACATTAGAATGCCATAGAAATGCTTCATTTATCCAGTGCGTATTGCATATTATTGCAAGGTTATACTTATAGTTTTTCCTTTCGTAAACATATTTCAACATTTTACAGCAACAGTTTAGCTTCAGTAAGGATGCTAAAACGAACGTAACATTCAGTAAAATTGCCCTTGCATTAATAAGAAATATGCTTTCTTTAAGTGTCATATGAGTTACTTAGAACTGTTTTTCCAGGACACAGTTATAGCTCTTGAGGCGATTGCTGAATATACGGTCAAGACATTCGCTTATAGAGTCATGACGAACCTAAAGATCTCCCTCAGCGCTATCGGCTGGCCATCGAAAAGTTTAACACTCACGGAGCAAAATGCTGGAGCATCTTTGTTAATTAAAGGCGAGGTCAGTTAGAAGTCTTACGAGTTACAATATTGACAATATATATACATTGAATATAACGCCATTTTGAATCTGGTCTTCATTTAACATGACCCTATGCATCTATAGCTTTTTATGGGTACAGTGAAAGTGTTTTACGCTTAACCATTTGATACATTGTTTTCACTAATATGAGTTACGGGTTTCCCGTTTGTCACTTTCTATTACCTGTTCATTCTCATTTTCACATCTTTACAATTATGTTTTCCAGCTTCCTGTTAACGCAGGAAATAACATACTTACTATCAAAGCGAGTGGAACAGGATCCGCGAGGTTGATGATTGATCTAAGGTACAATCGACCGATAAATCCAGACGAAGGATGTCAAATCGATGTTTCTGATATTTCCATCCAGCCAGTAGATGACACCGTCGATTTGTCGATTCTTCCCTCCATAAATAGGTATTTCTTGAACAAATATCATATGCTAGTTTGTTTGGAAGTTAAAATCGACTTTAATAAGAGACAATGCCCAGTTCGTGCTCTAGGTCGACAGACAACACTCATTTTTATATTGGTACTGCTATCAAATATTTCTTTACACTTAGTTTATTAAGACTGTTATTCATATTTCTTAAGAAGGAACTGTAACCGATTGTTTCTCTTTAACTAGCCCAGACAAAACCTGCATTGAAGAGTGGCTTTATCAATATGTTGTCTTTTCTGTATTTTTCGGTATTTGAGGACATGTCAAAATTGTAAATGATCCTAATTACGAAATTAAATTTGTTGATAGACAGTTTATTTGACACACCATTTTGAAATAAAAGGCAATACAACTCCGTTGCATTCTTTGAATTGTGTGGTTATGATTAACGTAATGATCACAAAATAAATGCATTTATTTCAAGAATGTTAAATGAATGTGGTTTATGTCAATATAATTAGTTGTATGACAACTTGTGTTAACGCATTTGAAATCGACAGAAAGAACATTATTCTCAACACATATACAGTTGAACTACATTATGATAAACTTGCTTGAGATAAAATTCCGCTTGACTCAAACTGTTTTCCAAGTCCCATTTTGTTTTCTTCTTTAAGCATATAAAAACCGCATACGACTAATTCGCCTGAGATGCTCTCCCCTTTAAGTCAAATTGATTGCTGGGCACGTGATGTTTTCTTGACTAATCCGACTCACTTGACTCGACGATTAAAGGTCACCGCCAACTCTTTTCACGCTGACAAAGTGTGAACGTAGTATCATAGATCAATTAACCCAAGGGCACAAGCCCGTGAGGCGATTTAAGATGAGATGATTTGGATTAGGGCCAATTAAGGCAGTTTGCTGAATGGAATGTGATCAGTGATTCGCCTTAAGCTTGGCAATTAAAGGCAAATAAAGATGCCACCATATTGTTTTAAGGTAGCGTGATTGTATGAATAATGTTTGTTTTACGGTATATATATTAAACACGGAATGCCATAGCTTTATTGTCAAAATGACGCCTAACAAGCTCCCGATACTCTAGCCGAGCAATCCAGAGAATGTATGGGAGAAGAAACTTTGTAGGCGGTGCCACAACTGTACACAGTGACATTAAGGTTCGTGAATTCCCAGTGTGTGGTGCACAAACATTGTTGTTTAAGATGTACTGCTACATGTTAGCGTTGTGCTATCCATTGTTTATATTTCCATTTCATGTGCTATATTTTACCTTTTTATTGTGATGTTATCATTATTTATCATTATTTTGGACAATAATGCATATGTATTTCATGCAATTACGTGTATTTCATTTAAAATTAAAACATTGTTTTCCTTTTTATTTGAATATACATGATTAGCTAAAATACATACACGTACACACAAAGAAAATGCATACAATAAGACATGAAAGGAATATACAAAAAACATGTAGAAAATCTTAAACATCACTTATCACACACATGCTAACATAAACTATGATATCTCAAAGTTATTTTAAGGCAAAGTATTTTGCCAGGTCCCGGCGACTTTGAGATAACGAAGTTCAACTTTAAATACATTGGCTAAGTGATGTTACAGTAGATGAACTATTTTTCAGATCTTGCGACCTTTGTGGATTCTGTCAAATGAATGCTGATGAGACCCGCATCCCAAAGAAATATTGTGTACAATTTACAGTCAAGTGAGTTTTGTTATACATTTCGTAGCGTTTGTGTGTGGTTATAAACACATTGTATCAGCTTACCGTAGCTTCACTGGTGTGTACAGGGTTTGCACGAACCGACACCTCAAAGCTAAACTCAGTGAAGCGTTTATACCTTACTGCCATTGTGTTATCCTATTGCAGTTTTTCTAGTAAACTCAAGCTCAAAGTTGAAACCGCTTTAGAGATTTGCTTAAATAATTCAAATTCAAGACAACACAAAGGCATATGTAAACGTCCTAATACAGTATTAAACAACAAGACCATGGACACAATTTAATTGGCAAATATTGTGTACAATTTACAGTCAAGTGAGTTTTGTTATACATTTCGTAGCGTTTGTGTGTGGTTATAAACACATTGTATCAGCTTACCGTAGCTTCACTGGTGTGTACAGGGTTTGCACGAACCGACACCTCAAAGCTAAACTCAGTGAAGCGTTTATACCTTACTGCCATTGTGTTATCCTATTGCAGTTTTTCTAGTAAACTCAAGCTCAAAGTTGAAACCGCTTTAGAGATTTGCTTAAATAATTCAAATTCAAGACAACACAAAGGCATATGTAAACGTCCTAATACAGTATTAAACAACAAGACCATGGACACAATTTAATTGGCAAGTTAAGATAATTACACTTACTGTGGCGTACACAAAACCTGCAGATGGTGTGTTAAAACGTGTGGTCATATGAACGGTATTACCATTAACAAAGAGGTATGTTGTAATGAGGTAAAATAGAGTTTGAATTTTTTATGGCAGTAACTTTCAGAACGCGTGTCTTAATTTATATATTTCCCTTCTGACGGCACGTTAATTGGGTAAAACACTTATTATAAGGACAGAAATTTATGATATTTATGACTTTTTTCTGATATTTGACTAATATTGTTTTCCTTAAAAACATGTTAAGATCTATATCTTGCATTCCACTTTAAATGGATTGTTTCATTACTTGTTCAAATGTAAAATAATAGTATGTGCTTTCAAATCTTAATTTTCATTTCTCTGAAGAAAAGAAACGGGTGAAATTTGTGTTGGTATGTACTTTTATTTGTAACGGTTATAAACCGTTTTTTATAATAAAACACCAAGCTGTCTAAACTATTGCTCACGTCAGTTATACTTTGTTTCTGTAAATCATTGTTATATGTCTAGGACTTTTCGCTTAAACGTTTCTATTGTTTTAAAAAAAAATCTTTGCATACGATATGGACAGGCTTCACACAATTCGTATTTGTACACAATTAGCTATGTGTTAAAGCTTATTTGTGTTCAAAATACTTCAGATGGACGATCTGACATACACAAGGATAGAAAAGCTAATGCAAAGCTGACTTGTTGTGAGGACCTTGTTCATGGCGTTGTTAAAACCATGTTTATCTTCAGATCGTTGAATGATGAC
This sequence comes from Sinonovacula constricta, assembly GCA_007844125.1. Classification (NCBI taxonomy): domain Eukaryota; kingdom Metazoa; phylum Mollusca; class Bivalvia; order Cardiida; family Solecurtidae; genus Sinonovacula; species Sinonovacula constricta. The sequence continues at coordinate 36,170,900 of CM017570.1, read as the reverse complement.
ATAGGAATGTCCATGATCAAATTCGGTCTACAAAGCGGCGTAGAGGCGGATAAAGACACTGTTAAATTGGTATGGTAAAATAGTATACTTTTGTACACAATGGTTTACTGCGAATCCATAAACAATCAGTAACGGACTCAAAAGCAACAGGCCTTACCGATGTGCAGTTTGTCCGTTGTGTGACCTCTGATTAGTAACGATTTACTGTACTAACCTGGGACTACTTCTTTCTCAGTTTATTGGTATAACTAGAGTTATTATTATAAGGCTCTCTATTTTGTGGTATGTTGGTCAATGGTCAGAAAGTTGGCTTTACGGTTGGCTTCACGGGACGAGAGCAAGAAAAGGTGTGTTGATCTTGTCTTCAGTGGGATGACATAACGGCACTACTTGGTGACCTTGTTAATGACGCAGATTTTCTGAGGATTTTTGCAAGCGTTATAGTGAGTGGTTACAACAGGGTACTTATAACCGTCAATCATGCGATGCAATATCGCCGTCGAAGTTCTTCTCCGCTCCTAATAAAGACCACATAAAGCGAGAGGCTACAAGTATCAGTATGCGTCTAGCTGACTTACTATGACCTAAATGCAATAAATTGGACATAACAGCACGACAACTCAGGGCATGACTCAGAATTGATAATGACATATATATTATAAAATACATCGCAGCGATTAAGCATGAACAAAAATGTGACTTCCAACAACGTTCTTTGAGGAATATCGTAGTCAAACCACCCTATCTTCCGCATAACGTGTTTACATTGATCAGACCCGAAAGTGTCAGAGGCTAGGCAGTTAGCGGAAATACAAACGAGCGACTCTACCTACCACTAAGTGGCGGGTGCCCACAAATACTTCATAACTCAACATTGTGGAACTCCATAGAGACATTGTGACATCCAATAGCACCACAGAAATTCAAATTAGTTAAAGCTTATTGAAATAAAACAACAAACCGGTTTCAAAGTTCAGTAATACACAAAACAGAACAAAACTCATGCACCTTAAGTAGATAGAAAGAGCTGAACAAGAAATGTCTGTTTGTAAAATAAATTCTAAACATCCAGTATAAAATGAACTAAAATATTTAGTTCGGATGGGGCAAATATTATATAATCCAAATCTCAGAACATTAATTTAATCAAATGAAAGATTCCACAATTTTGTATCTAAACACGCTAGTCATTGTATGGTTAAAGTGGGTTTTAAATGCCATAAAGGTCAAAATGTATTGACGTTAGCACAATTTCTCCATTACTTTCGCTGTAGTGGTTGAAGAATGCAAAACATTATCTCAATCGTATTTAATTATATCTGCGGTCCGCTGTTCTGGTCTAGAGCTACCCCGGCTATAGCCTTGCCTTTATTAAGTTTTTACGCTCTGATTCATGTAATGCCCACACACGATGTTGTATCGGGTATAGCTGCCAACAATGCTATGACCGCTGTGACCACCAGTCTTTTATTTGAGAACTGATTTTCTTTAAAAGTTTATCTTAAGACCAAGCTGACGCTGTCCAGCTGGTTTTATTGCCTTATTGTTTCTAAAGGACACTACTTTCTAAAAGTATATTTTAATAAAGTCAAATATGAAATTTCTCCAGTAAATTGAAATGAGTATGTATTTTAAACATGGTGATAAACGCAATAACTGGAATGTTTATATATTCTTGAGAAAAACAAAACTCTTCCTGCTGATATGTTGTTGCTTGGAGATTTGATTTGTCCATTCCAGCTGAAGGATCGCATGCCCGAACATATAGACTTTACCGAGATGCCAAAAAATGGAAAAAGCTTTATAACTATCTACATGCACAAGGTACCTTGGCATTGTTGTTGGTGATAATAAATATAAAGTATCTGTAAATGGTGAACTCTAAATCAATAATAGAATGCTTTAACTTCATTTTTAAAACACCAATACTTCATAGTATTTCCTTTCCCCGTTGTAGAGCAGAAATAGTAGTAGTAGGAGGAGTAGAAGTAGTATTAGAAGAAGATTAAGAAGAAGTAGTAGTAGTAGTAGTAGTGGTGGTAGTAGTAGTAGTAGTAGTGTATGTAGTAGTAGTAGTAGTAGTCGTAGTAGTAGTTAGTAGTAGTAGTGAAGTAGCGTAGTCGTAGTAGTAGTCGTTAGTCGTCGTAGTAGTCTCGTCTCTCGTCGTATAGTAGTAGTCGTAGTCGTAGTAGTAGTAGTAGTAGTCGTAGTAGTAGTAGTCGTAGTTAGTATATTACTATTTTTTATCTATATACTTAATTGATTTTGTTTTGATAACGTCGACGGCACTGAAATTCCAGCTCATAGTTATTGATACAGTGACAAATAAAACGGACTTATTTCGTCAACCCGCTTCTGTCGAGGTCTTTGATTACCTGAATCCAGGTAACGCTTTATTATGTTTTTTACCTCATCAAGTCTAATAGAAACGTCAATAACTATTTCTTATGCGTTGCAAATAAGTCATTTCATTTTTGATATTTTATTCCGCTTTGTGTAGATACGATTGTTATAACAATAGTTTGTTGTTGTTTTTCTCTTTAATGTTTAGAGCATAGAATCGACCTTACCGACTAAATGACGAAATAGATCAGATTGGACGGTTAATTAAAGTCTAAACATAATTCTATTTCAAACATTAAGATGCTGCAAAATTAAGCCCACATATTTATAAATAATTTTCATTTATGGTTACTTTGTGTGTGTTTTTTAATAATATTTGACATATGTTTGAAGGAAATAACGCATTTTTAAACGGTTTTTAGAAGAGTGACGAGTATCATCTACTTGTTTACCAATAAACGTGTCTTTTACTCCCTTTTGTGTAATAAAACATATAAACCAACTGACTAAGACCATATAACTCCGGAATGGAAGATGAAACTGTCTCATTACAAACCGCGTTTTAGTTTAACTTATGACACACAATGAAACAATGGTTGTTGTTTTGTATCATTATCATCATCCTCATTCCTCTCCTTCATCATGGTCATTGTCATCATAATTATTATTATTCTTGAATAATAATAATAATAATAATAATAATAATAATAATAATAATAATAATAATAATAATAATAATAATAATAATATAATAATAATATTGTTGTTGTTATTATTATTCTTTAATGTTATTATTATTATAATAATAATAATAATAATAATAATAATAATAATAATAATAATAATAATAATAATAATAATGATAATTATTATTAATATTATTATTATTATTATTATTATTATTATTATAATTATTATTATTATTATTATCATCATCATCATCATCATCATCATTATCATCATCATCATCATATTATTATTATTATTATTACTTGTTTGATTGTTTCAGACTTCCGTTGCACTAAGTACTACAAACTCGATAAAGATGACAATCAACTGGACTTGAAGACTAACTGCAAAAATCGAATATGTCAGTGTATGGAAGGTAAGTGTGGCGCAATGTACACTACATGAGTTGCTCGTCTGACTGTTTAAGATAGTAGACTGTTTCTTAATGTACAATGTGTATGGGAGGTAAGTGTAGTGTAATGTACACTACATGAGTTGCCCGTCTGACTGTTTAAGATAGTAGACTGTTTCTTAATGTACAATGTGTATGGGAGGAAAGTGTAGTGTAATGTACACTACATGAGTTGCTCGTCTGACTGTTTAAGATAATGGACTGTTTCTAAATGTACAATGTGTATGGGAGGTAAGTGTAGTGTAATGTACACTACATGAGTTGCTCGTCTGACTGTTTAAGATAGTAGACTGTTTCTTAATGTACAATGTGTATGGGAGGTAAGTGTAGTGTAATGTACACTACATGAGTTGCTCGTCTGACTGTTTAAGATAGTAGACTGTTTCTTAATGTACAATGTGTATGGAAGGTAAGTGTGGCGCAATGAACACTACATGAGTTGCCCTTCTGACTGTTTAAGATAGTAGACTGTTTCTTAATGTACAATGTGTATGGGAGGTAAGTGTAGTGTAATGTACACTACATGAGTTGCTCGTCTGACTGTTTAAGATAGTAGACTGTTTCTTAATGTACAATGTGTATGGAAGGTAAGTGTGGCGCAATGTACACTACATGAGTTGCTCGTCTGACTGTTTAAGATAGTAGACTGTTTCTTAATGTACAATGTGTATGGGAGGTAAGTGTAGTGTAATGTACACTACATGAGTTGCTCGTCTGACTGTTTAAGATAATAGACTGTTTCTTAATGTACAATGTGTATGGGAGGTAAGTGTAGTGTAATGTACACTACATGAGTTGCTCGTCTGACTGTTTAAGATAGTAGACTGTTTCTTAATGTACAATGTGTATGGGAGGTAAGTGTAGTGTAATGTACAATACATGAGTTGCCCTTCTGACTGTTTAAGATAATGGACTGTTTCTTAATGTACAATGTGTATGGGAGGTAAGTGTAGTGTAATGTACACTACATGAGTTGCTCGTCTGACTGTTTAAGATAGTAGACTGTTTCTTAATGTACAATGTGTATGGGAGGTAAGTGTAGTGTAATGTACACTACATGAATTGCCCGTCTGACTGTTTAAGATAGTAGACTGTTTCTTAATGTACAATGTGTATGGGAGGTAGGTGTAGTGTAATGTACACTACATGAGTTGCTCGTCTGACTGTTTAAGATAGTAGACTGTTTCTTAATGTACAATGTGTATGGGAGGTAAGTGTAGTGTAATGTACAATACATGAGTTGCTCGTCTGACTGTTTAAGATAATGGACTGTTTCTTAATGTACAATGTGTATGGAAGGTAAGTGACGCGCAATGTTCTCTACATGAGTTGCTCGTCTGACTGTTAAGATAATGGACTGTTTCTAAATGTACAATGTGTATGGGAGGTAGGTGTAGTGTAATGTACACTACATGAGTTGCTCGTCTGACTGTTTAAGATAGTAGACTGTTTCTTAATGTACAATGTGTATGGGAGGTAAGTGTAGTGCAATGTACTATACATGAGTTGCCCGTCTGACTGTTTAAGATAATGGACTGTTTCTTAATGTACAATGTGTATGGGAGGTAAGTGTAGTGTAATGTACAATACATGGGTTGCCCGTCTGACTGTTTAAGATAATGGACTGTTTCTTAATGTACAATGTGTATGGAAGGTAAGTGTAGTGTAATGTACAATATATGAGCTGCCAGTTATATTGTTTAAGATAATTGACTTTTTATAAAATGTTAAATTTTCATGGAAGGTAAGTGTTGTGTAATGTACAGTACATGAGCTGCCAGTAATATTGTTTAAGATAATTGACTTTTTATAAAATGTTAAATTTTCATGTAAGGTAAGTGTTTTGTAATGTACAGTTCATGAACTGCCAGTAATATTTTTTTATGATAATGGGCTGTTTCTAAAAAGTTTGAATTTTCATGGAAGGTAAGTGTAGTGTTATGTACAGTACATTAGCTGCTAGTTATACTGTTTAAGATAGTCGATTGTTTCTAAATGTCCCAAGTTTCTAACACATCATGTCAATATCGTGTAATGGGAGATTTACGGTAACTGTAACTTATCAGTACAGCACATTTCGTTCTTTAATTAAGTTAAGCAACTAATATCTATAGCAGTTTTCGTTTGAAGCTTCTTTCTTATTTCGCACATGAGTTTTGCTAAAAAGAACCGAACACGTTTTTTTTTTTGTTTTTTTTTATATATCAGCACTGCTGGCATTTGGTATCACCTCCTCTCCTGTTGTTTTGTATATGTGCCTCCATTTGTCTCTGTGCGTCTTGCATCAACAAATCCTGCGTTAGCTTAGTTCACTTTTCCCCATTATATCTCATCTTGCAAAGGCAGTCAATGGTAATCGAGGGTTTAGAAGTATGACTATAGTAAGGTGGGTAGACAGATTTAATAAACGTTCCTTGCCAACATTCGTTGAACTTAAAGTTTCAAACATGTGTACATTAAATAAACACAACCGATTGATTTTCATAGTCAACAGCGGCCACATTTGACTTTGTGATTACATCGTTTGGAGTAAAATGACCTGTATACATATAATATTAAAAGCTGTACCTTTGCCTTGTACCACAACAACATACATATTTGCTTTTTTTCAGCAAACTGTGTTACGGATACGAAGAAGGAATTGAGATCCATAAAAACGCCGGCCCTTCAGCTGCAAAAGCACACATGCGACTTTGCACTTGCCAACTACGGTAGTTATAATAGTAGTAGAAGATGTAGAGGTATCAGTAGCTGGTGTTTTTGTTGTAGTAGTAGAAGAAGAATAAGAGGTAGTGGTATTAGTAGTTTTAGTAGCAGTAGTAGTAATAGTATAAGTATTAGTAATAGTAGTATAAGTAGAAGAAAGAAGAAGAAGAAGAAGAAGAAGAAGAAGAAGAAGAAGAAGAAGAAGAAGAAGAAGAAGAAGAAGAAGAAGAAAAAGAAAGTTACCTAATGTGGTGTGTGAGTAGAGGGATGCAATGATTGTTCTCCAGTATTCATTTGAGTATGGCTTCATGGATTAGACTCATGCTAATCTGCAAGTAAAAACAAAGTGCAAATGTCTCATCACATCATTTCATTTAACTTTGAATTTAATACGTACTAGTAATCTACCATATTTATAAATAATGTCAACGAGTCTAAAGGTATAACGAATAGAGCTCATGTGAATATCCGATGTCCAGCCTTTTATATTTTTTGTTTGCAGCGGTACTTGTGAAAGTTGGTGATTTGGTGTTTGATAAACAATCAAACTCGCCGAAACTGAATGCTTCTGTTGTGAAGGTGATTCACAAAGGTAATCATAATTCCTTTGCAATAATACAGTTAAAATGGTAGGACAACAAAAATGCAAGTTATTGAGCAATCGTTTGTTTTTAATTATATACATAACTCTTATATTCATTCCACTCAACAGTTTAAATGATTTCATCGTTATTTTTTCGAATAAACGGTATAATAAATATTAATTGATTAAAAAGTATGGGTTAAAACATTTACTCCATCTTTAAGTAAACTGTCGACAATCAGTTCATTTTTTTCAATATAGTATCCTTTCGAAGAACGCATGGATTGGCAAGCCAGTGAATTTCAGTTCTCGAATAGCCGGATCAGCAAAGATCCTTAAGTTCAAACGTCCGACTTATTCTGATTTTGTTTCAATAAAGATTTCAAAAATGACAAAACTTATTTATCATGAGACACCACCAACTTGTAAATAATCTAGGTTCTTTTCTGTTTTCGTCGTTGCTACAGTATATTTATATGTTTGTATGGTGTTCTTTCTCTCTTTCTAAGTACGCATCTCTCTCTTTCATCTTTTCTCCCTGCCCGCCCCAACCCCCCCCCCCCAAACCCCACATTCTCTCTCGCCCCCTTTCTTTCTCTCTGTTAATATATATGTATTATATTATGGAGTGGTTATTGTTTGACCAGGGATGGAGGATTTACAGATTAACTCTACCATGACCTTTAAATGGCGAGCTGAGTGTTCGCATCTAAACAACCTGCTGAACGTCACCAAGGGCAACCGAAACTTCTACATTATTGGCTTAGACGGTGTAAAGGTGACCGATAAAAGTGACCACTCGTTGTAAGTTGTATATCGTCATAAGATGTTCACTTGTTAAATATTTATGATAAAAGAACATAGTTTCTAGCGGAGTTGTAGAGTTGGCAGAACTTTCTGCAACCGACTTCTTATTAACAAAGGTAGCATAGCCAAGCAGTTCACATCCTCAGTCATATAAAAAGAAAATTGATTCACATGTCTGGTCTACTTTTAAGTCCTGGGACGCCCTTGTTCCCTCATTTGTTAGTAACACATGGCTAAACATAATTTCTCCATCGAAGTGCACAACAAAATATTTTATTTTATCTTAACACGTTTTAGCTTGCATCGAGGTATATTTTTTTTACAAAAGCACAACCTATCATCTATCAATAAGTCCAAGATACCCTTGTAAAATCCAGAGGTCAATGCAAAGTCTACTGATATTTACACTTATTTTTATTAACTCTGGGCGTGTGTGGTATATATTGTTAGCATACATTTTTTATAGCACGTACTAAGTTCCCATTATAAACTGTACGTGTCAATGCAATCTTTCTACAACTGTTATACATGTTCTATATTAAGATAAGAAATATTAAACTTAGAAAGTAAAATAACTACATGAATATGTATATACTCATAGATACTAGCTGACTGGTTGAATTTTAGAGGCCGTTGGTTAAGATGCTGATGGAGTAAACGGTGATCTTTGAAGAAATATATTCTTCATCTATCATACCACTTAAATGACAATATTGTATGACTGTGACTCGCTTTAAAACACCGTATGCAAACAAAAATATAACTAAGTGTTTTTGCTAACATGTGAAATGTTTCTTAACCTCGATTTGATATTGTTCACGATTCTGTTGGTGTTTTTCTTCTATTAAAGTAAAATCAATAAGGAATAAAATACATTTTAAATTTCCTTCACTTCTGAATACAATAATCGGTGCATTTATCTTAATAAAGAGCATAACAATTCTTGCCCATTGTCCGAATTAAGATTTTCCTACTACCATTTATCGACACTTTATTTAAGGCCTTTTCACTCGTATCTGCTCTTTTTCAGCTACGAGTACGATCTGATGAACACTGCACTTGTCCTCAGAGCGGCAAATAATCCCAACTCACCCTTTGGTAAATACATAAGGACCTATGAAGAATTTATGACGAACGAGGGGTGTCGTACTTAAACTATGATGACAAAGGGATTCCGACAATTATGAAGAATTCAATAAGCATATACATTTATCATGTAGATTAATTAAAATACATGTACTAATGTGCTTCTGTATCAAGTTCAAGGTTACCTATGCTTATCACAAACTATCTTAGTGCCGTAGTCTAGAATATATGAAGACAATATGAAGAACCTAGTTTCTACTATTATCTTATTGGTGTTATATTTGAAGGAACGTTTCAGTGTTTTGTGATCCAAATGCTATTTTACGGAGCTTTTAACTACATTAGTCAATCTATATATTTGAGAGAATCATTGGAATGCATTGTGGTGGTAAGTACACTTTAACAAAAGAAACATGACATGTCCGTCATATTCTACACAATTAAGCACACATTTATTATTATATTATGTAACTTTTAATTTTAGATTCATGTATTTAATAGTTGTATTTTAGTTTTAAAATTGGTTTTAAATTAAGCTAAATTAGCTGCAATAAGTCCGAAAAATGTGCTCTCCTTTTTGCTAATTTTTATTGTATCGCGCTTCTGCTCGCATTGTTTCCATATATGTATTGACTGATTTTTATACTTTATCTTTTATGCAAACATTATCAATAGTTTATATCCCAAATAAATTGCAATTGCATAAAAATGTTCAGAAAATTGCTAGGCGACAATTTTATTTATAAAACGTGTCAGATAGAAAAGGCATGAAATCACTTAAATACATAAGACAGTGATTAAATAAACGATGCATTGCAACTTAATTGTTTGTTCATTTTATGAGAACAAATAAACGTTTTTTACATTAGTTTGACGCTGCAAACAAACGTTTGCCTTAGCGATAATATTAAACAGTTGTAATAATAAAACTAGTTTGGGCTTTGTATATGTACTTTTTCTACGACATACAAAACCTTTAGTTGAAACATATGCAGTAAAACTATAATAAATAATCTTCAAGAAATAAAGATTTTGTTAAACATGTATACTTTTCTGGTATGTGCTTGACATCGTGGGTTGTGTTATAACCTGGATCTTGATAATGTATATAAAAAGTTCCAATAATCTCTGGTTTTGTCTGTCTTTGTTGATGCGATGAATTGTCTCACTAGGTACATTACTCGCTGGTATGACTCCCTGTAATTTCGATGTATTGTCTCACTTGGTACATTACTCGCTAGTATTACTCCCTAAGAATTGCGATGGATTTTCTCACTAGGTACATTACTCGCTGGTATGACTCCTTGTAATTGCGATGAATTGTCTCACTAGGTGCTTTACTCGCTGGTATTACTCCCTGTAATTGCGATGAATTGTCTCACTAGGTGCTTTACTCGCTGGTACATGTATAACCCCCTGTAATTGCGATGAATTGTCTCACTAGGTGCTTTACTCTCTGGTATGACTCCTTGTAATTGCGATGAATTGTCTCACTACGTGCTTTACTCGCTGGTATGACTCCCTGTTATTGCGATGAATTGTCTCACTAGGTGCTTTACTCGCTAGTATTACTCCCTGTAATTGCGATGAATTGTTTCACTAGGTGCTTTACTCGCTGGTACATGTATGACCCCCTGTAATTGCGATGAATTGTCTCACTAGGTGCTTTACTCGCTGGTATGACTCCTTGTAATTGCGATGACTTGTCTCACTAGGTACATTACTCGCTGATATGACCCCCTGTAATTGCGATAAATTGTCTCACTAGGTGCTTTACACGCTGGTATGACTCCCTGTAATTGCGATGAATTTTCTCACTAGGTACATTACTCGATGGTATGCCTCCCTGTAATTTCGATGAATTGTCTCACTAGGAACATTACTCGCTGATATGACTCCCTGTAATTTCGATGAATTGTCTCACTAGGAACATTACTCGCTGATATGACTCCCTGTAATTTCGATGAATTTTCTCACTTGGTACATTTCTCGATGGTATGCCTCCCTGTAATTTCGATGAATTGTCTCACTAGGAACATTAATCGCTGGTATGACTCCCTGTAATTGCGATGAATTGTCTCACTAGGTGCATTACTCGCTGGTATGACTCCCTGGAATTGCGATGGATTTTCTCACTAGGTGCATTACTCGCTGGTATGACTCCCTGTAATTTCGATGAATTGTCTCACTAGGTACATTACTCGCTGGAATGACTCCCTGTAATTGCGATGAATTGTCTCACTAGGTGCATTACTCGCTGGTATGAGTATCTGTAATTTAGAATAAAGTGTATGTGGGAAATGTCTCTATCTTACCTGCTCCTTATATAGTAAATCTGAGACTACAGGTTTGTCTCCCGATGCAGGTGCTTACTGCTAGTTGTCTCACTTTGTAATAGTTTTATTTACACTGTTTGTTTGACATATAAGCCTTTGGAAAGTGCGACATTGGAGCGCTCTACAAGCAAGGTTTAAATACCCCAGTCGATTATTTTGCAGGCTGACCGACCCAAGGCAGTAAATGTTCTAGTTGTCTTTTCTTTTTGTGTGTCATGTCTCATCTCTGTGTTTTGTCACTTTTGCATTAACCCTGTTTACCTTTGTCTAGAGTCAGTCCAGATTTAAATATCTGTGGTAATTCTTATAGGACCTTTTTCTTTTTTACCTATTCATCAAACGTAAAGCAGGACTAACAGATATATATACTGAGTAGTTAATCGAAGGAAATATCCGACATTTATCTAATAAATGTAACAGTAGCTTAACTCTTTTGGAGATGTGTAGTTGATTATCCGGATAATATTTGTTTGTTTATTGGGTTTATCGTCCCACTAACAGTATTTCAGTTATCTGGAGACGGTGTCTACTTGAAGCAGATATAGTGCTGCCTTCACTGTGTATAGCATGCCGTGAACACCTAGCATGATACCACACCCAGTCACATTATCCTGACACCGGGCCAACCAGTCGTGGAACTACCCTTATATTTGCTTGAGCGTTAGCAAGGGAGCTATACCACTACCATTTTTAACGACTTTGGTATGTCGCGGCCCGGGATCGAACCCGGGGCCTCCCGTACCTGGAGCCAACGCTCTACCGCATAATATTATAACAAAATATCAAGTAAGTGACCAAAAGCGAAATCGTGCAGCGATGCTCAAACATATAACAAAACAAAACATGTAATGACGAGTAAATCAATTTTCGTCATTTTTTAGGTATTTGTAAGACACCAATTAACATTATATTTGGTATATATAACTATTTAGGTTGAACGAGAAAACAACTACCTCAAATTGGTGAATAGCCTCTGAAACTTCTAAAAATAAATCGGGAATTTCGAATAGATGTAAACGGTTACATCTTACACCCCAAGTGACCATTGGCAAAGTAATTTTTTTTCGGATTTTACGAAAAGAAAATTACAACATAACTATTATAAAAGCTGAATGGTAATGATTGAAACATATGAACACGATTTTTTTATTAGATGAAAACGTGTCCGTAGTTCTACAAACAAGGTAATAGAATAAAATATACATAGCAATTATACATTAATTGTAAATAGTATCCATATACTTACAAGTATCCTATGTACTAATATAATTTATAATAGGATTGAATGCGAGATCAGGAGATCACAACCTGAGGGTAAACTATTGTAGTTCAAATGAGCGAATGGTTGAGATCTCCCGAGCTCACATCCAAATCCTACGATTAATTATTTTTCTCACTTACTTACAACTAACACACAGTGAAAACAAATCAAACATTGGTACTAGTTTGTTGTGTATTCGAATATAATGAAGGCCGGAGTACTAGAACAATTAGAACTCATAGAATGGAATAAAAATGGTGTTTACCTAACTTTCTTCTACTGTGCTGGAGCTACTTTACAATGTAGGAAGAACGAATCAGGTATCTCGGTGTGCCAATACTATTACCTGTACCGAAAGAGACTAGTTTATTTACTAATACTTTGAAGTCGCTTTATCAAGTTAGTGAAATGTTAGTAAGTTATACGCTGACTATTCTTATACTGGTCATTTCTGATAACATACACTAGTGGAAGTAGTTTTAAAATTTATATTTACTCTTTTAAATATTCTTAAAAAAAGTAAATGTTCATTAGCACGTTCGATTCCGCATGCGTTCATTAGCAAATTCAATTTCGCCAGTGTTCAATAAATCATTCTCGCACCAGCATTAGTTACTCCAAACATGTGTTCCTAGTGTTATAAGCGTAAGTGACAAGTAAAAAAACTATTCAAAATAATAGACAGAGTTATGCCACTATGCCACTATAAGCATGCAGATAAAGACAAAAACAGTGGAGACTGTATTCAATAGTCAGATTTTAAAAATATTTAAAAATCAGAGAAAGCAATACAAATATCTACAGTGGCATTTTTGTATAAACACAGTTGCAAAAATAGTAGCTTACATCGATTAGCTGTTTAAACTGTATATTATTACCTCCTGACTGGCACATTCCCGTGTAGAATCTGTAATCAGGTACCGAGTACCTGGCGCAAGAGCAGTAAATAGTCTGGCTCTATGACTAACATCACGTCGTCAGTTTTGGAGTTCGAACCTGGGACTCTCCCATCCGATTCCAATGTCTCAACCACTAGACCAGAGATGCCCTAATGTTTTATTCGCCATTAGCTACTATTTTCAATTTGAAGAGAGCACAGACAAGACGTATAACTGCATAGGTCTGGATCTGTCATTAATTACATCTTTAAAATGTTGTTAAAAATGGTTTTATCAATATTTTTCTTTGATATATAGACCTTCATGTAAAAGTTCATGCATTTTTGAAATATAATACTTATATTGTATATACTCGACATGACTACATACTAATTCAACAATAATAACTTAAATGGTCAAGTTTGTGCTTATAAAACTGCTTAAAATCGCAAAACGAGGTATAGTTTAGAAAGTGATGGCAGTTACAATACAATTTGTAGTTCCCTTTATTTTATCATGAAAAGCACTTTTTCACTTGCCGAAAATTAGTTGAGTATTGCAACATACCAGAAGTCATCTTTCATTTAATTTAAATGACTCTTATAGAACTAGAAGTCTAGAGAGTCTCACTCATTTGTTACACCTGGACAAATCAATGTTATGAACTGCTTACAATTGATATTCAATAATACAAGAACATGCATGCATTGCTTTTAGTTTGTTCCATACGAAGTTTATGATCATTTAACAGTCAAGAACTAGCATTACTATTACTGTTACACGCTGACACAGATAGGCAAAGAATAAATAAAGAAACGGTGATTTGAAAACCTACTGTGGCTAGATAAGTGTGTAATTATGTCTCGTCATCTCTTTAGTCATTTACTACATAGGTAAAATATGTGTAGCCGTCACCATGGCCTACACTATATAGGTATACATTAGGAACAACTAGACATATCTGACCATTTGTATTACAATTCATTGTTTGTGCTTTGACTACTCTTCGGACTTAATATCACTAAGCTGACCTGATATGCGCTGGTGGTTCTACTAAGGCAGGTGTCTGGGTTTTTTGTAACAAATTGGTATTGCATTAATATAAATAAACGACTTCATAATTCTCAGAAAACAACTAACATGCGCACTCAAATAAACTGGCTCAAGTTCATAACTGCCTGAGAATATATATGCCTACCTTATTTTCAGAACATTTTTCTCTCGCATAAATATCCAATTTTACGCACAGATACGGACATGCATGATAAGTTATGAACACACGCCTATGAGAGCAAGTGCATACACATGTGTGTTCAAATAAAGTCCAAACAATTCCCTAACTGACAACTTTACTTTATTCGGTTTGCAAACCCACATTTTAACAAGGGTTTCTGTTACCTTATTTCTAGTTTATTACACAATCCTAATGTAATAGCTTTGCCAACATGTTCTCCGTCAAACTGGAAACATATAAGAACAAATATTTATAACAGACAGTGAATTGAGAGTACCTCGGATAAACATAAACACATTTTAGGGGTTCTTTCTTTTTCAACTTAATGGTGAACACTGGGAGTATTTATGAAATAATAATTCCACCTTCCTATCTACATTATATGTATCATGTAATAAACAAATCGACGTATTTGGCTACAATGTATCAGTTTTTGCGTTATGGGTCCTTAGACAAAGTCTTTAAATAAACTGGAAATTGCAAGCGATTGTTTGATAACTTAGCGGCATATATTGAGGGTTAACATTAAATAACTGCTATTTCTACAAACAGAAATATCTATTTAATTCAGGATTAAACAAGTATATGTAACAAAAATAAGAAAGAAAAAAACAGTTGTTTACTTCAATACAAAGTCAGAAACTGTTAAGTACGCTTCTAAAAAGAATACACGAAATTTACATTCTGTTAGAATTATTTATAAACGTACGTTATTATAACTATGCAAATACTACTTTATAACCTTCCATATCTATCGATATGGGTCGAGTGTCATTTAAAAGAGTACAAAACAGTTTAAAGCTTCCGTCATTGTTATCATCATTGTTTTGATACTTTCTCTGTGCATCCGAAACTTTATGACAAGAAATACACATTTAAAAAGAGAAAAGAGATAGTGTATGTCTTCATACATAAGCTAATCTTTGTTATTTCGTTTTGTTATAAATTATTTCAGGAAACTAGCATCAGCGTCAAAACAATACCTTCTTCCATATGATATCTAAACGAAGAGGAAATGTTAACCGCGTGTTAAACAATTAAGAATGCATGCGACATCTGTTGATCTATTAAAAGTAGTAATAAAATACATATTTGTATGACTATTACTTACCTTGCGCGAAGAGCAGATGATCCTCTGGGAATCCGTTCAATGAAAATGGATAACTTATGCTCAGCTTCTGGCCAATTAGAAATACAAGAACCGCGAAACCGGATACGATCGATGGCATTTCCGGAATAGCCGTAGGTTTAAATAGGTTGTAAAACGTTAAATTATTACTGATACTAACTTAGAGTGTCTGGTTATGGGCGCGGCGATGGGAAATGTTACTTTCTTTAATAGTTTAACTAAAGTAAAGTCAAATGATTAGGTTGCTATTCCAAAGACCGGTATGAGCACAAAATCAAATTAATTTTGCTTACATTCTTTAACGTAATTGACCTTATGGATGCATACTTGGAAATGCTTTGTTAGTCTCCGAAATACATGTGGATGCAATTTTATATGAAGTAGTGGTTCCAGTAGCGTTAATTAAATCGAACAATATATTTCTACCAACAAATATTAATTGTATTGTATGCATCCCCTTATATTCCACTTCATAGCTGATCTGTTATGGTACACCTACAATATACCTAGATTGTTTTCGACTAAAAACAAACCTGTATATGTATGGTTGATTTTTTTTTCTGGGACTACATGGTTAGAATTATTGTTCATAAAGTGACATCTTGCTATCTTAAGCGAGAAAGACTCCATGAAAAGATCTGAATATAGGTGAACCGCGGGATAGCTGAAAGATTTTCCTATAGTAACTAATTTGCGGCGACTCGGACTCGAATTAATTTGTCAAGAGGTGATCCGCCGGAGGAGTTACAAGGCGGTGGCTGTTCTGGTTATAGACCGACTAATGCAAACATACTACTGTGTTAATAGTCAACTGATCGCGTTCTTTTATTTTCATTACCCACATATTATTTTCTTATACATCTGAAATTGTAACATATGCTCATATCAATCGACTCAGTTTTTTTCCATTACAACTGCATTACGGCATTAAAGCACCATCATGCTGCTTTGGAAGAAAAACATAAACAAGCTATATATAATGTCATAGCAAAAACGAAAGTGTGGACAAATTTGGTGTTTAAATTGTAAACCAATAAATTAAACTACAAACTGTGAAACTTAAAAAAATCATTTCACTTACAATCATTATAGGTATAGTAACGGAACAGTTTAATAATTCATTATGATTTTAGGTTTTTACTCGCAGAAATGCACTATTAAACGGCTAATTCCACATCAGAATTGAAACACTAAGGGCTAATTAACATCATCGTGCTGTCATTTTGACATTTAATAAATGTTCGAGATTGCGGATTAATTCAGGGTAGGTAACATATTGTTGATTTATATCAAACCGATGACCAAATTTTAAGTACAGCGGCAAAAAAATATGAAAGTCAGTGAGGGTGAGAGGTATGCAGCAACCTAGGATAATCTGTTTTTTGCACTTTATGATCAATGTATTGCTACCATAGTAACAGATATACATCTCGACACGTCATTTTAATAGACCGACTTTAGGCTGTCGCAGCCATTCAAACGCAGGTCAGGGCCCGGGAAAGTTGATAGTCGGATTATCGTGTTTAAGACAGGTCTGCAGCGCGTTAACGGTGCACGAAGGAAAATCCCTTAGTTTCAATATGGCATTATTAAAGACATTTGCTGGTCTGATTGATTGTGGTTTTCATCTACCTGCAAGCACAAGGGCGTGTGGTCAAGATGGAGTCTGTGTTTGAAGGTAAGCTGCCAATAAGTTTTGATGAAGACAATTTAAAAATACATCATCGTCATAGGAAAGGGTTTATTTGACATAAGCTAGTGTGAATAGCCATGTGTGCTCTAATTGGAGAAGACAATTGTATCTAAATGCAAGTTTCTATTGCAAGGCATTCGTAAAACAAGTTGAAATTGCCAATTTTTTGCGTAAGTAAATGTTATACTTTACTTATTCTCAGAAATTGCAGTCGAAGCAAGGTTGATCCATCGCTTATCATTATCAAACGTATAAGAAAAGCACGGTTTTCCGAGACTCAAGTATGTTTTTTTCTTTAACAATATACATACAAACGAAGTCTAGCCATTTCGGGGAAAAAACAACAGCACATTCTTAATGGTATAAGGTCATATCAAACTTAATTTATACAGAACCTGTTGCTTTTTAGAAAAAGAAATGCTTTTTAAAGTTGCAGTGTCCTCCGTTTCAAATTAAAATAATCGTAATAAAAAGGCCACATTTTGCTAAAGGCACTTAAATCTTAGACTTTTGGAAAATATGGGCATACGATGGCATTGGGATGGGTTGATATCTGACCGATACAACACCCATTCTGAATTGCAGACGGTTCATTATATTCAGACATTTTTTTCTTACGACCGCTTCCGATTAGTTTGGTTTTTAATCGATAAATGGCAAAAAAGCAATCACGTGATGTATGAATAATAATTATGTCAACGTTCATGTACCTACTCAAAGGAAACACGAAAAGCTTCGACATTGTCTTACAACTTTAAAAATGACTTTAAATGAAAACTGGTGTTCTGGGGCCGCAACACATACATGCACGTTAAACCGGAAGTTGGAATGATCGTGGTAAACATAAAGTTGATAACGCGCAAAAGAATCAATGTAGCCAATATGTTAATAAATAATCTATAAGAAACAAAAACGAGAGCGAAGAATACCGCTTTGCTTGTATCAGAATATATCAACACATGTATTGAACGACGATGGCAATGGGAATGGAACAGAACGCAGACAGAGATTTAGCACAACACCTGCTTAAAAAAACAGCGCGAGGGTGTGTCGGCAGTCCAGCCGTCGGGTTTCATGGCCGGGGCGCGGTTCGAACCAGGAATAACATTTTCAAGTTACAGAAGACTGTGTTCCTGCCTTTATGCCCGACTAGGTCTTCATCAATCTATTAATTCGCTACACTCTGCATAATACGTATATATGTAAATATATTTCTATAGTTAATCAGATTATTAGATCCACTAAGCCTAGACAAGCAGGTTATATTATTGTTAAATCTATTTTCTTCTGCTAGAATAACTGAACGGACATTATAACTTTATGTTTAGAATGATTTCTGTATAAGTTTTGTTACTAAGTACTTTACGTGCTGATTTGATTTGTTTCATCGAATGTTGGAATAAATGTTTTTTCGCTCACCTATGGTGCACCTGTACATCGTCCTAACCGCACACATATCTGTAATCTCCCTCAAAATGGCGGGTTGTCCCTATAGTGACGTTGTCTTTGTGTTATTGAAAATAACGCAAGCAAAGACACTACGAGATTGATTTCGAAATGCCCGAATTAATTTTTTTAGACATTACATAAGTAAATTAATTAAAACAAACATAAACGTAAGTGCAATTTAAAATAGGACAACCAAACTCATATATGTATAGCTCGATTATTTTAAAGAAAGTATCCAACAGTTTGCTTATATTTAATCAATGTAACAATATTTTGGGGACATTTGAGAAAAGTATGTACACACTCATACTTACACTTTAGAAACTACGACTTTGAACTCTGTCCATATTGATAGACAGTACGTATCGTCTCAAGCGTCCACACATCCCAATCCAACAAAATGTACGTTGCAGATTTGTGTTTAAAGTGGATGTCGGTATCAGAGCTAATTACCCAGATTATATTATAATACGATATCTAGTAAGTTGTCACGTGGTTTTCTTATTTTAAACAACGCAATTGTGCAACAACACGCACATTAAAACATTACATGACGAATAAGTTGCATTGCGTCACTATTCACATATGTGTAAGACACTAATAAATATTTTATTAAGTTAAACAGAATTCCTTGGGTTGAACGAAACATCGACTTTTTTGTCAGATTCCACCTTGAAACAATACCTATTCTTTGCGAAAAAATGCAAAAGGTATGTCTTCTATCCCAAATATCCCTTGAACATGTCAATATTAAACTATTCATATATTAATTAAAAGAAAAGAAAATTTATTTTAAAGCAAAATGTGTGAGATTGAAATATATGAAAACATGTTTCTGTTTTATCAAGTAAAGATTATACGCATAGTTCTTCTACATGCGACAAAAAGGTACTAGAATGAACGAAAATACAATCAGATTTATTGTAAGTATTTGAAATATTATCAGTATACTTCAGCTTCTACCACAGAATCTAGCATAGGACCTGATGCCACATCGTAATTCCTTTATTTTCATCAGAAATAGTCTGGATTACTGAAACTTTCACAGCAACATTTGGAGGCTTACGTAAAATTCTGAAAAGTCTAGCATTTTGCAACAAAGAGACGTTATACCGTCATTAACAGGAAGAACCTTATCACATAAGGTCATATAAGACCTGAGGGTAATCTACTTTAGCATAAACCAGCCGAGAGTCGTGATCTCCCGAGCTCGCATACAAATCCTATGATCGATTATTTTCCTCAAAAACCTACAACGAAAACAAAGTAAAGACAATAACAATATATCTTCATTCAGCTCAAGAAAGTACATGTCAAATAGGCTTTGCTGTGAAATACGTTTCCTTTAATTGTTTTTTTCCATATATATATATATATATATATAAATTTTCCGACTAGATGTCCGCCAATCTGAATTACTTAATTCACTGCAGTAATAATAATAATAATAATAATAATAATAATAATAATAATAATAATAATAATAATAATAATAATAATAAATACTGTACGCCCATACAAGCATAGTATAGCAGGTGTACGCATAAGTTGTAAACTGAATGAATGGCTTGAGTGCAAGATAAAGTTGGTTCAAGGTGATGGTAGCTCACCAGCTCACAAGCTCACCAGCTCACCGACATTCTTTTTCGTGATCGGCAATGGCTTTATGTTATTCATCAAGCAATCACAGTAAACAATCAACTGTTTCTTTCCTAATATCTGCGCAATCCTGAAAGTATATCTGAACATGCAAATGTCATTTTCTTAATAAAAAAAAGAACATTTGTCTTAGAGACACAAATATTTCCAGTAAGCTGTATTCTTTTTATAAATCAAATAAAAGCAAACACGAACTATGTCAGTGCAAAATAAACAACCCAGAATATTTACTTTAATCTAACTGAATTATGTTTTCGCTTCAGAAAGAAGTTCATATTACACCATTACATGCACTTTTAATTAAATATTAATTAATTATAACTTATATTTAACTTTAATAACTCACATATTGCAATTTATATATCCTTCAAAAGACTTATAAGAAGCATTGCTCTGAAGAATCGAGCATAATTTGTAATTTACCTTGTTGAAATAGTGCAACGCAGAGTTATAGGCAAATAATCCTATTTCACGTCACGTAAACAACCTTTATTTCCAAGGAATAACAAGAGAATCGCGTAGGTTTTACAATTAATCAAAATTGGAAAACCACTTCTCCTTATCCTTTGAAGAAGTATTTCATACACAAAAGAACAGAGAGTAATCGTCAGAAAGAAGCGAACGAGTTGTTTTGACCTGAATATGAAGGGGCATTTCGTACACGAATCCTACTCTTAGAGGTGCCCCGTGATGTAATACATATCAAACCTGCCATATGTCTTGTTCAGCTTGAGTTTAAGACGAATTATAGTTTTAATTCCTTTAAATGGTACTATTAGAAGGAGAATTTTATTTTATTAAAAATAAAACGTGTTATTACACAAGAAGTCATTTGAAAAGAAATGTTTGTTTTTAATGTAAATACTGTATTTTTTCATTATAATATGTATCAATAAAAACGCTTTTGTTTGTCAAAACACACGCTAAGGATCCAGCACGCTAACGAATTAAAATAGCTGCTTAAACAAGCAAAGTAGACTCAAATTTCCGAAAATATTCTGAAAATTAAAAGTACGTTGTACTGATCACCTTTTTAAATGGTAATTGTTTTAATAATAAAAACAATTATGGCATAAAATATAAAGGTGCCTTTTTGAGTTTCGAATGTCATTTGTATTTATTTTTACTTCCTAACATGTTAACATCTGATATTAACCCCGAATGAAGAAAATAAAGAAAAAGACAAGAAAAGTACGCAGATATGTGTATGTCTGCTTCATTTTGTTTCATTCCCCAAAGTTTAAACAAAGCACCTAGGCTGTAAATGAGATCTGACAATAAATGTCTATCTTAGTGTCTTCCAATCATGATAAGAACGTCTCCCGGAAAACAAACAATGATAATATATATATATATATATATATATATATATATATATATATATATATATATATATATATATATATATATTTATATATATATATATATATATATATATATATATATATATATATATATATATATATATATTGTTGTTGTTGTTGTTGTTTTTATCGACTTTATCGACAGATTTGAAAGTTTTTATCGACTTTATCGACAGATTTGAAAGATTTGCCGTTGCACATTAGCGCTGTTATTTCTTGAATTGTAGATTTATTTTTATTTTCATTAATAAAGATTTGATCTGCTTTAAATTGATGTGTTTTATTCAGTTTTTGGATGTTTTCTTCTTTAGGATTAATCAACTGGATGTCCTCACTCTAAACTCCAAATAGCAGTATTTCCAACTCGAAATTGTCAAGTGTGTACAATTCAAAAGTCTCGAGCATGTTATTAAAATCTGAACTATTTCTTGCATCAGTCTCTATGGTTATTATTTTTGGCAAGCTTTCTAATAAGACGAGAGAGATAATTCGTACATCCATTGAATTGTAAAAAATGACAGTCGCTTCCCTTACCTTGAGCCGGGGTACAAATAAGTGCTTTATCCATGTGAGATAGGCTCCAGGAACGAGATGTCCCGGGTTTGATCCCGGGCCAAGACATACCGAAGCCGATATAAATGGTAATGACATAGCTCCCCTACTAACACTCAAGCAAATATAAGGATAGCTTCACGACTGGTTAGGCCGGTATCAGGATAATGTAACTGAGTTTGGTATCATATCAAGTTTTCACGGCGTGTTATACACATTAGAGGCAGCACTATATCTACCTTAAGAAGATATCTGAAATGCTGTTGTGGGACTATAAACCCAATAAATATAAACATGTGAGATAATCCATGTGATCAGATTTCTCACAGCAAATATTTTAGTAACACTTTGATTTTTGCTTTATCTAGATATTGGGTATTGAGATTTAGGTAAGCTTCACACTTACTTTTCTGACGTTGGCGATATCCTTTATAAGGTTTAATGTATGAAGTGGTTGGTTTCATTTGGCGGACACTGTCATTTAACAAAACACTAAAATGCAATTTAGAAAATAGCGAACTAGCATTCAACGAATCACACATTTGAAGCTCGTTACTAAATCACGACTTGAGAAGTTATATTTCGCAAAATAATTGGTGTCTAGAATTTTGTGACTTATTTTTGTCAAACTATTTTATATCGATATTTCTATCGATATTTTAGCGTCGATCATGAACAGTTCAGGTGTGAAAGTATTTCCATGGCAACAACCTCTTTTTGGACTGCAACATTCAGACTGATGTCCATTTATAATCACGCAACATTTAGTTCTAGTGTATTATAATAATAGTTTATACTGGTGGACCAACATTTTAAAAAAGAAAGTTAAAACAAAAAAAATATACTCAAAAGACATCGAATCGAAGACTGAATTGCCAATGTTAAAACAATTTTGGGTATATGGACGTCGTACTATTATACAACACGTTTGGCGTGACCCAAATATTTTGCAGAATATAACCCTTTATAGTTCCCATTAGTAAATTAATTTAATGTGTTCCTTAGAAGAATTACTTTTACAAGTATGTAAATCATTAAAATATATAAATATATAATTAAAATAATTAATGGTTTGATTGAAATGTTAAATATTTTTTTAATATCTTTTTCATATCGATTATTAAAAGAGAAAAAAATATTTCAAAGAATGGTCACTCCTGTAACCAAATAGTATATATGTTTCTAGAATATATAAAAATTATTTGAGGTATGACACTATCTCGACTCATAGCATTTGTAAGACGTTGTTCACGACACCAGGTATATAGTTTAGTCTCCGAATGCATGTCCTTTGAGAGGTCCACTAGGATCCATTCTAGAATAAGATAAGTGCCTTGTTCTCTTGCATTCGAATGATTAATAATACATAAATAACAAATGTTGTTTGTCACTCTAAAACGTTCATGGCAATAATGTTTCTTTAGAATTTGGATAAGCATTGTCCACAAACGAGCATTGTGGCACTATTGCAGGATTTTAATAGGTTGTTGTTATGTTTTCCGATGTAAGTTTAGTTTATCTCTTTTAATATAATACACAAGCATCAACTTTCGGTGTTCTTTCTTGCACAATATTATTTGCAGATGTATTTTATGGCGTTAAATTATATTGCAGAAATGGAGAATATAATAAGTCAATCATGCTTGTGTTAATGCAGTGAAGATAAGTTTCTTCAACAGACGTAAACGCTGATAATGGTGCAAGATTTTTTTCTTTCTTAATGCACATATCCTTTGTTCTATTTCCTATCTCACCACTGGATATACTATCATTTGCTGACTTAAAACCATAAAACATTTGCATGCATGACACGTTATGCTGGTTCCTTAATGGTGAATAGGGTGAATTGGGAAAATATGATATTTTAGTTGGCACCGGCAGTGCAGTGCAGTGCTTTTACCTCTACGATCGTGAACCACAAGCCAGGTTTCAAAATGTCTTCTTGTGACTCATAAAAGGCGTGTTCAATAATCGTTTATTTTGCTTCACTTATACAATCATTGCAGTTTAGCTGAATATAGGCGAGAAAAAATGTCCAAGCTTCTAAATCAAGATTAAAATTTTGTATATCTAAAATCTGCCACTTGAAAAACGTCTTTAATAATGTTTGTGACAGTAGTGCCATACGAACGGCATAATTCTAATTTAAACAATATTCTGACAAAACATTCAAAAGACGAAGCAATCGGATAAAAATATGTTTCGTATTTTTGAACAACTGTCCTATAAACACCTTCTGACCAGGGACGCTTCTTATTTCAACTTGAACAAATAATTGCTTAGTGTGTTATGTTGTTTATCTTTAAACGTTCCTCAGACGATTCGGTAGAGAAATTTCCATTATGGATTATTATTACAAAACGGTTCCAGCCTCAGAACTATTGTACTTCTTTATAGTGTATATTAACTTCTACAAACTCTTCCAACTTCTGTCGTCTGGATGTCTCGCTGGCAAATCAACATTCATCAACATGTAGGTAATATATTACCGTAAAATGGGCACCGTTGACTTGTACAAAGAAAGTCGTATTGTCATATTTTCTTGATTTTTTATTCGTGTGTTTTGGCTTGCATTACACAGCATTATCTTTAGAGGTAAATGCAACATTTTGGAATCATTTTTGGAACATAAACTTAACATTTAATCTAGTCTTATGAAATTTAAATGCAAATATTTACATTTTATGATAGAATAGTTATTTATTTATTTAATTGGGTTTTACAGCACACTGACCAGGTCATAAGGCGCCGAATACAAAGTTCAATGTGAATAGAGCATAATCAGGTTAAAACCAAACTATGTAAGTAAAATATATAAAAATATAAACAAAAAAAATATCAGGTTAAAAAAGTAAGTTATAACTGAAAAGAGGTCAATATATTAAACGGTTAAAATGTATAACGTTTGCTAAATAAACAGTTTAAAAAATTATAAATTATAAAAGATATTAATCTCGTTCAAGAAGCAAACAAGTTAAGAATCTGACACTGTCCTAAACAGTTCGCATATGTTATTGACATTAAAATACTTCGACTGAACATGGCCTGTGTCGATACACTGTAATTAAATATGGTTTACTGTCAATGTTTCCTGGCAAAGAACACATACAGGTTGAACTTTGCTTTTTAAAAGATATGAATAAGTTAATCTAGTATGTCCAATGCGACAGAGGGTATTTATGATACAATAACATGTGTTAAGCTTTCAACATTAACTGTTCTATATTGATTATTTCGTATTTCAACAGCTTGTTTTTAATATAAGCAATAATGTTTCAGGCATAAGTGTTTGTAAAATTGCACTCATAAAGCACCAGGAAATATTTTGGAATATTCCGAATCTAACACAAAAAGGCTTGGGATAAAAGGGCATGTGCCAAAACCCTTCGCTGCTTAAGAAAATATTGCAAAGTCTTAAATATGAACTAAACTGTATACCCTAATAAGTACACCTCTAAATCGACGACGGCTTTTTGTGCATTTGAAGAAAAAAGTTAAAAAAATGGTTCAATGAGATGTCCGACTTCGCCAAATCAGAGAAGCCATGTGCAATTCTAATATGGTTACCCTTTTCATTACCAAGTGTTTCATGCTAATAGCTGTCAGATGATACAAGTTCGAAACAAAGCAAAATCTACTTGTTTGTGCTGTTAAAAAAAGGTTACCACACACCAGATTGTGTTTATAAGAATGTGCATATCTGCTTATACATGTGCGTTTGACCGAAATGTTCGACGTATGTAAAGAGTGTAATCTTAAGAAAGTCACGATGCCGAAGACAAGTGGATGTAAATGAATAAGCAGTTGATGTGTTGTCCAGGCGGACAGTGTGTATTAGTTTAAACACTGTCACAAAAGGACTGTACGTTTATATTGTTGTTAGTCAATCATAGTTCTTTGTTTAATATACAGATTGTACTCGGCTGGTTGCTTATTCACAGTAAAAATGACGACTGGTTTCTCGAATTGTTTTAACATAGTTCTTATAATTACCATAAGGAGTATGAATATCATTGGCTTTAAGCAATCCGATATACGCTTAACACTAGAAAAAATGCAACAAAACAACAGCAACAAAAGAACAAAAAAAAAAAAACAACAAAAAAAACGAAGTTACATGCAAACAAATCGTTTAGTTGTTATAGTGTTTCTTTTTCTGAACAGCATGTAATGAAACAAAAGAAACGATAACGAAATAAATATCCATTATTTTAAAGAAGCATCATTTTTGTTAAAGAAGAAAGGATTCAGAAGAAACGATATGAGTGATGCAGTGTAATTCTTTAAATAATGACCAATAGATACATCGTTTGTTCCTTATTTTCATGTGCGTCCATTCTTCCAGAGGTTTATGGGAATTTTTCTTTTACTGAAACTATATATTTAAGAACATTGCGATACAATATCGGAATGGTTTAACTGCAGATCAATGTAACAATGTTATAACGATACAATATTATTGAACTTAATATTATGTATAGGATAAGTCTATTAAGACGTTTTCATAGAAAATAGAAGCTGAAACAAGCGCATCGGTTGCTTATTCACGGTACAAAGTGACGACCGGTTTACCGGTTTGTTTTAACATATTTGTTATAATTTCCACAAGGAGTATGAGTATCGGTTTTAGCTTAAACAATCCAATATACGTTTTACACAAAAAAGTACAACAAAACAACAGCAACAAAAGATCAACAACAAACAAAACACAACGACAACAAAACAAACAAAAACAAAGAAGGTTGTGTCATGTGACACAATGAGAGAGTCTCCAGGTCTTATTCCAGTTTAGTGACTGCTGGTAAAAGCTCCTTTTACACATGTTTCTTTATACCTGACTGCCATTGTCATATATATTTTAGTGCTTACTGGTACTATCTGATGTCCAAATTGTGCATCGTCAACATGTTCATGCCTTAATGAATCTCAACGAGCCGATAAGAATTTCGCAAAAGTCTCAGCACTTTTTTACGATATAGCTTTTCACTAAATTCAAACTTGTTAATATGGACAAGCAACTGCAAGAAAGCAATCTAGAATGCAGCATGGCAATGAATTAAAAAAATCCAAAATACCATAGATAAATAGAAAGGTAGATAGATGGATATATATATATATGTATATATATCTATCTATCTATATATCTATCTATCTATCTATCTATCTATCTATCTATCTATCTATCTATCTATCTATCTATCTATCTATCTATCTATCTATCTATCTATCTATCTATCTATCTATCTATCTATCTATTTATCTATCTATCTATCTATCTATCTATCTATCTATCTATCTATCTATCTATCTATCTATCTATATATATATAGAGAGAGAGAGATAGATAGATAGATAGATAGATAGATAGATAGATAGATAGATAGATAGATAGATAGATAGATAGATAGATAGATAGATAGATAGATAGATCTATCTATCTATATATATAGAGAGAGAGAGATAGATAGATAGATAGATAGATAGATAGATAGATAGATAGATAGATAGATAGATAGATAGATAGATAGATAGATAGATAGATAGATAGATAGATAGATAGATAGATATAGATATATATATATATATATATATATATAAATATAGATAGATAAATAGATAGATAGATAGATAGATAGATAGATAGATAGATAGATAGATAGATAGATAGATAGATAGATAGATAGATAGATAGATAGATAGATAGATTGATTGATTGATTGATAGATAGATAGATAGATAGATAGATAATCAATAATAATTAACAGAACTCATTAAACAATACTAACCAAAGACTAGTGAATGACATGAACAATTTCCCCTAGGGATTCGTAGAAGTAATGCACAGAGATAAGCAAAAGCCATGAGTACCTGTCAATAATTCAAACACTTAGGTAGATTTGGTGGTGAAATGTAAACATTATACATTCTCGAAATGTGCATATCGGCATTTAGTCTTACGTACGGCAGCATATCCGTGTACATGTTTATCGCAAACTATAGTGAAGGATGGCTCAACACAAATCCGACAGGTGTTTATTGACGAACATGATGAAAACACAGCAAGGCACCATGAATGTCTTCAAAAGGCTACACATCATTGCATGTATTAAGAAAACAGCTTATATACACATATGTAATGTGCTTTCATTAGTTGTAATTTTAATTATCTACGACACGCCAGGGAATATCTAAATCAGGTACAAATTGCATGAATCTTCCGACCTTTTTGAAATTGATGCATGTGTTATACTCAGTGACACATGGTTATCCTGTGATAATGTTCGACGAATGTGCATAACCCATTTTGTAAAAGACGCTCCTATAACAGTTTTGATGCAGTTGTGGCTGTATATATCTCAACTAAATAAATAGTAACACATTTATTGTTATACCTATATTGTAAGTACCTGCTGATGCAGCACACTGCATATTTAGTAATCATCAATTACCCAAATTCCCACTTACAGTAATGCCAAATCGCTTGCTAAATCATCGAGAAAAATGCTACTACACCGGCTATAATGTCATAAAACATTCGCAAAATCTCATGCCATTTTGATTTCGTATAGGTTTTATATCAGCCAACACATTTGTAGTGCTCTCTTTGGTGATTGCTGATGTCTGTAACCTTCTAGACAAAGTCATACATCAAGTAAATGACTTAACAGCCGGCCAGACAAGGTCTTAAACCCACTGTTGTCCGAGCATCAGAAGAGGCATTACCTTTGACAAAAATCGACACTAACACTTTAAAGCGTTACAATTACGTTGTCTTTAAATGTATTTATCACATGATTCCCCTTGTTTTTGTTTTATTTTATACACCCTTTACATATTTTGTTTTATCACACACCCGTTTAATTTTAAGCATTCGGATTGGTCAAGCGCTGGTAAAAACGATTTTGATTGGTCGAGCCCTGGACATCAAATCAGTTTTAATAATAATTGGACTGCTAATTCTGTATCACCACTGCGCAATAGTCTAAAATGGAAATAAATCTATCACAATAGTACAAAAAGGTGATAACCATTGACTCTCAAAATAGGAAAATCGGATGTTTTCTTAATACATTTGCTTTAATTTGTTAGATACACTTTGCTATCATGATGCCATTAGCCAGGTGGCAGATTTAATAATTGCAGTGTACACCTTATTTTAAAATTGATTGTGAATTAGAGTAATTCGAGGTTCTTTAGCGGGAATAATACTATACAATGCCACCCACCGTATTTAAATATATTTGTCTCCTTAGTGGTTATATTATTCCACCGATCGGCCTTTATAAACTCACTGGCGTAGCTAGGATTACTATTACACTGAAATGGGGTGGCATTGTCATATACAGTTTCAAAAAGGGAAAAAGAAGAAAAAACAACAACAAAAAAATCAGTATTTTGCATGAAGAAGATTTTAATGTGCAGACGCAGTCGAGGTTGCTTTTGACGCATTATGCATTGCACCAAAACAGGCGACGAGTTTTTCTTAGCATACAATGTCAGCAAACATATCACGAAATATCGTGTCTAAACAACACTGTAAAAAGTATCCAAACAATGCCATACAATTCCTCATGATTCATAAAACGCATTTCAAATATTGTCAAATGGCATGCTCATCACTCATAGTACATATTCACATAGTATGGTTAACTGATTTTAGTCGAGATTCATTATGTATCATATGCTCGTTCGTGCTTGCATTTGTTCTAAGTAATATCTTTTGAAAACAGTGTTTCTAATTGACTTTTTCCTAGCTTAATCAATACTGTAATTAAACTTTTTAAGTGCAGACAATACACATTACAACTCTTAAGATATGTTTATTTCTAAAGACTATACTTCAGTCTTTTCGCTGCAATCTGTTTGTACAATGCTTATGACGATGACAATATGACATATTTTGCTGAATACGCCCTGCTTTATAAATGGAATTATAAGTCATAATTAAGATGATGTATATATCAAGAGCCTAAAACTTTATAATTTATCTATTTTATTTCAGTTAAATAATAATATTATTATCGTCATTCTCCTTTTTCTTTCATTTAAATTCTATCATTAATTATTTTTTTATAAGCATGTTTTATTCTTGTTATTTTATTGCTGTTGCCGTTGTATTTTCTTGATTTATAACAAGTGATACAAGGGCAGTATACTTGTATAATAAGTTATAGGTGTTTTAGCGATTAAAGGTATGCAAACCTTGGTCACTTTTAATACCTGTGTGATAAATCGGTTTCGCAATGGATTGGGGAGAAAGAGTCTTCAGTTACAAAATATCCCCTCTTCGAGGTATAGAAAATACATTGAAATAAAAGCGTCAACACAGAACTGATAATAGAAACTATTAATCTAAACATACAATCATATCCATAAGATGGTACTTTAACTGCAATAAGGTATAATATAACTGGTAATAAGTGCTCTACGTGACGCGAATATGATGCAATAAGTTTAAAAGTAAAGAAAAAAATATTAGTACGAGTATACCTATTTTAAACGCGGAAGCCGTCAAATACAGACCCTGCGCAGAATATTGCAATATCACGGCCTAGTATACAATGTATGACCAGTGGACCTCTCGTTCTAACAACACGTCATATATATATATATATATATATATATATATATATATATATATATATATATATATATATATATATATATATATATATATATATATATATATATATATATATATATGTGTGTGTGTGTGTGTGTGTGTGTGTGTGTGTGTGTGTGTGTGTGTGTGTGTGTGTGTGTGTGTGTGTGTGTGTGTGTGTGTGTGTGTGTGTGTTTATGTATGTGTGTGTGTGTTTAGAATTCAAGGCAATATTTGTCGATTTCCACGTATACTTGTATAATATTTTAAAAGTGTTCATAGAAAATATATCTTTCCAAGAGGCATTTCACGAGTAAAAATATCTTTTGCTATGACCACAACCGAAAATGGCTACGGTGAGGACATATTATTGACACGTTTTCTATAAAATGCATGCGTGTTTCGTGTTTAAACTGTATGTTAGTCTGGTATACCTCTTTTGTGACCAAGGGTCAAACTGATATGGATTTTATTTCACTTGTAATTCTCACTGTTTTCCCCCAAACATGAATAAAATTCATAATTTGCTAGATAATGTATATGCATGAAAATACATACATTGTAAAGTTTTATTCCAAAACTGAACAGTTCTGATGCTGGCAGACCTGAAGTTCATCTTAAAGCTGTAAGTGCCATCCATTTAATGACTTGCCGTGTTCAACACGAAAACGGTAGCTTAACTGATTAAGCATGATCTACTAGCAATAAGTTAAAAAGGGACACAAATTACTTCCGTAGAGAAAGGAATAACTTAATCTAAACCACTTTCACGCATTTAGTAAAAATAGATTTAACTGGTATCTTGACTTTATACAGCTGATTTAAAGTCAAAAAAGCATATGAGTGTTTAAGAAGACTAAACACAAATTTAAGAATTGATAAGTAATATTTTTATTGTTGGCGTATTTTACTTTGCTTTATTAGTTAAACGAATGAAATAGTGTTTTTTTTCTGTATATAACTGTCGTGTATGATTCATTATAAATAGTGTTTCGTTAAATATATTTAATATTGAAAATATTGCTAGCAAAAAAAGTCCCCGTATTAAATTTTATTTCTATACACCAGGATAACAGCAGTGTCATGACAACAGTGTTTACATGTGCAAAATATAAATTTTATTGTATAAAAAGATTCACATCCAGAGAGTGGGGTTATTCTGTCAGATTCTTGTAAACTATGTGTGTATTGTCAATGCAAAAAATCGTATCTGGTCAGACAGTATGTTACTAACTGTCAGCTTTATAATAGGAATAATTAATCATGTCTGTGATACGTGTCAATGTTGTCTAGTTTCTCTTGTTTTTAAATCGCTGCATTAAGAAGTGATTGACGTTATATCTAGAAAAGGATTGGACATATTTATTCCTTGACAAGAATATGTTCTCAATTTATATAGTGTTTATTCTTCCACCGCTATTTTTAAAACAATGGAAGCCTAACAAGCTTGTTTGATTTCCATCAATGTTTAATGGCATAATGTTTATTTTTATATCAATATCGAAAATCAAATATCTTTGCTAGATAAATACATTGTAAATGCACTCAGGAATAGCCTTACTGCTGTAAGGTACATATGCCTAGTGTATATGTAACAAACATCAAAGGTAATACAAATCGTGTTTTAATGATAAAGAATTATTAAGAATTTATTAAGAATTAGCATAAAACAACAACAACAACATGAACCTGCGATGACAAAACTATTCAGCCAATACCCCAAAATTTAAATGTATCGTTTAGCTTCGGCAATATCTGGTTTCTAAGTAAACAACTATGAAAACTAAAAACAATGATACAAAACATTTTCTCATAGAAAATGTTGGACAAGGTGAAACACTTAAAAGTATTTTATCCGGTCGTATGGTAGCACAAGCGGACGTTAAACGGATCAATGTTTAATTTCGATGAACCTTTTATTAACCGGAACGGAGGGGCAGAAGGTCAGGTAAACTATGGCACCAGACAAATAACGAAGCAATACAAATGCAATTTGTTTGTATATATTTTGAAGAGATGCACAGTTGATGGTTTTATTTCGTTTACTCCTTTACTGATCGATTTGGCATCCGTTGGTATCTGTTGAATATCTGGTTGCGTCCTTTCTATGTATGTAATACTTTCTGTATTTGTATGCTAGCTGTGTATTTACGGTGTTTATGGTAGGGGTAGCTCGGATAGCCCAAAAGGTCGAATAATAAATGAAATCAATAATTTATATTTGTTCAATATGTGTTTCTTATCCTTTTCAGCCGCATATTGTCCGGTGATGACCGTTGAATCCCGCAGCCACTTTTACACGTTTAAAACATCAAATAGAAAAGCCGGATATGGTCATAATTAAGTTGTCCTGTGGAAATCCGTTTTTTTAATATTTTATTTTTGATGTTTTATTCTGGTCTTTTAAGGTCTTTATCCGGCTCTTTTCCGCATTCTATGAATTCGTTTATATCTATATATCTGTTCTGCAAACAGGTATTTAACGGATAAACCGAATGTATGAACATAGAACCGAGCGCTCTATGGACAATAAAAGGCATATAATAGTTTTAACAGACGACATACCGACACTAGATGTATACTTTTATGACACTCAACGACCGGTAATCAACTTTAGAAAAAGTGTTGTTATTGCTTTTTTATATTTTATTTCAATTATACTCACTTCTACTAATTTCGTGAATGTATTTTCAACTTTATCCAGTCAGTTTAATATGATTATTTGCTTAATTTGCTTGAATCATATGTGTTGTGTCTCTTCTGTGGTCTCTTCTTAACGTTGTATAGTATGCATTTCAAAACACATGGTTGAGTGACTGAAATGGTTAACATTTAGAGACACGATTTATTGTGAATGTGAAATGTAGAAATTAAACAAACAGATTTTCAGATTCACAAGATTTCCTTTTCAAAACACTAATTTTGTCTTGTTGAAATCAAAACCTTATTTCTGTTGTTTATATTTTCTTGTTTTGCTATTGTGTTTGAGTAAGATGGTTGCCTTGATTTACATAGATGCACAATAGCAGGCCACATGATTTTAGTGTCGGAGGTTTAAACTTTTAAGATGACGAAATCTGTGACTATGTTTAATATTACCGGAAAGGGTATTTGAAAACTGTTTGTTCCCAATATGAAACTAGTTCGTACCATATAATAGTACAAATTATAATATGTAACTAAGTTTTGCAATAAAATATGGCATATGACAGCTTAAAATTATGGATTCAAACTATCGGAAAGTACGCGGCAGTTCACTCCAAAAAAAGGGAAGTCTATTTTTTTTATACATTAAAATATTGTATTTATTTGTCATCATACAAAACGGTTGGTTTTGTATAATTTCAAGAATAAACTGATTTGCGTAGGCCTAAGTAAATTTACGCATTTGGACGAGAAACCGTGATATATTGGGCGTTAGATCACGCAAACTTAAAATCTATTTCCATTCTAACATGTTCGACACAAAATTTTTACTTATAAGGGGCACAAATGCGAACTACAATTTACGCACTTTTGTTAGGTTGTTTCCCTTGGCTGTTCTAATTCACTCGCATACTTCCTGGTTATTTTTTTTATATCAACAACCTACGAAATGGCATATTTAATTAATGTATTTCTATCATAATTTTATACGTATGTTAATCGTAAAACAAAACCGTTACATTCCAAGATAGGGTGACGTTTTAGGCGAATGTGAACGTAAAGAACAACTTAAAAAGGATAGGAAAAGAAAAAGGAACAGCTATTCTACTGCAGTAAAATAGTCCCGCTTTGTTTAGAGGCGTAAAATATTAATAGTGTTAGAATAGAAAATAGAAAGATGTTCTATTGAAATAAATCGCGGAGGAATTAGAATTTTCATAGCTTCTGATTGGCTATAAATTTAGGGCGACTTCTATGTATAGTTAGAATACTGATTTAAATTAGCACATTCCAACAGAGCTGTATAGGACTTTGAATTAAGCTCTGTTCATCAGATTGGTAAATGTGTATTTGGTCAAATAAACATTTAAAGCAATTCTTCATTGACAGTTGAACCTCGGATCCATGTGTGAATGCAGCATGAACGGACTTGTGAAATAGCTCCGAAATCAATGTTATGCTTGATTTTCTTTCACACTGAACAATGTGAGTTCACATTGGCTATAAACGAAACTGCATGCAATTCGCCTCGATGGCTCCATAAGTAGATTTATCAAACTGCCTTGCTGTGATTTAAATAATTGCCTTAAACATAGCGTTATATAATTAACTAGTCACCATCATCCGTCAATATAATCTGTACGTTTTTTTTTTCGTAATATATTCGGCTGAAAGTTTATCCTGATTTACTCGAGACAGGAAAACTTCGAACGTGTGTACATTAGTTCAAGCCGTTGGGTCTTACGTGTATGCATTAGATTGAAACGACTGGTCGTATTATTGTATATGTAAAGACGTTGTGCTGTAAATCATTCCATGTATGTTTGAGTTTTTATTCAACAAAACAATGCTTCCATTTGTTCGTCTCTGGTCATGTTTGTTCATGATTCAGAAAGTTAATTTTATTAATAGTCAACCATTTTTGTGTAGTTTTTCAAATCGAAATGATACCATATTCTTTTCTAGACACAATGTGGACATTATTTTTCAATGAAGTCACTTCTTTCGTCATAACTTATAGAAAATATCAGCGCTTGGACATTTTGTATTCGAATAGATCGTTTTTCTTTTCATTGCTTGCATTTGAGAAACTCGTGAGGAAGTGCGAGGTTAGAGCTCCGTAAAACCGGTTAAACAACCCCAGTCGGTCCATATTTCTGACTGACAGTTCCAAGGCAGTAACTGTCGGGTTTACTCTTTCTTTAAATGACTCATCACAAATTTGTTCTTACTTTTCGCTTGACTTGCATTTGAAATACCTTTGTTCTGTGCCTTTTCGGAGTTTTGTATATTTTACAATGCTCATAAGACTGTCATATATTCTTATTATAACTGTACTAAATTGCGAATAAGTGAAGTAAACATCTTAAAATACATCAAGATTATAAGAGCTTTCGCTCTGCATTTTAAATGTTAGGTAACTTTGCTCTTAAAGCAAATATATGTCATATAGTTTTATAGACTAATATAATACTAAATTAAGCCAATCATTCTCAAATGTGTTATGTCAAAATATGGTTAATTGATTTAACTTGATATTATTAATTTACTTTAACTGAACTTTATACCGATGATAAACTTAGATAGCTAGTTCAAGTGAGGGATTTCAACTTGCACATATCTACATTTAATGAAGTTAATGCCAGCAAACACAAATTACAACCAGTGTACACGTACAATTCATCAACATTCTGAGCATATTTTATCTAAAAATTTGTCTACATTCAGGGACTGTTATAACAGCTAACACAAATAGAATTTAGCTGAACATTAACAATTTGTTTATATTTAGGAACTTTTAAAGCAACCAAATCAAATCAAAAGAAAGTGGGGTTTTCCTTTGAAAACGATCGAATGGAACAAGAATGTTATGTCATTAATTCTTATTCACTCCATCATTATTGAAAATGACTCTTTATCTAGTTAGTTACAGATGCATATAGAATTATGTTTGCTAACGTTATAAGGTATTTCTTAACCCAGAGTATCTCCACTTACTGAGATCGCGAGAAGTGTAAACAAGGAGTGTTACCTTTTGTTACATAAAAACTATGTCTATATGCTGCCTTCCGTCAAGCTAGCAGATCAACGTCATTATGAATTTAACGCTATCGGAATAAGCACTGTGAAAAGGGGCGCTGAGCTATACGTATTGGTTACAAATTTAGATAGGAGTTTCTTCACCAAAGGAAGACGTTTTGGCGTTCATATCAGACTATAACAAGATGTTTTGTGAGTAAATCTAGCTTTTGTTTTGGCTGTCTTGCCAGTGTTCCTGTGTGGAAGGTTTCTGAATACAAGAACTTGATCAACGCCCAGTCCTTTGTATTTTTTATATTTCAATACTAACAGTTTTCTTTTATACTTATTTATGTTGGTTTTACTTAAAGTGTCTTTTTTAAGTTTAATAGCTTGGAATATGCTTATGTATTTTTAGTTAAATAAGAAGCATTATCACATTTAAAAAGAAAACAACAACATGTCATCATCTGTGGGTACTTTTTAGATACTTAAACACATAGACTTAGATGTGAATTAGAAAGCCACCTTTTG
This sequence comes from Sinonovacula constricta, assembly GCA_007844125.1. Taxonomy (NCBI): domain Eukaryota; kingdom Metazoa; phylum Mollusca; class Bivalvia; order Cardiida; family Solecurtidae; genus Sinonovacula; species Sinonovacula constricta. The sequence continues at coordinate 36,133,879 of CM017570.1, read as the reverse complement.
TATATACGTTTCAATATCCACTACTGTATTATAAGTTATCACAATTGCCAAAATGTGAAGATGTTTTAACAGTTTAAATCAATACGTCAATGTTGACCGTAAAATGGGGCATTAAAAGGAACACAAAGAAAAAATAAGAATGTGTATATTAACAAATTATCAAACCTCTTCGATCACTAACGAAAGTGAGATATTTATTTGTAAAATCTGACAGAAATGCATTGGACATTATGATCATGAGACGCACTGATGCACTGATGTGTAAATTACAATTAGCGATATCCTTGATCATGTTAATTGAGGCGTAAATTAGATTTGATTGTTAATCATTCACGAGCAATTACCTACTGACAGAAACAGTGAGAGGGAGGGGATCAAACTTATACTTGCGTAAGACGTACTACTGTGATCTGTGAAAACGGAAAGCGAAACTTTCTCAGTACATAGCAATACAGATTTTTCATAAGAACAAACAAACAAACAAACTGGTAATAGGTCACTCAGTAATTACTACAGCAGTTTAGTTTAAAATTAGTTGTATTTTGTAATAAAACTGCCGGTACTGTATGGAATATATAATGGAATTGGAACGAACTCACACAAGGTTAGTAAACGGATGTTGTAGTTTGGAATTTTGAATCATATTTAAATGCGGGCAGTTGATAACTAAGTGAACGATTGAAGTTTATAAGTATATGTGTAATGAAGAAAGTAAAAAAAATATGTATATTTGTATGAATATTATTATTTTAGAAAACAATCAGGGAATACATAAATACACTATATAACAAAGAAAAATCCCAATCTTACTTATTCAATTCCAGTGCAGGGTCCTGACTATATATATATGCGCACATATATTACCAAGTGTCTTAAAGACGTAACAAAGACATCTAAGCCTGGTAAAATAGAGGCATTTTCTAAGTAGTTCTTTCAAGAATTTATATTGATGATTTGATAGAGTGGCGAAACGGGCTAGTATTTAGTCTTCCCAGCGACATAAGCCACTGTCTGCATTTAGATTTTGAACATTGTAAATCAAAGTTCTGAGTCTAGATACAGGAGAATGCCGCTTATATAATTGATTATCTAAAAGCTTAGCTCAAAACGATATTCATACGGAAACTGCATGCACGTCTGAGATTACTTTCGTAAAGATCAATTGATACACTCTTGGCATTATGCTACGTAGTCAGAAGATAGTTCGTCATATAATGGAATAATGTTCTTTACTTCACTTCACGTTGTCGCAATTATTTGAATTGCAGCATATTTTATTAGGGGAAGACTTATCCCAAACAGGTAGGATAATCTACTGATTATAGGAAGGAGAACAATAAAATGCTCAACTTTGAGAAATAATGTATAATGTTATGTTATAATGTAAATATATATAGGTGTATGTGTTGTGTGTGTTCTGTTCACTATGTGAATTGTGTGCCTGTCTGTCTGTCTGTCGGCCTGTAAGTATGTCTGTATGTCTGTATGTCTGTCTGTCTGTCTGTCTGTCTGTCTGTCTGTCTGTCTGTCTGTCTGTCTGTCTGTCTGTCTGTTTGAAGGGAAAGTTTGTTTTAAAAAAATTCTCCGTCAGCACGTTTGTTGATTCTGTTAAAACAAATGATGTTATTAAAACAAAACAGTTCACGGCATATAAATACCCTAACTTAATTTTCAACTTAACCTCTTGCAACATTGTACAACAAACAATTGTTTAGCAGGGAAATGATATAGCTGAAATGGCCATATTCGCCATGACGTAAAATAAATTGGAAAAATAAAAACGTTCGGACAAGAATCCAAATAATGCAAATCCTTGAACTTAATCTTCCAAAATCTAGTACTATAGCATACGTAATATTGAAATAATGTGCAAAAAGAATTTTACTATTTTTTTACATTGCTGATTTTTCAATTGCCCTCTGCGGGTCTCGACCCTGCGCTGAGAGTTCTATATGTTTTCACAGGGCTGCGCCTTAGCTCTCCACCCCTCGACTACCGAGGCCCCCCGAAGGTTTAAGGAAAAAAGTTATATCTGACGATTGATACTTCTGAGCAAAATGTAAAAACAAACGTAATTTCGGCAGGAAATGCTACTTTGCTTTGAACACATCACCTTTAATAATTATTTGGTCCTGCTGCAAATACTGGCCAGAAACGTCTTAAAACTGAAACTAGTCTGTTCAAATGTATATTATATATCTGAGTGCCATTTGAGTCACTTGTCTTTTTACTGATTTTTCAGTAATATCAAAACCTGTCAAAACAATGCTCACGTCCTGTTAAAATGATGATCAGGTCCTATAATGGCCTACGAACAAAAGTAAGGGTTGGCTAATTAAGATCATCATCAGAGACAATAATAATGTTGTATCTTAATGTTCAATTTAACATCTGGCAACATCTTGAGGTAGTTTTACCCTGTCAGCCTTGTGTCAGGATAATGTGACAGGGTGAGGTACAATTGCAGGTGTTCATGGCATACTTTACTTAGTGAAGGAATTATTATATCTGCTTCAGTAGACGTAGTCGTCAGACAAATGTACCACAGTTTGTGAGACGATCAACTCCATAAACAACTAAAACAAAACGTTAGTAGAAAATAAATTAACTCCTCGATAAAAGATCTTTATTATCACTTATGACAAAATATACTTATTGTAATGCAAAATATATACATGCCTTAAAGTAGGCGATTTGTTTGTGCTCTAACATTTAAACTAATTTCCTTGTAAAGAACCAGAAAATTGACAAGTCTTATTTAAATTTTACAACCGACACTTCCATTTGAGAGATATGTGAATATCCTTGCTCACGTGCAACTAAAATCAATTGGAATACACCTTGTTTTCTAGCAAGGTGCTTATGTTATGCGTTAGTGTCATCAGAACACCCGTCTTTGTTAAAGATAATGTGCAAGCGTAGGAAATACTATTCATACAATTGATTTATAAAGTAGGTATTTTATTTTGATATGCCGATGATAAGAATATTTCCAAAGTATAAAGTGCATATAAAAATATATATTACATATACAAACAATGAAATTTGGAAACAAATAACAAAAACAACAGAGCCCAAATGTATTTACGAGCCAAGCACATTTAAAAATGATTTAAAAAGATTTAAAACAACAACAACAACGACGGCGACAACAACAACAAAAATACCGACATTACAAACAACAAGGAATTACATCTGGCGAAAACAAACGTTTATTCATATATTCATACATAATAAACCTTATATGTCATAGTATGTTATGTTTAAGTAAAACAACAGTGCTATATAGTCATCAGTAGTCACCAATCCTCAGAATGTAATCAGTGAGATGCATCTTCCTGTAACTTTTTAATTAAGAAATTAAACCATTGATCATCTTGTTAATTTTAACTTGAGATTAAAACTTAATTATCACAAATTCATTCATAAAAATGCATTACCTTTAAGACCCTGTACATAATTAAGTATTTAATAATCAAGCATTTGCTGAGTCAAAACCAAAAGGCCAACTCAATTCACATGTAAACAATAAATGAAAACCTAAGTCTGTATATAGCTAAATTGCTGCCTCTAAAAATGGTCATGCAAATGCCATGTCTAGTTAAAAAAGAATTTACACAGCACGGGTATAATTAACATTGCACGAAGCGATCAGTATCCTCATGCATATATTTATTTATATTTTCACACCAGACTACTAGATGTGCAATTCTTTGCATGTGCCAGCTTTAATATATTTTACTAATTCAATTTCCAATTTTGAACAGCTAACTTCTGTGATTTATAAGATTAAATCACATAGAAAGTATCTGAAAAGCACATCTAGGAGAAAACAAAACATATGGAACTGATGCTATATAAGTATAAAGTAGAAAATGTATTAAATTTTAAATGGGATCATCACGTTAGGTGTTTATGAGCAAAGAAGATAAAGCATTAAATGCATAACTCATATTAATGTGCGGATTATTAAAACGTCGTAGTTGGCATATCCCATCAATACAAGGATTAACAACACTTAATTATGGGAAATATAGGAAATATATTATATTATAAGAATACTTGCAAACTACATATGTAATGCAGACGTTAAAGTAACAAGTAAACTCCGCAATGTTTATATAAAGCATTTCAATAACTAATACACATATATTTAAAAGTATCGTTTTCTACAACAAAATAGAAAACAGAGTAAGTAAGTTGTATGGCAATGCATCAAAATCTAAGTTTGAAAACATTTACATAGCAACAAGCACATGTTATGATATATAAAACAATGTATTCATTGTACTAAACATAGTATGTTTTAGTTCGTTTACAATACACGTTACAAAAATAAGAAAGTAAATCTCTCTGTCTGTGTCTCTCTCTGTATTTATATCTCTATATTTGTATGCCTCTCTATGGCTATGTCTCAAAATCGGTGCCAATCTCCGTCACTCTAAATCTATGGATTCTGCCAGTCACTGTCACACTGTCAGTCTCTGTCACTCCGCCAGTCAATATGTTACTCTGCCAGTCACTCTGCCAGTCCCTGCCACTCTTCCAGTATCTGTCACTCTGCCAGTATCCGTCACTTTTCCAGTCTCGGTTACTCTGCCTGTCTCTGTCACTTTGGCAATCTCTGCCACTCTGCCAATCTCTGTACCTCCGCCAGTCAATATGTTTCCCTGCCAGTCACTCCGCCAGTCCCTGCCACTCTTCCAGTATCTGTCACTCTGCCAGTATCCGTCACTTTTCTAGTCTCTGTTACTCTGCCTGTCTCTGTCACTTTGACAATCTCTGCCACTCTGCCAGTCTCTATACCTCTGCCAGTCTGTGTCACTCTGCCAGTCTCTGTCATTCTGCCAGTCTCTGTTACTCTGCCAATTAATGTCACTCTGCCTATCAATGTCACTCTGCATATCTCTATCATTCCTCTAGTATACATTATATATATAGTGGAAAATATTCTTGCGGACAAAGAGATGAAATATGACATATAAAACATAAACATATGGTTAAGCTAAAAAGATAATATAACATTTTATACAAAACCTGGATTACATTAAATGCGGTGGACGTCATTGTTTCAAACATTTAAAAATATAATGTATGCAAAATAAGTCTAACAAATTTGTTTGATTAAGACAAAACAATGTGTTGTTATTTCCCTGCTGTTTGGAACCTTTAGCTTGAACTTTGAGCGTATACTGATAACCGTAAACAAGTGTAAGTTTAAATTTCACAATAAGTTATTTTAGTAAAGTTCTACAGAGTTTGTAAATATTTGATAAATAAATGCAAGATGCTTGAATATAAATTGATCTTAATTTATACAGCAGATGATACTTAAGCAATCTTTATAGAATATTCAAACATTCATAAAACGGATAGTTAGTTACCTTTACACATGTGTAAGGCGCTTCGTTTAGCGTGCCTTATAGTAATTTAACACATAAATAACACAATCAAATGTTTACAAAGACATCACCTATGAAATGCAAACAAAAGCAACTTTTACAAAGATATATTGGTATGTTTGTCTAAACTGAGCAAAAATAAATATAAAAACAAACTAATCTATATAATATAACATATGTAATCATTTCGAAAATACAAATAAATGTTAGAAGGATTCCACAGATAATAATATAACTGCATTTTTTCTAAAGTATGATAATCGAAATATGTTAAAGCTTAATCGGTCGTGCAATTAACACATACAATACATTTATAAGAAAACAAATCTTATTAATATAATAATAACATTTATTAGTGTTGATCTTTTTTTTATGCATAAAGTTTAGATTTAGCAAAACAACACTACTTACAATGCAGACAATTAATCATTAATTAACCAGTAGCAGAATAAATATATTGCAATTTTATAACGATCAAACAAAATGAATATACTTGACATTTAAGTATTGCTATTCCTTATTTCTAAGGCGGAATTTAAGAGATGTTGTTGTAATGACAGTCAGTTTTAAATGACAAAACATTTTGTTTCTGTTGTTATTGTTGTCTGAATATCCCTAGAAATCCCGAGATATCGTCAATAAATGAATTTGAAAAGTGAGAGCAATTTTCTAATACTAAGGTCTTTTCTTGTCTCTATAGGCCTAGATGCCATTGCAACAGTGATCGAAAGTTGAATAAAAATTGTTTCGCAATCTTAACACCTGTTTAAATCATTAGTTATTCAGCGTGTTTTTTACTTTTATATTTAGCTGAAGTTTGAGTAGATATCAAAGGTTTGAAGGTATGCAGAGACGCATTGGTGGCAGAATTTAAACTGCTCCTGCAAAATAAAATAAAAAGACGATTAGACAACCTATTAGTAAATTAAAACCCACCATCAAAGAAATGCAAAGCAGAAGTGGACTGACAGAACATGGAGCCAAATTAATGCATTAACCTTATAGCTTTAAACACGTGACAAACCAATCACAATTTGATATTTCTGTTTCATCAAAGGTATTATAATATGCCGCCTTTTTCTAATACCCCAAAAAGGACATATTATTCAGGAGTAATAGACTACGATGCGCATGATGCAAACAAAAATCTGGATTCATAAGAAAAAGCGCGAGAAAGTTGAAACACTTCATATTTAGATTAAGCTTATCACAAATGTTATTGTTGGTGAAAGCAAGTTCGTCAACTAAGACAAAAATTAGTTGGTGGTTGTATTAATAAATGCTTTCTACTTTCAAAGAAAATTGTAGCTTTTGAAAACTTAGTTTTATTCTGAATGACGCCACAAATAACACAATGCAGTTATAAATATGGATATCGTCTTACCTTATTGGGAATGGACTTTGACCTCCTGAACTTGACCTGCCTGACTGTGTTAATGACGCTGACCTCGTGTTCTATTTCTATCTTTTGTAGCAAGCTCAGCACTACACAAGGAAGGGCGCTACGTTCAGAACCAGTCCTGTAACGATGCAGTTTGTAATTAACAGAAATTGTATCGTTGCCGTAGTTACATACGTCTCAAACTAAGGTATTTTTTGTATTTAAAGGAAAAGCAAATCTAAAATAATATCACAAGCTTAAGGGGGTGGGGCAGCAGGGGCTGCAATTTGATTATCTTGTTCTTATAAGGTTTACAATTCATAATAAAACATATTTGTTGATACAATTCTGTATTTGCAAATAGTGGTAACATACAAAAAATTAATAAAAGCAGAAAAAAACGCTGTTTCAATTTTGATTCATTCGAACCCGGGTCTTCTAAAGTGATGGCCAAGTGCTTTTACAGAATGCAAGCGCCACAATGTATGCACTTTCATTTTATTTCTTGCAATGACTTGTTGTGACAAATTCAACTTTCGTTCGATATATTTTTGAATTTAAAAAGACCCAATGCTGAAACAAATTTTTGAAACGAAGCGTATTAAATAACAAGTTTCATTAGCAGTGCATTTCTTGAAGAATTTAGGCAAAACTTGATAGCATAAAAAGTTCTGTCAAATTCACATGCATAAAATTTGGGAATTCGTTGAATCCAGTTTCTGATTAAAATGTCCGAGTTTCAGTCATTGACTTAAACTACCAGGTCAGCACTTGTTCAACAGGGTTAAGCAGACATTACGCAAACGGTTAAAACATTAAATACTAATTTATTGATAAGATGATAAGGATTGGTTACAAACTGAAATATACAAAATGTTACAGTCATTTTGAACTTTTAGGAACCACCTACCGACAATGAACAATAATGGGAGAAAACTGCGTCGTCTCGTCGGCAAATTTCTGGATTTGTTTGACAAAAGTCAAAAATTCCGGCGGAGATTTGGGAGTCTTATTGTTGTCGGACCAGTTAGTACATACAAAATGTTGTACCGTAAGTGTAGAAGACGTGTTCTGAAATAGGATAAGCGTACTTTGCCGATAACGTGACGAGATATAACACAAATAGGTAAAAGCCAGCAGTTTTTTGAACAACGAGTCGGGAAGAAGACAAAGATTTGCTTCTGCTAGAGATCAGTCTCTTCGTCGTACGAATAGAAGATATCACACAGTATCTGTTTTGTACGACTTAGCGCAAAACTTTACTTATCAAACGTTAGACAAGTTTGTACAAATAGGCACTCTGTATATAGCAGAAGCTGGAGAACAAACCTTCAACTTGTTCTTTCGCCGAGGGAGCGTTCCATATCAGAAATAGCTCGTTGGTGTATGCCTTTCTTGGTTAATTTAATTATGCGTGTAAGTTTTCCATTTAATAATAAATGTTAAATTTACATATTCAAGCTGTTGTTTGTATAATTACAATAACCTTTTGAAATGCTTAAAATATCCTTGTTATACTTTCATTTGATAAACACCGACCTTTGATAAACACACCGATCTCTGTATTTTAAGCACACGCGTTTACTTGAAAAAAATGGTTACATTAACACGCATGTTTTTGTTTCAACAAATGGAATGAAGTCAACAGCAAAATGAGACATATAAAACTTTCATCAGCAACGAAACAATAGCAAAATGAGCAATAGTTTTGACAAAAGGTATTTGACTCACCTTGGACGTTATTGTGAGTGTACGTTGACTGTAAATATGGTTGCTGTCCAACTTTGATTGATTCTGACTTCACAGGTGTCTGTTCTTAGTGTCTGGTTGTCTGCCGCAAGATAGGTACCGATGGTCTGGAAAATGACCACAGTTAACAAAACAAAATTGGCACTGTTCTATTTGTATTAACGTCGTGTCTTACTTTAAATCTATTTAGTTAAAGTCGATTCGGAAACTAGTCCGTTCAGGTTATATTGTTATATTAATACCTCTCGACGTCCCACTTCCTAGTTATAATAAGGACTCGGATACTAAATACTTTGAGCAATGTGCAGTAAATGGTCTTGCTCAAGGACCAACATAATGTGGTCTGTTTTAAGGTTCGAACCCGATCCTCAGTCTTACGTTTTACCCACTAGACCAAGGACGCCCACAACCCGGTGTCTTATTGTTAACCCATGCAAACAAAAGCTTAAGGGAGTAACTGGAATTTACGTGTCAATATATCATTTAGTAAGTCGTTGAATTAGTTGAACAGATTTTTTTTCCAAAACAAACAGTTGAGCTACCCATCGTACCCGAAAAGCTTTGTGCTGGATACACCTTGTAGTTAAAGTTATATAGGGATTAGGGATTAGCCGGCATTTTTGCCGATACTGCGCAGCGACATTTCTATCATTACAGCACAGGGGCACTTATGAGGTGCCCAGGGACTGAACCCGGCCGGTCCATTATACTGACACCGACGAGTCAAGCGTAATGCTGTCCCCGTAGCCCCGAGCGTTAGGAGGGAAGCCACTACTACCAACTTTAAAGTCTTTGGTATGACCCGGCCGGGGTTGGAACCCACGACCTCCCGATTCAAGTTATATAAAACCAAGAGTGTGTGTTCATTCCGTGAAGGAAGAGGATGCTGCAATTAAAGCCACATGGTGTATCGATCTAGTTTAATTTGTATTTAGATTTTCTTCATCAGATCAGCCTTGCAACGCAAAAAAGAGTATTCTGTTTACCTTATCGACCAGATCGGCAGCGTCCATGGACACGATACAGCAACAATTCTCCTGTACGACGAGTGTCAAGAAGTCATCCACAGTGTTGGGCAGAGGTGTTTGAGTCAGTATAAACTGATTCTTCCGCTTAAAGCTATGTAAGAAAAAATAGGAAAATGCTTGTTTGGTAGACAGCTATTAGTCATATTTTAAATGGCCTCTTATCCAAGTATGATTCCTTGGCATTAAAATAATAAGTGTCGACGTCCATCTGTCATTAAATGAACAATCATACACGTACTTCTCCGAATTTATACTTGTTTTTTATATCTAATAAACAGTAAAACTCAGTATATAACGTTTTTCGGAATATCGAGCAATATATTTCGGAGTATTGAGCAATCACTAGAGAAAGGTAAAATGCAATCTAAATGCACATGACACTGACTCGAGATATTTCAGGTATTGGGGAAATCTGGCAGTTAAGCCGCTTAACCGGTCGGTGGCTGTTTTGATCAAATAAAAATAAATCCAGCGTTCATACACCAGTCTAACACACTCATTAAACGCACTGTGAAGCAAGAACAAATAGACAAACTTACATTGACAAATAAGGCATTGATGTAGTCATTGTCTTCGGTTGTTCTGCCATAGTACAGCCTTGGTCGATTGATATCGCCTTGGAGAAAAACAACAACATTTTAACACATTTGTTTCGGTGGACAATTCTGAACTCGAAATAAACAATTTAAAAATGTATACTCTGCTTGCATGAATAGACCATGCTGCAAAAAAATAGACAACCTATCAAGTTGAAAGAATTAGAAAAAAAACACTCGTACACATGCTATCACTTAATGTTTGTTTAAAAGTAAGAATATTTATTTTAACATCATATCATCGTTAGAGCGAAGATGGGTCAGTGTTTATTTTCTTCTTATTATTGTCTTATTTAGTTTGTTATTTCCTTTACAAAATCTGACATCTAATTCCGTATTGTCATTTATAATTGTTTGACCATGTTCATGTACACGTCATTGTGTACTTTTATCTGTAATGTCAGTCTTCATTTTTCTCGTTATTCAAACACTTTACTCAAAGTAAACAGATATTGCACGAGTCATGCACAGACAGTCTCACCCGGAATATCAGCTCCGGGCCTGTTGTAGCCTGCATATGCCTTGTTCCGGTCGATGGCCTCTATGTCCTCAGTACTGATCTTCTCCGTACAGTGGGACAGTCGCTATAACATACGATGGCAGAGACATATCAAGCATGGAACGGCAAGCCCCACGCTTTTGGTATGACATGATTTATTGCTCTGTTTGGTGACTAATATAAATGTGTATATAAGCATATAATAAATATTAATTTATTCGACGATGTCGGCTAAATATTATGTAGTAGAATTATGTCGACTATGAGACTAAAACAAGTGTTGATCGTTTTTGTATGCCTTGAACCGCTGTTCTACTAGAATCTATTAGTAAAACGGATGTAGAAATATATAGTTTATCGAATGCAAGTCCATTTGTAGTTTTTATCCTGACCGCGCCAGAAGCTAAATATCTTTGGGTAAAACATACGTCAAAGATGCCGTCTGAGAGCGATGCGGTGTATGCCATAAAGTGTTCTGCCGGTATGGCCTCGGATTCAAAGGTGAGAGTGTGGACCAATGCTCGGTGGAGGTACTCATACTGCTCCTGCAAAGGAAACCAAATCATTGAACACACATCCTGGTATTTGATTTTTTCGACAAAAATATACTTGAAATGTCAACCAAAAAACAAACAAAACAAACATCGGGGCATCTGATCCAATAATATGAAAAAGCATTATCGATGGTAAATAAACTGTATGTGAATTTAAGGTATATACAATACTTCGATGACTATGACCCCTTAAAATAACAGATAATGTTTTTTTTATATATTTATATAACGTTGGGACGTGGTTTCTACATTCCGTGTTCATGATCTACGTGGTGGTAGACAAATAATTGGAAAGACTTCACTTTTATTGGTAATGAAATTATACTTTGTGGCTTTGGTTAACATTTGCAGAATGCCCACAGTGGCTGTTAACGCTCACGTTTTGTTTCAATCATAAACAAGCTAATTAATATTACATATTTATAATTTCAGTCCTCGTTTGACTCGGGCCGTTGCTTTTACGTTTCTGTAAGAGGGATAGTCAACAAGACTGAATATTTTCAATAGGATTCGCCCTTACCGCCGTCTGCACCATGCAAGTTCGTTGTTGTCTCAGTTTGCGCACACATTCGAAAACATCCACAAACCCCGTTCGTTCGCCCTTAAGCGTTAGGATATCAAGGGCAATGTAAGTTCCGGTACGTCCCACACCGGCACTGAATAAAAAAAACAACATATATCTTTGAAAGGGGTACCATTCTTGATATCTATGTAAAAAGCAGATAAATAAGTTCGATAATTTGACGACATGCCATGCACTTTACAACAGTCTGCGGTCTTAAGAGAGGTTATTTATGCCTTTTTTCGTCATACAAGTAATGAAGCGCAGATAATGTTATACAAAACGCCATATGACCTCACGTAAGTCGCACAAAGTGACATACCTGCAGTGGACGATAATTGGTCCAAGTAGCGTGGTCTTCGTCGAGTTGACCTTGTTTCTGAACTCGACCAGACTGGTGACGTCATCAGGTACTCCCTTGTCAGGCCAGGCTGTGTATTGTATGTGATGGACGGATCGCTGCTCCTTTTTCTTTTAAAAATACGGTCACGTCAATTGAGCAATCTAAATAATTTTCTAAAGCAAATAAAACACAATTTGGCTTGAATAATAACCTTACCGTTGACATTGCCCAGTCACTTTACCGCATTATCGCGACACTGAAAAATCCCATTGAAATTAAGTGTGTCTTTTACATTCTTCTTAATTACTAATATTCCTTTAACCGGGTCGATTTATACAGACTGCTACATAGACTTGACAGTTGTTATACCACCGACATAATGCCTCTGAAATTGATTGTTCATTATTGCAGCTTTAATTTTTCTTTACCTATTTGAAATATGTCATCCCTGGTCCTAAAATAGAATAGCGCGTTATTTAGCGAGAAGTGTAATTTCTACCAATGATAGTCGCGTTGATATTTAAGTGGACAGACCTTGCTTCCAAGGTTGTAAGTAGGTCAAAAGTGAGGTTAGGAGAAATTATAAATACAAAATAATGATAAGTATACCAATAAAGCTTACCTTGAGAACAGTAAAACTGCGGACCGTGTACTCCGCATACACATCCTCACTGTGACACGTGACCTTGACGTCACCGTAAGCCAAGGTCACGTTCTTGTCTGGCCAGTACTGCTCACACTTCATTCCCTGGGAAGGTAAACAGTAAGTATTGTATAATGATGTGAGAGTTAATAAGTATTCATTAAAGACAGAAGTTATCTTTGTAATATAGCATATCAAGGGAATATTTCCATTATTTTGCGTTTGAAATAAATCGAATACGTTTATAATTTGAGACACACAATAAATAATCAACACTTACCCCGGTAAATGTATGACATAAACTGCCGGGTAAGCTCAACACCGATTTATCAGAAATCAAAGAAACGTCTCAAGATATGACACATACGTTTGTATTTTGGTATTTTGGTGGCATCACTTCCAGATATATGGGAAAGCTGAATTTTGAAGGCAGGAAAGATTTAAACTGCATGAACCTGACTACTCGCGGACAGTCGTCATGACTGGGAATAAGTAGAGAATGTTTAGAAACGTCAAAGGAGACTACATGCATCAGTCGTGTCTATCGTGGCTGTGTTTCAAATGGTAACATTACTATTGTATAAACTAGACTACACTGTGTAATGCAGTAATGCAGATGAACTTGGAATGCATATCTATGAAGTAACAATGCCGTTCAGGAATATCACTATATGACAACTGGAACGAGTGCTCTATTCGATCTGATTTACTACGTAATACTTCTGTCCTTTTTTGCCACACCTGTAATCGCTTACAGTGTTATACTTACACACCTAAGCCACTTGTATCAACACTGTGGCTGTCTATTTCCGCCATCATCATTGTTTGTATATATCTCAGAACAAAGTAATCGAGTCTCTGCCCAATTGATGATGTCAGAAGATACTTAGGGTAATACGCTTAATGTGGTCAAAGAACCATGTTCGTTGACACGGTAGAGACTCATGCAAATATATTGCTATTACTTAAACGAACCATGATCGTTGACACAGAAGAGACTTATACAAACATATGACTATAAATTAAACGGACCATATTCGTTGACACGGTAGAGACTCATACAAATGTATTGCTATAAATCAAACGAACCATCTTCGTTGTTACTGTAAAGACTTATACAAACATATGGCAATAAATTAAACAAACAATTTGTCTTTAAGTTATGCCTTATACATACATATGGCTATACATCACACGGACCATGTTCGCTAACCCGGTAGAGATTTATACAAACATATGGCTAATAACTAAATGGACAATGTTTTTCTTAAAATTATGCCTTATAAAAACATAAAGCAACTAAGGAAACGGACCATGTTCTTAGAAACTTTGGAATTTATACAAACATATAGCAGTCTTTAAAAGGTAGGCCTTAAATTAACGTATGACAACTAATAACGGGCGATGTTCTTAAAAAAAGTTATATGCTTATACAAACTAATGGTAATTAATTATAGAGATATGGACCACGCTCTTTTAAAGTCAAGGTGTATACTAACCCATTGCTATAAATTAACAAGACAGTGATCTTTAAAAAAATGTTTAGACGTAAACATGCGTAAGACATGCAACCATGTTTAATAGTTTGGTTTATTCACTCTAAAAATACTAAATACCTGGTCCCATGTAAATGTTAACATATTTTTATTAATCTTTGCTCGCACAAGACAAAATAACTAATAGCGAACAGAAACAGTTACCGTCCTGAAATGTGGTCAGCCAAATGACTGAGCTCAAACCGTAAATTTATTGCAAAACTACGTAAAATGTGCTCACTACTGCATGTGATATATTTATAACATGTTTCAAATGAAACAGTTGAGGAATATGAACCTATTTCAAAAACATAATTGACAGAAAGCCGTTGTTTGCTTTCAACAACGTACTTTGGCTTAAGAGTAGCTTTTAAATACTAAATGGGTAAATATATTCATTTATAATTTACCCCAAGCTCCATAAGATTGGTAACCATAACAATTTTCTCTGTTTTCTCTTGCCAAACCATCCGCCAGAACGTCTTGAAACCTTCCGTTGCTTTGGCAATAGGGCCTGTAGGTAAAAGTAAATGTAAAAAGTATGCTATGGTCAAACTGAACAGCAAGTGAAAACAAATTTACGTTATATCCCAGTTGACTATAAATATAAAACTGTCAAAACCGGACTGTAATAATACACATTTTTATCATGTGTATAAATCACGACAATGTTGTCTAACCTTCAAACATAAAGGCCGAATCTAGATGTTCATAATATTTAAAAAACAAAACAAAGCCTAATCATAACGGAAAAAGACACGCTCATTAAGAATAAACTTATTGAATGATGGCATGTGGTAACAGTTACATACACATTTTACTAAAATTCATTTACACAGAAGGTTTCCTTTTTG
Organism: Sinonovacula constricta; assembly: GCA_007844125.1. NCBI lineage: Eukaryota > Metazoa > Mollusca > Bivalvia > Cardiida > Solecurtidae > Sinonovacula > Sinonovacula constricta. The sequence continues at coordinate 36,118,733 of CM017570.1, read as the reverse complement.
GACTACGTAGACTTTTAATAGTATTTTTAGATTTTTGCGTGTTTTGCAAAACGAATTGGAAAAGTCACGTGATGACTGTTACTGAATTGTCAGTATAAACCTTACTAGAAATGTCATTAGTGTCAGTCAGTTGGTGTTTATCTGTGAAGTAATTGTAACGCGACCTTTCGACGTGGCGTCATAAAACCGCAATAAAAATAGCAGTGGTAATTCCTTTTGGGTACTTTGAAAAAAAAAACATAGAAAAAGCACGATTTAAACCAGTGAAAGATGTTAACTTGTGCATTATAGTTAGGGGTCATATTTGTAGCAACACATGCATGAGTCCACTACACTTTGTACGTATTGAATTATCAACGGAACTTAAATTCAGTACTCGGCCTTTAAAGCATCCTGCTCAGGTTGTCCTTATGAAAGCATGGCAATAATCAGGTAACCTTTGCCATCATGAAGGCTCAAATTTCATGATACCTATAAATTGAGTTGACAGCTTTACTTTAACTTTGAAAATAAATCATTCCGAGCCTTTTAAGCATTTGAATGTATTCACCATAAAGCACTAAGTAAGACTTACCAAGGGACGCTATGTATCTTCTCTTCTTGCGATAGCCCTTTAACAAAGTATACATATTAAGAATATATATGACTAAATCCTATGAGCATTGCAACATATACTCACATCTGAAAAATACACAGTAACAAGGTAGCTACATGCAAGAAATATATAAAAGTAAGAAAAAATCTGTGATAAATAATTTAACAACAAAAGCAAACCCGGCAGTTACCGCCTTGGAACGGTCAGTCGGCAATATGGACCGACAGGGTGCTTAAATTTCATTGTATAAATAGTTCATTCAATTACCTGCCAAGGAGAATGACAGACATAGAGAGAATATGAAAGAGGGAGATGCGGGAGGGGAAAAGAAGAATATAGTTTTATATATTTACAAGCCGCTTTAATATCTCCCGTTTGCCTTGCACTTATATCACTAGACATGCACAAAGAGGGTTATTCAACTACAAATACTCCCGTAAACCTTCATTATTAAAAAGAGGAACTGCATCTGATTTGACCCTATGTGCTGGCGCAAAACAAGCTTGGATTAATATTCAAGCTATCCACATGGGTAGAAATGTCCTATATTCATCTAAACTAGCGACACACCATTTAACCAACAACCTGCACCATGCACAAGACTGCCGTTACCACTATAGTTTATTAAATGAAGTTCTACATGTATAACCGAATTCGGAATTCCTTTTCTAAGGTCACCAGCAGAAAGTTGTTGTGCTTGAGATTTGCAAGGCATCATTTCTGTCAAGCAAACTATGCAAAGGGAATATTTTAGCTCACCTCAATGTAGCAAGCGTTGATAAAATCCGACCCTGGTCCCGCTAACACCACGCGTGTCTCGTCATCTGCAAATAATAAAATGCCAATAGCTTTAACTGTGAAAGATCTACATGCATATACTCTGATGTGTATACTTGTATAAATAAATGTTCGAAAGTTGTTATTAATCTTGAACTACTTTTGTATTATTTGCTTAAGTTTCCATTGTAACATATTAACATAGAATGACTTGAAGATGCAAAAAGTTATACTTAAAATTTAATGAAATACTTACACGGATAGATGGCGTTATAGCGGTTCTTGCTTACATTTTGATCTAGCAAGGCGGCATCAGTTGACTTGACAAGACCTTTAGGTAGTTTCTGTTCAGTAGGAACATAAAACGAATTATCAAAATGAAAAATGTAAAAAAGTTCATATAATAATAAGCACATGTTAAAGACGTCATGTAGCTCTAAACACTGGCACATACAAAAGCAAAATTAAAAAAGAACAACAACAATGAGACGAGACATTACACAAACAATAAAAGAACAAAAACAACCGCTTTAGCAGATAAGCTAAAAGACCGACTGCCTTGCCTAAGCTTGCTTAAAGGAATCCTTGAACCTCGCAAATGCTAAGACCTTTCTCAGAGACAAAGAAAATTGTCAAACATGCCGCATGAAGTCAACAAACGTGTTGTCTAACTTACCTAGCGTTTTACAAAAAGCAGCAAAACAGCTATAGAAGAATTATCATCACAATTTAAAATCACCATCATCAAAATTGTCAACAACAGCGTGTGTAAAGAAACAGCAGTAGTAGCAGTAGAAGCTTCATTTAAAGGCTTCTCTCCTTTTTTCTTTTTCTCCTTCGTGTCCGTGGCAAAGACGCTAGCATGTGAGTAATCTACCCATAGCAGCTCATGGATTTAATGAAACAACGGTGAAACAGTTATTGTGACTAGGTTATTAAGCTGTTGAAATTATGATTTTAATCATTCTTCTTCTTTCTTTTCCTTCTTCCAACCATGTAATACTACTTAGACATCTATTGTATCATGTAATCAACATCATGTAATTGGCATCTAAATGTAGTATAAGACGAAGTAGATATAAATACACATTTAAAAAAAAACACTTCACATAGTCACTTACCGCATATTCATTATCGAAGAAGTCAGAATCGTTCTTGTCAACGTAGGACGCCAGCTCGCTGACATGGATGCCATTCTGGGGACTTGCATCACTGTTGTAGTAATCGTTATCGTCCTCGTCATCAAGAGACTCATAACCAGAGTTTGTATTCATTGTGGCAACAGGCGGCTTTGGCGTCTTGGATTTTTTTACCTCAGATTTGCCAGGTTTTACCGCGATTTCCGGCTTTACTGGTTTGTCCTGTTTACCAGACTTGTTCAGTCTGTCAGCTTTGTCCGATTTCACAGAGGCATTTAGTGTATTGGTTGCGTCGGGCGTTTCAGTCTATGAAATAAAAAGAATCACACGTGAGCCAAATTGCTTATTAATAACGTTCTCTCTGTCTGTCTGTGTATATGTGTGGCTGCCTGTATGTCTGTATGTGTGTCTCTTTATGTGTCTCTCTGTGTCTCTGTCTGCTTATCACTGACTCTCCTTGTCTGTCTCTGTCTGCCTCTATGTATATCTGTATGTGTGGCTGTTTGTTTGTCTGTCTTTCTTGCTGCATCTCTGTATCTTTGTGTCTATACCTCTCTGTCAATGTATGTCTCTTTCTGTCTCCCTGTGTCTCTCAGGCTTTGTATGTATATCTCTCTGTCTGTGTGTGTGTGTCTGTCTGTAGTTACATATAGTTTACTCATATTCATCAATATGCTGATATTTTTTTTATGTTTATCTAGTTTGACCAATGTTCCGTATCCCAACCGTTAATTGCCATTCCTCGTTTTTCTTCGCACCCAAAGACGGTTGTACCACATCTGTTACGGTGGAGTATAAGTTGGTCACGGTGTCGTATGTGTTGGATTCCTTGATTGCTGAAATGGACATAATTGACTTTTTCACATAGTTTATTGGCTTAACAGTGTGGGGTCTACTTTACGAAAATGCAAACAGTCAGATTTTAGATGCAACATTTAAAATGTATTGTGCCTAAGCGTTTAAAGTCGTTACTGCCGGGTTTTGTCTCAGTAACAAACAGTTCTAAATCTTGCATCTTACCTTCGGTAATAACCGAGTCATTGGCGTACACTCCTTCTGATGTTAGAGAACTTGTATGTGCCATGGTGTTGGTGTTGTCGTTCTTATGACCGGAACTGTATATAAAGAGGCATAAGATATATCTTTTGAAAAGAGCAATGACATGTGAATAATTCACATACAGTGCAACTATTCTTTCTCTCGAATACGTGATAAGGGTGCTTGTATAACATACATGAAAAAAGAACAGAGTTAATAAACAAACTCGCATCTTTTGGTACAGCTGACAATAAAAATATGAAAAAGAGATAAACTATTAACGGTTACACTGCATATAAATTGGACATCCACAAAGAAAGACACACATATAAGTAGCAATTAAAAATACCGTCGTTTGAAGAAGATAAGAAGGATAACAATTGCGATGATCACCACAAGACCACCTATCACGCCACCGGCAACTGCTGCTACTGGAACATCAGGACCAGTCGTCGTTCCTGATGCTGCAACTTTGCAGTTGTCTCCATGAAAACCATCTGCACATGCTATACAAGTCCCGTTTCCTTTACTACAAATGTTGTTCGCGCATATTGCTGGACATACTTTATTACACTGGTCTCCGTGCTTCCCGGGAACACATTCAGAACAAACATCCTCCGATGAGCAAGATTGGCAGCCATTACCCTGCATACAACATTTGTCACCTGAATGCCCGTTTGGACATGCATAACAATTACCAGTGTTACGGTTACATATTGACGCATAACAGTTAGGTGGACACATAGCCTTACAGTCAATTCCATATTGTCCAGGTATACATGAATTGCATGTGTCACCAGCGAAATTACTTCTGCAGCCTTGACAGTACCCATTAGACTGATTACATGTATCATTAACACAGTTATCAGGACATTTCTTGTCACAGGTTATTCCGTGCAAGCCAACTTTGCAAAACGTGCAGTTATCTCCAGTAAAGTTTTTATTGCAGCCATCAGTGCAATTCCCGGTGTGTTTGTCGCATACTTTTCCATTGCAATTAACTGGACAATTATGTTTACACTCCGTACCATAAAAACCTGCGATACATCGGTTGCAGTGTGAATACGTCTCGATGTTTTGAGCACATTTGTCACATTTGTCTCCAGAATAATTTGTTGACGTGCAGTTACATAAACCAGACTCATTGTTACACATTTTTTCCCAACATCCTTCTGAACATATTGTGCAGTTTCGGTACCCGCTGATATCACCAGAATTGTAAAAACCATCATTACACTGGGTACACTGGTTTAATGTATTACAAGAAGCACATTCAATGGGGCATTGAGAGCAAGTATTGGATGATTTATAATATCCAGCTTTACATGATATGCAGTCCGTTTCAGAAAAGCAATTCGCACATCCAACAGAACAGTTGAGCTGGCATTGGAAGGAGGAGGATGTATAATAGAAACCGGGTTTACATGTTGTACAGTTGGCTACACCATTAAAAAAGGTATTGTTGTTTGGGTTATCTCGGTCCTTACATGTTACACAGTTAATTGGGCAATTGTTATAGCATCTCCCACCATGGTGTCCATCCTTACACTGACCATCGCACAGACCATCAGTTGGACACGTGACATTCTGCAGACAGCAGGTACACCTAGTAAGCATACACGTCGAGTTCTGTGTGCTATTCGTGGTTGTCGTACCACCTAAAACAACACTACGTTAATTACATGCTAGTAGAGAACTGCAATTTTGAAGTAACTATTGAGATTTGCGTTTTCAAAATATAGACAACTTTGCTTTATCAGTATATTTTTTTAAACTTATAAGGCAAAATTATTTATTGTTAAAAATGATGAAGGAACAGAAGAAGAAGAAGGCGATGACGATGATAATGATGATGATGATGGTGGTGGTGTTGGTGGTGTTAGTGGTAGGGGTTGTGATAAATGATGATGATGATGATGATGACGATGATGATGAAGATGATGCAAAAAAGAAAAAACTCACGCAATAAGATGAGGTTACTTACAAACAGTTTGGAATAATCCAAAACACCCCAGCAATATCAGGCATACCTGTCAAGAAGATAAAGCAACGTTGTCAGCTTGTTTTGGTGTCAATATAATCAGCTTCACTCTTAATATATTCAGACATCATTTATATCTTTCAGTTAAGAAGGAAACTGTAAATATACAAAAATGTAATTTTCCATTGTACGGCATCTTTATCACATCCTGGAGCACGCAGACGGCATGTATATAACATCGATTTATTTTTTTAGATGACACCTTAAAAAGATGCTACTATTACCCTCTTTCATTTTGTACATAACCCAACAATATGCAAGCAGCCGTGTTGTAAGTACTTATTTGGTTTCTTTTCATGCAACATCACAGGCAATCAGGACATGTATTTTCTTGCAGTAAGTTAGACAATCCTGTCGCTATATTTTCAATTTAAAGCCATGTCCCTAATATCTTCTTCTAAAGCTAATTTCTTCTACCTCGGCGAAATTAACAAAAGCTCGTCAAAATTGACGTATGCACGCCAATCAACTATTTTATGCTATCTATCAAGGTCACCGCAAGGTACACACTTACCAGTTTTTTAGTCATGGTTTAATCATCGATCAATTACGAGATATCGCTGTTGCGGAAAATGACGATGTGTCTTGCTTGTTTACCGAAGATCTGTTCCATTTCCCTTAAAATATAAAAAAGTGGTAACCATGTTGTAAAGACTGGGCCTTTACTGGAAGGAGACATGATTCATCACATATAATTGGAGGTCTCTAACATAATTGTGTCGCAGTGATGTATTTAAGAACAAAGGCTAGAAGGCCTTGTCACACAAAAGCCCAAAGGATAGTCCAATAACGCAGTGTGCTTGTACTTTAATTCGTTTCTGTGTTTGTTTTCGTGAAGAAGGATGCACATGTCTTACATCCATATCCGCTTGAGTAAGATACATAAACAGGTAAGCACGTTTTCCACACTGTCTTTGGTTTATCCATGCAATTCACTAAAATGCAACGCTAGTTTATGTTAAATTAAATCATTATTGCATAAAATATTACTGTATATTAAGTAAACAAAAGAGTGCACACATAACATGTTAATTGGGTTTTAAATAATTAAAGCAAGAGAGAGAGAGAGAGAGAAAGAGAGAGAGAGAGAGAGAGTGAATGAGAGAGAGAGAGAGAGGTAAGTCAGAGAAATAGCAGGGTCGTCGAATTTTGACATTCGATCTAGGTGGGTTAAAGGGCACCCCCTACTCCACATCGATTTTTTTGTTTCTTAAGTTTAGGAGATCAGTTCTAAAGTGTATTTGGACAAAAGAGGAATCTTTTGAATTGGTTTACTAAACTGAGCATACAACTGTGAAAAAGGCGAAGGCGTAAACCTTGAACAAATTAGCTTTGCTGATGATATTCGCGTTTGCCTGACGTACCGTTTGTCATAGCGGTACCGAGTATTACTCTAGGTGTCGACAAGTATTTACAAACAAGAAAATACCCCCACTCCGCTACACAACGACATTAAGACCGTCGTCGAACCGTTAATCGAAATACCTTCTTCAGTTAATCGATAAATTTTGAATGCCAGATTACTGAGTGAGCGTATGCTTTGTGTAGATAAAAGCACACCAGATAAAGAGAGGGGTTTAAGTATAGTGTTAAATTCATTTGAAATGGCAATATCCATTTTATTTAGAAATATATATATATATATATATATATATATATATATATATATATATATATATATATATATATATATATATATATATATATATATATATATATATATATATATATATATATTGTGCATAATAACGACGACCGGTATCTAGATATGTGGTTTTGCAAAAAAAGTTCATAGCGGTGACCTTACAGATTAGGGGACCCGCCTTTGATTAATCTGCAAGACAAATAACTTTTTAAAATATGCGTTATTTTACAAATGAAATAAACGACATCATAACCATGCACCACACAGATATATCTTTATTGATACTGCCTCTATGTATAAAACAATGGAAAGATAAAGAAAAATGGACCAGTTTTTGTTGTTGTTCCTTCAGTTAAAGACAAAATCTACTGGATAGAGGTGTTAAGATATGTGCATCATGAATTCATTCGAAATGTTAAAATGTATTATATTAATACTGACTATTTCTTTACGTTTTAACACGTCTTGACACAACTGGAAGACAAATAACTATCGGTGCGTACACAATGAGGAATTTGACTATATAACTCTAACTCATGTTATATTGCAGTATCTTTTTTCTCTAGATTTTAGACACTCATGTAACCTTGGTCCCACGTTGTTAACCGTGCCACCAGAGGAAAATCATCTATATTATTATTATACTACTGTCTGTATTTATTTACCACTAATAATACATTGTGTCCTGAAGAGCCGATTAGGAGATAAACGATAAATAGGCAGTTTTATATTTACGGAACAATCCCATTAGGAAAGAAAAATGTAAAGGCAGCCAAGGGCGGACAATCATCGGGGAGTCAAACGCCCCATGACAAGTATGCTTATTGTGTAAAAAAAAGTGTTTTAGAAACATTTTATAGTTGTATAATTTAGATGATTATTTATATTTGTTAAAACACGCACTGTGTATACTTACAGGGTTGATCCGCGCAAATTAATTCAAATCTTGATGCGAGCTATTAGGCGTGTCCTTGATAGAGATACATGCACACCAAACTGGTATGCATTTGCTTTAACAATAAATTGTTATCTCGTTTTATGCTCAATGCAGACTTCAGATGTATGTTGTCCGGCGATTTGACGCTCTGCATAAAGTTTTTGTATGTGATATCGATCTTAAAACGGGCATTTCTTTTGCTTCGTCTGTTATAGCCATGTACAACAGCTAATAAAACTGCCAATAATTTTAAAGAGTGAATTAAAAAAACAGATTGCATAACTGTAATAATTATCTTAAATTTGGTATAAGCCAGTTTGCCTGCACGTAATGTTCGGGAATTTCTGCATTTTTTTAGAATAAACGCGCATTGTTGTTCTGCTTAAGTAAAGACGCTTTAAATACGTATTATATAGTTTCTAAATATTGAAGATAGGAATTTGCGTTAAAAAAGGATGTTTACGTTAGAGCATTCAGCCCGTATTTTAACTATGCTGCGTTGGTTCACATAGGAATTATCTAGTCATGATTGAGATGGTATTCTTACACATTTCAGGTCTAAAACATCAATTAACACAATTCCATAGGACACGTCAAGGAAACAAATCAGTTTTAGTTGTTTGTGATTTTTCACTGCGATATGCCAACCGTTAAATTAAGTGAAAGTTTACGAATGAACTTTTCCAGGTGTGATATTACATAAACTTTCTCAGACAATCAGTTTTATGTATTGTTATATATACGGTATTTTATACGATTGGAACCTAGTATGTTGATAATCGATGTATGTTAAATATTAACGATACTGGCATTTTATGTTGAGGTTCATAGACTGTTATAAATGTAACATTGGTCCCTGGTTCGAATCCTTGTCTGTATGTGGCGATAGTTTAAAGGTGTGAGTTGTGTGCGAATTAACATTAATTTGTATTAAGTTCCACAATAAATAAAAATATGTATATATAATCAATTGATGACTATAAATTTAGAATAAAAAAACGGAGTGAATATATCGGACATGACCTTTAAATTCAAGTTTTGGAGATAACGTCAAGTCAGTAGTCGATCATGGTTTGCCATACCTTATGAGTATACGACTTCTTTTATATTTTTAGAAATTAAAGTCCAATCACGTTTTGTTTTAACAATTATTTAGTTTCTGTTTTAATTATCTTAACAAACAACAGGACATTCAATTCCTATAATGCGGAGTTTTAGCCCAGCAAAACCCGAAAATGTTACGAGGCAGTCACTGCAAAAAATAAATAATGAAAGCCAACGTTGACCATTTCACTTTATTCACCGCTAACAAGATCAATTGTACTTGTCCGTTCATTATACTTCTTTCTGAAATCATCATAAATAAGTCAAAAAGTAAAAAGAATGTATAAAATATAAAAAAGACAAGACCGTTTAATACTTACATCATATGTTTGCATATTCCTATAACTGCAACTTACTCTCACCCCAGCAACATTGATTTAATACCCAATTTATATCACAAAAGAAACGTCTATTACATTCTTGCATACATGCTTCTTTGTATATTGCCTTTACATAAATGATGAATAAATTCTGCACACCTAAAACTTTGCAGCTCTAACGCGGAAGACAGTTTAGTTGGATTAATTAAGTGAGTGCATACCTGAGTTAACGCTTCTAAAAATCGAAGGAAGTTTGACAGTTACTGCACATACTCGTCTTAACAAGCCTGCCGGACTATGATTAGACTGATACACTGTTTGATTTCGTTGTATTACAAAGAGGTTATTCACTTACCCCGCTCGCCTTATTAGAATACAGCCGACTTGACACTGTGGCACAAGGACAGGACAACGATCTATAAACATAAATTAATACATAATTATTATATAATAACAAGACAGTGCGGTATTGTCTTTTTAACAAAATATATAGACCTTTACGTTTTTCTTTTTCTGTGAGGAAGTGGTATCCTTGTGCTCGAGGGACTGAGGCGCTTGTGCTCGAGGTGGTATTGTCCGTACATACTTTGCAAGTGCAACAACGAGAGGTTTCGCTTACATTTACCATATGTTGCGATTAAAGAGAATTTCCAGTTGTTGTTTTTTTTCAAGTTTTTAGTAAGTAGAGTAAGTTTTTTCTCAAATATGAGCTCTTGTTTTACTTGCTTAAAATTGGGATTCATGGGAGAACACTGTAAATATAGGTAAAAGGAAAGTGGGTGTTATTTCAAAATATATCACATGGTGTTATTTTGAATTGAATGCTTATGCAACATTTAGTTGTTGGAAGGATGTTATTAATGCATACAATATTTGCAATATGGGCATATGACTTCTTTTGTAATTCCCATCACCAAAATGCCAATATCTAGCTCCATAAAAGCCGAACATGTTGCAAAGTAGTCATTGCAAATAATAAATACTAGAAACAAACGTTGAGTAATCAAGATATTCACTGATTACAAACATAAAGTATATCGTTCGTTTATTATACCTTTACTAAACATAAACAAGTCAAAAACAAATAATTAAGAACATGATCGGCTAATACTTAATTGAGTGATTGTATACTAAAGTTTACGCCTCTTAACCACACTAGCACAGATTTGTCTAAACAAGCTCATCTCACTACAAATGGAGCGTAACGAAGTTAGCTTTTGTTGTATTACAAAATGCTATTCAGAATACACACACACGCATACACACACACACACTATAAATATATATATATATATGTATATATATATATATATATATATATATATATATATATATATATATATATATATATATATATATATATATATATATATATATATATATATATATATATATATATATATATATATATATATATATATATATATATATATATATATTATTGTATAGAGTATTATGTTCCAAGGGCATGCCCCAAGTCTCTACACAACGACATTTATACGAGCGTCAGGCCATGTCATATCTTCTCCAGCAACTAGATCATCTTAATTGAATGTTAGCTTTCTTTGTGTGCGTTTAGTTTACATACACTTTCTGCAAATAAACCCCCCCAGACATACTGACCTTTTAAATAGAGTCTTAAGGTAATTTGAATTGTTAATATCTTACTTTGTTTTGTTCAATAAAATACTGTTGATAAGCACGGCGATAATCATACTCATTAATGTACTCATAAATATATATAAGAACTCATCAAGGCAGAATTTAACACGATAACGATATACAAGGGCACATAAATATATTTTGATTTACTTGAAATTCATATTGTTTTTGTCAAACGGTAATGTTTTATTCTTTTCATTATTCCTTATTACTGCACCCGGTTTTATAGTCTCTCCGGCATTTATAAACTTGTCGATACCTATCGCAGAATTGAAAAGAGAGATTGCATCACTGTATTAGTTACGTTGAATTTTGTATGCGACAGTTTGCAAATATCACACGTAGCAAGTAAGTACTTCCCTGCCTTTCTGGGATCTGGTAATTCTTTCTACGTGGAACAATTACAGTGCATTGTTCCTGTACCTTTTCCATATTTCCTCATTCACGATTACACCTGTTATATTATTCTTGCATGGGATAAATAAGAATACAAAACTAATGTTCTGGTATATGCTGTTTAATTTCTTCTCCCTATACAAAGCATACACACGATGTTTACCTCCCAGCTCCAATTAGTGAAACCCTCTCTCCAGCCAGGCATAAAACAATGGGCAGTGTATCTTGATAAACAGATATCATATTACAACTCCCTTTCTAAGTCCAGCTGATGTTATGTTCCATCCTGTTGTTTGCTCACAGGTCCAATCTCACAGGTGGTTTTGATACTCTACCACTTCTTGTGACATAGTTGTTCGCATTGTTATCAAGTTGTAACTTGTTAATTGGCAAATTAATGCTTTGTGACATAGGTGGAGGTGTCTTCGGACATTCTTGGTCGGTCTGCTCAACTTCATTTTTGGAAGGTACTGGGACTAAATGTCTCCTATTTCTACGGAGTATCCCCAGATCTGTTTTTACATTGTATTATCGAGGTGTGTTAGACCCTGAATTGATAATACCCGACTTTTTCTGATCTTTAACCCACACATTATCTCTCTCCCTCAGGTTTTCCAAGTTTCTGGCCCTGTGACGCCTGTTGTAATTGTGCGTCTGTTTTTTTTCTTATACTGAAACTCCCTAGTCTTTATGTCCCTGAATTTTGGTTGATTTGGTAACAAAGCACTAGGTTGAACTGGTAATGAATTTTGCAATTGTCTACCCATTAACAACTCTGAGGGGCAGTAACCATTGTGTAGTGGTGTAGTCCTCTATGACAATAATGCCATGTAAGGATCATCTGCCTTTTTCAATATTTTCTTAATTGTTTGAACTGACCTTTCTGTCAAACCATTTGCTTGTGCATACCAAGACTACTGGTCACATGTTTGAACCCATGAGAAGCTACAAACTGTTTGAAATTCTCAGAGATATACTGAGGACCGTTGTCACTGTGAAATATGTCAGGGATGCCATGACGAGCAAAAAATAGACTTTAAATGATTGATAACATGTTGTGAACTTAAACTTTTAAGCTTTGCGATTTCAATATACCTTGAAAAATAGTCCACAACAAGCAAGTGGGAGGTAAACATCGTGTGTCTGCTTTGAATAGGGAGGAGATATTAAACAGCATATACCAGAACATTAGTATTGTATTCTTATTTATCCCATGCAAGAATAATATAACAACACCTGCGTTACCTGTGCAGCTTTGCGGTCGTAAAAAAACTCAAACTCTCAGTGCATGTAATCTATGTTGTCATTTGATTCATCCTATAAGGATTGCTGCGTGTATGCTCCTTTCGATGGATATTGGACTTTGATTACTCAATTTCACATCGACATGGACAGGATGCTACAACCATTTACACTTCGTCTCTAGTCATTTAGTTTCTTTATTAAGCCATTTAATTTCATTTATAATAAACAATGTTGTCTTTTAATAGAATGACACTTCTCTCTATTCGTGTTACCATGTGGGCATTGTATTCAATTAGGTCATTCTTTTCTTTCAACGACATCATAACTTATCTAACAAAATTAGCGATTGGACATTTTTATTCAACTAGATTCTTTTTCTTTTCATCTCTTGCATTTGAGAAACTCATCAGGAAGTACAGTGGTAAACCGGTTAAGCACCCCAATTCGTCCCTTGTGCCGACTGGTTGTTCCAAGGCGGTAACTCTTGGGCTTGCTCTTTTTGTTTAATGTCTCATTGCAGATTTTATTTTACTTATAAACATTATGCTTGCATGTGAATACCTTTTTCCTGTGCCTTTTCACTTTTGGTATGCTTTGCAATGCCCATTGTCCTCATTATCTTATTAGTAAAGTCGAGAGCATAGTCTTCTTTGGTGAAACGGTAAAATTAGTGAAAATTAGCCGTAATTGCTTATAATTTAATCAGTGAATGAAAACGATGAGGATTTCAGCATAATATAGATGTTTAAGTCAGCATTTAAAGTTTCCATTTTAGCTATTCTTGGTAATCAGTGATAGGAACTGTCTATATATGATTGAATACACAATTTACACAGATATAGAACTTCGATTAACAACATTTCGCGCGCGCGCGTGCGTGCGTGCGTGCGTGTGTGTGTGTGTGTGTGATTTTTATGTGTAATGGGTGTGTGGGTATTTACATTAAATCTTTCAAGTTCCGCACAATAATAAAAATTATATTATCAGTTGATGATTATTGAATTTAGAATTAATAAAACAAGACACTCAGAATATTCAAAATCTAGTTTTGTACATAATTGTCATATCCGTATTCACAAATGAGTACATGACATCTTTTACATACTTATAAGAAACTTAATACGCTTTTGTATCACCTACTACCTGGTTTCTTTAACGTTTGATCTTGTTGTCTTTTCAACAAACGTTTCAACCCCAATAATGTAGAAATATACCCGCAAAACAGCCGATCATTTGGACCTATTGCTCAACTGAAAGCAAGTGTTGACTTGTCAATATATTCATTGCTTACAACATTATTTTTTTTGTTTGTTAATATAGTTATAATGTTTTCAAGTACTAATCATAAATAAGCCAAAAGGCTAATAAGTACTTAGATGCAAACGAGAAAAGAACAAGACCGGCTAATACTTACAACAAACGTTTACTTATCTCTAAATCAAGTCGAATGCCGAAAAACAAAAATCTCTTGCCTTCTAAAGGCAGTGTGTTCAGAAATGAAAAATAAGTACTTTTAAGTTGAAATCGGTGCAGCTCTAAACAGGAAGATTAAAACGCTGCTGTTTTCGAAGGACGTATTTATGGTTCAATAAAGCGATTGCATAACTATGTTAACGCCTAAATAATAGTGTATTGATAGACGGGAATATTTTGTGGTCGTGCCTGCACCTGCATCCAAATCGTCTATGTGTTTGAGAGAGTGAACTCAATACTTTATTTACCCTGACTTCTTCTAAGTGAACAATACACCGCACATATATATGAGAGTTGATTTTACTTAAACCATAAACAGGGACCAGTATTGCAGTCGTTAAATTAGAATATACGACAAAGTCCTATGAGCATTACAACATATACCAACATTTAAAAAGGCTCTAGACAAAGGTTTTCACATGCAAGCCAAATGTAAAGTAAGAACACTTCTGTGATGAGTATTTTAGCAAAAAAAAAAAAGAAAAAAAAAGAGAAAACTCGACAATTACCGCCTTGGAACGGTAAGTCGGCAAGATGGACCAACTGGGGTGTTTAAACCGGTTTTACAGCGCTCTACCCTTGACTTGCCTGATTGGTTTCTCAAATGCATGCCAAGAAAAACTATTGTTAGCATTAGATTCATCCTTAAACAAATTCTTACAATTGTCCATTGTTGAAAGAAGCGATGGAGTATCATTTTAAATTCACTTATGTTTAAGGTCCACTGTTCGTTTTGGGTTTTATTGTATTGTTTCGAAAAATGTAAACAACTGAGACTGTGTCTGCAATAAACAGGTTTGCCATATTGATATTAGATTTTTACCTCAACAGGAAAGTAGAAAGTAGAAAGTCGGCACAGCCGATGCAGTAGATAATACAATCTTTAATTTAAAATAAGTTTTAGGACAGGTCTCCTGTAGAATGTACATATCTTCCAGCAAAAAGCTGAATAATAGTTGACAACTTGTCACTGAAAATAGTAGGTTTTGTGATAATTAAGAGTTTGCCTGTTCAAAATGCATTGGTTTTCAAAATTATTATTTACTCTTACCATATTTAACACTATTCAATTGTCCAACAACATGTTTTTAGGGTGTTTAATATCTGTCCTTATAAGAAATTGTCATATTTGTTATGTACGGTTATCAATGGTAATAAAGCATATATCATTTTGAAGACAAATGACATACTTTTTAAAACTTATATAAAGTACGGGAAAATGTTGACGTCAAGACGTCATAAATGACGTCATTTCCTGCCGCACTGTTTCAGTCATAGCACCAGCAAAAGAACACAGCTGTGAAATTGGTAAATTGTATTATCAAACTAAATCGCTGAGGACAGACGGCACAGCAACCCGGGTCGACCACGATCAGCCAGAACAGTGGCACATGAACGATGGATCGCATGTTCGAATCCTGCTCGAGGAGTATTACTTTTTCCTTGTTTGTGATTTCCCTCGCTAACGGTTTTATAGCATTGAATGCTTATAAGAAATAAAGTATATATAAATGATAGGAATAAAATTTGCAAAAGTATGAAAATTACACCTCGATGCGAACCAGCGACATTCTCAACGCGTGTTCAAATACCATATAGAAATATAATCATCAGTTCGGAGTTAATGATCCTCAAGCAATACTGATGTTAAACTGTGCAAAATAATCTCATTTCATGTTCACTAATTGTTATGCATATAACTTGTTGTGTTGTTGAATTGTCTATAGAGACATATATACTGGGATGAACGGGTGGGGGGCGGTTTTATATGGGTTAATTCCAGCTTTGTGTAACGCATTAGTCCACTCTTCTATTTAGGTCCGAGAATAAGTTTTACATACACAATAAATAAGGATAAACACACGGGCATGTTTTTTTTATTTCAAGCACACACGTTAATTTGAGGAACTGGTTTAACATACGAGCGTATTTTTGTTTCATCAAATGAAAAGAAATTTGACGGTATTGTGAGTGTACGTTGACTGTAAATAAGGTTGCTGTCTAACTGCAATTATGACATCATATGTGTTTGTTCTTATGGTCTGGTTGTCTGCAGGAAGATATGTGCCGATTGTCTGGAAAATTACCACAATAAACAAAGCAAAATTTGTACTGTACTGTTTCTCTTAACCTGGTTTCTTACTTCAAACCTATTTAATTTATAGTATAGTCGATTGTGAAACAAGATTTTTCAAGTGATATTAATCCCTCTCGAATGTCAACTTCCTGGGTAGAACCAGTACTCGGATACTAAATACTTGGTCAGTTTCGTGGTTCGAACCCGATCCTGAGAATATCGTTATAACCATTTGACCATGGACGCCCTTAAAGTCTTATTGTTAATCCCTGTAAAAAAATGTTTCAGGAGAGTTACTGGGAGTTACTTGTCAGTTTATCATTAGGTAAGTCGTTGTATTATTCGGACAGGTTTCTTACCAGACCAAAGAATTCTGATAAAAAGATTCACCCATAAGCGACTTATCGTCCCCCAAAAGCTTTGTGCTGGATACACCTTGTAGTTTAAGGTTGTATATAAAAATACTTGCATGTTTTCATTCCCTTTGGAAAAATAATTATGCAATAAAGACCACGTGGTATGTCAATTCTAGTTTATTTTGTCTTTAGATTGTCTACATCAAATCAGTTTGCAACCCAAAATAGAGCAAAATCTGTTTTTCCTTATCAAGCACATCGGCTGCACCTATTGACAAACTACAGCAATAAGTCTCCGGTACGACGAGTGTCAAGTAGCCATTGACTATGTTGGTCCGAGGTTTTATGACTCAGTATAAATTGGTTCTTCCGCTTAAAGGTCTGCAAGAGAAAGAAGTAAACAGATTTTTGGAAGACAACAATTGGTTATATTTTAAATGGCCTCTTAACCAAATATGTTTCCCTGGCGTTAAACAATTGCACTGACCGTTCAGGTGTTCTGAAATCCCTATGTACGCATGTTTATTTTTATCTAATAAATAGCTCATCCCTGTATATAATTTTTTGTCGGAATATCAAGTATTCAACAATCATTGGACAAAGGTAAAATGCAAAAATGCAAATGCAAATGACACTGACACGAGATAGGGAGAATCTAGCAGTTGAGCTCTTAACCATTCAGTAGCTGTTTTAATACAATAAAAAGGAAAAATCCAGCATGCTAATCGTTGACCCGTCCCGAGTACTCCTCAAACGCACAGAGAAGCAAAATAAATTACGCAAAATTTCGTTGCCAAATAAGGCAATATCGATGTAGTCATTGTATTTTTTTGTTCGGCAATAGTAAAGCATTTGTCGATCTTTACTGTCCGGAAATATAGTATTTTTTTTGGGTTTGAATATCAAAAGCTTAATAATCGATTTAAATTGTACACTGTTTCCATGGAGGAACATGCGTCAATAAGTTGACCTTCGGGCCCGCTCCATAAAGATACAGTAGGAATAAACAGACCTTTATAAGTAATCATGCTTGTAGAGAACATATCAAGTTAAAATTTAAAGACATAAATTATAGACATACTATCATTTTATACTTGTTTCAAAGTAATAATGCTTATTTAACATTATGTCATCGTTTACTTAGCGAAAAAGGATTTTCCTTTTTAAGTTATTCAAAAAAGTTTACTCAAAAAAAAAGCACAGTGTTCATGAGCTTTGCACAGACAGATTAATCTGGTTTATCAGCTCCGGGCCTGTTGTAACCTTCATATACCTTGTTCCGGTCGATAGCCTCCATCTCCTTAGTACTGATATTCTCCTTATAGTGGTACGGTCGCCATAGCACACGAAGGTAGAGACATATTAAACATTTTAAGACAATTCTCTTGCTTTTCGTATGGCATGCTTAACTGCTCCTTTTGGTGACAAATAAAGATGGTTATATAAGCATTTTTCAACAGACTCATTTATTTGGGTTTTTTTCAGTTAAATATCATTCTAAGATTGAGATTTGTGTCAATAATGAGACTAAAAAGAAATGTTAATTGAACGTTTATTTATGACACGAAGTATTTCAGTGGAATCTAGTAGCGAAACAGATGTTGAAATATAAACTGGCAGTCCCTTTTCAGGTTTGATCATGCGCTATGACTTATATACTCCGTACTTGAAAAGAGTGAAATTGGTCTAACCTTGGGTGGTAAAAAGGCTGTACTGTCTATAAAATATAACATGAAAAACATTTTATTCAACGAAAATACGTCAAAGATGTCGTCTGAAAGCGATGCGCTGTATGCCCGGTGGAGATACTCGTACTGCTCTTGAATGGGAAGACAAATAATCAGCAACAGGACCTTTAATATCACTCAACCCTACAATTCTGTTAAAAAGGTTATAAAAAAAAAATCGGTGGACCTAATTCACAAATATGAACTAGAATAACCGATGGTAAATAAACACGCTTTATTTTTAAGGGAACATGCTCATTAAGTATATTATATTCAATACTTCGATGACAATGTTCCCTTAAAATAACACATCAAGTTTATTACGTATTGATATTTCGTTGAAGTTGCAGTTCGTCTAATAATTGAAGACTCTCCTTCCTATTGGTAATGCAATTATACTTTGTGGCTTTGTTAGACATTTACAGACTATCCACAGACTTTTAAAATTAACAATTTGTTTCTTTGATCTTTGATGACATTTTGGTGCTACATTAAACCGATAAAGACATATTTACTTGTGTGTGTTGAAAAGTAGCATGTATTATGGTCAGATTCCGGACAGCATTTTCTATTTCAGTAAATATAAAGGGATTCATCAATTATAAATGTATACAGTGTCTGTTAAATAAGGAAATAGTCATTCAGTTTGCGTGATCTAAACGTAATCAAGTGTGCACTAGATCAGGCAAACTTAAAATGTATTTACATCCTCTTACGTTCAACAAGCAAGTTTGCCCTAAAATGGACACACATGCTAACAACAATGCGAAATACAATTTATGCAATGTTTTAGGTGTGTTCCCTTGTTTGGCTGTGATATTTCACTTCCGCGTACTTCCTGGTTATGTAATTAAGAAAGACAGTGAAAAGAACTCAAGTGGAAAGTGTGGCTTCGATTCTCTGAAGGTATTTATTTGCATTATCTAAGATATCTCAAAGGCGTAAAATGTCCTTGCTAGAAAAAAATGAAGAAGGCGTCTATGATTCGGATTACAAAACGAGCAGCTTTCAAAGAAGTATGTTAAATGAAGATGGTTTGCTTTAATTCACCAAATGACTTCCTTCACATGAGTAACAAAAAGCATAAGTTCTGCAATGAACTGTATAAGTAACATACTTACACACACGTTATAATATAATGCATGTTCGTAAATTATTGGTTTAATTAAAGAAAAAAAATGTATTTAAGAGTTGATGGATATGAAATGAGTTCCTATCGACAATCGTTATTGTACGATTGTGTACATGTACTAAATTTTAAGATGAATATGCTTTGCTCGTACTGTACATGTTTTAGCAAACACTTTTCCAACTATCTAACAAATTAATAACTTGTTTCAGATACTGTTCTTGATATTTTTTTCATTTTGTTATATTTAATTACAACTATAGTTTGCTCAGAAGAAAAAAAACTATTACTTTTATGTCAGTAGCTAGATATGCATGGTCGGCGGCATGTCTTTTTTCTTACAATCCAGTTAATATCAGCAGTTCATGATGTGTAATGTTGCCGAGGCTTTTATCTACTGTACATTCTGTACATATGTTGATAGTTTATTTTATTACTAGCTATTATGCATGTACATAAGTTAATTATACCTGTTTTAACTCCCGATGCAGGTGCTTACTGTTAGTTGTTTCACTTTGACGGGGTATTTTTTTATTTACACGGTTTGTTTGATAGGAAGACCTTCAGGAATTGCGAGATTGGAGCGCTCCACAAACCAGGTATAAGCAATCCAGTCGGCGCTTTCGCCGACTGACCGTTCTAAGGCGATAACTGATGTGTTTTTTTTTCATTTTGTGTGTTATGTCTCGTCTCTGTCTTTTTGTCACATTTACATTTACCTGGTTTGCCTTTGTCTACAGGTAGATACAATTTAAATATTTGTGGAAATTTTGATAGGACATGTTCTTATTTTACTATTAAAAAGAACAAACAGTTTAATGTCGATGAGTTTATCTTTTAAATACGATGGTACACGTGATACTAAAATCTCTCGCGTCTGTTTCAATTAACCTTTAACAAATATATCTGAGGATTATATACGAGGGTTGTTCGGGAAGTTCTGAGAATTGTTTTATAGGACACGTTGTAGTCGGGTTAGCGTAAATATAAATATATACGCATTTATTTCAATATATACTGTACAGTATCTAAAAAATATCATCATCATACACACAGAAACTAAAACATAATAAAAATAGTAAATAACCATATAACAAACACCCGGAGCACGCCGACGTCATTTGCAACGTTATGCGACGTTAAAGTCCATCGATCGTCGCACCTTTTCAACGTAGTCACCTGCAATTTCGATGCATTTCCTGTGTCGGCTGATCCACTTATTGTATGTTTCCACGTACCAGCTACCGGTAAAGGACGAGACTATAGCTTGCGTATGCTTAACAAGATCGTCAGCTGAGTCAAAGCGTTTTCCACGCAGCTGTGATTTTAGCTCCGGGAACACACGGAAGTCCATCGGAGCGAGGTCCGGGCTGTATGGAGGGTGCTCTAAGATCTCAAACCCCAAGAGGCTGATCTCTAACTGGGTAGATTCCGCTCTGTGGGCCGGCGCATTGTCTTGATGAAGTATGATGCGGTCATGGTCCATGTGGGGGCGCTTCTTCCGTATCGCGTTAACGAGATCCCGCCTCAGAACCTGTAAAAAACGCAGGCGGTTAAAAATTTGATTTGCACTTATCTTACTCAAAACTTTTATATTTTAAATGTTTAATTTTATAAATATTATGTTTATAATATTATATGTTTATCAATAAATATGTTTTAAAATATATTATAATTAGAAATGTATACTTTTAGTTACCTTTGAATAGTAAGCCGCCTTGACAGTTTGACCATCCGGAACTCTGTGTCGCAGAATCATCCCGTGCCGGTCCATGAAGAAAATAAACATGTGTTTTCCCGCACTTTTCTGCACCCGGGCTTTCTTTGGGGGAGGTGTACGCGGGGTTTTCCATACCGATGACATAGCCTTAGTCTCTGGATCAAAGTGGTGGAGCCAAGTTTCGTCAGTTGTTATTATTCTGTCTAAGAACTCATCACCTTCGGCGTCATAGCGTGATAGAAATGCCTGAGAGCATCGCACCCGACAATCCTTTTCATTGTCTTTTAGCAACCGTGGTACCCAACGTGCTCTCACTTTAGACATACCGAGCTCTTTTGTAAGTATTCCGTGTACAGTAGAAACTGATACGCAAAGTTCATCTGCAATAGCTCTAACTGTCGTTCTTCTGTCGCAATTTATCATGTCTTTTACCGAGTCAACAGACTGCCGACCGCATTTAGGATCGTCCTCGATCGAGTTTCTTCCTACTTTAAAACGAGCATGCCATCTATACACTGTAGCCGGACTGCATTTCTTGTTATTTCCGTTAGAATTGATCATTTTCATTGTTTCTGTGGGAGACTTTTCCAGCGCAACACAAAATTTCACGATGCTTCGCAATTCAACGTCACCTATCGACGTCATGTTGTTTACTCAGTGGCTCTGGGCAACAACTTTAAAACAATGTTGATCCGTTGAGAATTTAAATAACGTTATGATATTTTCAGGAAATGACGTCATGACGTTCCGCTGCTGACCAGCGTTTTCGCGCATTGTTTACGTTATCAAAATTACGAAATATGATTAGTGTAGCGCGTTATACCTTTCTTTAGAGTCGGACTGCTCCGGTGCGGTGTTATAGTGTTGCTATGGTTACTGCTATTTCCGGCTATTGTTGTCTGATTCTAGTCAATTTTTAGGAATAGTTCCGTGATATGCTAATCTTAGTATGTGCCAAATATTACGTATTAGAAACAAAAAATATAGGAGATATGACAAAATTCTCAGAACTTCCCGAACAACCCTCGTATTTACCCATTTATTTGCATTTTTCAAAAAATAACTCTTTTTCGAATAATACATGTAAAGAACACAAACTTTAACGATTGTCAGTTAAAGTTGCACCATCAGACACAACTTTTTATATAAAAGTGCAGCTATTTCCATTACCATTTTAGTCTAATTAACTAATACACTTAACACATGCATTTTTGAAATTCCATTTTCCTTTCTTTAAAATCTTTTCAGTACTACATTAAACGCATCCCTGAGTATCTTTGCGTGTTTTGCACACTAAAATCAACATAAATTATAAGTTCTTTAAACTATGTTTAATAAACACTATCTGTTTAATCTGTAAAATACGCGTAATACGTGAATTCAATTGTTCTCGAATATATTGTTTTTTAAGAATAATTGATATTATAAATGAGTATTTACCATAGTATAGACACAGCTCGTCAATGAACAATTCAACATTCTGTTTAAGTTATGAGAGTTCCTAGCTTAAATTATAGTTTTATTCAATGCCAAAAACGGGTTAAGACGTATGATGACCAAAGTAACGTCCTCTTACATGCTATAGTCGAAAGTAACCATCATTTGCAATATAATCACTTAAAAAAAATACAAATGATTGCTTTGAACCAATCTTTGTTATAAGTTGTGAACTGCTTAAAAATAAAAACAAATACAAAGAATAAAGTAGTATCTCGTGATAGAAGATATATGTCCATTCGAAGCACGACACTATTTCTATGATGACGTAAAATAAAACAATATGAGTCGGTCTTGTCGAAATTCATATTTTCATTTTCTGATCAGAAACATACTATTCAACATAACATCTACGTCATACAACTATACGTACATGTGTACGAACATATATGTCCGCTTATCATTCGCTGCTCGGAAAATAGTATAGTATAGTATAGTATAGTATAGTATAGTATAGTATAGTATAGTATAGTATAGTATAGTATAGTATAGTATAGTATAGTATAGTATAGTATAGTATAGTATAGTATAGTATAGTATAGTATAGTATAGTATAGTATAGTATACTGTAGTGTAGTGTAGTGTAGTGTAGTGTAGTGTGGTGTGGTGTAGTGTCTTGTAGTGTAGTGTCGTGTAGTGTCGTGTCGTGTAGAGTATAGTAGTGTAGTGTAGTGTAGTATAGTGCAGTGCAGTGCAGTGCAACGCAGCACAGCACAGTACAGTATTGTATAGTATAGTATAGAGTTGTGGTGTTAGAGTAAGGTGTAGAGTTATAACGAACATGACAGAATATATGCTTTCCTTTTCAATCGCATATATTAACTTAACATCAAATAACTAGAAAAAATACTTAAGAAGAAATTATTTCTCCCCTAAACTAATGAAATGTAAAATTAAAAAAATGAACACCAATCTTCGGCGAACAAATATACATACACAAAACCTGTTACTCCGGAATGATATGATTATTAGGCCTGTTAAGAACACTTGAAAAGTCTGCCATGTTTATATCTTGTAATATAGTTTTATACAGCTAACTAGGTCGTATTGAAGATAAAATTGTTGTTTCTTTTGTTGTTTTTTTGTTGTTGTTTTTCTGTGTGTTTATTTTTTTTTTGTGTATTTGTGTTATGTATCGTCTCTGTGTTTTTGTCACATTTACATTTACCTTGTTTGCTTTTGTCTACAGGTAGATAAGATTTAAATATCTCTGGAAATTTTGATAGGACCTTTTCTTATTTACCTATTAAACGATGCTGAATATCTAGGAATGCACCTGAGATTCCGGACAAGTTCAACCACAGATATATAGGGAGATATGTTATTTAAACGTGTTCTTTCGTAGATATCTTAAGCTGATACTTTTAGTCAGAATATTATAGTTGTTACTCTCTATGTTTGTGCGCCAGTTCAAAGATTAAAATAACACAAGTGATCATTCGTCCAGTCTGGCCATATCTTTCATAAACTGGAAACAAGAAATGGTCTGTCCTTGTAACTGATTACTATCTGACCATGTCACCATCTGGTAGTTAAATATAACATGAAAAGTAAATAATTTTTAAACTCTATTATCAAAAACTTTCATCCACGAGTTTCGACGTCTTCTGTCGCTATCATCAGAGGCTCTACTGTTCGTACAATATCAGTCGATTGGTATTTTTACAATGCGATAAATTTTATATTTGTGTTATTTATAAAACATAGCCCTACCTGGGTCTTTACTATTTTAACATTCCGTATATTTATGTCGAACTTTGGTTGTAGCTTGCAGTAACTGACAAAATTGAAAGAGAGACAAAATAAGGTTACCTTGTGATTTTGTTTGAATGTCTCATTCCTGGTCGTTGGTTCATGGGTGGCAGAGTTTATACAGGCTTACGTGTATGCACGATTGGCACAGCAAACAGGAAAAACATAATATGGTTAATTTTCATTAGAAGCTCTCAAAGCGATGCAATGATTTTTAGGGGCATATTTGTTTTCTTAATGGTATCTTTAACCCTAATGAGCAAGCTTAATCATGTTTAAAAAGCTACGGAACAACATTTAAAGAAAAGCAATTAGCACTATTTCATTTTGTAACTTTCGATAAACACAGTATCCGGAATGGGACATGGAGTTATTCTACTCGTACCCCATAATACTTACAAAAATAATGTACGATTATACAAATTATGCATGGTTGTTGGGCATATTCCTGTTGGTTTTAGAATGCTCTAAGATAATGTGTTCCGCAAAGCAATGTATACTGTGGGGAAAATTAATTTTCATCATGGGTAATTTAACAATTGGAATTTTTTCTTAAGTATTTACATGCTATTGCCAGTCAAACGAACTTTTACTTCTAGTGAACATCAGGTTTATTATAACACCATGAATGAAGAGAGAGAAGCTAACCTTTTATGACAAAACCAGAAAAGAAATCAAGAAATAGTTGAACCCATCGTAAATGACTACGTTTTAAACCTTTACTCCAGAAAAAAATCAAAACACAATAACAATGTTTAAAAATACTTTCACAATGATAAAAGGCCTCATTTATACGCGTCATGTGGCGAAATTCCAATCTTTTTGTTCCAAAGGCTTTGCTTAAAGACCTGTTTTGTTTTCATTTCGTGTTGTTTCGACGTCAGAAAGAAGCTAAAGAGAATCGAATCGTTAGTAACGTGATCTTCTCCAGGTGACTAGTATTCTAGGGAAAATGTCTTCATTGAATTCTTGAGATTTCCCAACACCTATACATTCTTTTATTCTAGCAAAGAACAAAAGGTGTTGACAGAAAATTAGATAGCTTAAACAAGATAAGCTAATCATAAAATTAAGATAAGTTCTTGTAATATCCACGATTCGACGGAGTAAATATCCAGTATGTTCTATGTTTTATGTAACTATTCCATTTGCAACATTGATGATTTTAGAGAACAAAAAAGCACGTCTAGCAATGCATTTTACCTGTACATCAAATTGAGGAATTCCAAACGATAAATAGACCAAAACATTGATTAAACGTAAGTATACGACCACGAAATTCAGATTCCAACCAAGGATATGCCCGAACGATTATGACAAGTACAACTTCAATATATATATATATATATATATATATATATATATATATATATATATATATATATATATATATATATATATATATATATATATATATAGATATATATATATATATATATATATATATATATATATATATATATATATATATATATATATATATATATATATATATATACATAACACAAAAAGAAAGCAATCTATCAATATGTGATTACGCAGTAGCCAAGTTTAGGCAGCTATAATCTATTAACATAAGTCAGTTTGTGATTGTTATTTTGATTTTTTATTTTATTTTCTAAAATTTCAATTTATATGAAGAAAGTATCACCTGACTTTTACAATTTCGTTTCTTATCACAACATTTCAATTACACAATAAAGCAATATTGAATTCCGACGTATTTATTTTATCGCTGTTTCCATTGTCTGGGGTTCCATAAAATTCGTGTACAGACTCGAAAGGCAATACCTGTACATCTTTTTATAGTCCATATAGACTTTTATTGTTATGCTGATTATTTAATTATTCAATCACACGGAATCCCATTTTGTTTAATGGATATTTTATATGTCTTATTTAATGTTGCGTCTCTATCATTGATTTTCTCTCCGGTGGAATATGTTTATCACCCGTGCATTGTATATCTACAGAAAATGGAATGAAAGTCCGATTTCCGAGGTCCTGAGGTAAAAAAAAAACCTGCTAAGAAATAAATGAAATAAATCAGAATTTGAAGTAAACCACCTACATTCCGCTGTCTTGTAAATCAACTACATTTCTATGGCAATATAAATCTACCCTTACCATTTATTCATTTAATTGTATATTCTACAAATGTAACAATCGGTGCAGCCTGCATAGACTTGCTATAGGACGTCACACAGATTCCTATCCCTTCGAGACACAACCAAGAAATATATTTTTCAAACAATGTGTGCACAATATTATTTAAATTAGGAACTTTTCCGTAAACACTTTATTAACAAACGACGTTATCACTTGTTCGGCATGTTTTCAGCAACCATTCTAAAGCCTAAATCATAATTTTCATACAAACAAAAAATATGTTTATTTATGAAATGTCAATGTGAGTTTAAGCTGAAAGTTGCACAGTTAAATTGTCATGCAAAAAACAGACATGTAGCTAAATATATAATTAATACATTGTGGATTGAAATCCATGACTTGGGCAATTCTTACTTAAGAATGGTTGGTGAATACAGGCCTCAGAATATTTCCAACAAAGTACTCTTCATGACCTCATATCCTATTTCAATATATGTGTTTTTCGTTGGAGAAAACAATACTTCTTAAGTAACCATGAATATTTATAGGAAAAAAACATTCATGCATATATGTCATTTAAAGTGACCTTTAGAAAGACGATGAGCCGAAAGGTTAACTTTGGATGCTAATATGACTGTAAAATATCTGCCGTCTTCGACGATACTTTAATATACAAATGGTACTGATTTTTTATGTAAAATCACAGCAAAGTTAAGGATGTCTCAACTGAGAATCTTTATGGCTACATTTCTTCTTTCATAACCTATCTTCAAGTAACCTCTTTACGCAAACTTTTCGAAATGGAGATTACTCAATAGTATAATAACACATGTATTCATAAAATCAATTTGTAAAATTTACCTTTCTTAAAACAGACAAAAGTGTTGGGGCTTTTCAATCATAATTGTATTACAACCTATTGTTGTCACGCGATAATATGTATGAACATTATCAAGAATATATACTCGTAGTCGTTCTAAAACTCACCAACCGCTGCCAAAACAATAATCACGTGTACACTATCACGCAGAGTACTAAAACTGCTATCAATTCATGAGTATATTTAACATAAGTATTCGTACTCACAAAACTAGTCGGTCGCCGATATGTAAAGCATGATGAACACAAATATATGTTCTTAAATGTGTTACAAGAACTGTTTCCGGCGTTCAAAACCAAAATGAATATTATGTGTATTATTATTATTATTATTATTATTTATCAACTGCCTTGTTTTTAAAGAAACTAAGCAACATTTTCTAAATGTCTCTTTCCCGATCATGTGATATATTATATAAATATTTTTGTTTGTAGTCTCACATAAAGTTAAATGATTTATTGTATTTCTCACTAACCTATGAACTCAAAGTCATATTCTTTAATGATTATTTTATTCGTAATCACATAACAGTAGCATAAACTTACCTCAACATGGTAAATTTAGCTGGTGTGTGTAAAGAAATCATATGTCAATGATACTGAAGATATAGTTTTATTAAAGTAAATATTTCAGATAAAAAACAAACCTACTTAGCAATTAAGCTTATGCCATCATTTAATTACATGCAAACCTCAGAAAATGCCTAGTACATTCGCAGTATATAAGCCCCGTGTTTATGAATACATGTATATTTTAAATGCTATGTAATATTTATTTTAGTGATAAGCGTTTTTGTTTGTTTTAATTTGTGTTGCAAGGGGAAAATATGTATGCATTATTATTTTATTATATTCATAAATAGACTGATAATTTCATGAGCGAATAGATATGCAATGTTAATTGCTTTCACCCAGTATGATAAACAATGTGAGAAAAGATTTTCCACAATTGCTATTTTAAGTAACATTTTGATATCGCTTATTTTGATAGTGTGAATCATATATCTACAATGTGATCTATAGTAACAAATATATTAACTCATCAATAATTTGCCTTTGAATAAATATACACATTGAACAGAAAAAAGTTATTTAATCTTCAAATCGTTGCCTCATCGTTCAAGCAGCTTAAGTGTAATCATTGAACCAATTGAAATAAAAGTGGTTTAATCCTCATATCGCTGCCTTATCGTTCGAGTAGTTTTAATGTACATGTATTCCTAAAACCAACAGAAAAAAAGTATTTTAATCCTATTCCGCACATCGCTGCCTTATCGTTCGAGAAGCTTAAATGTAATCATAAAACATTTAGATATGATATATAACTACGTTAACAGACTCTAGGATTGCATATGCTTATTGTGTATGAGACTGTTAAAGACATGTCAACAAAACCTCAGACGCGACAAAATTATGTTTTGCTTATGGACCATAATTTGGAACTTAACAGACACAGGAATTGTCTTACTAAGACACGTATTTTGGAGAACTATATTTATTAAAACCTTGTTGGTGAAATAATCCTGATATCGGTCTTCACACTAATTAACCTCTGTGTGCTTGTTCCATCTTCCCTCCATTCAACTTGTATTATGAAGTTATTTGAGTATTAAATGTAAAATAGTATTATTATTTATGTTCATGATGTTTTAAGAGTTTGTGTGTGTGTCTGTTTGTCTGTTTGTCTGTCTGTCTGTATGCATGTATGTTCGTCTGACTGACTGTCTGTCTGTCAGTTTGTCTGTCCGTGTAACTGACTGTCTGTCTGTCCGTCCGTCTGACTGCCTGTCTGTTGGTTTTGGTGTCTGTTTGTCTGCCTTGGTGTATGTCTGTCTGTATTTCTGGCATGTCTGGCTGAGGGTCTGTCTGTCTGGGTGTCTGTCTGTATGTCTGTCTGTCTGTATGTATGTATGTACGTATGTCTGTATGTCTGTCTGTCAATCTGTCTGTTTTTATGTCTGTCGGTCTGTCTGTCTGTTCCTTTGTCTGTCTGTGTGTCTGTCTGTCTGTAGTATAATTTAAATAAGACTAAAATTATATAAAAACTAAACTATTGCGCTGTTTTAGCCTCGGGTGTGGAAATAATGACATGAATAATAACACAATGCACATTTTGTGCACCGGGAAACTAGTAAAATGGCAATAAAGAGGCACGATTCGGACCATGATTGATGCATACGTCAAAATATAGGCGGGAATCTGGAAGAGGGCATACTGTATAAATTACACAATTGTCAAAAATATATGCGAGCTTAGTTCGGATGAGCAATTAATTTAGAATATCAATATTAGGAGTGCTGAATGGGAGAGGAAGGAGGAACTGAGTTGAGCTAAGGAGAGGAGAGTGGATTGAGACGAGATAGAGATATGTTCTTATGCTACGCCGTTGTTAGATTTTAAAATGTAACTTTGACTAATAACATTGTAATCATGGGATGATGTTGCGTTCTACCATGGGGACCCGACACGTCATATATATATGTCTGTCTGTTTGTATGTCTGTATGTCTATCTGATTGTATGCATATATGAATAAATGCATTCTTATAAGTTGCCAATAGTTTCGATGACCTATTTTAGCAAATTCATACTCTGTAGGTTCAATGAACCCCTGAACCGTTATTAAGGGATGGGGATGGAATTATCCGACATGTTTGCCGATACTGTTCAGCGACATTTCTATCATTATAGCACAAGAGCACCTATAAGGTGCCCAGGGACTGAACCGGCCGGTCCATTATACTGACACCGACGCTGTCCGCTTTAAACACAAGTCGGCATACTCTGTAGGTTTAATGAACCCGTAAACCGTTAATTAAGGGTTCGGAATTATTCGTGAAAAAGTCATACTGGCATATATTCTTGCACGACACACAATATCGCAAAGATTGTTTCTCCAATTACAGGATTGCATTTAAATATTGTCTAAATAAAATATCCAACAAGACCATTTATATTTTACCTGAAGGCAATATGTTACATCATCTCCTATGACCAAATCGTCTTCCATATAACAAGAGCTGGACAGAGATAGAAATCTAAGAATAAAAGTAACATAAAATGGGAGAAATAGACGATACTTTATGGGAGCGGATAAAACACAACAACTTGCATGTATCAAATCTTCTATAGAATTGTTTACACAGAGTCTAAGTACAATTTAAACAAATAAAGAAAAATAATTAAAAAAGACGTATATATTTTTTTCAAAACCATGTGTCTTTGTTTGTGTTGTTTTGTTTGTGGTTAAATGTAAAGCCTTACATTAGTTGTTTTCATTTTGGCACGGGAAAAAAGCTGTATCAAAGTTTACACTTATACAACTTATTACATAGCAAACATTTGTTCACACACCAATTGTCTTTTTGACTCTTGCTTTATTTGTTTTCTGTAAATATGCGTTTAAAGGTTGTTGTTTTTTTAATACCTTTCCTTAGTTTTGTGTCACTGGCATTCTGTTTACGTCAATTAAAAGAGACCGTCGATGAAAAGCTACAAAGGTCGCCGTCGAGGTCCCGTTTAAGAATGGAAGATATGTGCTTTACAACTAACCGGACAAGAAACAGCAAAACATTGTTAATAAAAGATTGAAAATGCAGCCAAAGTTCCGTGTCGTATAATTATATGCGAATTGTCTTTGGATACATAGGAATGGTCAGAGTGGTCCGAATACAAATAACAGAATAGATCATTTGCGTTGTACACAGGCCATCGCCGTACCAAATGCAATTTAAAGTAACACAAAATCTAAAATACACATATGAAACATTAACAATTTCAAGCATCAGGTAATGGTGTAGCAACATTATATATATATATATATATATATATATATATATATATATATATATATATATATATATATATATATATATATATATATATATATATATATATATATATATATTTACCAATGTTGAATGCTAATCCAATGGATGAAAGAGTCGCATTTTACTTGTTTATAGAACCACACGGAGGACTTTTTCAGGAACGATTACATATAGACGCCACGCGCATGCGCCGCGATGATATACGGTGGATGAAATGTTTTGTACAAAAGGTACGCAGCAAAATCCAGGCCCCGAGTTCCAAAACGCGAATGATTTGAAATAACTCTTATTACGAGCCTCATACAACTGGATTATTTCAAGTCGAGTAATACAGTAGAGCTATTTATCATTAACATCCTATAGATATTCGAAGGTGGTAAAATTCTGCCAAAAAGCAATAGCGGTAACTACACAACATAATCTTACCATCTTACTCCAAAAGCTTCGCACTGTGTATATGTATCTTGTGTTATTTGTTAAATTATATGTTTTTCTTTGACACATGTCTTAATCAGACACTGGCAATTGTAGCTTGCACTCGTCTGTATCAGTTTTTCTTTACTATTTACATATATTGTTAAAAACAAAAACACATTTAAGCTAGGAAGTCAATAACACACTTTTAATAATGCTGTACAGTTGTCGGCAATTTACTTCCCATAGACGTCGAGTCAGTAAATATGTCTGTCATGTTTATATTGACCCGATTCTCAAAGCAAGTTTTTCAAAGTCCTGAACAATAAAAATAACCCAATGCGAAGTATTTTTTTAAAGTGAGAGGAATCACAAACATTTAAATTCTGTTAAAGAATGACATTACACGATTTGTAACAAGTGGGCAATTTATTTATCTTGACGGTGTCATAAAGATAACACTACAAAAATGTAGTCACTAGTTTGATCTGAATTATTATTTTCTTTTATGATTTTTCCGAATATGTACTAAAAATCTATATAAGACAAGGAATCCGCCATATGGTAGCTGCAATATACCACTTACATGACATTGATGTAAATTGTAACTAATAAATTCTGTTTCCCTGTTTTACTTTTATTCAAAAGTGTAATAAAAATGAATTTGCATTTTCTCTTTCAAAACAAAATGAAGGCATTACTTTAATTATAGAGACAGAGGTAAATAAGAAAAATGACCTATTTAAAACAGTAAGTACATACATCGAGAGTTAAAACCGGTAAAATGAACTTATATACAGAGAAAATAACTAGTAATGTTATAAACTATCAACATATGTACAATTTGTACAATAGACTAAAAACTCGGAAACCTAAAACTTCCAACGATTATACATATATTTTATCATATATATTATGATATAAGAGAATGTTTGTGCACCAATTGCATCGATCTCTAACACTTTAATATAAACTTCAAAAGCGAACATTATTCACAACATCTTTCATCATTGTTTTGTCGTTTTCTTTTGGATACTCCCGCCGAAGGCAATGCATCTTTTCCCTAAACTGTATCAGACATTTGATAAGATTGCTTCTTCCTTTCAAATCGTTGCACTTCTCTGATATGGATATTAATTCAATTTACGAACCCAACTCAATTAATCAATGTTATGAAATGAAACCTATATAATGTGATTTTACAATGAACAGTGGTCGCTGGTCGCGTAACAAGAGAATGAGTAACAAATAAAGCCATTCAATCATCATTAGCAATTCAAAATGTTAAATGGAGCGGTAAAATTGATTTTCCTTTTTATTCTAAATGTCTTTATTAACGTCAAAAATCGTTTAAGGAACGGTTGCCTGTATATATTTTGTAAAACGGACGCCTCTAAAACAATGACAATACTAAAACATGCGTGTTTGATAAATTACAAAATCCAGTAAGAAAGTGATATTTAGATAAGCTTAACATTGGTGTATATAGTGTTGTCACTAGTAAGTGTTCGCTTATATCTGCTCAACAAGGAAATAAATTCAATAATATTATTGAAAAATTAACAATGTTATAAAGTTTATTACACATTTATTCTAAGTCATCAAACACAATAGTTCTAATACTAGCGCAATAATAAAACTCATGAAACAGAACAGATCTCATGTAAGTCAATCGCACTGGTAAAACTGTATTCAGTCCCAGACATCGTTAAATAAATCTCCCCACAGGTATCAGAAACGGAAGCAGTAGGTGTCATAAATGCAGCATAGTTTGTATTTATTAACGGTTAATACAGATAACAAAGGTGAAACTGCACCATAATAATTGACATATATTGAAAAAGATGAAAATCAATCTTAATAATGTCTGTATCTTATTTTAATAATCCCATTCTATTATTTAACAAATTTGCCGACATGTGTTTTATTATTATCAAGGTAATGGCTGAACTTGGTTACCTATAGCAAGCCTAAAGTGCGCCGACTCTTAAGCTAATATGATAATGTAAAACTCTTTGACATAATAGAAAGTACGATAACTCTTAGTATATTATGTTCCTTACGAGCAGCGATGTGTGTTGTTAGAGGTGCTTGTATATGGAACCTTTTAGTGTTATTGAACCCAATATATAACACATTAAGCGTAATAATGGATTTATTGCCAAACCATTTGGTGCTGATATTATGTGGATTAAATCTGGACAAAATGTCATTAGAAGTATTTTATCTAATTTAGCTTGCTTAAGTGCTCTTTATTGGAAATTACGAAGATCCCGGTTACATTACCACATAAATTAATCTCTTGTAGTAAAATACCATGTGTAGTTAGAAATGGAAAAAATATCAATTTATTACAACAACGTCATTTAGAGCGGCCTTGAGACTCGTAACAGAATCAGGGCCATGATACTTGTTCTCATGTTGGAGACAAAAAATGCGACCAGAATCTAAACAAAAAATAAAGATTTTAGTTAGCGTCGTCAACCTGCACTGATGTGATAAAATATTGACACTTAAATTAACGATGTGATTCTTTTGTAAGTAGAGATCGCCTTTTCATTCGATATCATTGTATTTTCGAAATGTCGAAAATGTTCTTTGACAGCTTTAACGGACAATAGTCATTGATGGAGTGTGATCATCAATTTAGACTATGTGTAAAATGTACAAGTTAAATAAGCACCTTTGAATAACATATGCAAAATTAACATTTCAAGTAGACTGAAAGAACAAACAGTGGCACTTTATTTTTTACACAAGCAGCTGATAAATTATTCAGAACAATGTTTGCAATGCTTGAAAAGTGTTCAAAAGCAATAATTATTTGCTTAATAAGAAACAGTCGTACTGTTTATATATATCACAAAGCCATGGCAAAATTAAAAGGTAAATAAGAAATGGTCCTATAAAAAATTTCCACAGATATTTAAGTCTAATCTACCTCAAGACAAAGGCAAACATGTTAAATGTAAACGAGACAAGTTACATTCAGTTTCCTTAAAAATACTGTTATTTCGTAAAACTATAGTTTATTAAATGTGTAACCAAACAAGAGATCACATTTCTAACGACAACATTGCATTTTCAATTGGTCAAAGTGTTCCTTTTGTAGGTTTTATAAACGAGTTGAACAACTTTTTATTGTCGATGATAGAGTGTCAGCGTCAACTTAAGCCCTGTGAAAATTGCTCCTTCAATAAACAAATTCAGCTAAAGTAAAACTACATTAAAATGAGGAATTTCAAGAAAGTCAAATGCAAGTCTTCTCTTTTTATAAGCAGCTGCTTCATTTTTCGGTTCAAACAAGTTGTAATGTTTGTAAAGCTATTAAATGAAATAACCAAAAATGGAATGAAACATTAAACCAAGCAAATGTCGCCTTGTAGGAGTGATTATTTCTGATACAACGACAAATCGGAAAGTCATGAATTCGGATAACCTAATTGCTTCATTTTTCTTAAAATATTTAAGGAGAAATGCTGTTGGTTGACTTGATTGTCTGAAATAAGATAACATTACCAAAGAAATGTAAACGATTCTAGCAACAGTTAATGTGATCTTTAAATTGAGGATAATATTCAAAGTAAAGTCTTTTTTACATACTTAAATAGGGATTTAACGGACACTTGCCGACTGACCGTTCCAAGGCGATAACTGATGGTTTTTCTTTTTGTGTTATGTATTGTCTCTGTTTTTTGTTTACCTTGTTTGCCTTTGTCTACAGGTAGATAAAATTAAAATATCTGTGGACATTTTGATAGGACCTTTTCTTATTTACCTATTTCTCATAGTTGATTTAATGGACGGATTTCTCATTCAATTACTAAAGGTATTAAGTGCTTAATGTCGAAACGCGATTATTTAACAATTTCAAGTTTGGGATACTGTTTGCCCTGACACAACGCATCGATTTACAAATTTAGACAATAGTGTGTTTGTTATCGAGTTCAGGGAGAGACGATTTTCACAAGCAAGAATGTAAGACTTGTCAAGAGAGCCAGATACAAAGATTGACATTTGTTACCAGATCTCGTTTACAGTCTAGCCGCCATGTTTCAACCCTTGGAATAAAACAAAATAGAACAGACAACCACATTTCTGCATTCGTAGGAATTTGAACGGCGGTTCATTAAAATAATGTATCCGAATATTTGTGTAAAAAATTAATTACATGTATATTGCATTTACCATTTAGATAATAGGCTTAACTCGTTAAATTTACATATACCTAAAATGATCTAAATCAAACTAAAATATTATGAATTAATTTAAGATTAATTACTTTTTAATGCTGTAGGGTTCACATTTAGCTTAAATATAGCTCAAAGCACTAACTAACAAAGCCACATCATGTTAAGCCAAAGTATATTTGCTTATGAACGGGTGACAGCTACAGGAATAGAAAGAAAATTCTAATATTCCCATACTGCAACATGTTGGACTGAGTTTTACGCTGCATTTTTCCACTTGTACCTCTTCAAGTAGACTAACTAAAAAAATGAAATAGCCGCAAACTCTCAACCCTTTTCTAGCGTGAATTCGACTTTTGTTGGTGCGAG
Organism: Sinonovacula constricta; assembly: GCA_007844125.1. Classification (NCBI taxonomy): domain Eukaryota; kingdom Metazoa; phylum Mollusca; class Bivalvia; order Cardiida; family Solecurtidae; genus Sinonovacula; species Sinonovacula constricta. The sequence continues at coordinate 36,082,313 of CM017570.1, read as the reverse complement.
AACTGTTATGTTTGAAGATCCTACGACTGATCTGCGGTGCGCCGGTGCTTGTGACAGACACGTGCCGTGACCTTCCTCTAGCAATCACAACGGGGACGTCGCTAATATTACAAGTGTTGAGTGTATGAGATGTTACAAAAGACAACCTTTTCAAAGGTCACTCTGCTGAAACAAAGTAATTTGTCACATGTAATGTTTCTATCATTTACAAGCAAATAAATAAATAATAGATAGGATCAAAATGTGACACTATCATGATAACGTTGTTCGTGTGTGTGTGTGTGTGTGTGTGTGTGTGTGTGTGTGTGTGTGTGTGTGTGCGTGCGTGCGTGTGTGTGTGTGTGTGTGTGTGTGTGTGTGTGTGCGTGTTTGTGTGTGTGTGTGTGTGTGTGTGTGTGTGTTTATTTACTTTTGAATTTAAGAAAATAAATATGTTGTTTGATCAATTTATCTGACAGGATTTTGGTATATTATTTTCCAATTTTTTATTGTACATAGTGTTAAATATATAATTTCCGAGATTTGCATTAAATAACATAAACACCACTTAACTTAAAGAAATTTAACATAAAATGAGGCTTAATTAGCAATATATTTTACACAACGGAGCACCTGAAAGCGTACCATTTATAAAGGAAATGTCATTAGCATGCACTAGTCAGACCAGTTCGTTCGACGTTTTGACGGTCAACCTCTGCTTGCATGTGTTTCTCAAATACGTTCCCTAAACATGGTTCAGTGATGGTAATTGTGATTGTCTCTATATTCCTTGGAAATTTAGGTTATTTACGTGACTTCTAATATGACTGGTGATTACTCTGCGCCGTACTAACACTTTTATTTAAACGCTTTCTCAAATTATTATTGTATGTCTTTTAGGTGATATAAATATGGCAAATTAATTTAAAAAAAACAACATGTTAAAACTTTGTTTTTAGAATTAATTTACAAACTAAACTAAAACTGCATGTAACGATACAATACAACTTTTAACTTTCGATCTTTCAATGGCATGAGTCATAAAGGATTAATAATGTAAAAACAAATTTTATATACGTTTGACGACTTTGTTCAAGCAAATTAAAAAAAAGAGACTTTTACTGAGTAAATTATTAAAACAAACGTGTCACTTAGTTGATGGATGTGTGTCTGATTAACAAAAGAAACAGCTGACTGGTGATGCTGGAATCTTTCATAAAATTATGTTTTTTTTTATTTAGATATACATACCTTTCGAATTTCGAATATTGCCCCGTTTATTTTGATGGATAAAGAATGCTAGAGTTATAGAATTTAGCATTCAGAGGCTGATGATCCGTGTTTGTCATTCTTCGCAGTATCATAAATCCGATGGCATAGGAAATAGATTATTGTCTGTGTGTCTCGTTCAAAATGCAGCAAACTGAAAGAGAAACATAGGAAAAGGCAAAGTGTCACAATGTGCCGCATGTAAACTAAAAAGATGAAATGTTTTAGGATGAAATTGATCGAGTTAATATCAGATATGATCTTCATGAAGGGCACGTTAATCAGGGCGCCTGTCGACACATTATAACAAAATGGCTGGTTTGATGTTAGAATCACGTGCACCTTCCGATTTCTCGCTTAATACTAAGATCCCTTAATAAAACAGTTTGCACACAGTTCCATGAAATGCGCATGGAGCTTAATTTGAACCGTCATCACACAATGACTCTCAGCTCATAAACCAACAAAGTTCTATCCCATTCACATTTCAGAGAAAGCAGAACCCATGGTAACCACTATATTTTAATTTATCTCCCATATTTGTCTTCGACATACTACGAAATGCTTTGCAATTAACGATCACTATGGCAGTTAAGATAATGGCAAACAATTCCTTCATCGGTTAATTACCTTCCGTTGTTTTATCGCGTTTTTCAAAGTTTACAGTTTCTAAGAAAACAATACCAGTGAAACTTAATCACATTTTTGAACCTTTCAGTTTGTAATCTATAAACGCAGTGTATTGTCGTTGTTGCATTTAATCCATTCTGTTCGGACTATACCTCTATATTCCAATAATGTGAAACTTACTTTTGAATAGGTTACGACAAAACCATACATTTATTATTTTTCGCTTTATTTAATTAAGTACGTAAGTCCTACTACAATTTAGTATTCCTCGTTTCTTATTGGTAATGCTTACCCCATTCACCCGAATACATTATACTGCTTAAAAGGACATTACCTTTTTTTCATTTAATTTTATGACAACATTTCTAAGCATACGTCATCCCTTGGACTGTTTTGGACTGTTATGCATTTTATAGCTATTTGTTATTTGAGAAAACCTTAAAGGAATCGCAGTTGGATGTTTCAATGCGGAAGACGCTGGATTTCCTCTGTTTATTAACGCATCAACTCCATTTTTTTCTGCTGGCATATGGTCGTCTAGTGCACTGTCAATTCTAATATATTCTTCAATACTTCAATAAGACTCTGTCGCGTTTCGATATAACAAAATGTTTCTGCAATGTTGTAATGGAAATTGAATATATAAATTACCCTTTTTATCATTCATACATTTTATACATTTTTTGTCTCCGAACGTAGATATTTAGTTTAAATGTTAAAAAAATGCTCTGATATGAAACATTGTCATATTGTTTTGACTTCCGCTCTTGCAAGTTTACGTTGTTTTACGCATGCTATTTGCATAATATGCAGACAGAAGCAAAAATAAACCAATAACACTTGAGTCAACATTAATCTTAGGAGTCCATATACGTCAATATTTGCCTTGTATGCTTCGTTTGTGATATGTAATAATACGTTTATGCATCCACATCGCTAAACGGTCTTGGACGTGTATTAAGCGAGTTCCTGTTTTACGTAGCTATAGGTCTACCTAAAATAATCATAAATACTTTGGGATCCCATTTAAAAACTCGCCTACTTATATTTAGCTTAAAGCCGTTCAATAAAGATGAATTATGCTGGAGCATTTTTGAAGCAAATATATGCCAGTTTTAATAGTAGATACCATCAAATAGTTTTCGAGGGACTTTAAGGATTAAGGGACTGACATATACACGCCTGAAATGTGCTAATATGTATATGTATGTAATGTATGTAATGTATGTATGTATGTATGTATGTATGTATGTATGTATGCGTGTGTGTGTGCGTGTGTGTGTGTGTGTGTATGTGTGTGTGTGTGTGTGTATGTGTGTGTGTGTGTGTGTGTGTGTGTGTGTGTGTGTGCAAATACAAATAATACAAATACTATTATGTCTGAACGCAACATTTGACAATGTCCTAAAATAGTTTCCTCTTAGAGATAAACGAACAATAGAGGTAGATACAAATCTACAAATTGAAACATATATATATATAATAATGAGACAATACTTTTTTCGAAAGGAGGAAATATAACTTACACGTGCTTGATGCAACAAATGTAAACGTATACCAAAACGTCAACACGATTTAATCATTGAAAAATGACACATCCAATTAAGTTAAGTTAAGCAGACATTTGACCATATCATTTTTGTCTAATTTGTGAGAAAATGTATTTGCTCATATTTGTGTTGGTATCATATTTCAAATGAAGCTACCAACAATGAAATTTAACAGTTCCACTAAACTGGATCATTTAAAGAAAAGACATACTGAACAATTATGTACCATTAACATAATAATGCAACCTCTTTCCTTCGTCTCTAAATCGTATGCCTACATGCAAGAGCAATACCCATACATCATAATCTGATTATATGTTTGGTTGTCAAGTTGATAACTCTATACTTTCTAATGTTTATTTAAGACAGCATAACTTTATTTTCATTGACATATTTGTTTATCATACCATGCACATTGTTGTACGCACTGCTCACTGTGTCAGTTCTCCTACAATTTTAACATATTTCAATCCATTAGTTTTCGATATAATCTAATCTAGTAGATTATATAATAACAATAATACGTCATAGTTGTCTTCACTTGGACGGCAAATATGACAATGTATCTGCGTTTGTTTTTTACCCTTTTTAAGGCAGACTATGCCAGCAAGCTATTTAAGCCTGGAATTAAAAGAATTTAGAGTGTTCAATTAAGGGTGATCTGGCACATTACAACTTAATAAATTAAGACATTATTACACCTGTTAATATCTGATGCTATAAAAAATACAAACAACAACCAAAATGGGGGGATTTCTTAATATTGACATCAATATTACACAACAAAAAGGTAGTATATTAAATAGTCTTGATTTTTTCTAGGATTTTTCGAATATGTATTTGAATTGCAAAGAAAATCTATAAATAAGCATATATGACAAAGTCCTTAGACTCGTTTAGGACACAGAGGAAAGACCCAGCAGAAAAAAAAGCTCATCGGATTCAGCCAACCGCAACAGGGATTCTAATACTGATTCATTTAATTGGTGCAAATATGATAAACGTGGAAGAGACACCAAGACCTTCGGAAATCAAGGAAAGTGTAAGAAAGTTATACGGTAAATGGTCCTAGGCATGTGTTTTGGGAAGAAATAGGCATATATGACAAAGTCCTATGAGCATTGCAACATATACCACAATTTGGAAAAGGCACCAGACAAAGATATTCACAGTTGAGACTCATGTAATAAACATATCTGTGATGAGTCATTTTACAAAACCCCAACAGTTACCGCCTTCGAACGGCCAATCATCAAAAAGTACTGACTGGTGTGCTTAAACCGGATTTACAGAACTCTAACCTCGCACTTCCTGACTTTATCTATATTGCAGTTGCGATATCAAATAATACGAAAGCCGACAGGCATAGCTTAATTCATTATCGTGGATTTACTTCTTGCATTTAAACATATAAGATGTGTAAACATGAATTATTTTGGTAACACATTATGATGCTTTGCATGATAACGTTTTCATTTCCACATCTCCAGTTGATATAACTGATGAACATGATTATATGCAATCTGTGTGCATCTAATGCATAGATCTTGAAATACGTGGATTTTTTTCCGTTTACTGTTTGGACAACATTTAAATATGAACTCATACAAATGGCTATTTTTTTAAATTCGGACATTGTTCACAGCATCTTCTAAAGTCATTATTTTATTTCTTCTATGATACTTAAAACGTTTCTAAAGAAATAAATATTTCTCTGGACAGTAATGTACATTTGTTGAAATTGCCTTGTCCTTTGAAATCCTTGATAGTATACTAATTCTCTAAAAAGGCTCCTAATTTACTTCTTTTTACAGAACTCAATACTGATTAAAAGGTCTATGTATGGCGGGGTAATTTGTTTCTAGTTCTCAAATGTCTACTTATATGCTTAAAAAAATCTAAGGATAGGATCAGTGAATTAATTGTAAACACGAAACCTCTGGAAAAAATATAATGAATTTAGTAATGTTATAAAATTGACAATTCAGAAAATGATACATTAAGGTAAGCTTAGCATTATTGTAAATCGTACGGTCAAAAAAGCTATTTGCAGAGATATCTTAAATTTTCCGACGATAATATTGAGATGAAAGATGAAAAAATATCAATTTTTTTTTTAAATTACGAAACACAAAATGTGAATGTTCTTAAGGCGAAACAACGCATTGAAAAACTAGCCACATAACACTTCAAGAAACAGAAACTTGAGCAGTAATGATAATTGACACGTATAGTGAAATAGGAGAAGATCGATCATTATGACATTCTATGACTTACGAATTGCTTTATCTGGGTCCTTTTCACATAGTTAATGGCCAATTTTGGTTACATAAAGCAAACTTAAAATGCGACAGCTCTTTAGATAATTTGATCTTTCTTTCACACAACACAAATATAGATCTGACCACTCACTGGTGCCAAGATGTAATTGTATGTGTTACATAAAGTACATAATAATTATGCAATATGAATCAGCAAATTTATCTATGGTGCATTTAAAAATAAGTGAAAGGTGCTGAGAGTCCAATCTGTGGGTTCATTGAACAACATTTATTTGTATGAGGATTGCAGTTTGAAAAATCTTTTCATTGTAATTGATCCCAATATATCATGTATTGTTATAAATTGTTCCAGTGGTTGCAATTTTCTAAAGATGATTACTCTCAAAGTTTCTGCCTTTTTTAAGAGTTAAACACAAACAGATGCTCTCGTTACATATTTGCAAACGTTTATGGGCGCTCTCATATAAGTAAACACAATTGGAGGCTATTGGAAAGGGCAATTTGCTGAAGATATGGGCGCCCTTAAAAACAAGTGGTTGTAATAAAGGAGTTATGAGGTGCTGTCCGAGTTATTAAAAGCTCATTTGACTCAGGACACTTTTTCTAAATATGAAATGCTTCAGTTTTATTTTCAGAATATAAAATCAACACGCACAAATGCCTATTCTTTTCCACAGAACAATACTCTCTTTGCGGTAGTTATCATTGTGAGTACATTGTGAGCGCATCAAACGAATCGAACTTCGTAGGTTCAGAGTGCCCTTGATGGCATGATATTCGCTCTAATGGTAGTGGCGTGCAATGTGGAAAACAAATATCTCAACAATAAAGCTGTTATCTAGCGTCTTTCTACTTCACAAATGTGATAAAAATCTTGACATTTAACTTAACGATGTGATTCTTTTGCAAGTATAGATCACTCTTTCATTTGATAACCTGGTATTTACGAATGTCGAAACGGTTCTTTTGCAGCCTTTAGAGACGATATAATAGACATAAATGGTCAATTATAGAATGTGATGCATGCAGTTAAATGTTAATAACATTAGCATAAGCATATACACTTACGAATACAATTGTATGTGTTATTGCAATCTCCTCCTATATCACATTTCATCCATTTTAACAACGCTCAAGTTCCTTACACATTTATAAATGTAAAAAAGCAACTTAGAAACAATGAAAGTAACAATAATGAAAATATTATGTAGCTACAATGCACATTGGTTAAAATGCTTATTTCACACGTTTGGCAGTGTCGCTTACTAATTTCAAATATCAAACGTCTAGCTGGCTGATTGTCATTCGTTTAAAGCGTCACATAGCAGCATTGTCAGAGATCTTTGTTTAACGAAATAATCTGCTACTTCTAGCTTCAAATCTTGGAAAATTCTTTATTTCTTGCTGAGACTAAATCGTCTCCATAATATAATAATAATGCTTTTGTTACTACTTACGGCTCATAGGTGGCAATGTTTGTTGTGTTGTTCTTGTTTGTTTTATTTTTGGTGTTTATGGTTTATGGCTGAGATATTTTGGACGGAAATAATGATTTAACACCAAAACGACAAATCCTGAAAGTGTTCAGGTTAACATGTGCGTGCGTGCGTGCTTGCTTGTGTGTGTGTGTGTGTGTGTGTGTGCGTGCGTGTGTGTGTGTGTGTGTGTGTGTGTGTGTGTGTGTGTGTGTGTGTGTGTGTGTGTGTGTGTGTGTGTGTGTGTGTGCAAATATAAATAATACAAATACTATTATGTCTGAACGCAACATTTGACAATGTCCTAAAATAGTGTGTGTCGTATATCAATGGAAATATTACCATAGATGGTATACATCGGCATAACTTCCATCTGTACCGTTTTTTTTCAAACGATGGTTTACGGAGTCCATATAAAAGTGTAGTGTTATTAAATATTATTTTTTTCAATTTAGACATGATCATATTTGTTTTTATATAATAACTTTCAGTTGCTTTGTCATTTTTGACCTTAATTATTATTGAAAATAAAGAAATATGTACTTATTCTCTTCAAGGCTACTTTCTTTCCCGTTACGAGAAGCATGTACTTCCAATATTATTTAAATGATCGTCGCAATGAAAACAGCTCTTCCCTCGTGGTTTTAAGATATTAAAAGCATTCCAACTCCGAGGTAATTTAGACCAAAAATATAACAATGCATCTATTTATCAATGTGTTATGTAATGTTCTGCATACATTTAACGAGAAAATCGTGGCGCCTTTAAAAAATAAGGTTTCAATGACATACGGAAAAAATGTTGATTTGTACTCTATAATCGTCAATATGTCAATCACAACAATTTAGAGAACTGGTCTGGTTTTCTTGCCTATGGACCTTTGTTTTCGAAATTCAATAACAGTTATTTTTTTTGGAAAACTTACACTTATACAGTGAGAAAACAGTGCATATATTTATTGATTTTCTTTACACTGATTATAATAGGCCTTATTCATCTATTTCTGCGATGTTGTATCGCTCTGAGCATATCAATAAAAAAAGTAACATTTTCTAATTCACATTTCAGTCACGTATTGTTGTCATGACGGTTACTCAAAATGTCAATGGTTCATCTATTTTTGTCTACCAAATAAGTCGACGTATCTTCCAATTTATCGTGTGTATACCTTCTTAATCGTCTACAAATTCTGCGAAAACCAATGTAATGAAATAAATGCAATTAATGAAGTGTAGTAGAGTAAAGCGTATATTGCTAATCTCGTCCAAACTAGTTTCAACAATATAATAATGACACGCGAAAATTTCACTGACATACAAAACATGATAATAAGATAATAAAAATTCTAAAAAAGATTAATCACCATTTATCATTCCAAGTTATCATTCCCACTTTGCAATACCGGTAGTTCAAATGCCAGGTTTATTATAATTGTCACGTAAGCATTGTCCTGACATTGTGAAAAAGCTAACAACCGTTGGAGAGATATAAGAAAAATACATATTTCAAAACGTCTATTGAAAAAAACCCACTTAATATGTCGTTTGAAATGCATATTTCCTGGTGGTCGCCTGGATCCGGGTTACTTTATAATGAAAAAATATCGCAGGATTGCAGTTTGTCCGTATACACGTATTATTTTAGTGCAATTGTATGATTTGTAGCAGTAGACTCACAGCGAAGTCCTCAATTGCTGAAAGTGTTTTACGTAGAAGTAAGTTAATTTAAAATAATCGTGGTCCCGTTTGCCTCGACCTCGATTTACACATGCCAACAACAGAATGCTTCAGGGAGAAAAGGTTCGCACGCGAGGGAACAAGAGTGCTAGATACAATGATTGCATTTATTATCAGATTTCTTAAGTACTCTCGTCATATTTACGGTGAGTCCGAGATGTTGTCATTCGGACTTCATTAAGATGGGATGAAGGTTTGCCTATGTTTCAAATATGACGTTTTATTCTTGTAAATTAAATGTGTTTGCCACAATTGAAGATAGTGTCATCTTATTAACGTAGTGTGGAGATAGAATGAAGTTTTATTTTTTAAAGGATAACTTATAAAGTTTGCTATCAAAGGCGTCACCTATATGCTAGTTTACAATTAGATAAGAGTCAAACATCTTTTACCGTCAAGATTTCTAAATTGACCTAAATATATTTTCCCATAGTATAAGATGTCGTCGCGTTAGCTCGAACTTTGAATGCAGTTCCCAGTAATTTCAAAAGACTACATAAAATAGACACACCAGGTAAAACGATCTTGTTTTATTATAAACAGATATAGAAATAGAATCAAATATTCAATATTCACATGGTGAAAAATGTAAAAACTTTGTTTAACAGTTGATGGCAATGCACTGTTTATTGTATCCATTGATAAGATGATAACTTGTGGACGCGGTGGTAAAGTTGCCGACCTATAACTCCTAACTCCTTTCCGAAAGAGTTCTTCTCTATTTGGAACGAAAATGTCAATGTAGGGGAATGGGGCATCTACCTGGCCTGCTGTGTGCCTAAGGTTCTCTAAGTTGCATCTCTGTGAACTTCCTCCTCCAATGTGGATGTCGTCACGATAACATATGTTGTGTATTGCGATGTTTCAAAAGACAGTCTTAAATGTACTTGGGTAGTCATGCTGATGCAAAATGCACAAAGTAATTTGAGTATTTTTATCGTTTACAAACTCATACATAAAATGGCATAGAAGCTGAAAGTTAAAATTGGAAACTTAATGTTTGTCGAATGTTCATTATCTTTAACTATAAGAAAATGCATATGGGTTAAGATCAATTTAATTGTGTAAATTATGGAACATTATGCAAAATGGATTTTTCCAATATATTATTATTTATCATTTATATGGATAGTATCATGAATTATACACGAGGTTAGAATGTAAGGTCTAGAAATAGATAAAACAAGACACATGGATTCACTAATTTCTTCCTTTGATTTAGTTTTCTTAAGCGGCAATAATGAACGATGACCGTAGCTTATGATCAAGGAGTCTCAATGACATCTGGTTTCGCTTATATGCGAAGACAACAACCTTTGACTTAATAGAACTTTGAACATTTTACGTCAATAGATGGTCTTTAAGTAAGAAATCAAGAACCTGAAAAAGGTCACATGAAAGGGCAACTATCGCCTTAAATATGATAAAGAAATAAATGGAAGAAATAATTTACGCTACAAAAGCGACATGTTCAGATCAATTGTATTGTTTTGGAAAGAAACGTTTTCCATTCTGCTCACACAAGAACTTTATTTTTAATTTAGAGAAAATCAAAAGGCGTAGACATTTACGAATATGTCAGTGAATAATACGACTTCTAAAGTACACAATCAATAAACAAACATTCGACAAGACGACTAGCATATGCTAACAAGTGTTATGCATGTAATAGAAAATTACACTGCAACTGAACCTGACTGCGGCAACACAACTGGTCAAAAATAAAAGAGACGAGCACAGCGATTTGGTTTGCATTATGGAAGCTTCATTTTCCCTCCTAAAGACATTTAAAAAATGTGCTGAAAAAAAATCCATCAAATTCAGGCAATTAACGGATAAGTATTGAATCGGAAAGTAAAGTACTAGCCAATAAGAACCAGCAAAATATGCATCTGTTTACATTATGTAAAAGCATGGGTCTTACATTAACCCTGGTTTCCTTTGTCTAGAGATAGATAAGATTGAAATATCTGTGGAAATTTTGACAGGACCTCTTCTTATTTATCTATTGGCTAAAAATATTAACTTAATATCATAATAAGGACGATGGTTGATAATACCAATTTATAATACATTGCGCAAATCCCCGCCACCACAAACAACAAAAAGAAAGCAGAACATAACAATTAAACGTCTTAGCAAAAAGCAATAAGTAAACTGTTTGTTTAAGCCAAACACTTAAGCATATACACCAGGATATTGTACTTTGCGTACATTGTACAAGAGGTTATATTCGAACGAAAAATGACAGGCAGATTACGAAAATTGACATTGAAACATTAAATTAAGTTAAACATTTCTTTGTTAACAAACAAAGTCTTTAAATTATTTATAACATTACATTTAAAATGTCTAAAAACAATTGTAAAAAGAACATTTTAACATGTTAATAGTGTCCCCAATTATAAAACGTAACACAACAGAGCAGAGTGGCATGTTTTTTTTTTTAAAGTTATATAACAATTAAACAAACATATCGTACTGAAATGCTTCTTGGTGGTTTTCCAGCTCAGCTCTTTTTTTTATCATATATCCAATTGACTGGTGCGCGGCGGAAAGGAAAGACAATTTTAGAGTGCATACGTAAATGAAGATTAATTGTCTACTGATAACTCTATCAGAATGATGAAGTTACCAGATTTAAACGTGTATTTATATATGTTATGTTTTTTTTTCATATACTATTAGTGTTTGTTGTATTGTTTTCCATTTTATAGGCAAATTAAATAAGAAATGCTAATGAAAAAGTCGTTTACATCATTGTTATGTATACATTTCACAGGCTTCGAGACCAAGCAGTTCGAGTCGCTGACCTTTTACTTCTCAAACCCTCTAAGCGTGGGCCGGATTTTTCGTCTTTGCGAAATCTGTATTGTGGGAGGTTTTCAAGCTTACCTGCGGTGCGCCTGTGGTTCTACTCAGACATAGGTCTGGCTCTTCCTCCACCAACAATAAGCTGGACGTCGGCAATTAGATCATATATTCTTTAACAAAAACAACAAGGATTACCTGACCCTAGATGTAACCTGCACGTGATTTTTGAGACAGCTAGAGGAGCAGTCCCAGACCTTGCTAACAAATAGAAAGAATTCCTTCGGGATATTTAATGTCAGAGAAATATAAAAAAATGAGCCATTGTTTTCTTGCAATGGCAACAATATTACACTCCTTCATGACATCAAACATACCTGGTACAATTTTATAAATATAAAGCAACAACTCAATTGCAAATGTCCATTTAAAACATAAAGGGCAACATTTTTTCGAAAATACTGCTTGTAATTGGCGACCAAAGTCGAAACATTTCACAGAAATAAAACATTTCATATTTTAATCAATTGCACTGCCAAATTACATGCTAAATACGAAAAGGAACTTAATACAGCCGTTTGAACAAGAAATAAAATCACATGCGCATGAAACGAGATGTAAAAACACAATACAACGCCTCTCAGCTCACTAATTAATCAAGATTAATCCCATTCACACTTCAGATTCGCAAATTGCATCGAGACCACTCTATTATTTGTAATTTCCATATTTGTCTTCGAGATAATACGGATTGCTTCTCGATGAACGATAAACGTAACGCCGACACATAGTCAATACTAATGACAAATTACACACGAATTTATTTGTTAATTACTTTTATCATTACATCTCAATTTTCCGCAGACATCATTAGTTGTATGACCACAATACTAGCAAAACTCGATCACATTTATTTACCGGTTATTTGTGTGAGCATAATTCTAAGTGTATTGTCACTAGTGCATTAATCTACACGAATACTCATAGGACATTGTCATCCTTTCTAATTCAAAAGTACAACAATTCTTTGTGTACAATGCGATGGTCGTACAAATCTCTCCAGGCATGCAATCCATGTTGTTCTTTAAACAAACCTAAGAGGATTGGTCCTTAATCGTGCTTTGTATCGTAGTACTTAAATCCCCCTACTATGAACAGACTAATACAATCACTTAAATGTATCATCTTTTTATTTAAGGAAGTTATTTCTTTTACAAGTTTGTATTTTATGGAACTTTTTTCGTATTGGTTAAACCCTCTCAACATTATAAAGCGTACTTGGTCGTTTAAAATTACTTCAGTCAGTGTAACTTTATTCTTAATCGTTATGACTTAGTTCAAAGCATACTTCATCCCTTTTGTTTGTGTTATTTGATAGGGTTTCGTTAATAGTGTGTACGTGAGGAAGCCCTCCGTAAGTGCCAAGTGGGTTTTGTTTTATTTTCGTATAGAATCGACACAATTAATTGTAATGTTTTTCTATTTATCTTGACTTTCGGTGTGTAATGCATTGTCTTGTGTTGTATGTATTACAGGACCTTGTCATATTTCTTTCATTACACTATTTCAAGAATGGTGTACTGTAAACGGAATCGATAAATTATCTTATATTTTATTATTCAAAATTTGTTTTATTTCTTTTTATGTAGATATTTTCAGATGAGGTTTTAGGAAATAACTGTCACAGACTAAAGCACGAATATTTTTTTATAATTTCTTATTTCCGCTCGTGCATATGTACGCAGTTTAACGCATATATTTGTATAACATCTAGACAGAAGCAACAATAAGCTAAACACTTGATTCAATATCAATCTCAGTCGTTTAACGGGTCACGTGTTTCCATATTTATCAATCTTTGCCTATTATAATTCGTCTGTGATAGGTAACCCTGCTTGATGTAACATTACAGTGTGTAGTAAAAATATTTTGTTCTAGTAATTGTTCTAGTAAAAATAAATTACTGAGTAATTACGACTGTAAACAAATCTATGTTTATGTCGTTGCTTCAGTGACATGGTGAAGATTTGTGGCTTAATTATTGATGACATACATAAACAAAACATAAATATGCAATTTCTTTAACACCGAAACATGAAGATAGAGTTTTGCATAATACTGCGCTTCAGCAATAAATTATAACACTGGACTTGTTTCAAAAACAATTAAGCGAAGTAATATCTGTACTGAGTGAATCATGAAATTGGCATATTATTTGATAATATGTCCTTGCATGTCTGATGGCGTTTACAATAAAAAATATTCAACGACATTGCATTCATAACAGTAAATTCCACTCTGGGATTTGACCGATACAGAACATTTGCAATGTGGCGATGCATTTATGCGAGAGATGAGGTTATTTCAGGCAACTAGAAACAGCAGAGATGAAACCGGGAGCCTATGCACAGTGTGTCTTACATTTAGAGTGCCTAACTATAGTAACGCCGCTGTACAAAAGACACTGTGTCCTCTACCAACGATAGTTAAATAGCTGTATAGGTATATACAGAACACACAGAGACAAGTCAACATTAGCCATATGCTTTGTACAAATATAAAATGCATATTACTACAAATAATTACATAAGTAAATCTATTTATCTATCTATCTATCTATATATCTATCTATCTATCTGTCTGTCTATCGATCTATCTATCTCTCTCTCTGTCTGAAAAAAATCATATAAACACGCCTTCAGATTAAAATATGTGATTAAATGATTAACTGCATGACAATTAAGGAATATATTTTCTCTAAGAAAAGATTATACATATTTACAGAAATGTAATGCTAGTTAAGATATCCATTTGGTTTGAATGATGCGTGTTAGACAAGACAGACTTTGGGTTTTCAGCCTGAAATCTGGCAATAATGCGTGGCTTTGCGAAGCAATTTCTAGATGTGGCATTCTCATTCACATTCCAGTCTCAAACAATTCTTCAGGTCACTTCTCCAAAATTTGTCCAGATATCTGACAGTATTTCTCAGTCTATGTTCTTGACACACCTACGTTGTACTCTGCATCAGACCACATTCAAAGGAAATGAACATATTTTGAATGTGGCACTATTCTGCACTTTGTACAGGCAGCGGATGTCACTTCGTACCTAATTGGGTGTAGGTGAGTGACGTATAGGAAGACAAACGGGACTGAATTAACGCTTTTCTGTAAGCACTAAGCGTAGTAAGACGTATTTGTACGTTGTAAGGCGTGGCTGTTTGGGAAGTTCAAATTTTGAGAATGATTTCAGCATGTTTAAACTTGTTATGGTCAGAGAGGTGTCAGTTATATTACTCAAATCGTGTTATTAAACGGGATGTGTCCTACTGCGTCATTGGTTTTACTTCACCGTGTGTTTGACTTGTGTAACATGGCACAACTATTTTTACTACTGACTACACTACGGTGAACCATGTGACCCATAAACTTTCAATTTAACTGCGCTTGAAATATGTTCATGTTGATTGACCTGCGTGCCACCACAAGATACAAATAGCATACTGCCAAGTAACGCATTAATCGTACACGTTGAAGGCATTCGAACTTAGAATTTTGCATTTTCTGTATTCAAACTGTGATCACAGTGGAAGGTTAATGTGTAAGGGAAAGGTAGTGGATCTACGCAGCTGGACAATGCTTCAGACTGCAGTGGTTTTAGGAAAGGGATGGTTACTCACTTTGTTGGGCAGGGGCAGTGCTGTTATCCCATGAGGAAGTGTGACTTATTGTTCTGTGACATTTCTCCCAAGACATCTATGTGGATAATACACAAATTAACTGTTCAGATATGTTTTCACATCAAGATGGTATCTTTTGGGAAATCCTCCTAAGAAGGTATTTCCAGTGTTGTTGTTTTTATCTCAAATACGATGTCGTAGTTTCTTACATGAGTGAGTTCTGACCTACTAATGTGTTCTACGTGGGTATCTGTCACATTGATAATTGTGACAGTTCATGTTTCATTGTAAACCTCTTTCTTGCTACTGTGTTACCAGAATTTCTAATATGTTGATGAGTCATGGTATTCGTCCGCAGATTAGATCGAAGATCACAATACACAACAGCCGACCACAGTGTGTTAAGTCTTTTTTTTTGCTGATATGAAACATTTTTTCCCCGCTTTATTCATTCTGCAATCCTAGTGATATATAGCATTTGATTTTGACCTGGTGAATGTGGCAATGTAGTGTAGAACATTTGCTTTACGTTCTACGCGTCCAGAGCCGTAAATACTTTAACGATGTTCCTCCTTGGTTTATGAGCATTTTTAAGGGTTGAATGAATTGTCTCTTTCTGAATGGTTAATTATCTAAATTATCTAAGTTTAGGCAATTTCAGTGCCATTAAGAAATGTCCATGTCTTAATTTGAAATGTTATAAATAATATATATTTTGATGTTTTGCTTAGTTTTTGACATACCTTGCAGCGATCATTTATGATCATTATAACAACGTCCAGCTTTTTGGTGGAGTAAGACCCCATGTCTGGCTAGAACCACCGGCGCAACGCAAGTCAGCGGGAAGATATTCCAACATTAGGTCCTTCGCAGTGTACATACTTTGAAACATTTGGTAAATATAGAATTCGTTTCTCTAGCTTCATAAGTTGGTACCAAACTGTTGTGTGCAGTGTGAGGCCGATGATAAACTTTCAAGAGACTGTATCGTTACTTATTTAGGTTCACTGCATCAAGGGCCGCATTAAATAAAACTTCTAATTACGCACCAAGATTTTAATAATTTGTTGTAATAAATTATGCAGCTATTATGCAGAGTTTTGCGCATTAAGTCTGAACAATGTCATCAGACAAACTGACTGATTATCTGTATCAGCATCGCTTAACTTTTCTATACTAAAAACGATAATTATACATTCTCACACTGTTGTTTTATTTTTAAATGTAACCTTTCGTCGTGTCCTGAGTGCATGGATACAATCAAACAAAGTCTGCATAGACCTTAAAAACAAAATGGTGCGAATGTCACATATACTTAGGAAGTAGTGACTAAAATTCAACAGCAATAATAATATAGCATTAGAAACATTAGATACAACAACCGGGGTATACAAGTTGCATGAGTTGGAAAAAAACATCTTGTTAAATATGTTATTTAACTATACTATTCCTGGCAACTACAAAACTAGGTGAATCTGTATCTGTATCAGAATCATGTGACAGAGAGGTTGGGATATGTTTCATTACCATGATCCCGTTCCAAGTTATAACATGTCTAAACCATTTCCTTCTTGTGCCGCTTTTTGCCAAGAACAATTATCAATAATAAAAGGATCAGTTTTTCTTGTTATTAGAAAGGAGTTGCTGTAAGCATGGCATCAAAGTGATCTCAGAATATGAGCTTCACAAAAATTATTTGGGATTACATTTTTTAATGTATTATTCCAGAACGGATTCACGATACAGATTTGAGTCAGTGAGAAAATAGATTCAATTAAAATACAAGCAAAATAAATTTGACTTATGTATCTATATTCTAATTAGAAGAAAAGAAAAATCATATAAAATTCATGTAAAACACTTATCTTAATGAATGCATAAAATATATTCGTTACCAGAAAAGGCAGCTAACAAGAATTGCATCGTTCCAAATATATATGTTAAAATAGAATGGCGTTTACATATCTACTGAAATATCCTCATTGTAAAGGAGCATAACAAGTACCAGAAAGGAAATACTGGTATATGACCAATTAGGCGCCAGGAAAAAAGTCATGAAAAAGCTGTACTTAATAGTTATGCTTTCAAGAATGCACTGTACATATGGAAATTAAACAATAGTCATAGACAAATCCCTTCCTTGAATCTGAATTTAATAAAAATTAAACTGAAATCTGTTTTGATATATTTTTATATACAATTTTCAGTTTGGATATCGATATGCATGTTGATAGATTAACTTTTCATTTCCAAAATAAATAATTTCGCTGTGCCTGCTGATTTGATGCATGTAATTTCTGGCTACACAGATATAATACAGTTAATGCTTCATTGGTATACTTTTTGGAAATATTACTTTGTCCGCGAAAATAAAAACGCCCTTAAGACATCTCATTAGATGACATTAATCAGCTCAAAACGAAGTTTCCTTAATTCAAAACTTTCCTATTCAACAAAACCCAATTTCCCCCTAAATTTTTGTGTGGTATTTTATTGTATATATAAACATTTGAAAACATGTCTATAGAAAGAAGTAAAATTATGAAAGTTTAAAATGTTAAATGTAGATGCTGACTATGACACAAAGTTGTGTTGTTTTTTCATAAATATATCCTTAATGTTACCTTGGTTCTATGGCTCATATGTTTTTCTTCCGGTTGCTTAAACATGGCCAAGTGCTCAGGCATGGATAATTTGACGACATTGTTTAAAGAAGTTAATTCTTAAAAAGATAATTACTTTTTAAATGCTATAAAATGGTGCCGTAGAGGTATTCATTGAAGCGTCACACTTTAACTGGCGCGTCAAATTTGTAAAGCAAAATATTTTCTTAAAATGAATTAGCTATCATACGGAATCTATCTGTAGGTTTTTTTTTAAATAGAGACCAATGTCTTGTACAGATTTGAACCAAAATGGAAATTGGCAAGACATTTCTTGGTTGTTACAATTTTATTCTAGCTCTCATCGTAATAAATTTTACTTTTGCCGCTAAAGCTTTGCACAAATCATAATGTATTGCAGAAAAGCACTAGCTTAGCCCATATCTTCGTTTCTGGTTATACCTCTTATCTCTTATTATTATTTAGTTTGTCTAAATATCTATCATTTCGTCCCACGAGGTAATTCGCTATTTAATTTTTTAAACAAATAAACAGTTATCTAAATTCAAAGTGCCATATTTTAAATGCTTTGTTTTCCAAAATACATTCTTTTACGAAAATGGACCAGCTTTGTAGAATAAAACTCTTAGAAGAAATGTCACTAAAATACGGAGGATTCCAGAACCACAAAACGGTCTGCATAATTGTAGTCTTGCTAAAAAACCACCGACTTATTACAGCAAGAACAATATTCACCTCATGGCGAAACGAGCATTTAGAAATTAAATATTGAATATTTAGCGCACAGAAAGTCAATGCATGCTATCAATGAAAAAATGAAAATTTAATGTAGATATATTTTATTTATTTTATCATTTAAAAATAAAAAAGTGCAATACTCGCATACAGTTTTGAATTGTATTGTGAGACGTTATCAGATAAGCTACATTGAACATTAGATAACAAATATTGTATAGTTTAAATGATCTTATTGACACTGCAGCTCTCAACAGTTGTATCTGCCTTAAGCAAAAGTTTACCTTCTATTTGTCCCTCATTTTTTTTTCTCTTCATTTTTTAATTTTAAGTCCATGTTAACTCGATTAACTAGAACCTTTGCTGGAATTTGTGCGAATTAGCTACTATTTCGTTATTGAAGTATTGCTGGAAAAAAACTTCGAACCTAGAACGTTTTGCTGGGTGAAAGGTGCTTATCTTACGAAAACCTTTACAGCAAGGACCATCATCTATGAAAGAAGCTTTGCAGGGTATGACAATGATCTACTGTAACATTACAGTAGAGAGAAAGAGAGAGGTGGGGCAGAAAGAGAGAGAGTGAGATGTGATGTGTAAACAGAAAAGAAAAAAACACTATATATATTAAATATAGGAACGCGAATTTTTAGATGAATGCATTATGACATATGGAGCGACAGAAAGTCCTGTATAAATCTAGTATGAAAGTCCTATATTAAACAAGTATTGAATCGTTTCTCGGATGTTGAATGAGATCAGACATCCAATTTGAATGCTATTTCACAACATACGATAAGATCCTTTCATCTATGACATCAAAGGTGCAGCGGATAACTTTTATGAAGTTATATTGAATGAATATGCAACCATGCATTCTAAGAATATATGCAATTTCCCATTCCATCATTCATATCTGAACCCCCTATTCAATCATCAAAATCAGTAGAAAGATGTTTGTTCTGCGTAATCTTAAAATGAAACACATCTTTCATTAAAACATAGACATCCATCTTTATGTTTTCGCTTTGACAGTGAAACATAAGATGCTTTATTTGTTGGCTGGGCTTAATTGACTTTTTGTTGCCGTAGGTTGCAAAAGTGCGCATACGTTATTGTTTGCATCTGATAAGTTTCAGAACAACAAATATGCCATTTTGATCGGATAATTATCTCTCACTAACTGCGGACACTTTTTTTCTTCAAGTATTCTCCAAGACAAGTCATATAGAAACCATGATAATCAATTTCTATGTTTGTTATTGTTTTATTACGTAAATTAATGTGAACGCTTCTTAATTTAGACTTAATATTTAAGAGTTAAGAGTTTTGACAGCTGGTAAATATATTACTTGCACTAAGCATATAGCATTCAACAACAACAACAACAACCTTTATTAACATATCAGCATATTTACGTGCCATTGGTCATACGTAGTATTTTACCTAAACTGACATAAACTGACTGAACGACATTACTTTAGAAAATACTAATCTGACAACAATTTTTAATTTTCGGGCACAACGGACATGGTGCAAGTGTCATTTGAACACCAAATTACGCTATACATTAAGCAATTTGTTAACTCTTTAAATATAAATAAAAACAACGAACATTTAAACAAAAATGTAATGTGCACGGTACATCTTTTCACCGTCTCAAGATAATTGAAATACTGATAAACCAACACCTTTCAACAAATTTCGAATATCATATAAAATGATTCTCCCCAGGTTCTCTTATGGCACAGAACGCGGTTCGACAGGAACTCATTTTGACGTTTTAAAAGAGTAAACCTCCAATGCAATTTTGGTCTAACTCAATTCATAAAAAACGGTTTATTGTACATTGTAAACAGACGAAGATGAATAACAATGCAAAACACATTGTTTCTCATATACCATTTACTTTCGACAAAGATTCAATGTATGCAGTATATGGATCATTGGTGTCAGTACAAGGAATGGCCGGGTTCTGTCCTTGTATTATAATGATAGACATTTCGCTGAACAGTATCGGCAAAATTGCCGGCAAATCCCAAATCAGTTTTTATAACTTAATACCACAGGGTGCAACGAGTAAGCCATTTGATGATAAGCGTCACTGTAAAAATGATTCACTATTTTCGTGCTTCTCATTTTGGTATGAAAAACAACTTTGTTACCAAAGAGTGTGTACAAATTCGATGTTGTCTTAAATATTACGAGCTCATACAATTTCGTGTCGGTAAATTCTTGTTTCGGATGGTATTTAGGCAAAGCATTAAGACATTGCTTTCGATTTAGAATTGAGAATCTAGATGACAATATTCCTTGTCTTAACTATTCTATAAACAGGGGCACTATTTTGTATATCTCGGTAATATGCGTTCATTTTACTGAATCGCCATTGTGGTTTAAAGTGTAATGATACAATGAATTTGGGCTTCATATGATATAAATTAAGTGTAGAACGCAAGCAAAAGCACCCCTTTGTTATTTTGTAAAGAGCTGCGGGATTTTCAATGTGACTTTTTCGTGATATTTTAATTTGATGTTTGTTGGGTAACAAGTAAGTGTACATTACATGTTCTTAAATGCATACGGAAAATGTGATCGAATAAATCAGGTAAGAAAGTAACACAAAGCATATAATAAAACAAATCCTAACGGATAGATGCCCGATAATATGTATGTTTTTTGCATGAAACCAAACCTGATTATATGTTGGTGTCCGGGCTGAAGCGCTACACCCTTTATGATTTGTGTTTAAATTTCGTCTTTTGACTATTGTTGAAGTCATCAATTCACTATTACTTGGAGGTACCGGATAACTAGATGTCATAGGAATGACCATGTTACATACCTCATACCTATTCCACTTCGCTCCACGTATATAAGATAAAACCTAAACAAAGTTGGTTATGGTTTTTGGTCTTACACTTAATACAGTAATGCTATTACCCGCGAAAGCCAATTGTTACAGCATATTTCCAGCACAACTTGAAGTTAACTTTCTCGTTCTTTTGGTGGATTTATTTATGATTCAGATAAAATTATATTGTTTAAAACATAAAACAAAACATATATTAGAGGTTTTTATTGCTTTGCGTTCTTTTTTATTCCTGTCATCTTCCCTACTAAGGTATAAAACATCTATAAATTCAAAATAAATCTGAGTATGTTTTTCGCCTGAAGATTAAACTGTTCTAATAGTTTATAAAGAAATCAATTTCCTTGTATTTGCGATATTTATCGTGTCTCTATAGTCTCAGCTAAGAGATACAGGAGGATCAAGATTATACCAGATAAATCTAAAGAGCTGCCAATTCATAAATGTCATATAACACCACAAATGTAAGAAACCTCATCTCGAGATAGATACCAATTGCAAATGTTGACGAAAATTTCTTTCTGGCATCGCGAGGCCAGTTAGAATGTGTCTTCTTGCACTTTCTATAAAGAGTGCAAAAATGCATAATAGTACAAACATGAATCGTCTTTCATTCACAATAAAACGGACAGACATATTCACCAAGAATAAAATATTATAAGCTTAAAATTATTCCGAAAATAACTAAAGCGTGACAATGCCTAACATCACACCCAAAATTGTCACTATTATCATAATAAATACGCTAATAAATTATTTCATATCACTTAATAGTTAGAAAAGAAACATGATATATATGCAGGTTTTCTTGCTGTTTTTTGTCTCACTTTGATGAGATATTTGTATTTACACTATTGTGTTAAAGGAAAGAAAAATCAGAAAGTGCGAGGTTGAATTGCTTCATAAACCATAAAATGTAACATTATAAAACGCTTCTTCATAAACGGCTTATACAAAATAGTACAAGCATTAAACAGTATAGCAAAGAAGGCATCAGGGAAAGGCTTTTAATACCGCTTAACAATATGAGGACTAACGAGCACAGTGATAAGCACACTATTGTTCAAATACGGTTCCACAATCTTCTGTTCAAGATATGTAATGATTATTTTATGCACCTTTACATCTTAAACAAAAATAGCTAATGAAGAAGACAATATAACAAAGTCATATAAGTACTGCAACATATATTATATATGACAAAGGTATTCACATGCATGGCAAGTAAAAACGAGACTATGACGGAACAACACTTGCCACCTTGGAACGGTCTGGTGGTAAATGAACATAACTGGGTGCTAACATCCGGTGTACATAGATCTAACGCCACAGTTCTTGGGGATTTAATTAATTGCTGTTTATCGTCTCATTTTGAATCGATAGTTTTATTTACACAGTTTGTTTTTGTGAGAAAAGCCTTCAATAACGCGAGCTTCCAGCTCTCCTAAAACCGGGTTTAAACACCTAAGTCGGTCACTCTGCTGACTAAACGTACCAAGACTTTATCTGTCGTTTGTTGTTGTTGTTGTTGTTGTTTTCTTTTGTTGTTTAATGTCTCATCCCTGAGTTTTGTCACGTTTGCATTTACATTTCTAGAGGTAATCATAATTAAATATTTATTGTCATTCTTAAATGACCTTTTCTTATTTTCCTTGGATTTTTCAATTAATTGTATCTTCAATGCACCCGCCTTCAGACGTGCCGCCGGTATTATATCACAATATAATTAGAAGCTACGTTTTAAGAGACACCACAACGGTGAAATAATTGCAATTGCAAATATGAATATAGAACGTTTATCAAGTTGAAGATATACATCCTTAAAATATAAAAAGCTGTAATATATTATAAATAAAAAAAAACATAAACATACTTAGCAGAAATATTTTCTTTTATTGGCATTTTTACTAAACGCCTAAAGTTCATGATTGCGAATCTTTTAGATGAATCAGGCTTATTTCAACTTATATTAACACTAAATTAGAATCAGTACCTTAACTTAATTGGAAAGAACTAATAGCACAACACCTCAAAATATCAAAATAAGTTAAGTATATATTCTTTTAACGTTAATTTTAATTTAAGCGCTCAATCTTATCGAAACAATTTAAAACACAAACTTTTACAGTTATGTCAAATGAACATAACGCATTACCACAAACACACGTGAAATAAGCTTAGTTCAAGGTCCCTGGATTGCAAGAAATAAACATTTAATTAAATTAGTAAATATTTGCAGTTGTTCCTATTGTTTGAAGTGGAATCAGGAAATAACGTATCAGTTAGATGTTTTATCGCTATCTCGCCCAGGTAGTGACGTCATTTCCACCAAGCTTTAGAATGATGATTGTGATTGTGCGGAAATCGGAAATGCAAGTTTTAACGGAAAGAAACAAATATTTAAAATATAAAAAAACACGAAATATGCACACGATTATTTGTATACGAGCTTTTTATTATCAAAACGAGTATAAGACTCATTTGTTCTTTCTTTACAATCCAAGGATAGTAAAATAGCCAAATTGGCTGAGTAACAAGTTCTTAAACAAAGATTAATCTATTACGTACTTTTACATTCGTAAAATGCATTATACATAGATAAAGGTGGGCTTTGTAATTGTTGTGTAGGGCTTTCTCTGGCGTTCGTTCCTTTAAATATATTCCCCTATCTATTATTCATGGTGGTTGCATGCGTTTTCATATTTTGTGATTAAGTTAGGACACAGTATCTAAGAAAAAAGAAACTTAAAATTCCACTTGTATTAGCACGTTACATTTATTATAAATGTTTGGCCCAGCTTCTAAGACAAAAAGAAAATAAATTCCAATTTTATTCACACAATAAATATGCTCTAAATGGTAAACAAAATAGATTTTTACTGCAACCCTAGACGAATAAATTGAAATAGGGATTTTCCTTATATTACATCTAACTATAACTAGTTTGACAATGACGTATTACAAATAAAATATGGCCCTACTAATTAATAATTTAAGTATTATTTATAAACAACGTGTCTCGACATTAACTGCTGTTCCTTTAAAGACAACTTAAATCTCAGTCGCGTTTAAAAATAACAAAAAGAACGATCTCTACCATATAAAAAACACTTTAACATTTTATGTACATGCTATTTTTAAAAAGAAACCATATCACGTTATGTTTTGACATTAAGCAAGTAAACCAAATTAAATTTAAAATTATCACCGTGTAAAAAGTACAAAACTAATTTCCGTTAACTAAATAGAAACAGTAAATACTGAGATATTGACATCTTTAATCGCCACCGTTTCCGATGATGTTTATATTCAAAGACAGGGAGACTTCGCTTCCACACGCTTCGCAGTTCTATTACTTTTTAGAAATGTACTTTTCTGGTCGATGCTATGTTGTAGAGATTTCTCACCCTTTCTGGATGGCAATATAGAGCCTCGTTATGTTCTTATGTGCATTAATTTCACAGTTAGTGTGAGTATTTCTTGTGCTAGTATATTTTGTTTTCTATTTTACATGCTCTTTCCTGCAAACATCGCAATTAATTTGCTGTGGAGTGGTGGCATTTGCGCAATACTATTCTTAAGATGAATTAGAGGCTATGTCTTTTTTGTTGTATTTTGTTGGCATGTTTTGTTGTTGCTGTTGTTGTTGTTTGCTTGTTTGAAAAGCATGGCCGCGACCAATTATGGTCATTATCGCGACGTCCAGCTACTTTGGTGGGGAAGACCCTAGACAAATGTCTGGGTCGAACCACCGGCGCACCGCAGATCAGCTTGCTGAGAGACTTTCACATTAAGCCCTTCACCCCGAACGGAACTCAAACCCACGCGGTGAGAGGCTATTTGGTCAGAGTCATCGCAGGTCAGCTGGAAGATCTGCGTACATAAAAGTTCTCACCCAGACTGGAAAGTATCATTTAGCTCTCAAAGATGCTGTTTCCTTTTCCATATAAAGATTAAGCCTGACGGACATGGCCGGTAGTCGGTGGGTGGTAAATAAAATTGATTTATTCTTATATATGTGAATATGTAGGCCTTTACACAGCAACCCCACTGTTTGTGAAAATTAAGCCTGACGGACATGACTGTTCTGTGGTTGGTGGGCAGCTAATTACTATTTCAATGTTTAAGTAGGCTTAATGGTTTATTAACCTTTTGCTAAGAGCAAAAGCATGCATTGCCTTTTTTCTTGTAAAAGTTGGAACTGTAAGCTTTTACACAGCAATCTAAAAGATACAGTTATGACACTGTAGCATTGTCCAAAGCTACGTGTATTGAAAGTGTTTTTGTCATAATTACACCGTAACGTAGTATACTATGTATCGTTATAAGCATATCGTAACGTAGTATAAAAAACGCATCTTGAAAGGAACATCGTTTTGTACACATCCTGATTAGTTCATCGTATCGCTAAGTAAGGTTCCGCATTTCTATTTATCCGTCATAGTCTAACGTAATGAATCGTAAAGTAACACAATGTGAATTGTATTGTATTGTCACATTGCAATTATTTTAGTTGTATATTGTGTTTTGTTACAATTATTACGACAGTATCAGGCTCATAAAATTGTTGCCCTAAAATCATAAACGCATAGATCTATCGTCTACCAGTGTCTTTGACTTAAAACGGAAGTGTTTTCTGTATTGGAATCTATAAAATGCTTGACAATATTAAACAGAACTACTAAATAAATTTTGGTTTCAAAGGAATATATATGCATTGAAATATGCAGCGTTAGGAGAATGTAAAAAACTTTATAAAAACAACATTGTTCTTGTGCAGAAAATGTGAAACGTCTGATACGATACATTCTAATCTGAAACTTCAGTTGTCTATAGCACGTATGCTATAAAATGCTTAGTCAAACCGCCTAGGTACTTATGATGCAATGTAATAGTTGTTTCATGTTTGATAGTTAAGCTTCTCACTACTTCGTTGTCAGTTAACATATATCTTCATCTAAATAACTGTTTATACGCATTTAAAACTCTTTAAATGCATTGGCATATGTGAAGATAGCATTAAAGCATATATTACTTATTCATTTTGTCATTTGCTCCTTCAGTATGGTTGGGCTTATAAAAGTCAAATAAGTGTGTACATCGCAGTCAGATGGCTGCTTTAGGAATTATGGAGCCACTATCAGTTGTAACAGCAAGTATAACGTTGTGCGAGAGCTGGGCAAACACATGGTTCAAACATTTTAATTCACATTTTTTTTTTCATTTATTGATTATATTACTTTACTTTTAACTGCATGTGGCAATTGCTATGGAAGGTACAAAAACAAAAACAGTGTTATGTGAAATCAATGTGTTTTTATTTTCGTTGTTGTTAATGTTGTTGCTTTTGTCACATTTAGACCAAGACAATTTTTTAATTATTGAAAAAAAATATTTCAGAAACAGCACTAACAAAGATTAAAACAGCAAATGAAATGTGATCAAGACGATAAACAGACGTGACAATGGATGGCGAGACTTGCTACACCGTCCAATATATCAAATACCTCAGCGCAGTTAATGTAAGAATGTTGCTGCAAATAAAGCATTTTCTGTAGTAATGTACAGAAACAATTACCGAGCCAGATTACATAATTAAAATGACGCTTAATGTTTCCTATGTGTTCGTACCTTATTAATGGCGCATTAATAAATTCATTACAATGTCTAACATTTTTGTTGAGGACGACGGAGACTGAAACGTTTCCATAAACAAAATAATTATATCTTATTTTAACAGGGCTTCTTAAATCAAATTTCATGTTGTCGTTTCTCTATGTAACTTTTAAATGTATTTTGATTTGAAAAAAATAAATACAAAGACACCTTTGCAGATTGCTTGTCCTTCTCAAGTGAAAAATATCAAAGTAATTAAACAAGCTTAATTGCGGAATTTAGTCCTCCTTAAGGGGCCAAGGCTAATTCTGATAGAAACCTTTTCTTCACTGCTTGCAGAAATCCTTCAGAAAATTTGAAGTCAGATCTCTGTAAAACCTTTTTTGGACCGACTGACCGTTCAAATACCGTCAGAGATTTGTACTACCTTTTACATTTTACTTTAATGTGAATTCCTCTATCCTACGCTTTTTTCAAATGCAATATATGTTGCATTGCTCATATGACTTTGTCATATGTTCTTATTGAAAATTATTTCACCTCGTATTTATCCATGTTCATGTTAATTTTATTCTATTGAGAAACATCCATCCGTCTAACTTGGTGATATAAAAAGCATTACAAAGCAGAGTCTTTAGAAATAACAAACCCATCACTTCGATGCATTGGTTTAATACAACAGAGAGCGAGACACATTATTATATTAATCTTTGAGAAATATGAGAATTATGCACATTGTTTTATTAGAATTAAAGTTGCCAACGTTCCGGAGCTATACTGAAGGTCAATGTAACCCGTGTCGTTATTGTTCAACTATGGGAAATATACAGAAAAGAAAATCAGAGGTTCAGAAGTTAATGAAATACGGAAGTGTTTTTTTAACATTTCCGATAAAATTAAAATTCTCAACGAAATCTAAACACAAATGTAATACTTATTTCAAGTCTTATTTAAAAGAAATACTTGAAAAATACGCTTTTTATGTAACGTTATGTCATGTTAATGTGTCTGACTCATATAAGTACAATATTTTCAATACTATGATTGATATACCTTCGGTTACGTAATTCAGTCGGATTTAATCACTCAAACCGTTTAATTTGTCGTTTATAATTTGATATTACTTTTTGCCCAATTCTCAACTGTTCAAATCTGAGTGCTTTGGTTAAGTTTTAATCAATAAACACAAGTGATGTGGGATTTAATAAATGAAGCCGTATCAGATTAATGTAACCAAAATGTTATCATAGCAATAACAAACAGTTAAAGTTGGAAGCCTTTTCATAGTTTCGTTTAATATGTAGGATCATATTTAAGTTAATAAGTTAATACTTTATTTAATATGTTCTCATGTATTTTTATGTCTTAAATGAACAAATTGGATCAGTATCAAAATGAGTTTTGTTTAAAAATTAATTGAATACTTTGTCATTTGGATGCATGTTTTCTTAACCTAGTTGTTTTTTTTTACAGATAAACATGCGTCTTTTTCTGTTTTTGAAAATCTGCATTATGCGTATATATGTTAATAGGTTTACGATAAACAATTAAAACACAATTTGATTATGGCAGGGCACGTATCCGTACAATCAAAAGTTCAACATTCATACATATTATCAAAAAGAAAAGAAAAAAAAAAACAAATTTGAAAGAAGCGGAAATTGTTAAAGAACACCTAAACGTCCTCAGTAATGAAACCATTAATATTTACTCACATCAGTATCACATATTGGGATCTACTTCCTTGTAAAAGACTGTAATAGGTAGCACTGAACGTTTAATAGGTAAGCATGCACTAGATTTCTCAAGATAACTTATTCTAGAACGCCGTTGTTTAATTAACAAGATGGAAACGGCATGACACAAAAGGGTAAAAGAGAACTAATCAATCATGAAATGTAGAAAAACGGATATTAAATTTTCTCCTCTTTCTGTTTAAGCAAATGTTGAAATGTTCTAAATCAAGTATAATTTAGTTATATTTGATGTGGAGGTAGCCAAAAAATTACTTTTCAAGTCGATGTATGATAAATGACAACAGCAGAATGAACAATACAAGAACATGAATTATTTTCTGGTATAACTTTTTCCTCCGTCAATGTTGATAAGTATGCAGTGTGGTTTGTGGGGATAGTCGTCTTAGTGTAATGTACACATGTGTTTATGTTTTGTCAATGAAAAAAAATCATTTGAAATTTTCGTACATTGTACTGTATTTATCAAATGGTGTTTAGATATAAGAAAACCATTATCTGAAAAAAATGTTTATTATTTAACAAAACATTTGACACATTTGGATACTTTACGATGAAAGTGAATTTTGTAAAATGGTTATGTAAACAGTAATATATATGACTGATTTATACATGTTTTTCAAGTATAAATGGGAGAGCAAGTTGCATTTGAACAAATGTTAAGTATGTACTTATTTGAAAGATATTGCTTGTGTCTCTTGCATAAGGATTCTGCGGAAATAGTTGGCAGACCATACTGCACTTAAATGACAAGTTGGTATTTGTTATGTGCATTTGCTATTATACTTGTTCAAATGTAATCGCTTCTCAAGCTCGTGTTTTGACAACTGTGTACGTAGAATTATCTTTAACGTATAGAAACTAAGTCAGAGTTTTCTAGATGATTACATTAAAATCGAAAAAAAATATAAAAGAGTGAAACAAAGTTCGGCAAAAGTATTAAATCGGTCACAATACAAATCTTTCGTAACGAAATATGAACGAAAAATATATAGAAGAAATCATTTTCTTCAATATCTAAATTAACGCAGCCGCCCAATTAAAAAAGTGGAGGTTTGCTATTTTTGTATGACGTTTTAACAGCCAGTGAGATGTAATCATTTTTTCAAAGAAATGTAAATAAAAAAAGACTAACTATTAACTGGCTGTATTCTTATTTATCACCTGACAAAAATCCATAATAATTAGTGATACCTTATATTTTGATGAAGTTCAATTAATTATATTTTATCTTTCTGGCTTTGAAATTATGTTGTAGTGTTAAAAATATCAATACCATATTCAAATGAATTCGTAATAATAAGTTACCCTCATGTCTGCCCCATATCATTAAAACGTCCTCTCTTACCGATCTAATATCAAAGCCTATTGTATTTAAGCCTATATTTTGCATTTTCACCATGAATAGCCTAGTAAGACACAATTTAGAGTTGTCTGAGGGTTTTTATAACCCCTGGCGAAAGAAATGTCAACATTAGACGTATTTAAACTCTCTGAATTTGACTGCGACAGTGAAGTGAGTGAAGGGTTTTCGGTATATTTTTGTACCACATACTGATACCATGTTACCATCAGTCAGCTGTAAATTAATCCGGATAGTATGTGTTGTCAGTCAGACGACTAGGTTCAGATTATACGTGTGTACGTTATTACTTGTAAGGAAGAGGTTTTACCTTAAAGTTCTACATATTCAATGCATTAAACAAGGATCTTCTTTGTGTTTTAGCCATATCAATTTAGAAATGTAATCGGAAACTGATGCGGTACATAAATGATAAAATTTTCCATATCGTCAAAACAGATATTCGTGTTAGACGAAATATTACTTTAATCTCATATATATATATATATATATATATATATATATATATATATATATATATATATATATATGTGTGTGTGTGTGTGTATATTTCTCTCTATCTCTCTCTCTTTATATATATATATCTATATCTATCTATCTATCTATCTATCTATCTATCTATCTATCTATCTATCTATCTAATAATTATCTATCTATCTACTATCTCTCTCTCTCTCTCTCTCTCTTCTCTCTCTCTTCTCTTCTTTCTCTCTCTCTATCTCCTCTCCTCATCTCTCCTCTCTCTCTCTCTCTCCTCTCTCTCTCTCTCTCTCTCTCTCTCTATATATAATAATATATCTATATATATATATTATATATATATATATATGTATAAATATATAAAATATATAAATATTATATATATATATATATATATAGAGAGAGAGAGAGAGATGGAGAGGAGAGAGGAGAGGAGGAGAGAGAGAGAGAGAGAGAGAGAGAGAGAAGGAGAGTATAAAGGGCATAGACCCGTGGTTCAAATGAATGATTAATGCGTAATGTAAACCAACAATACCAAAAAAAGTCAAAGCAACCCAATAAAACATAGTTTAAACACAACGATTAGGACGTCGCTGTTTTGTAAAATAATGACACACTACTAGTTGGTAGTTATCACCCGCTATTTATTTGTAGCGTTCATGCGTCAGTGTATTGCCTTATCTAAAGACAGTATACTGTTTGATGTGTTACTGTTATTTTTTCGGGGATTTTGGGATGGAATGAAAGATATATATATATATATATATATATATATATATATATATATATATATATATATATATATATATATATATATATATATATATATATATATATGAATCACTCGTATTTGTTTACCGTCATTTTCTAAATATAGTTTCAATACAATATATAAATATGTAAACTTCAGTAACACCAAACAATCGCAATCGCGTGAAAAGTTACGATGAATGGCACCAATGTTGTATCTGAGGAGCTTAGGTCACTTTACTTCAATATGATTATGCTTATTACTATTATAACTACTACCTTGGTAAATACGACAAAATCAACCCGAACCTGAAAGCATAATAAAATAATTGTAAGGAATAAATATAATCAGTAAATTTTAAGAGTTTTCAAAAGTGTATGTGTGTAATAAAAAATATATATATTACAGCAGAATGTTAATTTACTTTTGTTATTTAAACACTGTCTTTTTCATAAATGTATATCTGTAAAGCATAATCATATATATATATATATATATATATATATATATATATATATATATATATATATATATATATATATATATATATATATATATATATATATATATATATATATATATATATATATATATATATATATATATATATATTGTTACATTAATAAAAACAAGATGTAGTAAATTTTAGCCAGATCTTAACTCGATGATTTACATGTACAACAGGAATTATTTAAGCATATGTCAACCATATTGTTTGAAGTTAGTTTTCAATTCAATGAAACATTTAATTTACAAACAAACATAATTTTCGGTGTGATCTGCATATTCCATTTAATCAGATGTTGCAACAGGTTGATTTCTTTTTAGAACAAATTTTAAATAAATGCTTCATCGTCGGAGTTCGTGAAAATTAAGTTTGAAAAATGACAACGATGTCTGACTCAAAATATATAATACAGGTATTGCATCATGATCTTCAAAAAACTCAATAAAACATCCTTAAATTGTTTAATCGTAAATGTATAGAAGAGCGTTAGAGAAAATGTATTTACCAAACAAAAACAAAAAAGAGAATACTGACAATGAATATGAAAATAGGTAGAAATATGGTTGTCTGAGTCATTTATTCTTAAAAGGTTAGAGCAATCACGGCTTGATGGAGTTGTAGTTAACGATGAGATGATAAATAAATATCCAGCAAGTAACCGGACTCTATTTATATCCTGCTCACATTGTTATATTTAAAAGTATAACGTGGGTTAAGTCATATAACGGAAACAAAACATGTTAGTTTCAATGCGCGTTATTGAAAACACGATCATGCTGTTCTAATACTTCCAATGATAAAAACATCTATTCAATTCAAATTAATGTAGAAAACATATTTTCTAAAAAGACAATCAAATCGAGGAAGAAAGCCTCGTATTTTGCTGTTGTTTTTCACAAAATGGGCATATTGCTTAAACAATACTATATATTTATCAAAATAGCACGTACTGTTGATATATGCAACATTTGAATATGATGTATAATGAGACTGTTTAACTTTAAGATATAAATATATGTATATATATATATATATATATATATATATATATATATATATATATATATATATATATATATATATATATATATATATATATATATATATATATATATATATATATATATATATATATATATATATATATATATATATATATAGTATAATGCCATTTTAATTTGATGTCTTTCTACTTTATCTGGAAGCTAAGTAACAAGAGAAAAACGAGCACATGTGTACCTAAAACTGCGATATTGTGTGTGATATGTGCCTGATATATGCCGTCTGGGTAATTTTGTTTTTGTTGAAAGGAATGAATTAGTCAAAAGAACTTATATATACAAATTTGACATTAATCATGTTCATTGAAAAAGTCTAATAATGATTTACATTACGTCGCCATAGGCTCGCTTATTCAAGGACTCGTCTACTTATACTTAGCTTAAAGCCGTTCAATAAAGATGAATTATGCTGGAGCAAGTTTGAAGCAAATATATGCCAGTTTTAA
This sequence comes from Sinonovacula constricta, assembly GCA_007844125.1. Taxonomy (NCBI): domain Eukaryota; kingdom Metazoa; phylum Mollusca; class Bivalvia; order Cardiida; family Solecurtidae; genus Sinonovacula; species Sinonovacula constricta. Next base: position 36,048,692 of record CM017570.1, on the reverse strand, counting down.
TAGTAGTTACCATAAAATAATTTTCGAGGGACTTTAAGGATTAAGGTACTGACAGATACACGCCTGAAATGTGCTAATATGTATATGTATGTAATGTATGTATGTATATATGTATGTATGTATGTGTGTGTGTGCGTGTGCGTGCGTGTATATATATATTTTATGACATTGTCAAATGTTGCGTTCAGACATAATATTATTTGCAATTGCAAATAATATTATGTCTGAACGCAACATTTGACAATGTCATAAAATAGTTTCGTCGTAGAGATAAACGAGCAATAGAGGTAGATACAAATCTACAAATTGAAACATATATATGTAATAATGAGACAAGACTTTTTTTCGAAAGGAGGAAATATAACTTACACGTACTTGATATAACCAATGTAATCGTTAACCAAAACGTCAACACGATTTAATCATTGCATGGTGCAATTGAAAAATGACACATCCATTTAAGTTAAGCAGACATTTGACCATATCATTTTTGTCTAATTTGTGAGAAAATGTATTTGCTCATATTTGTGTTGGTATCATAATTGGTACTCAAATAAAGCTACCAACAATGAAATTTAACAGTTCCACTAAACTGGATCATTTAAAGAAAAGACATACTGTACAATTATGTACCATTAACATAATAATACAACCTCTTCCTTTGTTTCTTAAACATATGCCTACATGCAAGAGCAATACCCATACATCATAATCGGATTAATATGTTTGGTTGCCAACAGGATCACTGTATACTTTCTAATGTTTTTTTAAGACAACATAACTTTATTTTCTTTGACATATCTGTTTATCATACCATGCACATTGTTGTACGCACTGCTCACTGTGTCAGTTCTCCTACAATTTGAACATATGTCAATCCATTAGTTTTCGATATAATCTAATCTAGTAGATTATATTATAACAATAATACGTTATAATTGTCTTCACTTGGATGGCAAATATGACAATGTATCTGCGTTTGTTTTTTACCCTTTTTTAAGGCAGGCTATGCCAGCAAGCTATTTTAGCCTGAAATTAAAAAGCACGTCAAGTGTTCAATTGAGGTTGATCTGACACATTACAACTTATTAAATTAAGACATTATTACACTTGTTAATATTTGATGCTATAACAAAAAAGAAATACAAACAACACCAAAATGGGGGGGGGATGTCTTAATATTGACACAAATATTACACAACAAAAAGGTAGTATATTAAATGTCTTGATTTTTTTCTAGGATTATTCGAATATGTATTAGAATTGCAAAGAAAATCTATAAATAAGCATATATGACAAAGTCCTTACACTGGTTCAGGACACAGATGAAAGACCCAGCAGAAAAAAGCTCATCGGATTCGGCCAACCGAAACAGGGATTCTAATACTGATTCCTCCAATTGGTGCAAATATGATAAACGTGGAAGAGACACCAAGACCTTCGGAAGTCAAGGAAAGTGTAAGAAAGTTATACGGTAAATGGTCCTAGGCATGTGTTTGGGGAAGAAATAGGCATATATGACAAAGTCCTATGAGCATTGCAACATATACCACAATTTGGAAAAGGCACCAGACAAAGATATTCACAGTTGAGACTCATGTAATAAACATATCTGTGATAAGTCATTTTTACAAAAAAAGTAAACCCAACAGTTACCGCCTTCGAACGGCCAGGCAACAAAAAGTACTGACTGGTGTGCTTAAACCGGATTTACAGAACTCTAACCTCGCACTTCCTGACTTTATCTATATTGCAGTTGCGATATCAAATTATACGAAAGCCGACAGTCATAGGGTAATTCATTATCGTGGATTTACTTCTTGCATTTAAACATATAAGATGTGTAAACATGAATTACTTTGGTAATTCATTATGATGCTTTGCATGACAACTTTATCATTTCCACATCTCCGGTTGAAATAAATGATGAACATGATTATATGTAATGTGTGGGCATCTAATGCATAGATCTTGAAATACGTGCATTTTTCCATTTTTTTCCATTTACTGTCTGGACAACATTTTAATATGAACTCATACATATGGCTATTTTTTAATCGGACATTGTTCACAGCACCTTTTAAAGTCATTATTTTATTTCTTCTATGATACTTGAAAAATGTCTAAAGTAATAAATCATTTCTCTGGACAGTAATGTACATTTGTTGAAATTGCCTTGTCCTTTGAAATCCTTGATAGTATACTAATTCTCTAAAAAGGCTCTTAACTTACTTCCTTTTACAGAACTCAATACTGATTAAAAGGTCTATGTGTGGCGGGATAATTTGTTTCTAGTTCTCAAATGTCTACTTATATGTTTAAAAAAAATCCAAGAAAAGGATCAGTGAATTAAATGTAAACACGAAACCTCTGAAAAAAAATATAATGAATTTAATAATGCTATAAAATTGACAATTCAGGAAATGATACATTAAGGTAAGCTTAACATTGTTGTAAATCGTATGGTCAAAAAAGCTATTTGCAGAGATATCTTACATTTTCCAACGATAATATTGTGAATGAAAAATAATCCGTTTTTTTTTAAATTACGAAACACAAAATGTGAATGTTCTTATGGCGAAAAAAGGCATTGAAAAACTAGCCGCATAACACTTCAAGAAACAGAAACTTGAGCAGTAATGATAATTGACACGTATATTGAAATAGGAGAAGATCGATCATTATGACATTCTATGTTTTACGAATTGCTTTATCTGGGTCCTATTCACATAGGTAATGGCCAAATTTGGATACATAAAGCAAACTTAAAATGCGACAGCTCTTTAGATAATTTGATCTTTCTTTCACACAACACAAATATAGATCTGACCACTCACCGGTGCCAAGATGTAATTGTATGTGTTACATAAAGTACATAATTACTTATATAAACAGATTCAGCAAATTTTTCTATGGTGCATTTAAAAATAAGTGAAAGGTGCTAAGAGTACAATCTATGGTTTCATTGAACAACATTCATTTCTATGAGGACTGCAGTTTGAAAAATCTTTTCATTGTAATTGATCCTAATATATTATATATATTGTAAATTGTTCCAGTGGATGCATTTTTCTAAAGACGATTACTCTAAAAGTTTTTGCCTTTTTCAAGAGTTAAACACAAACAGTTGCTCTCGTAACATATTTGCAAACGTGTATGGGCGCTTTCATATAAGTAAACAAAATTGAAGGCTATTGAAAAGGGCAATTGGCAGAAAATGGGCGCCATTTAAAAAACAAGTGGTCGTAATAAAGGAGTTTTTGCGCTGACCAGTATGTGCTGAGATTATGAAGTGCTATCCGAGTTATTAAAAGCTCACTTGACTCAAACACCTTTTTTTCTACAAAACAATACAATGTGAGTACATTGTGAGTGCATCAAACGAATCAAACTTCGTAGGTTCAGAGTGCCCTTGATGACATGATATTCGCTCTAATGGTAGTGGCGTGCAATGTGCAAACAAAGATCTAAACAAAAAAGGTGTTAGTTAGCGTCTTTCTACTGCACAAATGTGATAAGAATCTTGACATTTAACTTAACGATGTGATTCTTTTGCCAGCAGAGATCACCCTTTCATTTGATAACCTGGTACTTTCGAAATGTCGATATGGTTCTTTTGCAGTCATTAGAGACGATATAACAGCCATAAATGGTCAATTATAGAATGTGATGCATGCAGTTAAATGTTAATAACATTAACATAATCATATACATTTCCAAATACAATTGAATTTGGTATTGCAATATCATCCTATATCGCATTTCATCCATTTTAACAACGCTCAAGTTCCTTACACTTTTATAAATGTAAAACAACAAAACAAATTAAAAACAATGAAAGTAACACTAATGAAAATATTAAAATAAAGGTAGCTACAATGCACATTGATTAAAATGATTATTTCACACATTTGGCAGTGTCGTTTAAGAATTTCAAATATCAAACGTCTAGCTGGCTGAGGGTCATTCGTTTAAAGCGTCACATAGAAGCATTGTCAGAGATCTGTGTTTAACGAAATAATCTGCTACTTTAACTTCAAATACTGGAAAATTCTTTATTTCTTGCTGAGACTAAATCGTCTCCATAATATAATAGAAATGTTTTTGTTACTACTTACCGCTCATAGGTGGCAACGTTTGTTGTGTTGTTCTTGTTTGTTTTATTTTTGGTGTTTATGGTTTATAGCTGATATATTTTGGACGGAAATGATGATTTAACGCTAAAATGACAAATCCTGAAAGGGTTCAGGTTAACATGTGCGTTCGTGCTTGCGTGTGTGTATGTGTGTGTGTATCGTATTTCAATGGAAATATTACCATAGATGGTATACATTTGCATAAGATCCATCTGTACCTTTTTTCAACGATGGTTAACGGAGTCCATAAAAAAATTAAAGTGTCATTAAATAAATATAGTTATATTTTTTTCAATTTAGACATGGTCATATTTGTTTTTATATAATAACTATTCAGTTGCTTTGTCATATTTGACCTAAATTATTATTGAAAATGAAGAAATATGTACTTGTTCTCTTCAAGGCTACTTTCTTTCCCATTACGAGAAGCATATGCTTGCAATATTTTTTAAATGATCGTCACACTGATAACAGCTTTTCCCTCATGGTTTTAAGATGTTAAAAGCATTCCAACTTTGAGGTAATTTAGGCCAAAAATAACAATGCAGCTATTTATCAATGTGTTATGTAATGTTCTCCAAACATTAAACGAGAATATCGTGGCGCCTTTGAAATAAGGTTTCAATGACATACGGAAGAAAAAGTTGATTTGTACTAAATAATCGTACAGTTAATCACAATTCCATAATTTGGAGAACTGATCTTGTTTTCTTGTATATGGACCGTTGATTTCGAAATTCAATAACAGTTATTTTTTCTTGGAAATCTTACACGTATACAGTGAGAAAACAGTGCATACATTTATTGTTTAATACCTCTTTCTTGACACTGATTATAGTAGGCCTTATTAATCTAATTCTGCGAATTTCTATCGCTCTGAGCATATCATTCAAAGAAGTAACATTTTCTCATTCACATTTCAGTCACGTATTGTTGTCATGACGGTTCCTCAAAATGTCAATGGTTCATCTATTTTTGTCTACCAGATAAGTCGACGTACCTTCCAAATTATCGTGTGTATAACTTCTTAATCGTCTACAAATTCTGCGAAAAGCAATGTAATGAAATAAATGCAATTATTGAAGTGTAGTAATGTAAAGCGTATATTGCTAATCTCATCCAAACTACTTTTAACAATATAATAATCACACGCGAACATATCACTGACATAAAAATCATGAAAATAAGCGCTTCGAGCATAAATTTCTTAAAAGATTAATCAACATTTATCATTCCAAGTTATCATTCCAACTTTGCAATACCAGTAGTTCAAATGCCAGGTTTATTATAATTGTCACGTTAGCATTGTACTGACATTGTGAAAAAGCTTACAACCGTTGGACAAATATAAGAAAAATACACATTTCAAAACGTCCATTGAACAAAAACTCACTAAATATGTCGTTTGGAATGCATATTACCTGGAAGTCGCCTTTTTCCTGGTTACTTTATAATGAAAAAATTATCGCAGGATTGCAGTTTGTCCGTATACACGTATTATTTTAGTGCAATTGTATGATTTGTAGCAGTAGACCCACAGCGAAGTCCTCAATTGCTAAACGTGTTTTACGTAGAAGTAAGTTAATTTAAAATACTCGTGGTCCCGTTTGACTCGACCTCGATTTACAAATGCCAACAACAGAATGCTTCAGGGAGAAAAGGTTCGCACGCGAGGGAACAAGAGTGCTAGATACAATGATTGCATTTATTACCAGATTTCTTAAGTACTCTCGTCATATTTACGGTGAGTCCGAGATATTGTCATTCGGACTTCATTAAGATGGGATGAAGGTTTGCCTATGTTTCAAATATGACGTTATTTTCTTGTAAATTAAATTTGTTTGCCACAACTGAAGATAGTGTCATCTTATTAACGTAGTGTGGAGATAGAATGAAGTTTTATTTTTTAAAGGATAACTTATAAAGTTTGCTATCAAAGGCGTCACCTATATGCTAGTTTACAATTAGATAAGATTCAAACATCTTTTACCGTCAAGATTTCTAAATTGACCTAAATAAATTCTCCCATAGTATAAGATGTCGTCGCGTTAGCTCGAACTTTGAATGCAGTTCCCAGTAATTTCAAAAGACTACATAAAATAGACACACCAGGTAAAACGATCTTGTTTTATTATAAATGGTTGACAGATATAGAAATAGAATCAAATATTCAATATTCACATGGTGAAAAATGTAAAAACTTTGTTTAACAGTTGATGGCAATGCACTGTTCATTGTATCCATTGATAAGTTGATTACCTGGGGTCGCGGTGGTAAAGTTGCCGACCTATAACTCCTAACTCCTTTTCGAAAGAGTTCTTCTCTAGTTGGAACGAAAATGTCAATGAAGGGGAGGGGGGTCATCTACTTTGCCTGCTGTGTGCCTAAGGTTCCACTAAGTCGCATCTCTGTGAACTTCCTCCTCCAATGTGGATGTCAAGATAACAAATGTTGGGTATTGCGATGTTTCAAAAGAGAGTCTTAAATGTACTCATGCTGATGCAAAATGCACAACGTAATTTGAGTATTTTTTATCGTTTAGAAACTCATACATAAAATGGCATAGAAGCTGAAAGTTAAAATTGGAAACCTAATGTTTGTCGAATGTTTATTATCTTAAACTATAAGAAAATGCATATGGGTTAAGATCAATTTAATTGTGTAAATTATGGAACATTATGCAAAATGGATTTTTCCAATATATTTTTATTTATCATGTATATGGATAGTATTATGAATAATACACGAGGTTAGAATGTAAGGAGTGATATGTGCATCTGGTCTAGAAATAGATTACACAAGGCACATGGATTCACTTATTTCTTCCTTTGATTTAGATTTCTTAAGCGGCAATAATGAACGCTGAAGTTAGCTTATGATCAAGGAGTCTCAATGACATCTGGTTTCGCTTATATGCGAAGACAACAACCTTTGACCTAATAGAACTTTGAACATTTTACGTCAATAGATGGTCTTTAAGTAAGAAATCAAGAACCTGAAAAAGGTCACATGAAAGGGCAACTATCGCCTTAAATATGATAAAGAAATAAATGGAAGAAATAATTTACGCTACAAAAGCGACATGTTCAGATCAATTGTATTGTTTTGGAAAGAAACGTTTTCCATTCTGCTCACACAAGAACTTTATTGTTAATTTAGAGAAAATCAAAAGGCGTAGACATATACCAATATGTCAGTGAATAATACGACTTCTAAAGTACACAATCAATAAACAAACATTCGACAAGACGACTAGCATATGCTTACAAATGTTATGCATGTAATAGAAAATAACACTGCAACTGAATCTGACTGCTGAAACATAACTGGTCAAAAATAAAAGAGACGAGCACAGCGATTTGGTTTGGATTATGTAAGCTCCATTTTCCCTCATGAAGACAATTAAAAAATGAGGTGAAACAAATAATCCATCAAATTGAGGCAATTTACGGATAAGTATTGAATCGGAAGTAAAGTACTAGTCAATAAGAACCAGCAAAATAGGCATCTCTTTACATTATGTAAAAGCATGTGTCTTATACTAAACTTGGTTTCCTTTGTCTAGAGGTGGATTAGATTTAAATATCTGTGGAAATTTTGACAGGACCTCTTCTTATTTACCTATTTGCTAAAAATATGAACTTAATATCATAATAAGGACGAGGGTTCATTATACCAATTTGTAATACATTGCGCAAATACCCGCCACCACAAACAACAACAAAAATAAAGCAGAACAGAACAATTAAACTTCTTAGCAAAAAGCAGTAAGTAAACTGTTTGTTTAAGCCAAACACTTAGACATATACACGAGGATATTGTACTTTGAGTACATTGTACAAGAGGTTATACTAGGGGTGATCCAGAATTAACCAGATTATGTTTGTAGTTTGAATAATTATGTATATTTTATGATGAGATTTTCACTAGTTGTTGATTATTCATATTGCAATAACAAATCAAAACGATTTTAATAACGTATATGTTCTTTAACGATCAATGCGTTGCTATAGTAACCCATCAACGCTAATGCGGGGACGGTGTCACAAACTTTCGTCTATAGCATTGATTTGGTTTAAAAGGTGTGAGTTTTCAACACTTTAATTTGGCGCTAATTGTACTTTGACGTCGATGACACCATTCAGCATCATTTGTAAACAATTTGACGTCATTGAAGCAACGACTGCAAAACAACTTCATTTCTGAGTAACTTCGTATTTTCTACAATGTCGTCATTTTATGCAACAGAAACGCGCAATAAAGTTTTGTTGTGAACTTGGATCTTCGCCTACTAAGACCTGCGAAATGATCCAGGAGACATCAGCGGGCAAAAGTGTTTCACGTACACAAGTATTTGAATGGCACAGGCGGTTCCGGGAGGGTCCTGTTTCTCTAGAAGACGATGGAGGTAGGGGCAAAAAAAAACTCTATTGACTCAACGTTTGTAAGCTCCGTAAAAGACGTCGTTGACAGGGATAGGCGCGTCCCCATGCGGGATATCTGTACCGTAACTGGATTTAGTTTTGGGACTGTTCAGCGCATTTTAACTGAACATCCAAATATGAAGAAGGTAAGTGCGATGAGTACCACGCTTGTTGACAGATACAAATAAAGAGAACCGAGTAAGGGCGTCAAGGAAATTTATCAAGCGTTATCGACGGGATGGAGTGACCTTTCTTGACCACATTGTTACAGCAGATGAGACGTGGTTGTACTTGTTCGATCCGGCAACGAAGGAGCAAACAAGACAGTGGAAGAAGCCCGGATCGCCGACCCCAAAGAAGGCACGAGTAACAAAGACGTGAGGCAAGCAGATGTACATCTTCTTCGCCGATCGGCATGGGATGATTCTCATGCACGCTGTTCCGTTAGGTCAGAATGTGAATGCCGCCTACTACGGAAAGGTACCTGAATTTTATTTAAAACGATTTATCAAATTTAAATTTTATTTATTCTTACTTAAATACAATAAATACGTTAAACAATTTTAAGTTTCCGTAATGCGCAATTGTATAACCTGATAATGCAGTTGTTTGCTTTTAAGTCACCATGCACTTACCGGTTTCCGTTGCAGGTTTTAAGGAAAGACTTGGTGCGTGCGTATCAGAAGAAGAGGCCAGGAATGGACGTGGGTGACATAATACTCCATCACGACAACGTACCGTCCCATACAGCAGACACAACCAGGCTAGACTTTGGACTTCTAGGATTCGACCTTGTTTACCATCCCGCGTATTCGCCCGACATCGCGCCTATGGATGTTCTTGTTTTTCCTGTCGTAAAGTCGCCATTGAAGGGCACGAGGTTTGAGACATTTGAACATTTATGGTTCATAATACCAATTTATAATACATTGCGCGAATCCCCGCCACCACAAACAACAAAAAGAAAGCTGAACAGAACAATTAAACGTCTTAGCGAAAAGCAATAAGTAAACTGTTTGTTTAAGCCAAACACTTAGACATATACACGAGGATATTGTACTTTGCGTACATTGTACAAGAGGTTATATTCGAACGAAAAAAGGACAGGCAGATTACGAAAATGGACATTGAAACATTAAATTAAGTTAGAAATGTCTTTGTTAACAAACATAATCTTCAATTTATTCATAACACTACATTTAAAATGTCTTAAAACAATTGTAGAAAGAACATCTGAACATGTTCAAAGTGTCCCCATTTATAAAACAACGTCACAAAACAGAGCAGAGTGGCATGATTTTTTTTAAGTTATATGACAATTAAACAAACATATCGTACTGAAATGCTTCTTGGTGGTTTTCCAGCTCAGCTCTTTTTTTATCATATATCCAATTGACTGGTGCGCGGCGGAAAGGAAAGACAATTTTAGAGTGCATACGTAAATGAAGATTAATTGTCTACTGATAACTCTATCAGAATGATGAAGTTACCAGATTTAAACGTGTATTTATATATGTTATGTTTTTTTTCTCATATACTAGTAGTTTTTGTTGTATTGTTTTCCATTTTATAGGCAAATTAAATAAGAAATGCTAATGAAAAAGTCTTTCACATCATTGTTATGTATACATTTCACAGGCTTCGAGACCAAGCAGTTCGAGTCGCTGACCTTTTACTTCTCAAACCCTCTAAGCGTGGGCCGGATTTTTCGTCTTTGCGAAATCTGTATTGTGGGAGGTTTTCAAGCTTACCTGCGGTGCGCCTGTGGTTCTACTCAGACAAAGGTCTGGCTCTTCCTCCACCAACAATTAGCTGGACGTCGGCAATTAGATCATATATGATTTAACAAAAACAACAAGGATTATCTGACCCTAGATGTAACCTGCACGTGATTTTTGAGACAGCTATAGGAGCAGTCCCAGACCTTGCTAACAAATAGAACGAATTCCTTCGGGATATTTAATGTCAGAGAAATATAAAAAATGAGCCATTGTTTTCTTGCAATGGCAACAATATTACACTCCTTCATGACATCAAAAATACCTGGTACAATTTTATAAATATAAAGCAACAACTCAATTGCAAATGTCCATTTAAAACATAAAGGGCAACATTTTTTCGAAAATACTGCTTGTAATTGGCGACCAAAGTCGAAACATTTCACAGAAATAAAAACATTTCATATTTTAATCAATTGCACTGCCAACTTACATGCTAAATACGAAAAGGAACTTAATACAGCCGTTTGAACAAGAAATAAAATCACATGCGCATGAAACGAGATGTAAAAACACAATACAACGCCTCTCAGCTCACTAATTAATCAAGATTAATCCCATTCACACTTCAGATTCGCAAATTGCATCGAGACCACTCTATTATTTGTAATTTCCATATTTGTCTTCGAGATAATACGGATTGCTTCTCGATGAACGATAAACGTAACGCCGACACATAGTCAATACTAATGACAAATTACACACGAATTTATTTGTTAATTACTTTTGTCATTACATCTCAATTTTCCGCAGACATCATTAGTTGTATGACCACAATACTAGCAAAACTCGATCACATTTATTTACCGGTTATTTGTGTGAGCATAATTCTAAGTGTATTGTCACTAGTGCATTAATCTACACGAATACTCATAGGACATTGTCATCCTTTCTAATTCAAAAGTACAACAATTCTTTGTGTACAATGCGATGGTCGTACAAATCTCTCCAGGCATGCACTCCATGTTGTTCTTTAAACAAACCTAAGAGGATTGGTCCTTAATCGTGCTTTGTATCGTAGTACTTAAATCCTCCTACTGTGAACAGACTAATACAATCACTTAAATGTATCATCTTTTTATTTAAGGAAGTTATTTCTTTTACAAGTTTGTATTTTATGGAACTTTTTTCGTATTGGTTAAACCCTCTCACCATAATAAAGCGTACTTGGTCATTTAAAATTACTTCAGTCAGTGTAACTTTATTCTAAATCGTTATGACTTACTGCAAAACATACTTCATCCCTTGTTTTTTGTGTTATTTGATAGGTTTTCGTTAATAGTGTGTACGTGAGGAAGCCCTCCGTAAGTGCCAAGTGGGTTTTGTTTTATTTTCGTAAAGAATCGACACAATTAATTGTAATGTTTTTCTATTCATCTTGACTTTCGGTGTGTAATGCATTGTCTTGTGTTTTATGTATTACAGGACCTTTTCATATTTCTTTCATTACACTATTTCAAGAATTGTGTACTGTAAACGGAATCGATAAATTATCTGATATTTTATTATTCAAAATTTGTATTTTTTCTATTAATGTAGATATTTACAGATTAGGTTTTAGGAAATAACTGTCACAGACTAAAGCACGGATAATTTTTATATATTTTTTTTATTTCCGCTCGTGCATATGTACGTAGTTTAACGCATCTTGTTGTATAACATCTAGACAGAAGGAACAATAAGCTACAGGCACTTGCTTCAATATCAATCTCATTCGTTTAACGGGTCACGTGTTTCCATATTTATCAAACTTTGCCTTTTATAATTCTTCTGTGATTGGTAACCCTGCTTGATGTAACATTACAGTGTGTAGTAAAAATATGTTATAATTGTTCTAGAAAAAAATAAAAGACTGAGTAATTACGACTGTAAACAAATCTATATTTATGTCGTTGCTTCATTGACACGGTGAAGATATGTGGCTTAATTATTGATAACATACATAAACAAAACAAAAACATGAAATTTCTTTAACACCGAAACATGAAGATAGAGTTTTGCATAATACTGCGCTTCAGCAATAAATGATAACACTGGGCTTGTTTCACAAACAATTAGGGAAAGTAATATCTGTACTGAGTGAATCATGAAATTGGCATTTTATTTGATAATATGCCCTTGCATGTCTGATGGCGTTTAAAATAAGAAAATATTCAACGGAGACATTGCATTCATAACAGTGAATTCCATTCTGGGATTTGACAGATACAGAACATTTGCAAAGTGGCGATGCATTTATGCGGAATGAGGTTATTGCAGGCAACTATATCCAGCAGAGATGAAACCGGGAGCCTACGCACAGTGTGTCTTACTTTTAGAGTGCCTAACTATAGTTTAATAGCTGTATAGTTATGTACAGAACACACAGAGACAAGTCAACATTAGCCGTATGCTTTGTACAAATATAAAATGCATATTACTACAAATAATTACATAAGTAAATATATATGTCTATCTATCTATCTATCTATCTATCTATCTATCTATCTATCTATCTATCTATCTATCTATCTATCTATCTATCTATCTATCTATCTATCTATCTATCTATCTATCTATCTTTCTATCTATCTATCTATCTATCTATCTATCTATCTATCTATCTATCTATCTATCTATCTCTCTCCCTCTCTCTCTCTCTCACTATATATATATATATATATATATATATACTAGATATTTTTATTAGTTCCTTCTTTCCTTAAACTCCCGAAAGCATATGCAGTAATGTTATGAACGTCTAAGAAATGTTCAATACAAAATAACGAAAAAGATACCTTTCAATATTCTGAACATCATGTGCTATTTAGATAGTTTCACAGAAAGAGTTTGTAGATGCTAAATATTGCAATACCCTTGTAATACTACAATGAACATTTTATTATTAAACTATTTTTTTTAATTTAAATGTGCAAAACAAATTCTTCACATCTTATGTATTATCATCGGCTATATAAAATTTCTACAAACATGACATACTGATACAGCGAACTTTATCTAAGTTTTTGTTTTTTTCCAGACTCTGCATCTTCTACGTCTAATTAAATGTAATTTGACAAAGATTACTGGTAAAATGAGACTTCCTTAAGAAGATAAACAAACTACAACCCAATAACTAAGGTTTTACATACATATATTTAAAAAAGACGTTTTTCGAAACATATTAAACAATATTTGGGTCCAAAGTTATCAATGCGGTTGATGGTAGAAGTTATGCCATAATCTAAGACACATAATCATATTTAAAATTCCATAACATTGAGATAAAACACAAAACTACATGTAAACTTGGATAAGGTTAAATCTACGTTTAATAATAACACGAATGACTTACTGACAGTTAAACATCTGTTCTGAAATATAAGTTATGTAATCATTTCAAAATTCTGATTAACAAGTCATAAAAAGAAATTTAAGTTGACAACTATGACCGTAAAAGAAAATAACCATAAGGATTGAAAAATCATATAAACACACCTTCAGATTAAAATATGAGATTAAATTATTAACTGCATGACAATTCAGAAATATATTTTCTCAAAGAAGTGATATACATATTTATGGAAATGTTATGCTGGTAAAGAAAGCCATTGGGGATACAAGACAAGACAGACTTTGTTTTTTTAGTCTGAAATCCGGCAATAATGCGCGGCTTTGCGAAGCAATTTCTAGATGTGACATTCTCATTCACATTCCAGCCACAGTTCTTCAGGTCACTTCTCCCATATTTGTCTTCTAGATATCTGACAGTATTGCCCAGTCTATGTTCTTGACACACCTACGTTGTACAGACCACATTCAAAGGAAATGAACATATTTTGAATGTGGCACTATTCTGTACTTTGTACAGGCAGCGGCTGTCTCTTTATACCTGATTAATGTAGGTGAGTGACGTATAGGAAGACAAACGGGACTGAATTAACGCTTTTGAGTTAGCACTAAGCGTAGTAGGACGTAATTGTACGTTCTAAGGCGTTGCTTTTTGGGTAGTTCAAATTTTGAGAGTGATTTCAGCATGTTTGAACTTGTTATGGTCAGAGAGGTGTCAGTTATTATATTCAAATCGTGTTATTAAACGGGATGTGTCCTACTGCCTCATTGATTTTACTTCACCGTGTGTTTGACTTTTGTAACATGGCACAACTATTTTTACTACTGACTACACTACGGTGAACCATGTAACCCATAAACTTTAAATTTAACTGCGCTTGAATTATGTTCATGTTGATTGACCTGCGTGCCACTACAACATACAAATAGCATGCTGCCAACTTACGCATTAATCGTACACGTTGAAGGCATTCGAACTTAGAATTTTGCTTTTTCTGTATTCAAACTGTGATCACAGTGGAGGGTTAATGTGTAAGGGAAAGGTAGTGGATCTACGCAGCTGGACAATGCTTCAGACTGAAGTGGTTTCAGGAAAGGGATGGTTACTCACTCGTTGGGCAGGGGCAGTGCTGTAATCCCATGAGGAAGTGTGACTAATTGTTCTGTGACGTTTCTCCCATGACATCTATGTGGATAATACACAAATTAACTGTTCAGATATGTTTTCACATCAAGATGGTATCTTTTGGGAAATCCTCGTAACAAGGTATTTCCAGTGCTGTTGTTTTTATCTCAAATACGATGTAGTAGTTTCTTACATTAGTGAGTTCTGACCTACTATTGTGTTCTACGTGGGTATCTGTCACATTCATAATTGTGACAGTACATGTTTCATTGTAAACCTCAGAATAGCATCTTTCTTGCTACTGTGTTACCAGAATTTCCAATATGTTGATGAGTCATGGTATTCGTCCGCAGATTAGATCGAAGATCCCAATACACAACAGCCGACCACAGTGTGTTAAGTCTTTTTTTTTTTTTTTGCTGATATGAAACATTTTCCCCGCTATATTCATTCTGCAAACCTAGTGATATATAGTTTTTGATTTTGACCTGGTGAATGTGGCAATGAAGTGTAGAACATTTGCTTTACGTTCTACGCGTTCAGAGCCGTAAATACTTTAAAGATTTTCCTCCTTGGTTTATGAGCATTTTTAAGGGTTGAATGAATTGTCTCTTTCTGAATGGTTAAAACTGTCTTAAAAGATCCGTCAGTTGTTACATTTCTATTTTTTCATTTAATAATAAATAATAGCATTGTTCATCATGCGTAAATATGGCTTAATCAAGTTCGCATTGTATTTACGGTGTATATGTTAGTTTAACAAAACCTCGATTTTCAATCGATTTAAAAAAAATTGGAGGATCTTTAGCGCGTGTTTTTTAATGAATTGCAAAAACGTATTTTTACTTTGAATTAAAGAATCAAAAATAATGCAAGACAGAAGCTAACTTTTTTTTTGTTATTCACAGATCGGGCTCAATTATCTAAGTTTAGGCAATTTTAGTGCCATTAAGAAATGTCCATGTCTTAATTTGAAAAGTTATAAATATTATATATTTTGGTGTTTTTCTTTGTTTTTGACATAACTTGCAGCGATCATTTATGATCATTATAACAACATCCAGCTTTTTGGTGGAGTAAGACCCCAGACACATGTCTGGCTAGAACCACCGGCGCAAGGCAAGTCATCTGAAAGATATTCCAACATTAGGTCCTTCGCAGTGTACATACTTTGAAACATTTGGTAAATATAGAATTCGTTTCTCTAGCTTCATAAGTTGGTACCAAACTGTTGTGTGCAGTGTGAGGTAGATGATAAACTTTCAAGAGACTGTATCGTTAATTATTTAGGTTCCCTGCATCAAGGGCCGCATTTAATAAAACTGCTAATTACGCACAAAGATTTTAATAATCTGCTGTAATAAATTATGCAGCTATTATGCAGTGTTTTGCACATTAAGTCTGAACAATGTCATCAGACAAACTAACTGATTATCCGTATCAGCATCGCTTAACCTCTTAAACTTATACTAAAAACGATAATTATACATTCTCACATGGTAGGGAAAACGTCTTTTTGTTGTTGTTTTATTTTTAAATGTAACCGTTTGTCGTGTCCTGAGTGCATGGATACAATCAAACAAAGTCGGCATATACCTTAAAAACTAAATGGTGCGAATGTCACATATACTTAGGAAGTTGTGACTAAAATTCAATAGCAAGAATAATATAGCCTTAGAAACATTAGATACAACAACCGGGGTCCACATGTTGCATGAGTTGAAAAAAACATCTTGTAAAATATGTTATTTAACTATACTATTCCTGGCAATTACAAGACTAGGTGAATCTGTATCTGTATCAAAATCATGTTACAGAGAGGATATATGTTTCATTACCATGAACCCGTTACAAGTTATAACATGTCTAAACCATTTCCTTCTTGTGTCGCTATTTCCAAGAACAATTATCAATAATAAAAGGATCAGTTTATCTTGTTATTAGAAAGGAGTTGCTGTAGGCATGGCATCAAAGTGATCTCAGAATATGAGCTTCACAAAAATTATTTGGGATTACATTTTTGAATGTATTTTTCCAAAACGGATTCACGGTACAGATTTGAGTCAGTGAGAAAATAGATTCAATTAAAATACAATCAAAATATATTTGACTTATGTATCTATATTCTAATTAGAAGAAAACAAAAATCATATACAATTCATGTAAAACACTTATCTTAATGAATGCACAAAATATATTCGTTACCAGAAAAGGCAGCTAACAAGAATGGCATCGTTCCAAATATATGTGTTAAAATAGAATGACGTCTACATTTCTACTGAAATATCCTCATTGTAAAGGAGAATAATAAGTACAAGAAATACTGATATATGACAAACTAGGCGCCAGAAAAGAAGTCATGAAAAAAGCTATACTTAATAGTTATGCTTTCAAGAATGCACTATACATATGGAAATTAAACAATAACCAAGGACAAATCCATTCCTTGAATCTGAATTTAAAAGAAATTAAACTGAAATCTGTTTTGATGTATTTTTATATACAATTTTCAGTTTGGATATCAATATGCATATTGATAGATTAACTTTTCATTTCCAAAATAAATAATTTCGCTGTGCCTGCTGATTTGATGCATGTAATTTCTGGCTACACAGATATAATACAGTTAATGCTTCATTGGTATACTTTTTGGAAATATTTCTTTGTCCGCGAAAATAAAAACGCCCTTAAGACATCTCATTAGATGACATTAATCAGCTTAAAACGAAGTTTCCTTAATTCAAAAACTTTCCTATTCAACAAAACCCAATTTTCCCCTAAATTTTTGTGTGGTATTTTATTGTATATATAAACATTTGACAACATGTCTATAGAAAGAAGTAAAATTATGAAAGTTTAAAATGTTAAATGTAGATGCTGACTATGACACAAAGTTGTGTTGTTTTTTTTTATAAATATATCCTTAATGTTACCTTGGTTCTATGGCTCATATGTTTTTCTTCCGGTTGATTAAAAATGGCCAAGTGCTCAGGCATGGATAATTTGACGACATTGTTTAAAGAAGTTAATTCTTAAAATGATTATTACTTTTTAAATGCTATAAAATGGTGCCGTTGAGGTATTCATTGAAGCGTCACACTTTCACGGGCCTATCGAATTTGTAAAGCAAAATATTTTCTTAAAATGAATTAGCTATCATACGGAATCTATCTGTAGGTTTCTTTAAATAGAGACCAATGCCGTTTACAGATTTGAACCAAAATGGAAATTGGCAAGACATTTCTTGGTTGTTACAATTTTATTCTAGCTCTCATCGTAATAAATTTTACTTTTGCCGCTAAAGCTTTGAACAAATCATAATGTATTGCAGAAAAGCACTAGCTTAGCCTATTCTGCTTCCTCTTATCTCTTATTATTATTTAGTTTGTCTAAATATCTATCATTTTGGCCCACACGGTTATTTGCTATTTACATTTCTGAGCAAATAAACAGTTAATTAAATTCCAAGTGCCATATTTTTAAATGGTTTGTTTTCCAAAGTACATTTTTTACGAATAAAACCCTTAGAAGAAATGTCACTGAAATACGGAGGATTCCAGAACCACAAAACGTTCTGCTTAATTGTAGTCTTGCTTAAAACCTACCGACTCATAACGGCAAGAAAAATTTTCACCACATGGTGAACGAACATTTAGAAATTAAATATTGTATAATTAGCTCAGATAAACTCAATCCATGTAACAATGAAAAAAAATGACAATTTAATGCAGATATATTTTATTTTATCATTTAAAAATGAAAAAGTACAATACTCACATACAGTTTTGAATTCAATTGTGAGACATTATCAGATCAGCTACATTGATCATTAGATAACAAAGATTGTATAGTTTAAATAATTTAATTGACACTGGCAGCTCTCAACAGTTTTATCTGCCTTAAGCAAAAGTTTACCTTCTATTTTTCCCTCAATTTTTATTCTCGTCAATATTTAATTTTAAGGCTAAGTTAACTCGATTAACTAGAACCTTTGCTGGAATTTGTGCGAATTAGCTACAATTTCGTTATTGAAGTATCGCTAGAAAAAAACTTCAAACCTAGAACGTTTTGCTGGGTGAAAGATGCTTATCTTAAGACAACCTTTACAGCAAGAACCATCATCTATGAAATAAGCTTTGCAGGGTATGACAATGATCTACTGTAACAGTACAGTAGAGAGAAAGAGAGAGAGAGATAGAGAGAGAGGGGGGGAAGAGAGAGAGTGAGATGTTGAGTGTAAACAGAAAAGAACAAACACTATATATATATATATTAAATATAGGAGCGCGAATTTTTAGATGAATGCATTATGACATATGGAGCGACAGAACGTCCTGTATAAATCTCGTATAAAAGTCCTATATTAAACAAGTATTGAATCGTTTCTCGGATGTTGTATGAGATCAGACATCCAATATGAATGATATTTCACAACATACGATAAGATCCTTTCATATATGACATCAAAGGTGCCGCGGATAACTTTTATGAATTTATGTTGAATGAATATGCAACCATGCATTCTAAGAATATATGCAATTTCCCATTCCATCATTCATATCTGAACCCCCTCTTCAAACAGCAAAATAATCAGTAGAAAGATGTTTGTTCTACATAATCTTGAAATGAAAAAAACAACAACAACACATCTTTCATTAAAACATAGACATCCATCTTTATGTGTTCGCTTTGACAGTGAAACATAAGATGCTTTATTTGTTGGCTGGGCTTAATTGACTTTTTGTTGCCGTAGGTTGCAAAAGTGCGCTTACGTTACTGTTTGCATCTGATAAGTTTCAGAACAACAAATATGCCATTTTGATCGGACAATTATCTCTCACTAACTGCGGACACTTTTTTCTTTAAGTATTCTCCAAAACAAGTCATATAGAAACCATGATAATAAATTTCTATGTTTGTTATTGTTTTTATCACGTAAATTAATGTGAACGCTTCTTAATTTAGACTTAATATTTAAGACTTAAGAGTTTTGACAGCTGGTCAATATATTACCGGCACTAACATATAGCATTCAACAACAACAACAACCTTTATTAACATAGCATATTTACGTGCTATTGGTCATACAGAGTATTTTACCTAAACTGACATAAACTGACTGAACGACATTACTTTAGAAAATATTAATCTGACATAACGTTTAGTTTTCGGGCACAACGGACAAGGTGCAAGTGTCATTTGAACACCAAATTACGCTATACATTAAGCAATTTGTTAACTATTTAAATATAAATAAAAACAACGAACATTTAAACAAAAATGTAATGCGCACGGTTCACCTTTTCACCGTCTCAAGATAATTAAAATACTGATAAACCAACCCCTTTCCACATATATTGAATAGCATATAAAATGATTCTCCCCAGGTTCTGTTATGGCACAGAACGCGATTCGACAGGAACTCAGTTTGACATTTTAAAAGAGTAAACCTCCAATGCAATTTTGGTCTAATTCATTAAAAACGGTTTATTGTACATTGAAAACAGACTTAGATGAATAACAATGCAAAACACATTTTTTTCTAATATACCATTTACTTCCGACAAAGATTCACTACATGCAGTATATGGATTATTGGTGTCAGTATATTGGACGGGCCGGGTTCAGTCCCTGGCCACCTCATAAGTGGCCCTGTACTATAATGATAGACATTTCGCTGAACAGTATCGGCAAAACAAAAATGCCGGGAAATTCAAAATCCCAAATTATTTTTTTTAACTTAATACCACAGGGTGCAACGAGTAAGCCATTTGATGAAAAGCGTCACTGTAAAAATGATTCACTATTTTCGTGCTTCTCATTTTGGTATGAAAAACAACTTTGTTACCAAAGAGTGTGTACAAATGCGATGTTGTCTTAAATATTACGAGCTCATACAATTTCATGTCGTTGAATTCTTTTTTTCAGATGATATTTAGGCAAAGCGTTAAGACATTGTTTTCGATTTAGAATTGAGAATCGAAAAATCAATATTCCTTGTCTTAACTATTCTATAAACAGGATTACTATTTTGTATATCTGGGTAATATGCGTTCATTACTGAATCGCTTTTGTGGTTTAAAGTGTAATGATACAAATTTATTTGGGTTACATATGATATAAATGAAGTGTAGTTCGCAAGCAAAAGCATCCCCAATCCCTTTTTATTTTGGAAAGAGCTTAGTTTAAATGTTGTGGATTGGGTAACAAATAAGTGTACACTAAATTTACTAAATGCATAAGGAAAATGTGAATTCCATATATAAAAGCAATCAGAAAATTTTACCCACTGTTACTTTAATGGCATTCTTCTGTTCAGTAGAATCTCAAGATTGAGTAAATCAACTAAGAAAGTAACAGAAAGCAAAAAGTCAAAATAGAAATCCTAACGATTGATGCCAATACTATGTATGTTTTTTTGCACGAAAACCAAACCTGATTATATTTTAATGCCCGGGCCGAAGCGCTGTACCCTTTATAAGATGCGTTTAAAATTTGTGTTTGGGCTATTGTTGAAGTCATCAATTCACCATTACTCGGAGGTACCCGGACAACTAGATGTCATAGAAATGGCCGTGTTACATACCTCATACCTATTCCACCTCGCTCCACGTATATAAGATAAAAACTTAGCAAACCCAAACAAAGTTGGTTACGGTTTCTGGTATTCATGTTTGCAGTGAAGTACTAGGGCTTTACCTTTAATACACTAATGCTATTACCCGCGAAAGCCAATTGTTACAGCATATTTCCAGCACAATTTTAAGTTAAATTTCTCGAATTTGGGGGGATTCCTTGATGATTTAGATAAAAATATTGTTTAAAACATAAAACATAACATATATTAGTTTTCTTTTATTGATTTGCATTCGTTTTATTCATGTCATATTCCCAACTAAGTATAAAACATATATAAATTCAAAATAAATCTGAGAATGCATCTTCGCCTGAAGATTAAACTGTTCTAATAGTTTATAAAGAAACCAACTCATAAATGTAATATAACACCAAAAATGTAAGAAAACTGATCTCGAGAGAGATACTAACGCAAATGTTGTTTTTTGTATTCCCCCATTTTCGAAATAAAATAAATTATTTAGTTAACAACTCTTAAAAGAAATATAAAGAAAAAAGTTGTAATATGCTTGTTTAAAGAATATGGCTCAAACTTTTAGTAAATTCTCAAACAATAATATCATTTTGTGAGCATTCCTTAATCTTTAAAGTTTTTAAAAGTTTAAAAGGTTGGAAACATGTCTGCAGTAATTATGTACCATATAACTATTCACGCGGAAGTAAAGAATGTATAATTTTCATATTCCCCTTTAACGTCCCTTTTATATGCTATAGTTAGCGTATAGTGCCAAACTGTAACTTTTGAAAAAAGAAACCGGTGTTAAATTATTTAATTGATTGGTTGTTAAATTTTCGAGTTGAAAGGACCAGCGACGTTTAATATTTAAACACCTGATTCTAAAATAAGTAATAAGAACAACAACCATAGCAAACACAAATGTTGATATATTAATTTTCACTTAAGAGTAAAACAAAAGCAACACATGAACACGTTGACGCTTCTCACCTACATAACATAATAATCGAAACAAGAAAAAGAAGATTTTATATTTAATTAAATTTTCTATCTTACTTTAAATCATACACAAACGAAGAAATTAATATACATTTAATTCAATAATCTGGCTCACAAACGAGGTATTTCATGGCAACATATATATGTTAAATTATCACGAAATTAAACACTTGCATAGATACAAACTGGATATGAATTAAATTACTATATTAATGCAATACAAGCAACACGTGTTTAATAATTGCATGAATTAATATAAGTGAATATTTCTTTCTGCCATTTCAAAGGCTAGTTATAATGTGTTTTTTTTTTATTTTCTATAAATGTTCAAATACGATTCTACAATTCCTGTTCAATATATGGAATGCTCATTTTATGCATCTTAACATCTTAAACGATAATAACATATGAACAAGACAATATGACAAAGTTATACAATTATACGCATTTGTCAAGAATTACATATATAATTGCAAGATAACAATTCGCCAGCCTTCCTTTTTATTAAGCATAATATAGAATCTCTTTTGTATTATAATTTAAGATTATATTGTTTTATCAGTAATTGTAAATGTGTGTAAACATATTTAAGTAAAATTAATCTGAACGAAGGGAGCCTATGACCAAGTGGTAGAGCCCGTGATTTGTAACTTCTCTGACTGCTTAGCCTCTCGCCATATGGGTTCGAGTCTTGTTTTGGGCGAAGGACTTGAAGTGTGGAAGGATAACTTGCCATGCTTCGTAGGTTCTACCAACACAGTTGTCTGGGTTCTTTCTCCACCAACATCAAAAAGCGGGATGTCGCAATAAGGATTTATTTCCAAAATACAAACATAATTCATCAGATCAATTACATTATGTCCCAGTAAGAAGTATTATATAATGGTATAAATATTTGAGCTGAAGCAAAATCCCAGGTGAGACCTGGTTCTGTCAGAAAGTTTAGTCATCAAGTGTCTGGAAATTTGTGATTTAGATTTGTGGCCAAAGCTTTAATCTCCTCTTAATATTGTACATTATGTTGACAGTTTATTATAAAAAGCGTTAGTTTGCCCTTTAACCAGTTTGACTTCCGATATAAGTAAATGCTGTTTATTGTCTCATTTTGAATCGATAGTTTTATTTACACAGTTTGTTTTTGTGAGAAAAGCCTTAAAAAACCGCGAGCTTCCTGCTCTCCACAAACCGGGTTTAAACACCTAAGGCGGTCATTCTGCTGACTAACCGTACCAAGACTTTATCTGTTGTTTATTGTTTGTTGTTGTTGTTGCTGATTTCTTTTACTTTGTAATGTCTCATCCCTGAGTCTTGTCACGTTTGCATTTACATTTCTAGAGGTAATCATAATTTAATATCTATGGTAATTTTAAAACGGCATTTTCTTATTTTCCTTTGATTTTTCAATTAATTTTATCTTCAGCCTTCAGACGTGCCGCCGGTAGTATATCACAATATAATTAGAAGTTATGTTTAAAAGAGACACCACAATGGTGAAGTAATTGCAATTGTAAATATGCACATAGAACGTTTATCTAGTTGAAGATATACATCCCTAAAATATAAAAGGTGTAATATATTGTTAATCCAAGAAAACATAAACATAGTTAGCACATACATTTTCTTTTACTAAACGCCTATTGTTCATAATTGCGAATCTTTTAGCTGGATCAGGCTCATTTCGTAATTTTTACTAACACTAAATTAGAATCAGCACCTTAACTTAATTGGAAAGAACTAATAGCACAACACCTCAAAATATAAAAAAAAAGCTAAGTATATCTTCTTTCAACGTTATTTTTTTAATTTCAGCGCCTAATTTTATCGAAACAATTTAGATCACAACATTTTACAATTATGTCAAATAAACTTAACGCGTTTCTACAAACACATGTGAAATATACTTTGTTCAAGGTCCCTGGATTGCAAGAAATAAACATTTAATTATAATACAATTAAACGAGAGGTGCAGCTGAGATTTGAACCACGTTCTTATAAATGCGTGTCAATTATACCAAAAGTTCATACAAGGAGCCTTGGTTTAATTATTCCTAGGTGTCAGTTAGGATGTTGTAGTTTCATTTTTAACTCTGTTCCATATTGCTTAAAATGTCGAGTGACTGAAAATTAAACATGTTATCGTAAAGACTAACATCTAATGATTTTATATAACTTATAAACATCAATCTATTATTTCTATTTAATTCAAAAGTCAGTTACGATTCCTGAAAACGAATACTTTAATATAAATATGAAAAACATATTGAATTTAGATGTAGAGTATTACTTTTAAATTCTAAATAAACCATTGAGACATTTTATTCAATAAATGACATTGTCAATGACAGGATTAAAACTTCCTTGTTCCTCGTAATATTCGGGGTGATGCATAGGTATTATACAGGCATATAACAGGTGTAAATATATAATTACCTATACTATGCAACAGGGATGTTTTATGTTACATCAATATTTCTTAATCCTAACTCAAATACTCAAACGTGTCCTTGATCTGCATATTTTATGCAAATACGTTTTCTTTTCATAGCTTGCATTTGAAAAACCCATCAGGAAGTACGACGTTAGAGCTCTGTAAAACCGGTTTAAGCACCCCGGTCGGTCAATATTGCCGATTGACCTTTCCAAGGCGGTAACTGTCGGGTTTACTCTATTTAAAATGACTCATCACAGATTTTATAATTTTACATTTGGCTTGCATGTGAATATCTTTTCCCTGTGCCTTTCAAATATTGGTATATGCTGCAATTCTCATAGGATATTGTCATTTATTCTTATTCATAGAAAAAGAAATACATCATGACGTAAATATTTACAGTTGGTCCTATTGATTGAAGTGGAATCAGGAAATCACGTATCAATTAAATGGTGTTTTTTCGCTATCTCGCCCAGGAAGTGACGTCATTTCCGCCAAGCTTTAGAATGATGAATGTAATTGTGCGGAAGTCGAAAATGCAAGTTTTAGGGATTGCGAGATTAATATTATTTTGTTCCTTCTTTACAATCCATGTATAGTTAAAACAGCAAAATTGGCTGAGTAACAAGTTCTTAAACATAGATTAACCTATTAGGTACTTAAAAGTACGGATTTTAACACCTAAGCTCCTCTGACCGTCTGTGATGGTAAAGTATTTCATGCAACGTAATTATTCGCATAATGCATCTACATAGATACACGAAAAGATAAAGGTGGGCTCTGTAATTGTTGTGTAGTGCTTTCTGTCTTTCTGTCGTTTGTTCCTTTAAATATATTCGCCTATCTATTAGTATGTTGGTTGCATGCGTTTTCATATTATGTGATTAAGTTAGGACACAGTATCTAAGCAAAAAAAAAACTTAAAATTCCAGTTGTATTAGCACATTACATTAATTATTAATGGTTGACCCAGTTTCTAAGACAAAAAGAAACTAAATTCCAATTTTATTTACACATTAAATATGCTCTAAATGGTAAACAAAATAGATTTTAACGCAACCCTAGACGAATAAATGGAAATAGTGATTTTTCTAATATAACATCTAACTATAACTAACTGGAAAATGACGTATTACAAATTAAACATGGCCCTACTAATTAATAAATGTAAGTATTATTTGTGAACAGCGTATCTCGACATTAACTGTTGTTCCTGTAAAGACAACCTGAATCTCAGTCGCGTTTAAAAATCTCAAAAGGAAAGATCTCTACCATATAAGGAATCACTTTAACATTTTATGTACATGCCATTTAAAAAAAACATATCACGTTATTTTTGGTCATTAAGATAGTAAATAGTAAATGTAAAAAGTACAAAACTAATTTCCGTTAACTAAATAGAACAAGTAAATACTGAGATATTGACATCATTAATCGCCACCTTTTCCGATGATGTTTATATTTCAAAGACAGGGAGACTTCGCTTCCACACGCTTGGCAGTTCTATTATTTTTAGCAATGTACATTTCTGGTCGATGCTATGTTGTAGACATTTCTCACCCTTTCTGGATGGCAATATAGAGCCTCGTTATGTTGTGTGAGTATTTCTTGTGCTAGTATTTTTGTTTTCTATTTTACATTCTCTTTCATGCAAACATCGCTATCAATTTGCTGTTGAGTGGTTGCATTTTCACAATAATATTCTTAAGATAAATTAGAGGCTATGCCTTTTTTGTTGTATTTTGTTGGCATGTTTTTGTTGTTGCTGTTGTTGTTCTTTGCTTGTTTGAAAAGCATGGCCGCGACCAATTATGGTCATTATCGCGACGTCCAGCTACTTTGGTGGGGAAGACCCTAGGCGAATGTCTGGGTCGAACCACCGGCGCACCGCAGATAAGCTTGCTGAGAGACTTTCACATTAAGCCCTTCGCCCCGAACGGAACTCGTTTTCACCCAGACTGGAAAGTAGCATTAAGCTCTCAAAGATGTTGTTTCCTTTTCCATATAAAGATTAAGCCTGACGGACATGGCCGGTAATCGGTGGGTGGTAAATAAAATTGATTTATTCTTATATATGTGAATATGTAGGCCTCTACACAGCAACCCCACTGTTTGTGAAAATTAAGCCTGACGGACATGACTGTGACTGTAGTTGGAGGGCAGTAAATTACTATTTCAGTGTTTAAGTAGGCTTAATGGTTTATTAACCTTTTGCTAAGAGCAAAAGCATTTATTGCCTTTATTCTTGTAAAAGTTGGAACTGTAAGCTTTTACACAGCAAGATACAGATATGACACTGTACCATTGTCCAAAGCTACGTGTATTGAAAGCATTTTGTCATAATTACACCGTAACGTAGTATACCATGTATCGTTATAAGCATATCGTAACGTAGTATATAACAAATCGCATCTTGAAAGGAACATCGTTTGTACACATCCTGATTAGTTCATCGTATCGTTAATTTAGGTAAGGGATTTCTATTTATTTATCATAACCTAACGTAATGATCGTAAAGTAACAAAATGTGAATTGTATCATACTGTCACATAACAATTATTTTAGTTGTATATTGTATTTTGTTACATTTATTACAACAGTATCGGGCTCATACAATTGTTGCCCTAAAATCATAAATGCATAGATCTATCGTCTACCAGTCTTAGGTCTTTGACTTAAAACGGAAGTGTTTTCTGCGTTGGAATCTCTAACATGCTTGGCAATATTAAAAAGAACCACTGAATATATTTGGTTTCAAAGGAATATATATACATTGAAATATGCAGCGTTAGAAGAATGTAATAAGACTTTATAAAAAACAACATTGTTCTTGTGCAGAAAATGTGAAATGTCTGATACGATGCATTCTAAACTGATACTTCAGTTGTCTTTAGCACATTTGGTATAAAATGCGTATTCAAAACCGCCTAGGTACTTTTGATGCAATGTAATAGTTGTTTCATGTTTGAAAATTTAGCTTCTCATTACTTCTTTGTCAGTCAACATATATCTTCATCTAAATAACTGTTTATACGCATTTAAACCTCTTTAAATGCATTGTCATATGTGAAGATAACATTATAGCATATATTACTCATTCACTTTGTCATTTGCTTCTTCAGTATGGTGGGGCTTATAACAGTCAAATAAGTGTGTACAACGCAGTAAGATGGCTGCTTTAGTAATTAGGGAGCCACTATTAGTTGTAACAGCAAGTATAACATTGTGCAACAGCTGGGCAAACACATGGTTCAAAAATTTTAATTCGTATTTTATTTTGTCATTTATTGATTCTATTACTTTACTTTTAACTGCATGTGGCAATTGCTATGGAAGGTACAAAAACAAAAACAGTGTTATGTGAAATCAATGTGTTTGTTTTTTCGTTGTTGTTAATGTTGTTGTTTTTGTCACATTTAGACCAGACAATTTTTTAATTTTTGAAAAAAAAAAATTTCAGAAACAGCACTAACAAAGATTAAAACAGCAATTGAAATTTGATCAAGACGATAAACAGACGTGACAATGGATGGCGAGACTTGCTACACCGTCCAATATATCAAATACCTCAGCGCAGTTAATGTAAGAATGTTGCTGCAAATAAAGCATTTTCTGTAGTAATGTACAGAAACAATAACGGAGCCAGATTACATAACTAAAACGACGCTTAATTGTTTCCTATGTGTTTGTACCTTATTAATGGCGCATTAATAACTTCATTACAATGTCTAACATTTTTGTTGAGGACGACGGAACCTGAAACGTTTGCATAAACAAAATAATTATATCTTTTTTAAACAGGGCTTCTTAAATCATATTTCATGTTGTCGTTTCTCTATGTAACTTTTAAATGTATTTTGATTTGAAATAATTAAATACAAAGACATCTTTGCAGATTGCTTGTCCTTCTCAAGTGAAAGATATATTTGCGCTATTGTTCACCTAGTCAAAGTAATTAAACAAGCTTAATTGCGCAATCCTCCTTAAGGGGCCAAGGCTAATTCTGATAGAAACAAGTTTACAAGTTTATTTACTCTCAGCACATAACATTTATGTGAAATGAGGTACAATGATAATGTTCAAGATACAATAGAATAGAACCGAACCAGGCTGTGTAGAGGTGAGGAAGTACAGTACAACAAATATTTCAAAGAACAACAACAATAGTAAGAAATGTGTTAGCCAGGCGAGTCTTTAACAGTTTCAAGCACTAAACGAAAGAACTTGCTTAATTTATTCAGTTTCTTAAGGTCATTCTCACACATTACCATCTTAAATAATATTGTATTTGGATGATGTGTTTTAACAAATGGTATATGCAAAAATCTTTGTGTATTAAAATATGTGCAGCAAAACAAATAGTGAAACTCATCTCCTATCTCGTTTAAGTTGCATAGAGAACATTTACGATCATTGTGATCAACACCCTGCCAGCGCCCCTTTTCTACAGGCAGGTGGTTGTTACGTAGCCTAAAGTTTATAATTGTTTGTAGAGAGTAGTCTGATAGTTCGATATATATTTTTTTTTAATTTGAGTGCTGTTTTAAATATTCTATAATTTATACATTTGTTAGACTCGTTAACTTTTGCCCACCATGTCTGTAAGAACTGATCTTGCAAGCTTTTTTCAATGAGAGACAAAAGTGATGCTCTCGGGCCATTATACGCCTGATTGTTCCATACATAGCTTAAGCCACATTCATTCAAAATAGTTTCAATATTCGTTAGCCATTGATATATTTTTTTTTTGACAGAACCATCGTTTACCATAACTTTATAAAGTAAGGAAGACAGTGTTTGGTGGTTATTAATAAGTTTATACCAATATCCAATAATTCTTCTCTTAATCATAATGGCAAGTGGGTAGCGTCCTAGTTCACCATATAGCATTACATGAGGTGTACTTTGTTTGACCTTAAGAATATGTTTTAAGAAATCGGTGTGTACTTTTTCAATTATATCTATACCCCCAAATCCCCAAATTTCACATCCATATAGCAACACAGGTACTACGGTGCAGTCAAAAATCTTAAGCTGACAATCAATAGGTAAGTGTAAATTTCGGATTTTGGTATATAAGCTAAACATTGCTTTTCTGGCTTGTTCAACCACATATTTCTTTGCAGCAGTGAATCGTCTGTTTTTAGAGAAAACAATACCTAAATACTTAAAGGAGTCAACAACTTCAAACTTATAATTACTAAATGATATGTTTCTCATGCGTTTTTGCCTATCTCCAAAGACTAGTATCTTAGTTTTGTCGATGTTAATGCTTAGTTTCCATGTATTACAATATTTAATAAAAGATTATAACGAAGAGATAAGGTCCTCCTCTGTTTTAGCAAATATGACTGTGTCGTCAGCGTATAACAAAACAATAACTTTAAAGTAAATGTCTAAGTCTTCATCTGTAATTCCAATACCATCTTCATTCTTCAGTAGCATATGCTGCTCTAGATCGTTTAGAAAAAGCGAGAAAAGTACTGGGGACAGGTTTTCTCCTTGCCTTAAGCCATTACAACATTGAAAAAAGTCGGGCGTTTTTCCGTCTATGCGGACACAAGATTTAATGTCATTATACATATTTTTGATAACTGAGAACAGTTTACCTGGAATGTCACCAGTAAATTTAGACCATAGGCCGGCCCTCCAGACGGAATCAAAAGCCTTTTTTAAAATCAACGAAAGCACAGAACAGTTTATTTTTTCTAGTGGTATTTCCTAAATCCAGCTTGGTTGTTATTTAAAAGGTCATTTGTCTCAAGAAAATTCGTTAGCCGACCATTTAGAATAGCGGTAAACAATTTACCAAGACAGCTAAGAATTGTTATTGGCCTGTAGTTTTCAGGTAACTTATTGTCACCTTTACTTTTATATATTGGAATTATTGATCCAACTAACAACGAGTCTGGTAATACACCACTATCCAAAATTCTGTTAAACAGTTTAACATATTAAGATAAAAACAAATCTGATGTGCTCTTAATGTATTCATTAGAAATTTTGTCGAGTCCACTACATTTACCATTCTTGAGCTTTTTAATCACTTTTATGATTTCATCTGTTGTTATTTCGACATCTACCTCGCTGCTATCAATATTAATATCGGGTTAACATGAATCGGGTATATCGCTATCCGTGTTATTATCGGTATTCAAGTTTTTAAAGTAGTCATGAAAAAGGTCAATGTCAATATCGTGACTATCGGAATGTGACTTACGATTGAGACTATTACTATAGTTCCAGTACTCCTTTTGCTTAAAGGGGCGTTTAAAGTTCATAGTGGCCTTTCTAATGGATTGTTTGTATTTTTTACTTGCATCTTTCATTTTCTTCTTATTAGCATCTGATTTATCGTAGGTATATACCCGTCTGCTTGTATCAAATGCCTTCTAGCTTCACGACAAGGCCTGTCGAACCAAGTTTTAGTAACGCGCTTCTTGAACTGAGGGTTTTGTTTACCAGTAAAACCGATACCGAACGTTTTCTTGACCGACTCATTTAAGACATTTCCAATTAAAGTCACGGATTTGTTAATTATTTCTTTATCGCTTAAAGAAGGGTTATCAAAAGATTCAGAAATATACTGAAGCACAGCGACGTCAATGTTGGTAATAAATTCATCATGTTTATCGTTTTTCCAGCGGTTTATACGCTCTTTTGAAATTAACGCAGTTGCACTACGTGGTACGCCTTTAAGACTTAAATTGAGTGAGTTGTGCACATCTGAAAAGAGAGGGCAAAAATCATCAATGTTGAAATCGGAGAATAAACCGATACTATCTTTGGAAGCTATCAAGTAGTCAACTGCTGATGCATTTTTACATGTAAAACAGCCTTTGATTTTATCATCAAAAGCTCTGCCATTTAAAATGACCAATTCGTTATTTTAACACATATCAATCAAGTTATTTCCAATTCTGTTAGTCACAGTATCACATGACTGGCGGTGTACTAGTATATTGTTCTTGCATAGAATGTCAGGTATAGTAGTTTGTGCAATATCACTAGTGTTAACATTAATACTGTTGAAGATAAAATCATCTAGATCTAAGACATCGGATAAATTACTGGTGCGTGCATTAAAATCACCGAGAAGAATTACATATCGGTTACTTGATAACATGCGCTCTACTTCGGACTTAAAAGTTTCATACAGGTCACTCGCAAAATATGAGCTGTTGTCAGGTGGAATATAGACAGAGCCAAACATAACGTCTTCCCCTGTTGAAAATAGCGATTTGTCAATTTTGAACCATTGGACATATTCGCTATCCGTAATTATTTTTGTATATTTAAAAACATTTTCTTTGAAAAATATACCAATACCACCAGACCTTCGACGGGTTTTTTTGTTTTCTATGTTTCGATATAAATGTGTAACCATCTAATTTAACACAGTCAAATTTATCAAATTTCGTTTCTGCGCAAGCAAAAATAAACCTTTTCTTCACTGCTTGCAGAAATCCTTCAGAAAATTTGAAGTTAGATCTCTGTAAAACCTTTTTGGGGCCGACTGACCGTTCAAATACCGTCAGAGATTTGTACTACATTTTACATTTTACTTTAATGTGAATTCCTCTATCCTACGATTTTTTCAAATGCAATATATGTTGCAATGCTCATATGACTTTGTCATATGTTCTTATTGAAAATTATTTCACCTCGTATTTATCCATGTTCATGTTAATATTATTTTATTGAGAAACATCCATCCGTCTAACTTGGTGATATAAAAAAAAGCATTAAAAAGCGGTTTCTTTAGAAATAACAACCCACTCACTTCGATGCATTGGTTTAATACAACAGAGAGCGAGACACATTATTATATTAATCTTTGAGAAATGTGAGAATTATGCACATTGTTTTATTAAAATTGAAGTTGCCAACGTTCCGGAACTATACTGAAGGTCAGTGTAACCCGTGTCGTTATTGTTCAACCATTGAAGATATAAAGAAAAGAAAAACAGAGGTTCAGAAGTAAATGAAATACGGAAGTGTTTTTTAACATTTCCGATAAAATTAAAATTCTCAATGAAACCTAAACACAAATGTAATACTTATGTCAAGTCTAATTTAAAAAAAAAATTGAAAAGTACGCTTTTTATGTAACTTTATGTCATGTTAATATGTCTGACTCATATAAGTACAATATATTCAATACTATGATTGATATACCTTCGGTTACGTAATTCAGTCGGATTTAATCACTCAAACCGTTTAATTTGTCGTCTATAATTTGATATTATTTTTTGCCCAATTCTTAACTGTTCAAATCTGAGTGCTTTGGTTAAGTTTTAATCAATAAACACAAGTTATGTGGGATTTAATAAATAAAGCCGTATCAGATTAATGTAACCAAAATGTTATCATAACAATAACAAACAGTAAACGTTGGAAGCCTCTTCAGAGTTTCGTTTAATATGCAGGATCATATATTTAGCTTAATAAGTTAATACCTTATTTAATGTGTTCACATGTATTTTTATGTCTTGAATGAAAAAAATGAATCAGTATAAAAATGTGTTTTGTTTAAAAAATTAAATGGATACTTTGTCATTTGGACACATCTTGTCTCAATCTAGTTGTTTTTACAGAGAAATATGCGTCTTTTTCTGTTTTTGAAAATCTGCAATATGCATATATATGTTAATAAGTGTAATATAAACAATTAAAACACAATTTGATTATGGCAGGACACGTATCCATACAATCAAAAGCTTAACATTCATACATATTATCAAAAAGAAAAGAGAGAAAACAAATGTGGAAGAAGCGGAAATTGTTAAAGAACACCTAAACGTCCTCATTAATGAAACCATTAATATTTACTCACATCAGTGTCACATATATTCGGATTTACTTCCTTGTAAAAGACAGTAATAGGTAAGACTAAACGTTTAATAGGTAAGCATTCACTAGATTTCTTAAGATAACTTGGTCTTGAACGCCGTTCTTTCATTAACAAGACGGAAACGGCATGACACAAAAAGGTAAAAGAGAACTAATCAATCATGAAATGTAGAAAAACGGATATTACATTTTCTTCTCTTTCTGTTTAAGCAAATGTTGAAATGTTATAAATCAAATATAATTTAGTTATATTTGGTGTGGAGGTGGCCAACAAATTACTTTTCAAGTCGATGTATGATAAATGACAACAGCAGAATGAAGAATATAAAAACATAAATTATTTTCTGGTATAATTTTTCCTCCGTCAATGTTGATAAGTATGCAGTGTGGTTTGTGGGGATAGTCGTCTTAGTGTAATGTACACATGTGTTAATGTTTTGTTAATGAAAAAACGCATTTGAAATTTTCGTACATTGTACTGTATTTATCAAAGGATGTTTTGATATAAGAAAACCATTATCTGAAAAAACAAGTTTATTATTTAACAAAACATTTGACACATTTGGATACTTTACGATGAAAGTGAATTGTGTAAAATGTTTATGTAAAGAGTAATATACATGACTGATTTATAAGTGTTTTTCAAGTATAAAAGGGAGAGCCAGTTGCATTTGAACAAATGTTAAGTATGTACTTATTTGAAAGATATTGCTTGTGTCTCTTGCAAAAGGATTCTGCAGAAAGAGTTAGCAGACCATAATGCACTTAAATGACAAGTTGACATTTGTTGTGTGCATTTGCTATTATACTTGTACAAATGTAATTGCTTCTTAAGCTCATGTTCTGACAAATGTGTACGTAGAGGTATTTTCAACGTATAGACACTAAGTCAGAGTTTTCTAAACAATTTGACTACATAAAAATCGGAAATATTATAAAAGAGGAAAACAAAGTTCGGCAAAAGTATTAAATCGGTCACAATACAAATCTTTCGTAACGAAATATGAACGAAAAATATATAGAAGAATAATTTTCTTCAATATCTAAATTAATGCAGCTGCCCAATTAAAAAGGTGGAGGTTTGCTGTTTTTGTATGACGTTTTAACAGCCAGTGAGATGTAATCATTTTTTCAAAGAAATGTAAATAGAAAAAAAAAAGCCTCACTATTAACTGGCTGTATTCTTATTTATCACCTGACAAAAATCCATAATAATTAGTGATACCGTATATTTTGATGAAGTACAATTAATTATATTTTATCTTTCTGGCTTTAAAATTATGTTGTATTGTTAAAAATATCAATACCATATTCAAATGAGTTCGTAACAATATTGCTTACGTAATAACAAGTTACCCTCATATCTGCCCCATGTCATTAAAACGTCCTCTCTTACCGATCTAATATCAAAGCGTATTGTACTTAAGCCGATATTTTGCACTTTCACCATGACTAGCCTAGTAAGACACAATTTAGACTTGTCTGAAGGTTTTAATAGCCCCTGGCGAAAGTAATGTCAACATTAGACGTATTTAAACTCTCTGAATTTGACTGCGACAATGAAGTGAGTGAAGGGTGTTCGGTATATTTTTGTACCACATACTGTTACCATGTAACCATCAGTCAGCTGTAAATTAATCCGGATAATATGTGTTGTCAGTAAGACGACTAGGTTTAGATTATACGTGTGTACGTTATTACTTGCAAGGAAGAGGTTTTACCTTAAAGCTCTACCTATTCAATACATTAAACAAGGATCTTCTTGGCGTTTTAGCCATATCAATTTAGATATATAATCGGAAACTGCTGTGGTAACTAATTGATCAAATTTTTCATATCGTCAAAACAGATATTTGTGTTAGATGATATATATGTATATTTTTGTTATTTAAACACTGTCTTTTTCATAAATGTATATCTGTAAAGCATAATCATACACACACACACACACACATATATATATATATATATATATATATATATATATGTATATACATGTTCAACAGGAATTATTTAAGCATATGTCAACCATATTGTTTTAAGTTAGTTTTTAATTCAATGAAAAATTCAATTTGCAAACAAACATAATTTTCGTTATGATCTGCATATTTCATTTAATCAGATGTTGCAACAGGTTGATTTTTTAGAACAAATTCGTTTTTCCTGTAATTGTGTCGATTTAATTTCGTGATTTGTGTTATCTTCCTTAAAAATGGCATATCTTAATAAATCATTTTAAATAAATGCTTTATCGTCGGAGTTCGTGAAAATTAAGTTTGAAAAATGACAACGATGTCTGACTCAACATATATATTATAGGTATTTCATCATGATCTTCAAAAATGCCCTAAAAACATCCTTAAATTGTATCATCGTAAATGTATAGAAGAGCGTTAGAGAAAAATATTTACGAGACAAAAAAGAGAATACTGACAATGAATATGAAAATAGGTAGAAATATCGTTGTCCTCAGTCATTTATTCTTAAACGGTTAGAGCAATCACGGCTTAATGGAGTTGTAATTAACGATGAGATGATAAGTAAATGTCCAACACGTAACCGGACTCTATTTATATCCTGCTCACATTGTTATATTTAAAAGTATAACGTGGGTTAAGTCATATAACAGAAACAAAACATGCTATTTTCAATGCGCGTAATTGAAAACACTATCATGCTGTTCTAATACTTCCAATGATAAAAACATCTATTTAATTCAAATTAATGTACAAAACATATTTTCTAAAAAGATAATCAAATCGAGGAAGAAAGCCTCGTATTTTGCTGTTGTTTTTCACAACATGGGCACATTGCTTAAATAATACTATATATTTATCAAAATAGCACATACATTTTAATTTGATGTCTTTTTACTTTATCTGGAAGCTAAGTAACAAGAGAAAAAACGAGCACATGTGTACCTAAAACTGCGATATTGTGTGTAATATGTGCCTGATATATGCCGTCTGGGTAATTTTGTTTTTGTTGAAAAGAATGAATTAGTCGAAAGAACCAATATATACAAATTTGACATTAATCATGTTCATTGAAAAAAGCTAATAATGTTTTACATTACGACGCCATAGGATCGCTTATTCAATTTTCTTAAATACGTTTAATATATGTTTGTATTAAATGGCAACTTGTGTAAGATCCATAATATAAATGACGAAAACAAGTAAAACCAACAAATAAAACCCTCATACCCTAACAGTTTGGACCAAACAGTATATATTTAGTAGGCTTTAAAGGTGATATCCGACAGTTTGAACCAAATAGCTTTGCATTAAACATCTTAATAAACTATTGTTACATAAATAAAAAAGCTGTTTACTGACGTCTGACACTTGGTTTGAAAAGTGTACCATTATGCCACAATCGTCATTACAAAGACGATTTACTAATCTGAGCCATATAGTACAGTTAGCTATTTTAGACATGTTTATAAGCAATAAGCAATAAACCCTTTTTGCCCGGTATAGTAAACAAGGTGCGTAAATGATACAGTCTGTATCGGTGCATATTCATTGCAGCTTTTCCGGAACTTTAAAGGTCTCGAAGAACGACAATTTATTGGATGATTTGAGTGTGATTTCAAGTTCAAAACATGTATATCACCTCCCATAGATGGTGATAGAAAGGAAAATGCACTATTGAGTTACTAACACCTCGGTTGACATTACGTCTCGGGTGAACATTCCGCTCTACCACCCTCAATGAGATGCGAAATTAATATCACATGCATTGGGAAGACCCCTCTGGAAGTACGATGTTCAACACCTATCGAAACACCTCGGATAATTCACGAATCATCATTCGGATGTATGTAGGTGGTCGGTTCAACTCGGAGATTTCCTTAAATGGGACCGAAGTCAAAACAAAGATGGCTGCTCGGATGAAAGCTCACTACAGTACGATGCCTGTATAACTTCAATTTGTGGCGGCTTCAAATTTCATTCATCCAATTTTAATTTACACAGCGCAGCAATCACGCAGCTGTCAAACGATGGCTTTGCTTATGTTTTGAGCGAACTACATTTTAGGCATATTCTTCTTCCGTTTTCCGTCAAAAACAAAAATATCGTGATTTCAGTATAATTGCACCGGATACATCCGAGAGATGATTGTCCCAAGTACTGAATTGCCCGAGGAGTTCCGATTGGTTAAACTCCCCAGTAGGTTCCTTTTAACTGTTGGGTTTGCTCTAGTTGTCTAATGACTCATCACAGATGTGTTACTTTTACATTTGGCTTGCATTTATCTTTGTCCAGTCATATTTTGTAAGTGAACACATTTGTCCTGTGGCTTTTCAAGTTTTGGTATGTTGCAATGCTCATATTCTTTATTCTGCATTTTAAAACAATATAAGCAATGTATGGTGATAGGATTTTGACAGAGCATTTTTTAATTCGCGGAACGTAAAACCCTCTTGTAAGTATTGTGAAGTAATGAAAAGGACCTAGCTTTGAACTCGTCGTCTTTACTACAAACCCGTTTAAACTTTATTAAAGTATATATAGGCGCTAGCATCAGATAGATCGCCGTAAAAGTATGGGCTATTTAAGGTTGAATTCGTTTCACTTTTGTAAAGCCGTAGTAAGTGGAAATAGTGATCTTATTATCTAGAAAATATCTTTTTCATATCAATTATTATCTTTATTAGGGAAACATCGTCAAGATAGAGTGACGTTGAATTGAAATATTGTACTATCTAGCTTGGTGGAAAAAAGGTTATAATGTTAAATCACAGTAAACACAGTTTAAAAAAATATGAAATCAAGGGTGAGCATTTTCTTTCAACATGAGTACTTATTGCCAGTCTTATATTACACTGTGAATTTGTCAAGTTTTACAAACTTAACACTTCACAAACACCCAAAAAGTTACTTTCATAACAACCAAAATAAGAACGTCGATATTATTTCAAATGAGTGTAGTCAATTTGGTCTTAATTAAATCATACGGCAAAGCAGTATGTAGGGTAGCGAGATCGTAAGTATAAACTGCTAAGCATTGACAGTTTAAATTATGAAAATTGTCTAAGACTTCTTAAGATTTTTACTGACCCCAAAATGTTAATTTCTGATTTTTCATTCACATTTTCACATTTTCCTTAATCTTGATTACTATTAACTGCGATAATACAAGACGTAAGAAGTTAAGATAAATGTAAGTGATGGTGCTAGATCTGGCATTCGCTAAATAGCTTTAGAATTACTGTTCAATGAAGGACGTTTGTTCTTGTTTAGGTTATATGTCAGTTCTAGTGCTTTGGTAAAAAAAAAAACCCTCTGCACTCAGAAATGTTTGTAGTATATTCGTTTTGTTATGTTATTAGAGGATTGTTCTGTTGATGCAAGTACACATGATCGTGGGTATTTTGAGAGGATGCTTGAGGAGTTTTAGGTGTTCGAAGTGATACATAGCTTTCTTTGTGGGAGAATTAAATGCGACTATTTATTATCTTGAAAATAGCCTTTTCCTAAGTGTTGAGTGCTACTGCGTTAATGTTTTCTCTCTCTCTTTTTCACAAGCGCTCGGTAAACAAATTAATTGCTATTTCTTTACAACAAAGGTTAAAGTCGGCACATTTAAAAACATTGAGCAGTAAATAACATGTCTTATTGACATCGATGATGTTTAAATCTCTAGCAATGATATGACCAGGAGGTAAATAACTGAACGAAGGAGGAAGTTATAAGAACCTTCAGGGAAAAGATTTAGACACAATTTAAGCTTAAGTTTGCTACAGTTTGGTTGTAGTTGAAAACAAGACATGTAATGGATTCTTTGTACTTATAACAAAATAATATGTTGTCTTTGTTTAAAAAGTACATTCTAATTGTGTTTTTCATTGACAATATTTTCATTCCGAAATATATGGTTAAGTCTGTAGCCATTCCTTTCTAAATGTATTTAATTTTCATAAAATGGTGTTTGTGTCAGTACCTTTTATCTATAAAACATGGTAAGTGTACTTTGCAATATCGGTGGCCACATCACGACGAAGAATGACTTGGTAAATATATCGCATCTGTCTTATTGTCCAAAATAAATAGAAATCGTAAAGGTACATTTGTAAATGCTCAAAGCAAAGCATGAGTACCAGATCGAATACAAATGTGTGTTCAGGTATATATATATATTCCCAATTCAGTGTAGTATATATGTATGAAAGATTTATAATCATTATAATCAAGCAAAAGATGCACAGCTGATCCATTTCACAATTTCACAATCCTTAAGTTAATTCGACGTGAATAATTATTTTATTGCATTAAATATCTAAAATGTAGTATGAAGGGGAAAAGTACACTAAAACATGGATGCTTTGTCTGATAGTGTGTTGTAAGTTAAAAGTAAGACCGTTGTGCTATATTAGACAGCGAGCATATGTCAATGAACTGCATTGAAACAGAATTGTAAGGGAAAATCGCGACGACATTTAAGGTTCAGATAAATATGTAAATGTATGGGTATAAAGATATCATGTTATATGATGCAGCTTAGCATTCGTTCCTGTGTATCTTTGATGGAAAATAAACCTCAACCATGTCTCATAATGAAAATACACGCCCAAAATATAGACAGATTTCATAAATATGAACATTTCAATTATATCTGAAATGGATTGTTTATTTATCAGAATATGCTTAATTTTGCACACAAACATCCAAAACGATCTAAAATCAATGGATAATAAAGTCTTATTGCGATTAAGAATGTTTGACTTTAAAGTTAATGTCCGACAATTTGCAAATATGTAAAGTATGTAAGACATATACCCGTGTTCTGGGGAACTTGTGCATAATTGCTGCATAAACATTTACCTTCATTATGTAAAACGTAATTTATAATATTACAGGTTACATATCGTGAAATATGTCCATTTGTATGCCCGCGATTTCCGAACCCATAAATAAACAGTATAGGGATTTCAGTTACAAAAAAGATATCTAGCTCAGAGCTGACTTGCCCGATGATCATGAAACGTACTTTGAAAAGAAAGTAGCCACGTGGTTTTCTTAGTTGAACAAATGTCTTTCTATGCAGCATGGCTCAGATAGATTTTTTTTGTGATTCAAAAACGGGGTGTTAAGCTTCACATAGCTTTGATAGGAAATACCTTTTTTCCAATAACAAGTTTGATGTTATGCTTTACTTGCATTTCAGTCAGTCAACCAGTCTATCGGTCAAATACCACCTTTAAAATACATGAATTCATAAATATTATATTACACATTATTTTACAGTGTATGCCAT
Source organism: Sinonovacula constricta (assembly GCA_007844125.1). NCBI lineage: Eukaryota > Metazoa > Mollusca > Bivalvia > Cardiida > Solecurtidae > Sinonovacula > Sinonovacula constricta. Next base: position 36,007,760 of record CM017570.1, on the reverse strand, counting down.
TACACGTTTAGCCCTTAATATTTAGCTTGAATTGACTCTGGATCTTTGACCTTGTGACGAATTTATTTTTAGAGGTAATTAACCAGTACACTCATATTTTGTAGTTATATATTTTTTGCACTGTCAAATGGCAGTGACAGTTGATTATTTAAATGCTTCAATTGCTAAAACAGTCAGCTATTATGTGACATGCTAAAAGGAAACGATTATAACAATGATTTTAACTAAAACACAACTTGTGACTTGTTTCCTGTTTTCAACACTATTAAAGATTGAACTTTTAAAACTGTAGCCTATTTTGAAATAGCTGTTGAGTCGATTGATGAGTTTTGCTTAGAAAGAAATCATCTGAAATGCTTTGGAATCAGAACAGGTTACAACGCTAAGTGTATTTGACAAAATACTGAATTACACAAACCATATGTATTTCAAGAAGTAAATTGTCCCTCTTCCGCATGTACGGATAATCTCATATCTTAACTTATTTGATATATGATTTGTTTGCAATAATAAATCCATAAGTCTGTGCCAGCTGCATGTAATGGTATTCTGTTTAATAACGAAAATGTAGCATACATTGATTTATTCAGTCTTTCACAAAATCCTTCGTTTTGCGCAAATAACTGAATGACTTGTTCAATACAATCAGTTCAAATGTACGGGATTGGCTAATATTTTCAAAGACCAGAGGATTAACTGTAAAGTCAGATGAAAGAGTGAACCTTAAAGTAGACATGTTGGTAGTTAATAGAAGAAACAAACATCGTAAATTGAACTTCAAACCTATCATATTCTAATCTACTTTAGTTTATTTATTTAACTTTATCATATTCTTCAATTATATTCTTATATTAATAATAACAAATAAAATGCGGATATTATTGCATATCGAATATGTTAGCAGATTGTATTTAATCTTACATACTTCCAGACGTTTTAATAACATTGTTTAATTCAAAATATCAGTTATAGAACTCTTCAGTTCAGTTCTTCAAATAAAGCTTCTTCTGGAATACGTTCACCTAAATCAGACTCCATCCATCTGCTTCATTTTACAAATGACATCAACTAAAGGCTGCGCATCATTAATTGTTCGCCATTTTAAACCAAGTCAATACTATGAGTTGAGGGCTGTAGTGCTGGCCGGGAAATGGTCATGAGTGATTTGTTCAAGAAGTGCCCGATAAAAAATTATTTCAGTACAGACAAGTTAAGTAACAACGAAATTTTGTGCGGTTGTACGTTAGGTAAGAACGTCCTCTGCTTCATTGCTTAAAACCTGTTATTTATATCATTCATTCGCTTTAGGAAATGTTCCGCCAATTTCCTGTGTTCTAAGTCGGCATATGCTTAAAGGTTTATTTTGAAAAATCGCTAAACACGTTGTAAAGGGCCGCCACTACCTGTTTAATGCAACTATAAATCGTGTCTCGCCAATTACAAGAATAGACATTGATTTTGTCTCAATTATAAACCGTTCTAAAGTTAAATTATATATGGCATCATTTCCGTCTGAGATATCATACCAACTTTAAGTTACATTTATTGAGAAAAGAGGGACATAACATTGATCTGTGATTAATCTTAAATATATTTTAAAAGGTATTATCCAATTTCTCGCTGAAAAAAAAAGGTTTTGGAGGAGACTTTGAAAAAAAAAGTCAAACACATGGAGGTTGAAGTTTAAATAAGATACACCAGCAGTATAATATATCATTTATTTTTTTTCTGTAAGTTTGTCTTTGTAATAGACTGAGACAGTAAAGACAATATTTTTCTGCAATAGTCGCCATTTTAACAACAATATTATCTGTTTTGTGTAAGTGTAAGCAGGTCGCCCTTTTTGCAGATTGCTGTTAGAACCGATTAAGGATATGACTGTGTAATATTTCAGCTGTAAAATACTCTGCCTATGTATGGCGTCATCTATATTTCACAATTAAGGAAAGGTATAAGCAAGGTAAAATTTACACTGTGACACAACTTTATTTGGCACATACAGTAACTTATTTTTGTTATTGTTGCCGTTAATAAACTTTGTATTATTTTACCAAATTTAAACGATATCTGGTGACTAATAATAAATACTAGTTTCAAAATTGGTTGTTTGTTCAAAATTCCAACGACTGTCATTTACCTACATTCCAAAATTCTGTTCATAATTTATTTATGACTGGCAATATTTTAGAAAAATCATTATTACATCATGCGTGCTAATCAGTTAAAGGCTTTTGCAGCTTTATCACATGTCAAACCACAATGTTATCGATACACATCTCAGTGAATTCTTTGTTATAATTGCAACTGCATATTTCATTTTTAATGTAAGTTTTAATTATTCAAAATATAGCATGTGTTGATTACATGTGACGTAATGTGATCGAAAGTTAAATCGACTTTTTGCTATATGTGTGACAACAGTGCTTTTTCTATAAATATAAGGATATGTCTTGGTTTCAAAAGTTTAGAATTGTTAGCAGAAGTGCACAATGGTTTCTTTCGATGAATAACACAAGCATTTCTATGCGCTCCAAAACCATTCCTTAATTGATAAGAAGAACATAATCCTTTATAATGAAGTCGAATGATGATTTAGACTTCAAGCATTATTAAACAGCAAGCAAAAAGGAGTTGTTAAACCCTATCAGTACATTCCTGTCAATCGATACAAGCAAAGGTCAGGCAGTTTACAAACAACAGGATAAGTCATGACTGTGGCCTTCCTTCACAAAAGCGAGATTGAAATTGTCAGCAAAACCAAAATCGGTCTGCATCGATGAATCGAATAAACGGAGATAACTAAATATATGTTTTATATGACTTAAATATTACTGATGTTAACACCCATTGACGAGGTTTGTCTGCATAGAGGGAACACAGATCAGAGTTCTACCCATAAGGATAATATATTATTTCATGTACATGCCTACCAGTGAGACATTGCTTTTGGCCATGTTATCTGGGGATGACAAACAAGGTAAACGATAGCGCTGATCTTCAAAAACTACGACACCATTGCTGTGTAGATTTATGTTTAATGGGTTAGTCCCACCAACTATATTGTTGTGTAAGTTTTACACTTTTAAGTTATACTTTTTAAATTACCAAAACAGCATTTCCATGTGATAATTATAATTTGCTCGACGGAAAATAAATGACGGCCCTAATGGAGGTAAATGTCTCTACTTGGAATTCGTAAATTATCGTAATCGGACTATCTACCTAGTAAAATATTAATGAATTGTGTAAAAACGAACCAGGGTCACAAACTTAAGCATGCGTAGATTCGAACAGCTCTGCTAGAACGTTGCAAGTCCATCGTTAACACAATAAATACAGATACTGTTGTTACACATGCTGGAAACTATTCTCACAAATGGACATACTTACATCAAGATCTGGAAATTAGAAAATAATTATAATATATTAATCGCATTTGATGTTATGTAACGTTTTTGAACGAAATATGTTATGTAATGATGTGATATATATATAGCAGGCATTCAGTAAGTGATATTTATTATTTTTACGCAATATCCTTCGCTTGTATTTCTGGTACATGTTTTTTTAGCCAATCATCACAGAGTTTTGTGAAATATAATGCAAATAAACACACTGAATGTCGTCAGTGATTGATATAGCGACAGATATAGCAACTTTCCAGGATCCCAATCTATAGAGAGCGTAGAAGTTTCCTCATTTGTTACGGAAAATGAGACACATTATCGCATGTCCAATGACTTTTTCTTCCATAACTAGTTGGGGCCTTATAATATAGATAAATTGTTTGTTTTTTGTTTGTATTTGATTCATTGTATTGTTGAAAATTAGTCACGAACTCAAGGAATTTACTTTAAGAGCACAACTAATACGAGGAGTATATTTTTCCACTGGTGTGGTACTTTCCTGTTGTGTTAGAGCACAATACTTCTTTTTCAAATTATGGTTTTGCACATTCTATCTGTCAAAAGTTTTGCATATATCAACATTAATCGATATCAAACGATACATTTTTTTCTTTTTTGTATTTATATATTGTGTCGGGATCTAATAAGAGTTATTATTTGCAATTTATAAAAGAAAACAATATGATACCTTTTTTGCTCAAAACACAACTTTGCAACTTTTCACAATATTCCTTTAGAGGAATACTGTTATGCATTATGAGTTGTCCTCGCCCAGCAGCCTGCCGGTGCAGGAAATATGGTTAAATAAATAAAAACAAATAATAGCCTATTCACGGAATTAACTAAACTTAAAAGTGATTGGCATTGTGTGTTCACATTTGAAAGTGTTAATTCGAAAACGTCAGTAATGATGTCATTTACATTCCTGGCCAGCCATTGCTTTAAGTCGTTTGCGACTTCAGTAGAAGATCGATATTTTCTTTGATTGGCATGCATCCTCGAGGTTTCACGGAGCACGGTTCTGTAACTTATAGAGCATTTCAGAGGCAAGTATAAATGTTAAAGATAACCATTGTGAGGGGATATCGATATAATATGCTAAACTTTATATTTTTGGTTACTTTTTACTCTTTTTTTGTCTTTGTTAGCGTTCTTTTAAAACAGAAAGTAATAAGTTTTCAGCTCCTTATTATGTGTAAAAGTTTCGTTATACTCTAATGTAGCTAAGCATTTGTTTCTCTAAATCTATGGTTGGTAACGGAGAATACGTACTCATTAATAATGAAAACTCATTAGACATCTTACAGAATTATTCGGAATATAAGCCCACGTTTGCTTAGATTTATTAAAAATGCCCTGTTTAAGTGCAATAATGATTGCTATTAACATATTTGGCTATACATGAGATCATTAATCAGGTACATGTATGTAACGATAAAGTGGTGTTTCTGTGTTCATATGATATATTTTCAATTTACAAAGGTTATTCTATTGGTCTTTGACAATGACATTCTATATATCCGTTCCGGAAATGAAATTGTGAATTTATGAAACTGAAAATGGTTCAACTTTTAAATGCACTAGTATGTTGTTGTTGTTGTTTTCTTTTTGTTATATTATTATGACTCAACGCCGTTAGGTCTAGGCACTATGTAAGGATTCCTATTATTGTTTGCAGTAATATGTTATAATAAAAACAGAACAGTTTCAGGAAATGACTTCTTCCAATAGTAATGCTTGTTCTTGATATTCGTCTGGGCACATGTTCAACTACCAATAGCTTAATGCGTATGAGACGACATTCAGCATATGGCGCAAGTTTATCGAAAAGAAAATCATTATCCATTATAGCTTTCTTTAATTTAAAAAAAATGTATTTTTTTCCAAATATTGTGCTTTCTTCAATGCTTTTGAGAACTTAATCATACATTGTTGGCAATGTATATAATTTTAGGATAGCATGTAATTTTCTGCTGTGTCAAAAGAAACGGTATACTTTTGCATTAGTATATACATATGATTAAAACGGTTATTCAAATGTGTATTTAATCTAACACAAATAAATAAAGGCGAAATCTCTTTAAGAAAAGTCCATCATTTATAGTTTACTAAAGCTGTCATAAGAACACAATCTAACCAATATCAATTTTAAGCTTCAATACATACTTATTCACTTTTTCTATAATAGTATGCATAAATGTAAGAAAGTTTCTATAATAATATTGTCACACTTGATGACTTGTATCCAACTTAAACGATTTTTCGAAAGAGATTATTGCTTCCTATAGACCAATATTCTTAAATAAATAGTAAAATTTCGAATGTATTACCTGAGGATTATTGTTTAAATGAGGAAATGCAATGCTGGATTATTCAACCGATATAACTAACTGATCTAGTAAACAATGCGTTATTTTGACTTGAAGAACAGCGACCGGCAGAACGGAGATTACTGCCATCCTCGAAAATCAATCAAAAGAAATGAACTTCTATGGAAATGTTCTAACTGGACGACGACCAATGTATAATATGAATTTAATTTAAAGTTTCAGCAGAAGTAACACAGATAGAACAGAACAGAACATAATACAATATGCTTAAACAAAGATTTAAATTAGTACTTGCGTTTAATAAGTTACAGAAAATACAGAATTCAATCCTTCTTATTACTTACATATTATAGTGCATACACAAAGTAAATCATTTTAAGGATGTCATCTGTGGTGGACAACAGTCTATGACAGCTGTAAAAATCACTACGCCCACAATACCATCTATACAAAATATCATATCTAAGATTGTTATATATTTGACATTTAAGAAATTCATTAAACTTTTTTTTGGCAACTCGTATTTGTAGGTTTTGCAACTTACATACGCCATTGTCTCCAGAAAAAAAAAAGTGTTATTAGTGTCAGCAAAACGTGTTTCATCAAAGGCAACGTTCTGTAATCATACCAAACCTGATAGCTGTGTTGCAACCTAACTTAATTAAAACTTAATTATAACTTTAACATAAATTTGCATCACGAATTCCATCAATATTGGCTTACCAGTATTCCTATTATTAATACTGTGTTTGTTAGTTGGGTTTATCGATCCATCAATAGTATTTCAGTTATCTGGAGACGGTGTCAACTTGAAGCATACATAGTGCTGCCTTCACTGTTTATAGCATGCCATGAACACATGGCATGATACCACACTCAGTTATAATATCCTGACATTGGGCCAACCAGTCGTGGAACTATCCTTTCATTTGCTTGAGAGTTAGCAATGGAGCTATCATTTTTTACGACTTTAATATGTCTCGGCCCAGGATCGAACCCGGGGCCTCCCGTACCTGGAGCCGACACTCCGCCGATTCTTTTACAAAAAGCTGATATAAGGAAAACTTGAAATTAAATATAAAGTTTGTGTGACGTATGTTAATTGTTTTGTTAGTACAAGCTAGCTGTTATACTGTATTTCATGTATCCCTTTTATTGTTACATTATAAAAAAACTTACACCAACAATAACATATTACATGTAGTATGTTTATGTCCAAGGTCGTTTACCATATAATTCAGTACATATATTACTATAAATTGTTCACAAAACCCCTTGTTTCATTCAGAAAACGATATGTAGAAAACAGAAGATACATTGTTACTGGTATAATTGTTGTAAATATTTCTTAGGCATTGTTTTATGCATGTTTTATTAGTTTCATCCTTTTAATATTTCAAACATTTGTCTTGTATGTTATTTAAGATTCCCAAAATACCATCGACATCAACTTAAAGAAGTTTAACTGCCTTAATATCTTTCAAGTCTGCCCAAAGTTAGGCCAAAATGTAGTATTGTTCAATAAATATCACATTACGACGAAAAGTCATAAGTACAAGTTAGGCGGTCTTAATATTCAAAAGCAAGTGCGACTGCTATTGTCTTTTGCGTACCTTATTATTTATTTAGTAACATAATATCATTTTTGTGTTTCGTGAAAGATTTTCTAAAATAATGAGTTCAGAAGAAACATATGTTCAACTTTGATGCCATTTAATATTTCCAAAAGCTCTTTACCGTCAGAATAGTTCACTTTCGAGTTGGGATCTCCTGATCTCATATCCAACATAAAGCATATTTATTAATTCTTTAAGTGGAATCTTTTGTTAAATGGGTAAATAAGTTTTAGTACATCTTATTATTGTTCATTATGTCGAGTTTGTGACGAAATACTATTTGCATACTTTATTTACATCCCGTTACCTAAATAAACTGAACAGCAAAGTATTTGTTCTAGTACAGCGGAGATATTATACACTCCCACTGAATATCTATGTAACTGCAACAGATTAAACACTATCATTATTATTAATTGTTATAGTAAATCTGAACTTACACTGTGATATTATATTGTACAGGCTTATTTGAAAAAGGATTCATTTGAACTACATTTACTATTAGGTGGTTGTTTTTCTTATTTAATGTAATTGTTATATACATCGACACCATAGCTCAAAATAAAGTTTACTTTAACTTGATTGCATGTTGATTATTTGCCTCCAAAAGCCATAGTGTCTACCAGATAGTTATATTTTTAAGTGATTTGTTATTAATTTTAACAAACCTTACCACCACCCAAAAATGATCTTTATTTTGGAAGAGTCATTGAAATAAGTAAACACATTAAAAAGGCAGAATGGCAGTTAAAACAGTATTAGAACTTAAATAATGTTGATATACTTTGTTTGTCTATGTAAGATCTCATTACAAATTTCATATCAGCCACACTTCTGAAATTATATATAATCCAATAAATGAAAACTGTTTTAACCAATGCATTAAAATGATAATCAGGAAAGGCCTTTTAATGGTATAATATTGTTTTCTTGGTTAGTAAAACAACGATCGTATTACTTCAATGCATCATGGATTTTTTAACCATTGCTTTTTAACAATCTTGTTATCATAGCAGATTACTTATAAAAGAAACTAGGACCTTGTCATATATTCTTTTATTTGTCAATTCCCTACATACTCTATTAAACCCATTGAGGCAGGATGATACCATTATGCAGACAACTCCAGAAAAAAAGTGGATTTAGAATGAAAATAAAATAAGTACTTGATCAATGTACTAGCAATCAAGGTATAACAATATAACAAAAACGTTGCGGTCTTCATCTTGCCTATAGAAGCCCAGTTATATGTTAATGATCTGAAACAGCGTACGTCTAATACAGAGTATAGAACTGGTTAAAAAGACAGTTGACTATTTTTGTAGGATTTAAATGGTTCATTCAGAATGATGTGTATAAGACGTAACGCTAAATGTTTCAAGCTTAGCACACAAAACAATCAAATTAAATAACAAATCGGCTGCAATGTGACAAGTACTTAAAGTATCCATCGCATTGTGTAAGAAAGATGGCTGCTTCTTTTGTTAGCTTTAAGAAATACATAACAGTGACACAGATACAATCATAATAACGACGTTCATTTTTTTGGGGGCAAATGTCTTGTTAAGTGTAACCTGAGCAATGCAGATCGTCTAAAAGAACATTGTCGTACTTAGTTCTCCGTCCTTAATATAACCGTAAAGCACACAGCTGAACTATTTGTCTTTTTATTTGAATAAAAACTCAAAATCCGAAACTAATTGCGAATGCTAAATCGGCTAGCAAAAAAATGAAATATAATTTATAAAGAGATAGAAAAAGTATAAACTATTACAAAATATATTTTATCAAATATAGTATTCATAAAATATAGATTTGGATGAAAATTATCCAATCACGCAGAACATACTTTCTTACTATTTCGACTGTTTACAAAATCGTCACCAGCTGATAGTGTATGTCTTGCTTTAACAACTAGTGACGTTAAAAGGAAAGACATTTATTAAAGAATGCAAAACATTTATAAAACTGAGTCGTGTGCAATATGTGCACCTCGAAGCGCTTTTGATGTGGACATTTGATGTGAATATATCCCTATAAGATATATACACGTCCTGTACAGTCATATGATTACTCGTAATTATTCGCTCGTAGTATAAATAATAGCTTTCTATATGGTCCATAACAAATCAGTTTTGTTCTCAAGTGTAATCTAAGAAGAACATAAATTGAATGTATAATTTGAGCGAAACAGTTCATAAATAGAGAAAAACACAAATTCTATCAAAAGGTTAATTAGACTGGATCGACTGGGTTACTTTAAGAGTCTGAGGAGGTGCTATAAATGCATATAATGTTAGTCCATAGGCACACTGCTTCGTTTATTCCTACGTTTTGGTTTCACATATGATGAAGACAGCACAAATGTGGATGGTGGTGTACGATGTGCTAATTCGTTGTCCAAATTCCTAAAAGGAGCCACTGTGATCCTTCCATAACATAACTGTTAAAAGCATTTCAATGACATAATTGACATAAGTGACCCATCTCCCATAGCACGTTGTTGTCTTAATTATTTTTTATGTTTGTGTGCATCATATAGACAACATATAAAATGCTGTTTTATCATTGGTATTGCGATTTCTGAAATATGTAGTAATTTAGGAATCGTTCTTTCAATGCTTACTGTGTCACGGAGTCTTCAGCCCCAATTCCTGGCGCTTAAGACAATCCAAATGTTTTTAATAAAACAGTTTACGAGAACTTCACAGCATGCAACTCGGTTATTGAAAAAGATAATTGCACGCGTTCAGGCAGCATATTAACATGGAAATATTGGGAACATAATTGAGGAAAATTACGAGATAGTATATTTGTTCTTGTGCCTTAAAGTCTGTAGAATAACGTGGACTAAACAATATCTAGTTCTGAAACTATCAATTTAAGCTATATATATATCCAGAGACGATGCTCATTTGAAGCAGATATTGTGCTACCCTCATACCCTCACTGTTTTTAGCATGGCGTGAACACCTGGCATGATACAATACCCAGTCACATTATCCTGACACGGGGCCAGCCAGTCCTGCAACTACAACATACCACTACCATTTTCACAACTTTGGTATGTCGAAGTCCTAGATCAATCCTGGGGCATTCCGTACCTAAAGCGGACGCTCTACCGATTGAGCTACTAGGCCTCTTGACTATTATGAATGTTCGATGTCAACTTTGACATATTAGAATGTCATAATGCGTTACGCAAATGACAGTGTATTAAGTTGTTGTTACCAGCTTATGTATTGTATATCTATCTCCCTATTTATTGAAGTTTCTTGGGTGGGGTTGGGGGGGGGGGGTGGGGGCTAAAACAGGCAGTAAACATAAAATGCCTTCATATAAAATAAACAATCGCATCATGTGATACAGGTAAAATTGACATTTATTTTCGATTGATTACCTTTTCGATTGTACATATCAATATATATTCGACATGCATTACGTTAAATCAATAAACATCTTGCAATATCTTTACATAAATGTAAATTCCAACGTATATTTGAAAAATATATTCTTATTATGACGTATCGCGGCCCCATAGAAGAACGCAACATAACCCCACGATTACTTTTTTATTAGTGAAAATTACATTTTACAATCTAACAACAACGTAGCATTAGTACCTCTCTCTATCTCGTCTAAATTCACACTCCTCTCCCTAGCTCACCCAAATCCACCCTTTTTCTTTCATTCTGCATTCCTAATATATGTAGTATTAGCTAATTGCAGAGCTCGCATTTTTTTCTGACAATGGTAACATTCATACGGTGCACTGTCTCAGGATTCCCGCCTACATCACTCACGAACGCCTCTTTATTTATTGCCATTTTGCTAGTATCCCGGTGCAGCAAATGTATATTGTATTATTTGGGTTATTACTCATGTCATTCTTGTCACACCCTAGTAAACGGCGCAATTATTTAATCTTTAGACAATCTTAGTATTAGTTTTCTTTAACTTAACAATTATACTTTGTTATTATTATATAATTAAAAATAATAAATATGGTAACATGACATTACATTAAAAATGTACCGTTTCTAAAATGATATTGGTATTTAATATATATGCATCATGCTTTTCCAGAAGTAACCCATATAATCTTGAATATATGTTCTATTACCATTGTATTTGCGCTGATGCCTTTACAAGTATTGACCAAATCAACAACTTGTTGTGATCCTATTTATTCTATATAGCATGCGTGTTTACTTTACATCAGTGGATACTGCAAACATGCCACAAACCTGAAGAAACGATTCTACCTTAAATCAGCATAACTTACAATTTATCACATGATACCCCTTGTTTTCCATTGTATATACCCATAACATATTTTATATTAAACTAATGTAATACAGCTTTTTGGCTGATGACGAAGGCGACTAATGCATATCCTTTCATACCACTATTTCACCATAAATGTTGTCCTTTAATACAAACATTTATAAAACCCGTCCAGGAAAATTATTTTTATCTCGCCGTAGGCTCGCTTACTATTACTTTTCCAGAACATATTTTATAAATGATTGTATTTAATGACAACTCATGTCAGATATTATATATTTCACAGTATATGATACATATTTTATTATTCAACAGCTGTTTAAAGAACCACAAGTTTCGCCTTAATATTTGATTTTTATAAAATAAACTGTTCGAATAAAATGTAAGACAACAAGAAAAAGTGAATGGGCCTCCTTAAAACCTATAAAACAATGATCCAATGCAGCAATGGACAAAACCAAAATAGTCTTACAACTCACGCCTTAGCTTACACTCTTAACATGTATCCACTTTATACGCCATTCCTTCAAAACTTTGTAGAAGAATGTATATCGTTTTTTCTTAAATGCATATGTCAAACAAATATTCATTATCTTTGTTAGCCTTCATACATTCCTGTCAGTTAAGTTACACATAAGTATATATCACGCTGCAAAAGCATATTACATAAAGCTGGCACCTTTCTTTTGAGGTATCTTGGAACATAAAGTTAAAGCCCCACTTTTAGAAAAATCTTGTTTGACTTTCCTTGCGAAGCTTCAAGGACTGCTTATAAAAGACGCAGCATGTTAATGTGAGTTAAGTCACCTGCATATCATCTTTAAATCAACCATAAGCTCGCTTTGACACAAATATTTGAACGATATTATGATGTAAGAAATTTCGCCCATATATCATTGAGAGTCTTGGGGCAAAACGAATTAAAAACATGGCTAATGACATATTTAATAGAACACTATTTTATATTGCAGCATGTGCAAGGTGCTACAACAAACGCGTTGTCTGTTGTGTTTTAAAAGTTTATGGTATGATTATAATTTCCGGAGAAAAAAAGGTGTCAACTATTTTTTAATAACCATTGATCCTCTTCATTAACAGCATCACTTAAAACTGGTGCAGCTTTTAACAGCCTTTTTTATACTTATATTATTAACATTATTCATCTTAAAGAGAAAACTAATTTAAGTTAAAAAGGCTTTGAGTATATTAATTAAGTATATTATATGTAATGATAATTAATTAAAACACTGATGCATTGTAAAACAATGCAAACGTACATGTTAATTAGCGTAAAATTATGACATAACAACCAGGTCCTGAACACTTAGAAGTAGCAATCACTATACCAACTGGCTTTAATGCCAAATTAGACATGATATTCCTACATGGACTTTGAGACACATATGTGCCTGTTGATACTGTGTAGAGGATCTGTGACAATTAAGTTTTTTAAATGCATTTAATTTGTTTGCAATAGCTGTTATCTAAAAAATTATTATTTATTTATAGTTTATAAAAAAAAATATACAATTCAGAAGACCAACAATTAAGCAATTAAGAAAGAGAATCCTAAATTTAGCAAAGACAAAGGCTCAGACTACACATTGGACAAACAAAGCAGTGGAGTATTCCTTACATGTTGACAACTGGCGGTGGACTGTCCGACGTCTTTCTGAAATATATGTATACTGTATGCAAAAGGCGCGAAGACCAACTTCGAATGCACTAAATTCTAACCGAAGATAAATAAATGTAAGCTAACTGCTTTGTTTTCCAGTGCCTAAAGATTTTTTCTTTAAAAAGCATCAACAATGTAAAACGTACAATCTTTGTTAAATAATTTATAAGTATCAATTTCTGTACAGGAACACTAGTTAAGGTTTCATTGTCTTACAATGACTGTACTTGTGACAGAAGTAACAATATCCAGCAAAACTTAATAACAGAAAACGAATCCGCCCAGCCGGCAATAAGTTACTTATCTTTGTTAAAGTGAGGAGGAAAATTGAATTGATTTTACCATGAAACGAAGAGATATTGATATTGTTAATAAACTTTTCGATTACCTGTTGAGTACAAAAAGGAAAGTGTTCGCAGTATGCTTTTTCCTATGATATTTTCAGCAAGACAAGAAAGTTTTCAATGGACTGAATCACGGAATCAGTTCATGAGATCCCTTGGTGAAAGATTAATTAAGATAGTTTTGAAACCAGATGAGACAGAAGCTCCTTTAAGTAGAAACTTGTTTTGACAATCAATCAAATTTTGATTTGTTTCAAAATCTAATACAATGGGAGATACAAATACAAAACATCTTAACTCCATCGAGGGTTAATTTGTTCATAAAACATTAATACAATGTAATAGAGTTCATCATATATATGTGACAGAGTACAGAAAGGGAACATTTTGAACAATATGAAAATAAATTTTAAACCGTTTTATAATTAGTGTACACATTTTGCTTTATTTTTTATTTATCTGCACAATATAATTGTTTAACTATTTGGTTATGCTGTTCTAGATGTTAATTATTTAATGTATTCAAAGGCAACATTATATCACACTTTACGGGTTTAGATAGTGCAATCATGTCCTCGCAGAGTGACCATGATATTAATAGAGTAGCATTATGTGTTTAACTAATCAATTATACATGGGTGTGTCTGTACAAACGTTTTGCGACTGAACTGATTAATGACTAAGTATTCCTTTATAACAGCCCAAGGCAGGTGGATTTTCATACAAAGAAACAATATTGTGTTTTCTTATCTATCCACCTCTGTAATAGTCTGTGACTTTTGTACATAATCTAGAAAACTAAGGCGTTGATGTAACAGCAATCATGGGCTTCCTGTTTTCTAACATACAATGGTTTGTTGATATATGATGGGCCACTATCTTAGTAATTTCGGTTTTATGACATGTTATTAAGTCAAGATAATAAATAGCGAAGATTTGGGTAAGACTTCCTCACATAACTGTTGCTGTTTGAATAACATCCATGAAAATGCCATAACGTAATGTAATAGACACGATTATAAAACACTAATGCAATGTTGTTGGCCTTTTCGATAACTAAGTTGTCAGCCCTCGAGTACACTTGAGTACACTCTTAAGACGCATGCGCACTCGCGCGGATTTAACTTATTCATATAAGTGCGCATGCGTCTTAAGAGTGTACTCAAGGGCTGACAACTATATATATTTCACAAACAGCTGGGAACATTTTAGTGTTTTCAGACAAGTCTGATATTCACCCATTTCGCCCTGATTAACCACGCTTCGCCCAGAAGTAAATCACACTTCGCCCTCGCTCAATACTAGGTCGCCTTCTGATAGAAGTTGAGTTACACTTGACCCTCAAATGTTATTTTTTGTTTATATCTAATTATATCTACGGCGTTCACACTGTATTCATGTTTCTTTTGTCTTCATATACTAGAAATTATATTATGAGCATTGGTGATCCTTCTGGCAAATCTACTTTTTCTTATTTTAAACTCGTAACCAAGATAAGAATCTTAACCTGAATACACATATACAAACGGTAACTATTCCTTGGTTCAAATGCAATGTTACTTCATACAAAACTGTGTTAAAATAAATAAGTTATCTTCTAGATAATAAAAAAAAAAATACTAGAAAGTTCCACTTTTATATTTAATAACTAAATTGTGCGTTTGTTTTTTTTTCCTTTTGTTATTTTTAAAAAAAACAAAGAAATAAAGCGTACGCGAAGTTATTGTGATGATAGCATATGCGCTATTCTTGGTTGAAAATTAGACCTGTATATTGATCATTTATAAGTCCATTAGCAATGTTATTAAACTGTACATCTACGTAACGTGTTCTACTACATTTGAATATTGAATGTGCTATTCATTTAAAACAATGCACGTGTGCACTTCCTTGTGAATATTTTTTAAATGGTCGTTAAACAGATTTTACTTTAATTATTTAATTTACTACGATATTGTTCTCAAGACGCGATATTAAATTGTGTCGACTGATTTTTAATACTTTAATCGTAATATTAAAACTTCGTTGCAAGAAAAAAATAAGCCTGTTTCATGATATGTGCATTTATCATGTCAAGTGGATTTATGATTTAAGTTTAAACATAAACCATTTAAGTGCTGTTCTCATTCATGAATAATGTTAAGAAAAAAGGCGAAGTGTGAACATCTTTTGTCAAATGAGCGCGAACCGTAAATCTCGTTTCCTTTCATTAAGGCGAACTGTGACAAATCAAGGGAAGGCGAAGTGTGAAGGATCGAAGTGGTACTAATTCATGTCCAAGGAGGTAAAATCCCTTTTACAGAAGGAAGAATAAACCGTTCAGAGCCCAAATTCATCTTCTCGAGTTTGTATCTCCTTTTCAATTTATATTTGTCAGTTATAGCTAGCCTGTGAGCGCCTATAATTCGCTCGATTAGCTCACATTTCCGTCCTGACACATTCAATCTACGACTGGTAAGTACTTTTTTCGAATATGTTAGCTTGAAATGGTACGATTATTTGTTGTTTACACGGGCTTTATTCGGCCTTTTTAGAGAAACTAGCTTGAATACATATGTTTTCTAGATAACAATGTATTCCATCAGTAAAATGAACAAATGTTTAATCGTTGAAGCTTCTTAGTTGTACACTCTGTATAATTATTCAAATTTGACTTGATGACTTTCATTAAATACACCTTGCGAATAATTTGGGTAGACATATGTAATAAGCCAATCAACTCGGCTCCTTTCATTGTAGGTTGTTTTCTATGCTATGTTTATAAAAAGTGTCGTGCTATTAACCAATCTTCAATAATGTCATGTTTGCTTGAAGCAATTGTAGTCTTAAACTTAGCATGGAAAAACAATTAAGTTACATTGCTTTTACAGACAATATCATACGAAGATAAGTCAAAAGCATCTATCAAACACACGAGTTTGGAAAATGTAGGTTATAAATGAAAATAAATACTGAAGTTCCATACAGCAGATTTATTACGTGTTTTATTTGCTCAATGTCAAAACAATCATTTAATATATAAATCAAATATCGTAACATTATCAAGAACGGATCGTCAGCAGTAATTAGTATTTTGATGGATTGAATTGGTTAATTAAACAGCGCGGGTTTAGTAATCATTGACATGTATTGGAATGGAGCTTGGCAATGTATTCAGTTATTCTCCATGTAAAAAATTAAACACGAGTCATATACTGCATGGTGTACCTTGTCGTTGACATATTTTGATTCAACAAATCATTTTTGTTTCGTACCACAAATGTGTACCATTATTAACTGCCGTAAAAATAAACAGAAAGTAAGTCATGCAAGTACTTTTTGCGTCCGCCTGCATGCATACATTGGGATCAAAATAGAATTAACTTGAAACTGTTGCAGGTTAAAAGTCAATAAGTATGTAATGAATTGAATAACATTGTTTAAACTGGTGGACTGATATTTCGTTCAGTTTGATTTGCTTATAGGCTTAAACTGGGAAAATAATGTATGCATATGACTTGCCAGGGCGGGAGGTATTAAATTGAAAAACGGGGGGATTTAAAAATATATCTTTGGTGTGGCACACTATATGTAACTTTGGTTTGGCTCTGTTGCTTCCCATATCAAAGAAGAATAATTTCGCTTGGGATGAAAACGGTTTACTATTGATCTCTTTGTTGTTTGTTCAATATTCAATGCGTAAAATTCGACTTGATAATAGGATTCGCAAGGTTGTCCAAAATGTTTGAAATCATGTTAACGTTCAATTATTATGAAATCCGAAGAACGGTAAGACATTTAGAGCTACGTAGTTAATTGTTTGTTTGCTTGTTTACTTATTTGGCTTATCGTCTCACCAACAGTATTCCAATTATCAGGAGACGGTGTCCACTTGAAGCAGATACAGTGCAGCCTTCACTCTATATAGCGTGTCGGGAACAACTGGCATGATACCACACCCAGTCATATTATCCTGACATCGGGCAAACCAGTCGTGAAACTACCCTTATATTTGCTTAATCGTTAAAAAGGGAGATATACCACTACCATTTTTAACGTAGTTAATTGATCAAAGGGACTTAAGTTGGAAAATTTATGCAATAGTTTACAAATTTGCTCAGTTGGAATGGTAACGTAAGTACTCGAAGTTATAATCGTCTTTAATACTGTTTAATTTGTGTTCAATCATTTTAGGTTAAACCCGATGAGTAATATATATTAAAATACTCTTTGTTTCCAGTTAAAGCATTAATAATTTGCTATACAAAATTAGAACCACGTACGATCTTGTGTGTGTTTTCTTTTACTGCTTATGTTTGTCATATATAAGTGTTATAGTTTTGTGTGAAGTACAAACTTGGCTTTTCATATTAATATTAATCTTTATATTGTGTTGAAATTCAATAACAAAAAAAGAGTTAACAGTGCAATTAACGATTATATTACTGAAATCGCAAGTGATAAAATTCGTGACTGTAGAAGTTGATGCTAAAAACAAAAACAAAAATAAATTAAACGATGATAAATTTTGTGTTAAACAAATTAGAAGACAATACCAATCCACAAAATCAATGAGGATTGTTAACGGAAATAACTTACTAAAATAGGGTACACCAAAAAATGGAGTCGGTTAGATATAAAAGCGCCACAATCCAGTTCATTCTGCATGATAATTGACATTTTGTTTATACAATCAAAGAAATCGATTAAGATCTCGTTGATATTCAGGCCGAGCAGAACTCTTGCTCGCGTAATTTCCTGCTTTGAGCTGCTTTACTATTACAAAGGTGAAGGTTGGACACAATTGTCAGTTGATCTGTGGAATCCCGGGGACGTTTTTTATATTTACCACAAGAGTATCGCTAGAAACAAAAGTCAATATATATGTAAACCAAGATTTTGCATTTTAAGACTTCTGTAAGTCGGGAATTCAAATTTGTTATATTATTATTTACTGGAGTTATTCGTTTTAAAAATCAATACGGTATAGAATCGTTGTATTTCTACTATATCTAAAATAACTCTCATCAGAAAAGACAAGCAGCAGAAAATGACAAATCCAACATTGAGGTAAACGTGCACTGGCTTGAAACCACCTGATCTCACACAGCTGGTAACGGAAAGCAGTTTTACATTAATGTCATAAACAATTGTACGTAATAACTCAAGATGATCAGCAAGATGCTGTCTAATTAACTTATGCTGACTCATTGGAATATAATACTACAAATGAGAAAGCAGGGTCAGATTCGTGTAAAAGGAAATAGCATGCGTAAATGTGGATCTTCTTGGTAAAGAGCTTGTGCGACAGTTAAATTTCTGGAAAATTTATTTAGAAAGTTGACATTTTAACGCAGAAGATTTTCATCTTCAAGGATAACATTTGCAAATTGGTGATATTTAATCCTATTTTTTCTAAGTTGATGTTGTAAAGTCAGTCATAATGAAGTTATAGAAGTACATTGACAATTAATTTTAGTTATGCTAGTTATTTCACTTGTTTGATGACTAATCATCTTGACTTGCAAGAACTCCACTAAAATCAAGAAAATACTAGAAACCTCTCAATTTTGTGTGTGTGTGTTTTTGTGTGTGAAAGAAAACTTTTATTAATACTTTTCGTCAGGTTTAGGGCCTATCAAAGGTGTTGGCTGATGCTCATGTAAACTCATTTCCACTTTCAGATTCTATTACAAATAGCGGTCTTGCAGATTCCCACATTTAGTTGCTTTTAGAGTGAAAGGTTACTCTTGAATCGCACTAAGTATATGTTTAGCTTGTTTGACAGCGTATCAGAATCCCCATGTGTATTAGAATGCGTCTTCCTATATTGCATGCACTTAATCAGGAATTTTAATGTCAGAGTGTATGTACCTTCATGTTATTTTCTGATTTTGATGTTTTGTAGTGAGTATATGATTTATGTCACTCGTACATGTCCAATGTTTAAAACAGAACATAAAGTTAAAATACCTAAATTAAATGTTATGATTTGATGAGGAGAATAGTCATTTTCACAAATATACAATTTAGTGTCGTTGTAATGATTTGTTTTCCTTTTCTGAATGCTATAGGGTTGTTAAGACATTGCTGATAAAAAAAAAACAGAGTAAACTAATTTTACCGATTTTTCAGCGAAACTTCAACCGTTACTACCGGACACATGACAGTTTATAGTTTGTCGAATTGTTGGATACTAAGGTCAAATTAATTGCTGTGATTGTAAAATGTTATCTTTACTATTTAAAAGTAAGCGATAGGCCTGTCTGGGTGTTTAACATTACTAAAATCTTTATATTAAGCTAAAAGTATTATCAATTGTCATATTATAGAGGACATATCATCCAACCAATCGCACTCTGTTGGTTAGAGTCCTGGTCTGAATTAGCACACTGGCTCTACAGTCTACATACGTCTGAGATCTGTTCCTGTGTAAATATATACTAATCATGTTAGGACTAACACCCAATGCCTGTTTATGCACAAACATTTCTCAATAGATCCAGGGCGACATTTCTCGTAAATACAACCTGAAACAATCAAACTTGGTTTTTAACATTTTAAATGACAAATAGTCAAAAAACACTTATGTTCCAATCCAACTCATGCAGTGGTTATTGTTGAACATTTTGTTGCAGTTTTGCACGCAAAATCTAAATCTTAGTATTAAATTGACGACGATGGGTCGAGACATAATGAGCTTGTTTTTCCTCAACAAGAGGTTAAAAATGATTATGAAGCATATTTGTTCGAGGAAATTCAAGCTAAATTACAAAATACAATAATACAGGCAAAAAACATCAATGCCAAAAGCTCTTTGTTAAAGGAAACTATGTTCAAGAGAAAACACATTCACAAAAAAAATCAATTTCTTAGCCATCAGTGTATGTGTTTTTGGTTTGTTTGCTGGATAAACAAGGGGGCAATTTGAGGAGAAAGGAACAAAATTAATATTCTGAGTTTGTAAGTCTGTCTTGATAAACCAAGTGTTTACAAACAGTGTTATTCCTATAACTTTCACAGCTCTTGGCTAGAGCTGATTAAACCCGGGTGTGTGCTTTCAAGAAATTTATTGTGTCGTTATATATAATTGCGTGCGTGTTTCAAGCCCTTATATTCAGTATATTGTGATATTTTGGCACGTTTTTGGTCATTACTTTGTTGTTGTTGTGTTCAGGTTTGCTTAGATTTGCTTGTTTTAGGCTGAATTTTGTTAGTGCACCTTTTGATGTGTATTTCTTTGGCGTTTTAGCTAACCAGAACTTGCTACATAATCAGTAATATTAAATATAATTCCACGGATGAAACTCCATAAACTCAATATAAGGTTTTTAATAGTTACATAGAGCGTTCAGAGCAAGAGACTGATTACCGATGACCGTACTTGTCGTTGAAGTCTGCACTTAAATTAAAGAAATGACACCAGTTAGGTGCAAAAACATATATAGCTCTATAGGGATGAGATTCTATCCAGAAAAAAAATTCTAGCTCAGGAAAAAATATCGAAATTTACTAAAACCAAGCTATTTCATTGAAAGTTACCAATATTTTTCGCAGGTCCGCTTTTCCATGTACACAGTGTATATAACAATAAGAAAAAGACTAGAAAATTGGACATGTGCTTAAACCTTTCAATAGTCTGTTTTTACGGAACATGATTCTTCAATGATTAATGGTTATAAATTCAAATCATGTTTAGGAGTTGGTTTTGTAGTAATAAAACGATAAGAATGGCAATTTCCCATAGTTAAGGTAAGTTATAATCTTGGGGTTAGGGTATCGGTGATAAGTACCTTACTCACTCCCTCAACCAAATTAAGATTAAACCTAATCTTGTTTGAAAATGAGATTGCACGTGCGTCATAATGATTCTTTAATATATAACGAATACACATTACCTCTAGAATCTCCTCCATTCTTCTTTATTACCCCTTCCTATGAGGTATCAACGTAAAGTGTTAAAACGATTGTCTTAACCATCCACACAATGTGACAGTAACATACACACGTAAAAA
This sequence comes from Sinonovacula constricta, assembly GCA_007844125.1. Classification (NCBI taxonomy): domain Eukaryota; kingdom Metazoa; phylum Mollusca; class Bivalvia; order Cardiida; family Solecurtidae; genus Sinonovacula; species Sinonovacula constricta. The sequence goes on along the minus strand of CM017570.1, from coordinate 35,986,104 downwards.
TATTGTAAATTAATGGCTTGATTTTCCAATGTTACGCCGGGTTTTTGGACTTGTGCTTTTATTGCAAAACTATCATAAAATCTCGCAAATTTTAACAATTAAACAAATGATGTGTGGTTAGTAGTTAATAAGGTTGTACACAAGATATGGTTTTCTTATGATGTCTCCGAATTTGAGTCACAATTTTAGACAAACCGTGTGTATTTGCCTTAACCTGTATAAAACAGAATGTACACACGTCTTAAAACAATGAATGGGGTTACCCACATGCTGTGTATTCAAGTGAAGTTTGTTAAGGCAATGGCATCTGGAAAATAATTTAAAATCTAAGTTCGCATGGAGAATATAATTATTATGCCTGAACAAAAATCTAGCATAATTTTCTTCGTTACCTTGGTTAATAAGTTTCGTCTTCTCGGTTTCCTTAGTTAAGGACTATCATTAGAAAAAAAGTTATTATAACTTGCAACAGAAATGTAATAACTTGGCCTCACCAATCACATAAATAGGAACCCAGTGGGTAGCTTTAGTTTCATATGTTATGCTCATGGTTGTAATATAATACATGCATACTTATATGCATAACTGTATAATTACTTCGTTGCAAGCTATCATCTTCCGATTACAAAGGAGATGTAAAGATTTATATTTCTCTTTGCTACATCATACCAAACGCAATAACATTTATCAAATGAACCCGGAAAGGTATTTCAGTCACTTTACAACATTCTTATACATTGAACATGTCAGCATTTTAGACTTGTTTAGAGATATTACGGTTGTAGCAGACAAAGACCCCACAAAGCCATAATTGTTCTTTCTGTTGAAGGACCTGGTCTAAAACAAGACATGAACACGTTAAAAAATATGAAGAACATGTTTAACGATGTTTTTAAGATTGTAGTGATACTTACTAATGTAATCTTTTTACATTGTTTATCTTTTATATCTGATATGTAGGTGTTTTAAAAACAGCAAACTATCAAAGGTAAGCTAGATTCTATTATCCATTTTACAATACGAAGATTAAAGAAGGAAGTCCAATCACAATTCAAAGTAGAAAGAAATATAGAATGAATATAAAATTTCGATGGTATTTTGTAGGAAAACATTTTACCATCGATATGCTTGTTCGATAGTCGAATCAAGGGTTAAAGTGGAAAACATTGTATCATCTCTTAATAATCATGCTGAAAACAATGTAAGGATTAGTTATCTTTACAGCCAACAATATTGTGTGGTTCTTGTAATAGAAATAATACTTTTCTTTTCTAAATACTATGTGGCCGTTATATTTCAATGACATTTGCAGACTGACCGCTCCATGGCAGCAATTGTTTGTGTTGCTCTTAATGGTAAATGGCTCATTACAGATTTGTTCTTACTTTTACATTTGGCTTGCATGTGAATACATTTGTCCTTTGCCTTTTTAAATGCTGGTATATGGTGCAATGCAAAGCGTTTTTAGTTAATAATCATAAGTTGACAACAGTCAATACATATCCCACACAGGACAGAAAATAACGTGGTAAACATGGGAAATCCTGTATTTGCCAAGGCAAAATATACAAAGACATAATAAAGAAAATTTAACATTATTGTGTTTTAGTCAATAACTGATATAAATAGATTAGCCGAAATAGGGCCGCTGTATGTATAAAAGCTCTTCATAATTAATAAAGGTTACGCATCTAAGACTATGTCGTGATAAAGGAAACTCACTAGAACAATCACTTGGCATGGACCAAAATCACAAGGTCGTAAGAGATCTGTAAATGATAATAAGGTCTGAGTTTTGTGATAATAAATCAATTATTTTAATTTTTCAATTAGCCTTTTAAAAAACAAAGCTGCAATAAAAAAGAGCATGTCATATATGTTTGCTTTAAATTTTACGAACTCGTGTTATGTCTTGTAATAATAAGGGTATTTTTTTTGGAATCAATTTCATTCACACATTTTTGTCTTTGTTTATTTTATTTAATTGTTTTTCAGTTTACAAGGTTTTACTTGGATATGTTCAAGTTCTCTAATTGAGAATGAGTGCGAACATTCGCTGCAAATAAAATATTAGACGTGTTTTGTCTGTACATAAATGGCATAAGAAGTTGTATTAGGGTTACTAGTGCCGAGACTTTAACAGATGTTTTTCAAGTTCGCTTTCATGTATATATTGGCTTATATGTCAATGAATTTTGTACCCGATTATGTTGGTTTAGAGCAAGTCATGTCCTCCAGAAAGTACTATAAGGGGAATATGGGCAGTCTCCGAAATTTAATATTGTAATAAACATGGTAGAAAAAATCTACAACAATGTTTTTCAGTTCACTGTTGTTTTTACCATATTCTATTTTTACAAAATAACCAAATATAATGAATGTAAAATTATGTAAGACATTTTCCTTAACAGTTCAGTTCAGTCTTAGGCATATAAGTAACTAAATGATGGTGTTATTATAAACTTCCTATAACATCATAATCGAAGCTTTCTGTTTATGTGTCATGTTGAATTATAACAATGTGTTTCAACACTTCTAGGTTTGTTGCACAGTTAACCTTCTATCACATCGCTTTATTTATCAAAATCTACACTTACAAGAGGAAAATCACATTACTAGCCGAAGTTATTTGATTAATTTCAGTTCTTTAATTTTACTGATACACAATTCTGAAATGGGCATGCGAAAGTAGCATTTAAACAATCAAATTCTAAGAGACTATGATTTTCAAAGCTTGAATGTATGCATCACTGTTAAGTTTGTACACTATAACCCTTGATCTGTGCCAAAGGACTCGTGCAGTGGTTCTTCCCAGTTATGATTGCCCACTTGTGTCATACTCGCGTTTGTCCATTTTGCTACGGGGACATTATTCAATACTATGTTAATATACGTTCAGATGCGCAAAGGTATATATAGATGTTTACACGAAAAACCTCATGTACGCCATTTTCCCTGTGTCGAAAACACAATGAGCGTTAACTTGTTTTCATTTCCGCAAAGTCATAAACATAATGGTACAACCGTTAAGCAAGGGATAACCGGAAAGGCAAAAGGTTACATTACATTACACAATTCATTATTTGTTTTACGCCAGACAGTAAGGCGACAAGCTGCATGCATATACTCATTTACCATTTGTTTTAAATGACTTCCATGCATATGGACCAATTTATTTTCATTTACAGAAACTAAGAACAACAAAACCGAATGAAAACTTACTGTTTCTCGTCATACCTATCTACGGAATCGGATTAATAATAATGCTAACATCTTTCGCTTTACCCGAGGCTCGAAGTCTTCATAAATGAAGAAAAAAAAACAATGTCAAAAACATGGAAATGGCTGCGAATATTCTATCACTACACTGTGTTTCTGTACTACTTTTTTGTATATAGAACTTTTGCAGAGAGTATGGTATCGCAACACAATTTTCATTTGTTTTAATTCATTGATTTATAAACGTGATAATTGCTATGGTAGAAGCAGTTCGGGCGGTGGTAACTGGAATTAAACGCTGCGATGATTAAATTGGAATTATTCAGGAAGTAGAATATGATCATTTATAATTAACCTGATATATACACAAGGTTAAATTTAAACATATACAGCATGGTGAAAGTCAAATATAGTTTAAAAGTATTCAATTAATAAAGTTGCATATATTTTATCAATTAAACTGTTACAGGTGATTTATTCTATATATATATATATATATTTTCTATCCTACATCATGCATATTTTGTATTGGCTTATACAATTTTAATATTTATGTTTATAATAACACATTGGATAATTAAAATATATATATATATATATATATATATATATATATATATATATATATATATATATATATATATATATATATATATATATATATATATATATATATATATATATATATATATATACATGTAACTTACCATAAGGCGAATCCTTAAGTTGAAAGAGAATAACACCTCTTTCATAATTCTTATGAGAATAAGGCCGTTTTCCACTTGAACATCTCCTGTTAATTTAGCCAACAAATATAGCTTTCTTCATGACATGCCAGTCCTTGCATATTTACAAAATGATAATGTCCGAGAAAGGACATCAGGTCCAATTTCAGATATCTATGAAAATGGCGTTTTACAACCTTAGACTTCATATGCATTTAATGTCAATAGCCTTAGGTGGTGATGTTTGTAAGATAGGACTGAATTTCGATGTCAGGTTTCTTGCAACGGGGACTATCAAGACTGTTATCTAAGCGTACTTTTTAAAACCGTTATCTCACTGATATTGCGTGCAGACTGTGCATATTGCTTTTGCAAAAACTCTCAATACAATGAGTGCACTGTGCACCCCAATCGTTCTATATTGCCGACTGACCGATCCAAGGTGGAAACTGTCGGGTTTGCTCTTTTTGTTATAGTAGTATATCTTAAAGTCTAAAATAGCACTAGACAACTGTGATCACATTCTAGTCACAAACGAAAAAAATAAAATAAAAACAGAGTAATTCTTTTATGTTTGTTGTTTTGTCGACGGCTCTGCAATATTTACCTGCGACGAAAGGATTTCATGCCAAAAAACAATGTATATATATTTTATTCTACAAAGCATTTAAGGAATGTTATTTATTCTTAAAAGTCTTATTTTATGATAATGAATTTTATCTGTGATAATGACGAACCGTTAAAGGGAGATATTAATTGGAGTTTTTCTACGTTCAATAGTGTGTTTAATCATAATAACTAGTCATAATAATAAATGTCAAATGCTGTTATATAGTATTTAGCACATGTTGTGACTTTGTAAAGCAAAATAAAAAACTTAAGGGGTGAAAGTTTTAGTCAGTGCACATATTGTACTGCTGAGCATATTAGTAGTGATAATATGTGTTTTCCTGGCAGTGATACGTTTTTATAGAGTGGTAACACATAGAATGGCTGAACACTTTTTAAAACAGGTTTAAATGTACCTTTATACTGGATATCAGCCTTGGAAAATTGGTGACAACAAATCAAACGATTATTTATTATTAATACGTCGGTATTTGTGATAAAATCTACGCATCAGAACTGAAAACCTATTGCCATTTTCTCACGGAAACAATACCATCATATCCGACTTTTATAGCATCCCTTAGCAGGAAAATATCAGAGGAATAGAGGAATAGGCAAGATAAGCTTTTGGCTTGGAAAATTCCTGAATAGCATACTTCTTTATGAGCATGATGATTTTCAATCTTCACTTAAGTTTAAAACGAATCACTCAATGAAACTTGGACAGATAAGTCATTCGAAAATAGTCGTAGTAGTATAGGTAAATTTTAATAATGAATAATAAGCAGTAGAAATATAAGTAGTTGTCGTTGCTGTTGTATTACTATTAGTCCTAGTAGTAGTATTTTAGTTTTAATAGTAGTAGTAGTAGATTTTGTTGTTGTTGATGTTGATCAGGTTGTAGCTGTTGTAGGGATAGTGTTAGTAGTTGGAGTATTAGTTGTAGTTGTATTTGTAGTAGTAGTTTTAGTAGTAGTGGTAGTAATAATAGTAGTAGTAGTAGTAGTAATAGTAGTAGTAGTAGTAATAGTAGTAGCAGTGGTGGTAGTAGTAGTAATTGTAATTGTTGTTGTTGTGGTAGAAATAGCAATAGTAGTCACAATTGATAGTTAATGATTAAAATAATATTCAACTTTAATAAGCTCATGTCATGTGTCTGTCGTTTCCTGAATTGTTACAAGCTTATCTTTCAAAGGAAACTGCAGTGATAATCTACCAAAATGTGTTAGAGCTTGGACAGTCTTTTGTTGAAATAGATTTCTTTTCATTCCTTGTATTTGAGAAATCCATCAGGAAGCATGAGGTAAGAGCTCTGTAACACGGGTCAAAGCACCCCTGTATCTGTCCGGTTTGACTTTTTTGTTAAAATGACTAACCACAGATTTGTTCTTACTTTTACAAGTGGCTTGCACATAAATACCTTCGTCTTGTGCTTGTCATTTTTTTTGCATATGTTGCAATGCTTATTTGTCATTATGTATTCTTATAATGCTATGTGTAAGCTATGACAGAAAAGTGGTTAAAAAACATCAAAGCACAAATATATTGCTGACAAGCTATTTAATCTATTTAGAAAGGAGACAATCAAAATACATTGTTTTAAGTGCTTTGGTCATTATTTGGTTGTTGCTCGCCATTTACGGCAATTCCCCGTTAGAAGTTTAAAACTAGTTGTAAGACAAAACTAATCAAAAGCTTTTGTTTATTTTGAGAATAGTAATAATAAGATATAATATATCGTAATTTTATTAGGACACCTTAAATGTGTTGTGTTTTCTTGCACCTAAGTAGATTGCAATTATTTGCAATAACGATAATGGATATTCGACCTCTAGCTTAAGACAGCTGATAACTGGAACGATTAGCGGAAGGTACTAACTGGCAAGCTATTAACGATCACAGTACTATACTAGCCATTTTGAATAACTTATTTCAGGAGATATACGTAATATACGACCAATACATGGCAGTCTTATAGAACGGGTTAGAAACTGTTACAGAATAATGTTGCTTCGTTTAAGCAAATATAATTATATTTTATTTATTTTATACTACATTATTACACAACTGAAAGCCAGATGCACTGTTATACTCGTCATATCTGGTTATTTCCATAAAAAATGTCTTGCCGTGAAGATGCGAATTCCTGTTATTGTCTTCTGCATTTTTCTCTCAACAACAGTCCATTTTTAAGAGTCATAACTGGCATAAATTGCTTTTCTATGCCATGTGTTTGACTTGCAAAAATTGCGTGTGTTACATGAAAAAATGAGGCAAGTGACGAATAGAAGCAATGATTTATTTAAACATTCTAGTAAAATTCTGGTCACACATCTGGACTAAATAATGTATATAACTGGTACGTAACACTGAGCTTTGAATGTAATTAATTCTGAATATTTCTCTGTTCCTGTTTTGCTGCCTGAACTTATTATGTCTACATTATGATACAATACGTTATAGTAATATTTAAGTATTAATAATAATTTGTTTACCTGCTTACAAATACTGACGCAAGATCAGCCCAGATCAATAAAGATTCCCAATGATGGAAATTCTGATAAACACCATATACCATATTGTGCGTGAGTAGGGTGCACTATTTCTTCAAAATAATCAAAAACAGATCGTTGAATGAAGTACTAAATGTCCAAGTTCATAAACCGATATTTCTGTTGTGTATATTACATTCAATATCGCACGATCTTGAAAAATCTCATTTAATGGTATGTTTGTCAAAGAGGTGCTAGTAAAATACGTAAACAATGTTTAGCCATATTCATATTTTAAAATTTATTTATTGCCCATTTAAATTTCGTCACCGATGAAATAAATTCGGTTTTCATAAAACTGTGAACTCTGGGGTTAAAATCCTGTTTAAAATGATTGATTTATTATTTATCTCTGCTGAATTTTAAATTAATAGTTTGCCCTTGCTGTGTCATCATGTCTTCAGTTCCCATTTCGAAATGCCTATTTTGATATGTTTACCTTAAAGTAATCATCAGTTTGACATCGTACGTTTTACAAAATTTGCCTCAGCATGACATCAAACGTCGATTGATATCAACAACACATTTATTGAACATAAATATCCAATAGAATGGATACCGGCAAAATTAAATATCAATGCCCAATAGTTTATGTATTGCCTGCAAGCTTATTTTCAATACATTTTCCGGGGTTTAGCTGTACAATACATGCCACACCCAATCAAAATTCAGCATACACTTAAGTTTGTAAAACATGCCATATTTTAAAGGTAAACGACACTCAATGAATAAATGCTTGCAATTTCTATATTAAACTTGTACATCTAATACTCTCTCTCTCTCTCTCTCTCTCTCTCTCTCTCACACACACACACACACACACACACACATACACACACTCTCACTCACACACGCGCGCGCGGACACACACACACACGCGCACACATACACACACGGAAACTAACAAGCTTTAGCATTTCCATATATAACAAAATAAAACAAATGGCCATCTGCCAGCAAGGCATTTGCTTCATGGTGTGTGTATCGTTGCTTAAGCATTCAGCGAAACGATGTAACTATACAAGCTTATAACCTAAAATAGTCATTTTAGTATGCCATTGCTAAATCGACGGGTTGATCAATTGTCTAATGATGAGAAGGCGTCAATTCAAGACTCTAAGGATGTTAAGTGCCTTCTAATGCACATAACAATAGGAGAACAAGGAAATGTCCTATGAGAATTTCCAACATAGGTTACAATCCCTATGGAGTGAATTTGTTGAAAACGTAGATTACATGCACGGGGAGAACTATTACGACCGCCACTCCTCACAAGTAAAACTGTTGTGATAATGAATAGGAAAATAAATAAAGGTCCTAGAAGAATTTCCGTTACAAATCCAGTCATAAACCTATATCAGATAGTTTGCACTTTTGTTCGTTTAAGAACAATTTTCAAATAAATTAAATATGTTTGAGTGACATATTTAACGTCCCCATTGGGTAGGTCCTGACATTTTAAAGGTCCAAGTTAAAAAAAATGTTTTTTTTTTGTGTGTATATTACATTCAATATCGCCCGATCCTAAATATTTCTCCTTGAATAGTTTGTTGTTGTTTTTTGCCAAAAGGGTGCTACTGGTGTATATGTAGAGATAGAGAAGCGTATTTAAAAATATCCAAAATCATGCATATTTCGAAGCAAACCTGCGGTTCCGACGATTTCAAATAATCAAAGTTGTACTGTACCTTTCTGTCTAGGTTATTTGACCGAAGTGTTTTTAATACATTAATATACAAAGGTCGTGTAAAATAATGCTCAACCAATTTATATTTTAAAAAAAATATTTATTTCTTATTTAAATTTTATCACCGACGAACTTAAGTCGGTTTTTATAACTCTGATGGTATCTGTGTTTAGAAGATTAAATCCTGTTTAAGGTATCTGATTTATAATTTATCTCTACTGGATTTTACATAAATAGTTTGGCATTCCTGTGCCTTTATGTTTTCAATTCAATTTCAAGACGCTTATTTTGGTATGTTTACTTTAAATATAACAATAATTCTCACACTGTAAGGTTAATAAACTCTGCCTCTGCATTAAATACACATCAAATATTATCAGCAACACATTTATTGAACATAAACATCACATACAGAAGAACGAATGCCAGAAAAAATATAAATCAAGGTCCAATCCGTTTCCGGGGATTTAACAGATTGCCTGTAAGCATTTTATCAAAACTCATTCTGAGGTTTAGCTGACACACCCAATCAAATTATAGCACCCATGTTACTTTTTTGAAACATGCCGCACTTAAATACACAAAAGACAAACGATAAATGATTGCTTGCAATGTCTATATAAACTATATTAAACTAAAATTCACAAAAAACTGACAGGCTTTAGCGTTTCCATTTATAACATAAACAAATTAAACTAGTCACCAGTCAACAAAGAAATTGATAAGCAATACTTAATACTTTATGTATTGTTTTAATCATTCGGCAAACCGCTATAATTATACAAACTTATCTAAATGTGCCATTTTTAAAATACAAATGCCATTTCTATATTGACATGTTGTTAAATTATAAATGATCAATTATCGATAATCAACTAGATGAAAAGTCATAACTTAAGACTCCCAAGATGTTTATCGTCTTCCGATGTACATAAAAATAGAAAAACAACTAAATATGTTAATTACCGAAATAGGTAAGAATCTATTTGGAAAGAATGTGGTGAAAACATAGATTACATGCACTGGGAGAGTTTTTACGACCACCATACGTCACAAGTCACATAGTAGTTACAATGAATATGAACATAAACAAAGGTCCTATTAGATTTGCCTGCCGTCGCAAATCCAGTCATAAACCTGTATCAGATCGTTTGCACTTTTGGATCGTTTAAGCATAATATGCCAATACATCAATATGTGTCTGAGCAAGTAACATCCCCTAATCATGAGAAAGAAAGTAAATTCGCGTTTAAACAACCTAGTTATTCGTTGACTGAAGTAGGTTTACACAGAGGAGATCTCCCCTTATAACTAATATACGTCCAGCTTGTTTCTAACCACAGAATGAAACACGCATGAAATTAAAACTAAAGCTAAAGAAAAGAAGGATAAGCGATTAACGTTAAGAAGCTAAAATCAATTAGTTAATAATTAAAAAAAATACAGTATACAGGAAAGCACTTTCTCTTCGCAAAAGTATATTAGATTGTTTCCAACTTTCTTTAGGGAATAAAGTAACAAGGTGCGATTAATACTCACTACTTGTGTTTTATTTCATACTAAGATCATTAAGTAGTTAACTTAAATAGAACTAAAATAGAATAATGAAATAATAAATAAAAATAAGAAAAAACGATCAGCAAATTATACTGGGAAATGACGACTTTTCTTTAGGCGCAAGGGAAGATGTCCGAATAAAAACTTCATAAACTGACACCATTGTTCTTTTTACTTGTGCAAAGTACATTGTCGTAAAAAACAATTTAAAAATGAAGCATTCAAGGTCATATAGTATATCAGCAATTTCAACTTAATATATACATGTATAGGACCCTCGAATGCGCAGCGACAATAACTTGTATAAAGGCAAAGTTCTTATCACGCAAATAACAATGTCGTCAAAAGTATTTAAATGGATATCTTGGATGTCACATACATAGCCATCAGTCAAAACAAAACAGCGAAACGCTTATCTCCGGAATAGAGCCTAAATATCAAAAAACGTGGACAGCAGAATGTTTAGGGAAAAGTTTCATATCATATTTGTCCTCGAAGTTTAAAGGAAAAATGAAATCGAGTATATGTGTGGATATGTGTCGATTTCGGTGTATAATCCTTTGTTTTATTTCATGCATGATCATAAAACTGTATCACGAGAGGTGCAGCCTTTTTAGTTTTCTATTACCACGACTGAGCACTTAAATCGACAAATTTTATTTTCGTTTTATTTTTTTAACAACACCTTACACATTTATTGCGTTAGAAAGAAAATCAACTGGCTCCCTGTTCGGTTTTCTCTTGGTGTTAAACGACTCATCACAGATGTGTTCTACCTTATGCAATTGGTTTGCATTTGAATATCTTTGTCGTATGTCTTTTTCAGATGTAAGTACTTGTTGCAATGCTCAAAGAACTTTGTCATATTTCCTTCCGGGGCGCTTGTGGCGTAATGGTAGAGTCGCCGATTTGTAACTCCTCAGACTGCTTAGCCTCTAAACGCGTGGGTTCGAGTCCCGTTCGGGACGAAGGACTTAATATGGGAAGGTCTTCCAGCTGATTTGCGGTGCGCCGTGAAATACCCAGAAATTTGTCTGGCCTCTTCTAAAGAAAGATGGACGCTGCTATCATGATCGTAACTGGACGCTGCAATGTATTTCGAAAAGAAAACAAAACATTCTTCCATCTTCAAAGTTTTGACAAGTGAATGTTTCAGGATGTGGGCTTTAATAATATTATTGCATTGTTTGTGTATTCTGTTTTCCTTTTTTCAAATTATTTTAAAGCTTTAACTGGCTGTCTAAGGATGGTATCTGATAGGACAAAAAAATACTTTTTCTCAAAAGCCAAGTAAGTCATTGATATCTGAAAAGGTCCTGAAATATGCAATTCACTGATGCCCTAGACATGTGCGAACATTGAACAATAAATCCATACACGCCATTGCAGGCAGGTTTTACCTATCTGAACGTCAATATATATTTTAGCAGAGAATACTATTGTGCTTATTTATAGATTTGGAAAAATTTGGTGTTTATTAATATAGAGTGACTGTTTCGCAATTTGTACTATCAACAATATAGGTAGTGTATAAAATCCTCCGAAGTATGGGCCCATGTTGGAATTATGCCTAAAATTTACAAAAGCGTGGAAAGATGGTGGTACATGCATTTGATATAGTCAAACTGTCGTATGGCGCCTTTAATTAAGGTTTACGTTTTCTTAATACACCGAACTTAAATGATTCTTTGAACATGCTATGAATTTAAATATTAATATTTAGATTAATATCGTGTTTGTTAGTTTATTGGGTTTATCGTCCCACTAAAAATATTTCAGTTAACTTGAGACGGTGCCCACTTATAGCTGATACTGTGCAGCCTTCACTTTGTATAACATGCCATGAACACCTGGCATGATAACACACCAGTCACATTATCCTGACACCTCGTCAACTAGTCGTGGATCTATCCTTAGATTTGTTTGAGTGTTAGCAAGGGAGCTATACCACTACCACTTTAACAACTTGGCTATGTCGCGGTCTGGAATCGAACCCTTGGCATCCCGCACCTTGAGCCGACGCTCTGCCGATTGTGCTACCGGTTGTGATGGTATCACTCATATACCAACAATATTGCAAGAAAAATGTCATTTTGTATTACAAAACCTCCAGGATGAAAATGAGACATGATAACATTGATTATGCAGCTATTTCAAAAATATGTAAATTGAAAAAAAAATGTTTCCAGTCTCGAGAGTGTTTTTAGTCATTACCTCGCAGTTTTTGTGTGTAATATCAATGCAAAATCAACTTAGAGCAGACAGTATTCCCTAACTGTCAGTTTTATAATAGGAGTAATTAATCACGACTGTGAGAAATGTTATTGTTGTCTCGTTTCTATTATGCTGCCTTTCAACATTTTTATATAATATGTATACGTCTACCAATAACATAACAATGTAACGTAAACTGTATTTTATTTCGACCAGTGCGTAATTATATCAATTGAGTAATCTGAAACATTTACAAATTTGCAAGTCATTTAACTTTCTCTTAGATACAGCCTAATACATTGTATATGCATTTATGCATTTATTGATGACCTTACTAGGATTTACTACTATTTCACTCGTTTCAATGTAACACAAATCTCAGGTTATACAATTGGTTTAAATGTTCAAGAAACATCTTTATTAAAGAATTCACCTGAAACTGAGATTACAAAGCTCTCCGGACAATAAACAAAATGGCTATGCGTATCATTAGCTTCAGCACCTTCAAGTAAATGCATTAGAAAATCAAAAAAATAATGATGAAGAGAATTTTAGAACATTTTACCTAGATTGGACAAAGTATTTAAAGCGCCAGTCACACTGCCGATGTTATAAAACAACAGCTCGAATCCGGTTGTATCCGTTGGCATATTTCCGTGGTCCCTTCTTTATTTAGTAAATATGTTTTGTGTCCATAGATGCCCTTGGTATCTGGTGCAAAACATTGTTTAAGTTGCAAACTTGGAATCGATTATGCATAGTCATCCATCTGCTGTCCGATCGTATTCCCTTTCATTTAGATTAATTCTGGTCCATGTCAGTTTCTTGTCCTGTAATTGTCAGATTGGTTTCTGTTAGCAGCGATGCCCAAACGTATTAAACTTAATAATCAATGGCAATGGCAATCAATGACTTTTTGATCAGTTTCTATAGAAGTAAAATAGTTTGTACGAACCAAGACATAAGGCTAAGACATTTTCTGAAAATAATGCAACTGTATACAATTTAAATATCGATCCATTAACGAGTAATTGGGTATCAACTTGTAAAAGTCATGCTACATACGGTGTATGCAAACCAAGGAAATGAAGTTTGCCAGTTCTAGTTTAGTTTGTTAAATTAAAGCACCGAAAACATTTCGGTGTTAATATCAAGACAGACAGTTATCAGATATACGTACTCAAATTGCAACATATGGTTCATTCCAATCATCCTTAGCTTCTCTGCTTCTAATTTAATAATATTGTTGGAAAACGTAGGCTTCAGTACACACAGTTAACAATACCGCGATCATTGCACAATGCGACTGTTATCGGCATACGTCGTTTTCTGTTTCCAAAAGTATATTATGATGTAGATAATTACTATTAATAGGCATACATTTGAAATTCATCCGTAGTGACCGTGCAAGTAGATTCAATTGACCGGCTCATGATATGATAATCGCCAGTAGAGAAATTATTAAGGTAAATGTTTTGATTATGGTAAAAATAACCGCTTTAATTTTCTACGACTTATACAATTTCTTACAATACAGGGTTCTTTCATTTTAAACCTGGCTGTGAGTAATTGATAAGGATAACGTTTTGTTTTGTTCTTGGCATGCCACAAATAAAGACTTTGAGCAAACACCAACATGAAATGTTTTAAAAACGTATTTGTGTTAACATGTATCTAGGAATGTGTTGATTAATGCAATACTTAAGGTACTTGCAATATAACATTTACCATGAGAACTTTCGAATTTCTTACTTGTATACATTCGGAAAAAAGGTTTAGAAAAGTTAAGACGTTGATGCATTTTTCGTGAAGACATAAATCACTGTATATTGTGAAGAAATAAGGAAAAATGAACAAGTTCTATGCAACATATACGTAAGTTTTTAAAAGGTAAGCCAAATGTTAAAGTTAAAGCAAAATTCTGACGAGTCACTATACAAATAGAGAAGACCCCAATTTTCCGGCTTGAAACGACCTGACCAGAGTACGTTATGCAGGCAATCTACATATTTCTTATTTAAGATATAAAAACTATGTGTATTACATGGACATGCAAAAGAGCCTTTAATCTATATATAAATGAATCTTAGAACAGCCAACGGAAGTAAATACAATTAAGCTCTTGACATTAAAATTTCGAATGGAAATATTATAACATTCATTTACAGCTGAAATACATTTTTTAGAGTTAGTTACATATCAGTGAATACAAGATAATGAATTCTAAAGTTTAAAATGTTTTCTTCATTCTGCAGGTAGTATCGCCTCACTACTAAAACCGAGTATCGAGGAGCGTTAGCATGGTGCATTATCATATATTAGGTAACAGCTATGTCTATCTTCAGCCTGCCAACAGACAGATCAAAGTCATATTGGATTTAACGCTATCGCAGTGAGCACGGTGAAAAAAACAGCGCTGAGCAAAAGGTATTGGTTATAAAGTTAGACTGGCGTTGGTTAAGCGAACAAAGCCTTCGTTGGCTTTCACTAACACTAAAACAAGTTATTGTTTTGTGATAAGCTAGTTTGGATTTTGACTCTGTGAACAGTGATCCAGTGTTGAAGGATCGGGGGATAAATGTCTGTACGTAATGTGAGCTAGTTACTGTAAAAGTTGTACTGAGATTTATCTAACTTAATTAGTTTAAGTAATTTGACCGTTGATAATTTTTCCACAGAAATTCAAATACAACTTTGAAATATATAAGTGATTGGCGTTTATCAAAACAATTACAGTCGCTTATTTTAAATTGCTAGATAGGAAGTAGTTTTGGTCTTTTGACGGATGAACATTAAGACTTGATCAAAGGTCAATATTTTTGTAGTATAGTTTACTGTTTTATTTGAGTTTCAAACAACTTAACGAGCCGTATTAAGAATTTGGTATGTGTATACGTGTTTTGGCAAGGTCATAGAATCCTTAGCGCTCTTTTTCAAAAAGGTGTTTCATCATCTCTGGATACTTTTCCACAAATGGAACATGCAATATTTAAAGGGATCTAGAAATTTACTTATTATTGTAATTAATTATGATTATAATTAATAATGTATAGTTAATTACTTATTAATAATTATAAGTGTTATAAACCTCACAGTGTCAGAAGATAAACTGTTTTCTATAAGTAATAAAAAGTGCTCAATTCAGAAGACGAATTAATGCATTGAAAACTATATTTAAATATAAATGCTAAATTGGGCCTTAAAAGAACTAAAAGATATCAGGATATCTACAAACATATTCAGAAAAACGATCATTCAAATGCTCACAATACCCCATGCGTTATTGTCCGGTTTGACAAATGATTTCACGTTCAATAGTGGCCGAAGAGTTTTGTTGATGTTGATGATAACGATGATGGTGATAATGCATTATTGACATACCCCTATGGAAAGCGAGGTAATTATTTGCCAGACCTGACAGTAATGCATTGGGCATTGTGAGACTCATAAGAATCCTCTTAATACGCAGTCAATTGTCATTTACACGTAGCGATCATCTTCATCATAGAGCCCACGAGCGTCAAGTTAATTTGATGGTTGATCATTCACCAGCAATTACCTACAGACAGTAACATTTTAATTAAAGTCATACTGGAATAGGAGATAGTCCTGTGGTTATTGTTACAAGGACGAGGAAGATGTTTTCCTTACATAACAGGGAAGGGTTTGTGAACGAGAACAGTCCGGTTAATATGTCGCTTACGCTTGTAACAATATAGTTGTGAAAGTAATTGTTTTATTTAAAACCTGTTGAATTTGTATTGCGGAATATATGTTGGATTTTAAACGATCTCATACAGTGCTAGTAAGAGTATGTTACAGTTAAAAATATAGCATTAAATGCGGAACTGTTAGCACTTTATTACTGTTAATTATCTTTACTTGATTTTAATAGGCGCGTATTTGTTATAATTCCTTTAAAGTGTGGAATAAGTTGCGAAACGATGTAAGCAAAGAAATAAAAATGTAGACGATTGCACATTAGTGGTCAAAGACGAAAACTAACATTGACTCTATATATTTCTTTAAAATAACAACTAAAAATGAATTATAAACGGAAAAGAAATAATGCGAATGTAAAGTATTTAATTTTAAATCTGACGGTAACAGAACTTAACATAAGGCATCAGTTTATAAATACATTGTAGTTTTTACCGCCTATATAGACGTCTTATTAAAATAATTATCTTGCTTCATGTTCTTTCTAACGTTTGTAACAACATAAGAATTATATACAATTAGATGAGCCGTTCAAAATTGTAATGGCGATTTTTTATTCAAAACAACTAATGTCATTCTATATAACAAATAAGATAGACAAAAAACAGATTTTATCATGTACCTTCCAACAAAAAATAAACATTTCTTAACCAACTCCTTGTACTAACTCAAAGTGTGCTGTCTTTCTAAACAAATGCTACATAAAAAATAAAATATCTAAAAACACCAATACGTCATCAAATTGATTTTATCTTGCATGTAAAATGCTTCTTTTGCTTTAAACGTAACATGTCTTTGTTTGTCAATTGATATATTCATGTCGATTACATTCCAACACAAAGCGTCAATTAAAGGCCGAGCAGTTAGTTGATAATGGATAACTCCTAAACGCCTCACCGCGTTGGTTCGACTCCCGGACGGGTTGAAAACATTCGTGTGGGGAGGTTTTCCTGCTTACCTGCGGAGGACCGGCGGTTCTTACAAGAAATAGATATTGGGTCTTACTCCCATTAATAATTAGCTGGACGTATAACCATTATTTTCTCAATGCAATGCGACAAAATACAAACAAACATAGCTTGTTTTCATTGCTACATCTCACTCGTAATATTTAAGAAGGCGCCTTAACGCATTAATGTTCAAACAAAAAGTCAACATGTTGAAAAAGGACACTAAGATTGAATGATTGGCTAAATAGGAGAGTTTATTTTTTGCTCCGTTATTTCTAACTAGTCGTTTTCATTGTTGATCAAGAGTATTACATTACATTTTATAAGAAATCAGATTGGGAATAATGAGACAAATTAAGTATCAGAGGATAACAAAACTTCCACTCTTAGTAGTTAAAATTTAATGTCAGTAAGCTTGGGAAAAATGTGGGCACACATACTTTTACCGAAGATGAAGAAAGTAGCAGAGACACAAGGCACTGGATAATCAAATAAATATCCAAGGACTGGTTAATCAAATGATTTTCGAAACACTGTATAATTAAATAATTTTCCAAACACTGGTTATCCAAATGATTTTACAAACACTGGTTAATCAAATGATTATCCAAACACTGGTAAATCAAATGATTATTCAAACACTGGTGAATCATATGATTTTCCAAACACTGGTTAATCAAATGATTTTCCAAACACTTGTTAATCGAATGATTATCCAAACACCGGTTAATCAAACGATTATCCATACACTGGTTAATGAAATAATTATCCATACACTAGTTATTCAAATGATTATCCAAACACTGGTTATTCAAATGATTATCCAAACACTGGTTAATCAAATGTTTATTCAAAGACTGATAAATTAAATGATTGTCCCAACACTGGTTAATCAAATGATTTTCAAAACACTGGTTAATCAAATGATTATCCAAATAGTGGCTAATAAAACATTACAAACACTGGTTGAAAAAAAATCAAAGCACGGGATAATCAAACGATTATCCAAGCTCTGGTTAATCAAAACATTATCCAAGCAGTGGTTCATCACACAATTATGCAAGCACTGGTTAATCAAATGATTATCCAAGTACTAGTTAATAAAAAATGAAAGCACTTGTCAGATAAAAATATCCAAGTACGGTAGAATCAAATGATTATCCAAGCTCTGGTAAATCTAAATGTTCAGGCATTGTTTAATTAAATGATTTACCAAACCTTGTTTAATTAAATGATTTTTCTAAGCATTGTTTAATCAAATCATTGTCCATGCATTGTTTAATCAAATGATTATTAAAGTGGCCTTAATTGTTTTCATGTTGATGTTCGTGTATTGTGAAATAAAGGTCGTATGTTTATTCTTCTGAATATGATCATGAACGATTATCTTACCTAACTTTAAAATATGTTCTCTGTAGTTCGAAGTCGTGAGTCCTGATACAGGATGATATATCTTTTATAGACCATTATCTAAAAGCTAAGCTCGAAACGATGTCCAAACGGAAATTGCATGCACACGACTGAGATTGCTTTCCTCAAAATCATTCCATATGCTCAAGGCCTTGTGCAGCTTCACCGGAAGATCGTTTTGCGATATAATTGAATATTGTTCTTGGCTGTATTTTATGGATGAAAGCATTATTAGTTTGTTTGCAGCTTAGCCTGTTTTAGTAAGATCTACCCCAGTTCGATAGGAAAGTCCACTGAAAAGACAAAGTTTACA
Source organism: Sinonovacula constricta (assembly GCA_007844125.1). Classification (NCBI taxonomy): domain Eukaryota; kingdom Metazoa; phylum Mollusca; class Bivalvia; order Cardiida; family Solecurtidae; genus Sinonovacula; species Sinonovacula constricta. The sequence continues at coordinate 35,967,148 of CM017570.1, read as the reverse complement.
GATAAATTGCACGAAACTGTGGAAATATTAATATATTGTTTGTTTTATTTCATATATACCGCGACGAGCAATGCACACTTAGGCAAAACACAATAATTGCATCCTTTATCATTCTATGTCTTTCTTTTGCGGAGAGAAAGTCAATAACAAATATCGATCGAGCTAAACATCTTCATGCAAATACTTGTCCGGCAATGACTCTACACCAGGTGCCGAGTTACGGAATGCCTACACATCAAAATGATGTATTGTTGATATATTTTGAAAAGCCAATTGTAAAGCCTTGACTTATATTAAGTATGTAAAGTAGGATGGAATAGCAAAACATTTCGGTTACGAGTGTTTTGGAAATATATTTCTAGCTCAGGTGGCTTGTCTTGCCTAAGAATCAAGAAAAACAACGTAACAATTTTATTTGTCAATTTCTAAGCCAAAATACAGTTGCGATCTTATCTAAATGCTGCCGTTTTTTGTCCAACTACTAACGGATCACACATTTTGAATTGTAAAATTGTAACATATGGAGATATATATGCTTCAATGTATGTTGTATGATATTCGTTTTGTTGGAAGATGTTTTGTTTTCATACATATTTTTGAATCCAATTACTATTTTCTGGGCCCAGTCATTTAAAAGAGGTTGGGCTTTTCCTTTTAAAGCAGTAGTTTTTATTCTCCAGCAGGATTTAATATTAATATCGGGATTGTTTTAACAGGTGCATATTTTAAGAATTGATTCCAAATAATCATGTCAATTCATCGAAAAAGGGCTTTTGACACACTTAAAACGATCGATTTGCTTAAAAAAGAATGGCAATGTGTTTAGATAAGAAATAATATAATATTTCGAACGCAATATTTTGTTATAATACTTTACGAAAAGGAGTTTATTGACGTTACGACTGGGGTTTGTCAGCTAGATATTATTTAATTCGGGCGATTCTCACCTGGTTCATGCTCGTAAGATATAGTGGAATGCAGCTTAATGCCGATTATAGAAACTAAGTTGCAAAGAATAATCATTGATCCTGCAAGTTTACATTTGTGTATTGTTGAGCTTTCTAATGAAAAGTTATTTACTTTTATTAGATAGTCTTATGAAGCTGCATTTATTGCACACGAATGTTGCAACACCGCACATAAAAAATTAAACAAAACCTCTTTTTTCTATTATTAACAGTAAAAACATTGGTTTGAGACAAAATGAAAAAAAACACACGATTGTCTGCAGATTACCGAAATACTGTTGGTGGGACGATCAACACAATAAACATACAGAAAAAACGTTTGGCAGTCATGTTTCTTTGCTACAACTCAACCAAATGTTTATTGATGCATTTGTTTAGGCATATAAATTGCGAGGAAAATGTATTTATACATAATTGTATTTAAGATTTTGTTTTGTTTTGTCTTTGAAATGCATTGCAGCGACCAGTTATGGTCTATATGTCAACGTCCAGCTTTAGGTGGAGGAAGACCCCAGACTAATGTCTTGGTAGAACCACCGGAGCATCGAAAATAAGGTGGAAGACCTTCCCACATTAAATCCTTCGCCACAGGCGCCCCCTATCTGTTAAGATTGAACTCTTAATTGTAAACGCCTAGTTGAATAATGTCCTATGTATCTGAACAACATATGTTTTACTGTCTTATTCTACTGCAACATCTGTTTCAGTTTGTGTTGCCCTGATGCTGTATTAACATATAACAAAATGTTATAACTATTAACTATTCTCATGCAATTGCAACTACGATTAATCGCATAAATACAAACATATTGTCAAAAACAAGATATAACAATGGGAATTATAAAATAAAGTCGGTAAAATTCAATTTCGAAATTTGTATTTACCTATTATTTACACAAAAATATTCAAAACATCTTCTTTAATAAACACAAAGCAAAATTAAAATTGAGTATTGTTTTGAAAAAAAAATAACATGAATTTGGACATAACCACGTAATGATTAACTGGGCATAAATCCTGCATTATTTGTTACAGGAAGTTTCATGGATTATCACTTATACAGTCATACTTTATTAAACAGACGGCTACCAATTCGTGCAAGACACATTCAATATACAGTACAACTTAAGAGGAATGTCCTGCAAACTCGAAGTGTGGAATGAATGGATAAAAGCGGAACTTCGCGTAGAATAGACATTTACTCCAAATAAATGGAGTGGCAAAATGTTATCGCGACTTCCCGTTTCTGCGAGTAAAATGAAGTGACATCGCGTCGTGTTTAGTTCCTGCAAGAAAATTCAATATATTAGATGAATGAATGTCCTTAACGGCAGTATTCGACATGGTCACATGATTTAAATAGTTTAAAGTAGTTGTGCAGCGTGGCACATATAGATAATACATTTTTGAAGTGTAGTGTATGGTTGTTAGCTTCATTTTTTCACATAAATGTAGGACATTAATGGGCCAGATTTCGCGGTATATTTTAAGATAAGAAAAGTTTTCATTTTTGTTTGATAAAAAAGATCTGGTCTAAAATACCGTTACCACATTTTAGCGTTGTGCAGAAGTCTAAATGGAAAGGATAAAAAACAAAGCAACATATTTTTTTAAGATTACTGTTTTGAACTACCGAGAAAGAAATGTGCCTTACAGTTTATTTTTGTCTAAGCAATTTCATCTTATCTTCTTGATATGACATATAGTTTAAAACAAGGTGAAATTTGGTACTTTAGATTAACTATTGATACAATATTTTGCTTGGACCTTGTGCATGGACAGTGGGTCTCAAGATGGAAGTTCAGTTTTAAAGAAGTTAAAATATCTTATTTCGACCGCAGTTATGAAAGTCATTAGTAGCGCCGCAAGATTGTGTAAAGTTCATTTATGCAGTCCATTAGGTGCAGTAACAGAGGTCAACAATGAATTTGCGTTATACCGAGTCAGCAAAACACTAAAAACAAAAACGTTACTATCAATTACAATTACTACTAGTAGTAATATTACTACTAGTTCCACTTTGCTGATGGCGTTGTTTTGTTATAAACACTTGATTTTCACGAATATATTCTCTTTCTACTTACAGTTATTTGCCCAATCTGGCAGACGTTTATGTGAGGTTTACTAGCGGTCTGTATAACTGGAGTGTGACAACGATGGACGTCAATATATCCACGTATTCCAATGACACATGGTCAAATAATTTAACATTATTAAACCAATGTAAGTTATGTTTGTGTTTTACATACAGCAATATTCTAAATGGATTTATAAACAATATGATATAATGAAAGATACTGTGAGAATTACCACATATTTTAACTTTTGAACACCTCTGGATAAATGTATGCAAACCAAAAGTGAAAAGTAATGAGACAGTTAAGAGCAAGCGTCTAAAGAATGGTATACACAAATAAATTATATCTTATTATAATGGACTATCAGCAGGATAGGATAATATGATATCATTTATGACATAACATTTTGTAAATAGATTTGACTATCTTCTGTATTATTGAAATTGACAAGACAAGAACGTAAAGGGATAAGGACAACCGTGCTTGCGTGCAGTTCACTTTGGCGTTTAGAATTTATAATTTTCGGAGTATCCGAGGCTATTCACGAAGATGCGAATGGTTATAAAATAATAGATAATATGTGATAATTGGCAAAATGTCAATGGTGTTGGTGTGATGCAAACAAATCAAACACACAAATAGATACAGGCGTGCTGGCGTGTCGTTTATGACGAACCTAGAAACTTTTATAGCTGCTCAAGTTATAGCAAACAATGGCTCATTAACGTGTTTTTCAAATAGTGTTGAGGAAACAGTAAAATACAAGGGTAGTGCATGAGTAAACCAAATGTTTATAATCAACAGAAACAAACTTCACCAACTAAGAGATCTCAGTTATGCATGAGGTGACAGTAAAGTGTGGTTTATCTTTTTAATTATAATAAGCAAAATAACATCGGCTCGGGTTTGTTTTTAAAAGTCATTTTGAACGAAGCAGTTCCGTACAAAGATGTATTTGTGATCAGGTGTTTCTAATTTGTTCTTATATAATGTTCCTTGCTTCTCCGTAATACTTGTATATTGGTTTGCATAGCTTTCTTTAGATTGAATAAAGGAATCTGGCTTATACAAAATAGTTTAATAGTTCAAAAACTATTTTCAAGACGTATGAATCATGATTTATCTCGATCATAGTAAGATAAATACTAACAAACGACATGTATTCAGCGCTCAAAGACGACGATATTGAACTTCGCAAATAAAAACTTTTAAGTTAAAGTCGTTGAAGTCAGTTTGAGGAATACAGTAATTAAGTATTTTTTTATTGGTTCATATCTCACACATGTTAAACATAACATGAATAATTTCGCAACAATGTGATATTTCGTTTTGTTTTTAATGGATTGATAAAAAATATGTATTCCTTATAATTTCAGCTGTCAGCTTTGATCTACCAACATGGGGATTCTGGGTACACTTTATAAGTACACCAGTCATCGTTTTAATTGGCTGTTTTGGAAACGTGACGTCATTCATCGTTATGAAGTCGCATGCATTACGTCATAAGTCATACTCAAATTACTTGTGTGCATTGGCTGTTTTCGACACAATAACTTTGATCACGCGCCTGATCTATGTAACAGACTCGTATTATCTCGACTATCTTCACAAACAAGGACTATTCCACAACTTTAACGACGTCGGTTGTAAGCTCTACAACTTTCTCGAGCGTATTGTGTATCTTATGAGCTCTTGGCTCGTTGTGCTTATGGCAGTGGAACGGCTCTGTGCGGTAAAGTTCCCGTTCAAAAAAGTATTTATACGTCAACACAGTGGCTCGTTGGTGGCAATATCAATACTTCTAGCTATAGTTTGTCTCAGTCAGGCATTCCGATTGGTAATGCTTGAACATACAAGACTCCGCCCGGACGTGTATACTTGCTTAGCGTCAATGGAATATACGTCTATTTACACAAGTCTAGACGTGTATTTTTACCAATTCTGCCTGACATTTATCCTTCCACTTATGTCAGTTCTTGTCACAAATATTCTGGTATTATGTCAGATCTTTAAGATTCGACGTGATATTCGTGACAAAGAGCGAAACATGACAACCTATAACAGAAACGTCAGAAAGAAACATCGCACTACTTGCATGCTGTTGATTGTTTCCTTTACCTATATTTGCACTTTACTGCCAGTGTGCTTATTATCAATTGTCACAGACGCGTGGATTAAACTTCATCCACTTTCCAACATGGAGGACAGAAAACATGTTTGGGACGTTTTTAAGTCATTGAAACCGCTTATTGACATCAGCCAGGCTATATCTCTGTTGAACTACGCAGCGAACTTTTTCATCTATGTCCTCTCCGGATCTAGTTTCAGATATGAACTGAGAAAGGTGTGTATGAAGAAAAGACAGACAAGGAGAAGTCTAACCGTTAGGAGCACAAGGGAGGAGTTCATACGACTATGACTAGTTACCGCAGGGCAAGACTCAATGGCGATAGTCAACGTAACAGATTGACGATCATTTGTCAGTCGGGACCCTTTGCGTTACATTGGCTATATCTCGAAGAAAACTTAGCCTAATCCTCATTCAAACCTTGTTTCCCTAATTTCTGATACATGAAGTGTCCAACATATAGATGTACTAAAATCACATGATTACACTTAATTTAACCTTTGAATTTTGAAAGTCCTTATGAAGAATGATTTTAACACCGACCTTCAATATTTTATCTACTGAATAGTGCCTAAAATTGCTTTTAGTTTACCGGTATATTGCACTGTAAAAGTCATTTTTGTCGGATACCTAGGTATTTAAAAGTTAGCAATGTTTATGTTTTCTGCCTTCATAGTATAAATACATAATTAAGTGAGTAAATGCTAGATAGGTGTTCTAAAAATCCATACTTAAGTGAATAAATGATAGATAGGTTTTCTAAACACAATCCATATTTAAATGAGTAAATGCTAGATAGGTTTTCTAACAAAACACATACTTAAGTGAGTAAATGCTAGGTAGGTTTTTCTAACAAAATCCATACTTAAGAGATTGCTCTCATGCTTATGTATCGCAAAGCGTTCCGGTTCGACATTATTTTATAAATGACGCGTCAGAAAGCTTCGGGCTATCTAATATTGCCGACATATATTGGATTTGTTATTAGACGGGCCAGGTTTTGATACTCAGACGAGCTTTGCCCTGCAGATAGATATAAATTATGTCTGTGATGTGTTTTGTATTAGTTGCTGTCCTATCTTTCAGTTACACGAAACGACAGGTTAAACATAAAAAGAAATTGCATAAACTAGGAGAAACGAATACAATTTTATCTCATAAAATATAAATATCAATACTGCATGTGTTCATGTTGAAGTGTACGATCTTCTTAAAGAAAGACGGACATCTGCTACTTTGAGTCTATATGATCAACTGTACGCTGAAGTACAGACCGACATAGATAGGCCAAAGGACGTTCTTAACAATATTGTTAAGTGTTATACTTGTTTTATGTAATCATATTATGTTTGTTTAGTAAGTGATATGATCTTGATATTCTGTAGTAACTACATTTTACAATTTTTAAGGACTATGAGGAAAAAATACTCTCTATACGGTTTTATAGTTTTAAGACCACACAGCATTTAATGTTTTGATAATTTGTAAACTTGAGATTAAATATAATTCCTAGAGGTGAAAGAAAACATATTTTTGCTTTGTGTATGAGCAAAATTATTTTGTTCTATTTTGTTCTTTACTTAATTGTTAACTTTTACATCTTCTAACAGGGCACTTAGTATACTCTAAAGTACATGTCTCTTTTGACATGCAACTTCATGCCTGCGAAACATGATCGGTCACTGTTACTGCAATCAAAAAACAAAATATTATGTGACTGACAAAAATTCCTTAACAACACATATTTTTAAAACTTATCTTTTTTGCAGTTACCACTAGTGTATTTTACTTGCTCCCGTTTTCTAAATAGCAGAAGCAAAACAAAAGACGGGTAATAATCCCGATGACATCTACCATAGTAGTTGAAAACGTATTTGGCAATTCTTCAAAAAAGCAGTTTTAATTATAAAGATAATTAAAAATTCGACCGGACTTGTTAGCGCAATCGGTAGAGCGTCGGATCCAGGTAAGGGAGGCCCCGGGTTCGATCCCGGGCCGCGACATACCAAATTCGTTAAAAACGGTAGTGGTATAGCTCCCTTGCTAACGCTCGAGCAAATATAAGGGAAGTTCCACGACTTGTTGACCCGGTGTCAGGATTATGTGACTGGGTGTGGTATCATGCCAGGTGTTCACGGCATGCTATACACAGTGAAGGCAGCACTATATCTGCTTCAAGTGGACACCGTCTCCAGATAACTGAATTCTGTTGGTGGGACGATAAACCCAATAACCAAACAAAAAAACATTCGAAATGCACATCGACGTTCGAATAATAATTTTGAAAATCCATGATAATTTAAATTTAACACTATCGAGCGAACATTCCTTTCATTAATAAGAAAATATTCACTAAAATAATTACAATTTGACTTGTGGGTGTTAACGATCTGTCTCCCGATTTCTTAGCAGTAATACATGTCATAGTTTGAGTGTACTAATGTTGCTGGAAATTTAACTTTTAAAATGCTACTGAGAACATAAAACATAATCTGTTCACGAAGGCGCATTCCAATTCCAGTTGTGTTGACATTCCTGTTGAAATATGCTACACGGTCTGTGTGTTTTGCTCATTTAAAAGTATGTATTATACTTATATGTCCTATAGTTGTTTTCGTTTAGTCTGACTTTAAATTATCTTATTATTTGTCTGTACTCATTTGAATGTTTTAATGGATGTACACAGCGTTGGCCTTAAATATGTTCAATAGTTTTTATTAATTTATAGTTTATGGTTAATTGTTCAAAAGCATTCTAACAAATTATGTTATTTAGACTTCATTGGACTTTACCGTCACGAATATATCAAATTGTGATATCAACTTTATGTTTGCAGAGTTGATACCACTAATATATTTACAACAAAGCTCCATATATTTTATCTGATTATTATGTGTTTAAATTGTGTAAGAATTGGAGTCTCTTGTAAAAGTCATTATCAACCTCAAAAGCGTTAGTATTGTCATCATTTTCACCACGTCCTCGTACCAAACTAGTAATTGGCAACAACGACTTAATCGATACTTTTTGAATATAACTTTAAAAACTTTTCATGAAAGATTGATGGTCTGTTATCTACAATGTTTTTACAAGCATTTAAACCGTTGTATCGTGCTTTTTGTTACTTTTACAATTGACGCACTGTTATTAAAAGGTTTGAAAAAATAAATATGTTGTCATGTGTCACGCTTTCTTTTGTCATACTTATTTTAAAAATGTAAGTTTTTTTTACGAATTTCTTGACATTTTTAGCTCCTCAAGGCCACATTTGTGTGGCATTGTAATGATTTTTTAACAAAAATAGATTTCGTTAAGATTGTTCAAAACAGACTATTTATGGGTGACTTTGTAACTTATCCATTGTAATGGCTGATCTTGAATGTATACACTTTTTAATGAGCCGTTTATACGTTTATAAGTACACTTGGTGTTCTCATCCTTAGATGAAGTAACACCATATATTTAACTCGGCAAAATAAAATTTTCATGTAACTTCGTGTGCCGTGGACAAGAATGCTTCTGTAAGGAACACTGTAACATATTTATTATTTAAATTACACATAGGCACTATATTTTACGTAAGTTGGACAGGTTTATTAAAATACACGTGTTTCACTCTAATAAAAACCTCCAATGCACGCTGATTTCTGAGAGATAATGAAAAAGTCACGTATCGATTTTTTAATGTACCTTTAGAAAACACAAGTATATTTAATTAGTAGTATAATGGCATGTTGTGTTCTAATTTACGTACCAAATTGACAACTAAGTTCATTTAAACGATCAAAAAATCGTTATAAAAAGTATGGCTAAAATGAACGTTATTATCTTACCGATTCCTTTAGGTCTAATTTAACTTATTATTTAATCGAAAGATTTGATTTGTATTTGCATAAAAACTGACATATGGAAAGTTTATGTGAACACAGTGGAGTTCCGGAATGATAACAGTTAAGAATTTTATTTTACTGGGATTATTTTGTATTCCTATATTGAATATACATAACTGTGTGACAAGGTATTCGTGGCACATTAAACATGGCTTTTACTGCTAACTGGTGTAGCCTCTTGCTATTTTATAAATGCTCGAGTTGAGCATTTCATGGATTGTTGCAAATACTATGTTATTATTACAAGCAAACGTAAGAGAAGTACGAGAATGTAGAAAGATTTCACGTGGCTTCTAAAGTGAACAAAATGGTTTACTACTGTAAAATTAACTTTAGCTATGGTCAATTAATCTAAAATGCATTTAGGTTCATGTGTTTATATCAGTCACAAGTCTATTGATGATTACAAGCAACAAATGTATACTTATTTTAATTTAATAAATATAAGATAAACAGAAATAGTTTTTGGTTTTAACTTTGATTGATATTTTTCTTTAATAAGTTCGACTTTTTTAAAATTTTATTCTAGATAGCTGATACGCTTAATAAATGAATATTTGTACTTCCATACACCCACAAGAACTAAAACGGTCCGAAATGAAAATACATAAGTCTTGGAGAAGAAAAGTTCTAAATTGTCTGAGAAGATCCCAAAAAGTTACAATCAAATTGACGATGTTTTAAATTTCTATATTTCAGATATGTAAAAGTAAAATATTGGAGTATTAATAGTTACTCAAGCCATACACAAAACGTTTAAACTTTGTTAGCATCATGTTTACTGAAAAGTAAGTTAAAGTTAGGAATAAAGAACGCTTAAATATACTGACACGTGTTTAAAAGGTGTGACATATATATCAACATTTAGTTCTCCAATATGCTTTAGTACCAAACCTTAAGCTACTCTGGTGATCTTTGCTGCAATGTATGTGTGATTTCCTCAAAGAAATCAGCATTATGCAAGTGTTGTTTAAACTATTATATATTTCTTACAATCGCAAAATACCAATATTTTCGCTCTTTCCCTTGATTTTAATGCCTTCCACTTTTTTAAGTAAAATGTTCTTATCGTAACATTATGACAGCTTGTTAATGACCAAGTTAGAATTCGTTATCGAGTATGCGATAGACCAACCATAGAATTAGTAAGCGACGTCATGCCATCAGATCGTTAAGATCGTTAAAATAACCAAATGCAGTCCACTTACAAAGTTTTTGTAGAAAGCAACAGCATAACTGTATCAGCATTGTCGTCACCTTGAAGGATAAAATAACAGAATACACATGAATGAATTTGTACCAACATTGCTTAATATAGAAGATCAACTGAGATAATAAAGAAAAATAAATAAACAGAATAAAGTAGTATTCTATGAAAATTAGACACTTTCTTATCAATGCTTGATATTTGTTTATATTTAATCACATACAAATACAATAACTAATGCTTCAGAAGACATTTATCAATTCAATACCAGTTAAAGAAACATCAAAGCTAAATACCAACTTATGTAATTCTACCTACATTTGACCATAATATAAATATCAAATGCATCAAGACTGTGTCAAATATACTCAACGCCTAAAGTGCCCTTATCATTCGATGCTAATGAAATATCAATAAACATATTTTCATGTTCAGGTATACTATAGTAATGAAATTATGAATGCATACAGTATGATTTTCTGTTTCGTATTATATTACGATTGATAATTACATTGCATCAAGTTTCCTTTTGTCACGAACATGATAGAATACATTTGATAAATTATTTTAAGCACAAAGACTTTCTTAAGAGAAAACATTTATAATGCATTGCTTAGTCAAAGCAACACTCACTGGTATTTATCGTAAAAAAAGATTTTTTTAAATAATCATTTATTACGAACGAACACACCTTTAAACTACATACCTCGTGTGTAGGTAAATAACAACAAGTATACCAGAATGCCAGGGAAACCCCATTTTATGATAAACACTGTTTGTACGGAAGATACGTATGTTTCGAATTATTAGACTAAAACAGGTTGTCAGAAGAGAAACCGCAGACTTCTTTTTTATTCATATATTATGTCGTTTATAAGGGTTTCCCTAGACATCGGTATTAAGTAATTAAGTAATTAAGATATATCAGATCGTATCAGAGATAAGTTGCCAACTTTGCTAGATATCTTGATGGAATGCGCCTTTGTTTCTGGACAAGATGAAATGCAGTTATATAGGATGAAATGTTATTAAAAACGTGTGTGCTTATCGATGACTTTTTAGTCAGTTTACATCTCTACATTGTATGGAAATTCAAACATTAAAATAACAATAGTGGCCCTCCTGCAAAACTGAACTTTTCCCAAACAAGGTGCTAGCAAATGTATGGTTTTATGACAACTGCATGTTAAAAATACGTGTTTTTAATATGTGTGTATGTTTTTATGCGTTGTACCCATTCTCCACTCCTTCATTCCTTTTTTTTTGCTTTGTGTGTAATAATGTAACCATGTATTTTATCTTATTTCTACACCGTTTGCCGCACATAATAACCAAGCAGCTACTGTAGTGTTTGGTTCTCTTAGTAAATCACTGTCAGCAAGTATGTCTATTTCTCTAGTGAACATTTAAAGCATACTCTACCGGGGTTTATATCTTTGTATCAAACAGTTTCGTCTCATCATCAATTTTATATTTAACTTGCACGTTTGTGTCAATGTCTATTGTGTGTTTTATTTATGCCTGAATTATTCGTGGACCTCGTCATATCTCCATAGGTTAACGTGATAATGTAATAGTCATACCAAAAAGTTGCATCTATTTTGCCTCATATGACTGGAAGGTAAAAAGGTATGAAATTCTTTCATTCCTCACTTAAATCGTACTTTTTAGTTCATGTAAATGAGATAAAAGTTAAAGAGAAAATAAGTACGTTTACCATATGACATGATTTGAGTCTCATATATATTGCTGGATCACGGAAAGGGTAAACACATGTTAATGTTAGAGAGTATTAACGTTCAAAGCAAATATAAATATGTTACTTTTAATCAACATTATTCTATGAAAAACAGGATTAAAATCAACACTTGTCTTCTGCATGTTTATCCATTTGAAGCTATTTTACCTTCTCTTAATTATGAGAATATTACATTTATTTTAAACGGAAATTATTTAACTTGGGCATGTTTGAAATGCTAAGGGACTGTCTTTACGGCACAATAACTAATGGAATAAAACACACACGCACAGCAACGTATACGTGTAGTAAAATGACATTGTCGTCTTGGGAAATTAAATGCTTGGGGTTCCTCTCCTTATCAATATTATATTATGTTCCGTTGCAAGTAAAATGAACATCTGCATGCTTTATTCCTATTGATTACGACTAGTGTTTCAGTTGCAGATAGAAGGATTTACTTTAATCCGTAAACAAATATGCCAAAAGAAGCGATATAAACACAATGTGTAATATTTGACAATTTTTCACATTCGTTGATAAATGGTCATGTGCTTAATTTTAGAATAAGTTGACTTGATTCGATTAATTTCTATTAAAGCCTCTAAAATATCCTGAGACATGTACATAATGCAGTTTGCTCTCTTTTGACTTATTTTGTCATGTTCTTATTTATATTCACATTTATTTCTTGACATTCAGGGATCTCTTTATAATGTTTTTGTTCTGTTATTGTTTATTGTTTCAAAGTTGTATGATATAAAACTTGGACTATATCATTTCTTAAAGCAACGCGTTTGTGTGTGTTTGTATGTCTGCTTGCTTGCATGTTCGTTTGTTTGTTTGTTTGTTGTATTTTTGTTTGTTTTATATTAAGATCCGATAGATATATATTTAACCAATTTTCTGTGCTAATATTGCGCCCAAATGAACGTATGAAAATGTCGTCAGTTATAAAAGCAAAATGTATTCAGTATAGTCCTCCTTTGTTCAAAAACTTTTCATATTTTGTGTCTTTTAAACATGTTAATTGGTACACCATCTTTTCATGTAATATGTAATATCTTGTTTAATATAAGTAATCATAAAATTAATCTCACATTTCGTAATTCTAATTGGAATTACATAACCTTTTCCTACTTTAGACGTCAGCGGTTTGGGGTCGTAAATAAGCATGCATTTATCACAGTTCTCAATAACAAAATTATAACTCATTATTGAAAGTCAACAATGCCTTGCGAAGTCAACAGTTTGTGGCCATAAACAAGTCAACAATGCCTTGTGGAAACAGAAGTTTGTGGCCATAAACAAATCAACACCGCCTTGTGGAGTCATCAATTTATGCCGATAAACTAGTCAACAATGCCTTGTGAAGTCAGCAGTTTGTGGCCAAAACAAGTCAACAATACTTTGTGTAGTCAGCAGTTTGTGGCCATAAACACGTCTACAATGCCTTGTGGAGTCAGCAGTCTGTGGCCATAAACAAGTCTACAATGCCTTGTGGAGTCAGCAGTTTGTGGCCATAAACAAGTCAACAATGCCTTGTGGAGTCAGCCGTTTGTGGTATAAACAAGTCAACAGTGCCTTGTTGAGTCAGCAGTTTGTGGCCATAATCAAGTCAACAGTGCCTTGTGGAGTCAGCAGTTTGTGACCATAATCAAGTCAACAGTGCCTTGTGGAGTCAGCAGTTTGTGACCATAATCAAGTCAACAGTGCCTTGTGGAGTCAGCAGTTTGTGACCATAAACAAGTCAACAGTGCCTTGTGGAGTCAGCAGTTTGTGACCATAATCAAGTCAACAATGAATTATGGAGTCATCAGATTGTGACCATAAACAAGTCAACAGTGCCTTGTGAAGTCAGCAGTTTGTGACCATAATCAAGTCAACAGTGCCTTGTGGAGTCAGCAGTTTGTGGCCATAATCAAGTCAAAAGTGCCTTGTGGAGTCAGCAGTTTGTGGCCATAAACAAGTCAAACGTGCCTTGTGGAGTCAGCAGTTTGTGACCATAATCAAGTCAACAGTGCCTTGTGGAGTCAGCAGTTTGCGGCCATAAACAAGTCTACAATTCCTTGTTGAGTCAGCATTTGCGTTCATAAACAAGTCAACAGTGCCTTGTGGAGTCAGCAGTTTGTGGCCATACAATTGTGCAGCTTGTAACTAGACTGGACTGCCAGGGTCCATAATTACTTTTGTCCGTCATTGTTTACGTTTTTACAAGATTCGTTGTTCTGGCTGCTTTGGGACTCATTTCATTTTGTAAGAAGTAATAACATCGAATATTTATAATAAAGAGGTTTAGTACAATTCCAAATCTCTATTTTATTAAGAGATAGCAAACTATAATTCCTTCAAAATATCTTTTAACTTTTTTTTCTAGTCACTATTGTAGCATTTATCATTGTTTAAACGTACTACAATAACATTGTTACATTACAATACACTAGTTGGAGATAGTACTCATCTAATATCTGTCTTACCTCTTGCAGTTTGGACAAAAATATCTGTCCGATCAAACTCTTGGAAATATAATTTTGTCGTCAACAAATGAGAGGTCCTCTGCATAACCAAACTACATAATCAATTTTAACATTATAGTAACACACTGAGTTCTCGGAATTCTACATGAAGTGATGTTTCTCAGAAATGTTCTCGTGTTGACAAAATTGTCCTAAATGCTGTATTGTTTGGTCTTGGCCCAAAATCGGTAAATCTGTTGAAAGCACTTGTTTAGATGACAAATTGATGTAAAATTATAATGCACCTAACAATCCCCAGTAAAACTGAAATCAGTATGCTTTAAAATACCAAATCGAGACAGGATAGTTGTACAATAGGTCTTATGACTGTATGGAAAAAGCGCGTATCATAAGAAAAACGAAATTTGTAAAAGAATGACTAAATGAATACCGATACCAATAAAATAACCCTACTTACTGCATATACGCACGCGATTGAGAAACCACAGCCGCCTTAACGAGATGTGTTCACATATTTCAATTTAAAGACATAATAAATAATTCTGAAAATCATGCAAATATTGCATGGCTGACTACACTTAGAGAGTGAAACATTATCCGCTACCTCTGTATCCACTGAACCTAAATTCCTCATCAGAATGAGAATGGGTATATTTAAAAAAATACGAGTTTCCAGAATACAAGCAATAGACTTGCAAACACCTTTTAAGGAGATATAACAAGTATACGATTTCTTCAAAACAAGTCAAAGAACGGCATGGCGCAAATATGTTTAAACAATGTTTTAAAAAGAAATGTTACAATCAAATTAAATCTATAACTGATAGTTTTACTTTTAGAAGTTACGTCCAAAGCCTAACTAGCCACCATGTTTCTTCTTTTCAAAGTTGGTCTTTCTTCCTTACAACATTTTTGACATTTACTAAATTGGCATTGTACATGTGTATATCCATGCAAAACCGAGTTGTTGTAAGTACATTCTGTCATCTTAAATTGTAAATCAATATGATTTGTTCTCAATATTCCTATTAAATGAAAGTCCTGGTGTCTTAATTGCCGATGCAGGTGCTTAATGTTAGTTGTATCACTTTGACGGGATATTTTGTTTACACTGTTTGATAGAGAAATCGTTAGTTTGTTCTGAAATTGATTTAAAATGTTTTCTGAAATATTTTTTTTTCATTATATTTTGATATTTGTCAAATGTATTCATGCTTAACTTGGACATGAAAAAGCAGAGTTTCGTTTTAAGTGTATATTCTGCAAATGTTTTATTTAAATAATATAGTATACTCAGACGATCATTACTTTTATAGTAATCATGTTATCGACAATGATATTAGTGCTTCCTGATAAATGTCATTCTCCAACATACTTATCTTTTGTAACCAAATTCCTACGTCGGTATTATGTCATAAATAGTATTCCATTTTGGTCTTTGGTTAAGCACACTTAAGTTCGTCGCGTCTAGGACTTTGTTGATATCTCTTAAACACTTATACTTTCACATGCAATAAACATATGACTCATCATACATTTCTTCATACTTTTACATTTTGCATGTAAATACTTTTATCTTGTGCCTTTTTAGGGTTTCGTATATGTTGCGGTGCTCATAGGCCTTTGTCAAATATTGTTATTACCAAGACGCAGAATGAAAATAAGACTCAATCTCAGAGTTAAGCATTCAGTCAGGGGTATTTTGTCAATTGCTGATGATTATGATATGCTAACGTATTTGTAATCATGGTTATGGATCAAATTGTAGACACACACACACGCGCGCGCGCGCGCATACACACACACACACACACACACACATATATATATATTATTTACTCATTTTTTATATTTATATATCTACATATTTATATAGGGCTAAAAATATTTAGTTGTCAAAGAAAGAGTATGAACGTCAGTTTACTCTTTGTGGTCAATTTACTTATTTTTAAACATGAGTAAAGTTTATGCACAATGACAATTTAAAGTAAAAGGAAAAAAAAAATAGTGTATTTTGTGGATGCTAACCTGTGGTTAAACGTTAAAATTCATACACATTCTTTCAGATATTTTGCTTAACAATGTAAGTTGTAGATTTTATTCATCTCATCCTCCGATTTAATCAATAAAAGAAGTGTATTATCACGTTCCCATGACAGTCAATGATACTTCTAATGACCGGTACAGCTACGCCTAATGAGTTCCTCATTAGATGTCTACCAGATAACTTGCAGTGTCTTTTATTTTAATCAGCTTAACACCTACGCGATCATCACCAATGTCGACTAAAACAAATGTTATGAAACGTATTTTATAGATAGATGCTTTATTCATATAATATTTCCAGTTCACATGTTGTATGAACACTTAGCGGAAGAAGGTCAATAGCAAAAAAAAGTGTATGCTGTTAACAATTAATGAAAGAAGATCAATGGCAAAAGCGAAGTGTAAGCTGTTAACAATTAACGGAAGAAGATCAATGGCAAAAGCAAAGTCTATGCTGTTAACACATAACGGAAGAAGGTAAATGGCAAAAGCAAAGTGTATGCTGTTAACACTTAACGGAAGAAGATCAATGGCAAAAGCAAAGTGTATGCTGTTAACAATTAACGGAAGAAGATCAATGGCAAAAGCAAAGTGTATGCTGTTAACACATAACGGAAGAAGGTCAATGGCAAAAGCAAAGTGTATGCTGTTATCACTTAACGGAAGAAGATCAATGGCAAAAGCAAAGTGTATGCTGTTAACAATTAACGGAAGAAGATCAATGGCAAAAGCAAAGTGTATGCTGTTAACACTTAACAAAAGAAGGTCAATGGCAAAAGCAAAGTGTATGCTGTTAACACTTAACGGAAGAAGGTCAATGGCAAAAGGAAAGTGTATGCTGCTAACATTTAACGGAAGAAGGTCAATGGCAAAAGCAAATTGTTTGCTGTTAACACTTAACGGAAGAAGGCCAATGGCAAAAGCAAAGTGTATGCTGTTAACACTTAACGGAAGAAGGTCAATAGCAAAAGCAAATTGTATGCTGTTAACACTTAACGGAAGAAGGTCAATAGCAAAAGCAAAGTTTATGCTGTTAACACTTAACGGAAGAAGGTCAATAGCAAAAGCAAAGTGTATGCTGTTAACACTTAACGGAAGAAGGTCAATGGCAAAAGGAAAATGTATGATGTTAACCCTTAACGGATGAAGGTCAATGGCAAACGTGTATGCTGTTAGATATACTGATAGGCAATATATGAACGAGCATGTGCAAAAATAATGTTAAAATATTATACAAAGGGGTTATTATCATTTTCCTAGCACTTGCTTATAGATTTATGTAGTACGAATAATTTTAGTCCTTTCCATTTTCATGGAAATAGTGGTTATCAAAATAATGTGTTATATAGCTTCTCTTAGCTCAAAGGCATGGTATATAGAGACAACAATGTTGTTTACTTCAGTATTGTTTTCCGATTTTAGTAATTCAGTGAAGTTCACGATGTTTCTGTTGTTGTAATAGTTTTGTTATATTGCTTTCTTAAAATGTCATAGGCTGGACATTCACGTATGACATGATATTCATCTTCTAACGCAGAACATATTTCGCATCTTCTATCATGAAAAACTGTAGAAGTGGGTTATTGCAAGCGTCTTTCTCTATATTTAGCGTGAAGAGAGTTTAAATTGTTTTAGTGCAATTATGAATTTTGTATAAACTGTGATTTTGTAATATGAACTTTATTTTGGCAATTGCGTAACAGATATAATATCAAAGTATGCTAGGCTACAAGATATTAATAACACTATTTTGTGCAAATGTGTATTTATCACAAACAAACAAAAAGAAAATTGGAGTTTCTTTAAAATGTAAGCACATTTCAGTGTGGACTATTATTCCAACTATGATGTAACCAGCATGTAAGGTTCATTTTAACTTTCTTTATCATCATTGTACTTAAAATGAACAAGCAAACATCATTAAAGAATAACTTCAAATAACGGTCTTTTCAAAGTTCACTCAAATAAAGTATTATAAAAATGTCTTTGTAAAACCGTAAAGTTGGCGCTCCAAAAGCATTTTGGGTAACATTTAAAAAATATTTTATCACAGAACTGCATCTTTATCCGTATACAAGGTCATCTTATGTCTAACTTTCATAGCATGTTCGTCTATTGCAGCAGTACACCGGCACTGAAGGTCGTTTTTATGAATTTATTAACTCACTTTCCGCAGATGAGACATAATAGGTGGTTTTCGAAGCCGTTATCAAAAGTCTTAAATTTAACTTTGACACGTGAGCATAAAACAAGTCACCGTCCAATAATACCATTTAGTCTGACATAGGGATTCGATCAACCAAAATACTAATTAAAAATGTGAGTTTCTTAGTATTAAGGCGTTGTATATAGAGGCAGCTGCAGCTTAGTTGTGTACTTCTCAATTGAGCTCAAGGAGAAACAGAGAAAACGTTTCAACAAGACATTAAATACTTGCCCTTAGCGATTGATACTGAGACCGATCGGCAGTTGTTGCCAAATGTCATTAAAGTCTAGCCGCCATGTTTTATATTTTGTGGAATAAAAGACGCAAAAGACACACATTTTCTGCAGAAAATGCTGTTCATCAAAGACCATATATATATATATATATATATATATATATATATATATATACAGTTTCATGTTTAATAAAATTTATAGAAATCGTTTTTTGTTGTAGTTTTAGTTTTAGTTTAAAATGCGTTCATAAATCTTTGACTACTTTTTTACATTTTGTGTTATTTAAAATCTCCAGGTGCTATTTTAGCTAAAATGTTTGCTGAAATTTTGTCAATGGTATTGAGCACATTTCGTTTACCTGAACATAGGCTCAAGTTACCGATATAAAACATTCTGGTAAAATTAAACATTTTATTGTACATCTTAAATCAAAACTTTCTTTACATAAGGCTAACAAATAATTTCGATACTGTTTTTCTATGCATTGGCACATTAGACGGACACATCGCAGGATTTTTTTTCCTTGTAGATTTATTGAACGGGACATTTTCTGATTTTTGTCAGCAAACATAATTAGTGCTTATCTTGAAAACGATATGAAATTAACAATAAAAAAACATAAAATAACGACAATAAATGCCAATAAATTATCAATACTCAATATTAACAGATGTCGCAAGAGAACCCTTGTCAAAGGAATTAAAAAAAATACAGCCCAAAAGACTCAAACACATTCACACAAATTAAATTACTACATTTCGGTTTATCTTTTGGTTAGTTGTAAAACCATCAATGGGTAAAATGAGAGACAAGTACTATTTCTAATTGGATGGAAACAGTTTGTAAGCAAAATCCAGATACAACAACTAGATGTTTACAAGACATTATGTGAAACTATAAACTTGTTTTTAATGTCAAAATTAGAAAAAAAGCAAAAGACATTCGAGATCTCCCAAACATCAGTGTTGATTTTTGTTCTTCGTGACAAATTCATATTTCCAGTCCATAAATCTAACTTCTCCGATCGGTATAGACTCCTACTTAATAATGGAAATTTCCTATTTATTCGTTTTCAATACCATATATATAGAGAGATAATTGTGTTGGAAATTAACGTTAATAAGACCCATTTTATGTGTTTTATATTAAACAGTAACACGCATCACCTCTCACCACATTATTTATAGAAGATAGTACATAGGAATCCACATTCTATACATACCTGTTCAATCCTGTTTTCTTGGCGGTCACTCCCTGTTTTTATGTGTCTTTGAAGTATTCCTCCAATATTTCCATTTCACTTTGTAGAACCTACACGTATTTCCATAATTCATCGAAGGTAGTGGTTATTTGCGTGATGTAAAATATGATTATTTGTTTATAACGTCGTTGTACTTGTTCAACACTAAAATGACAAATTCAGCTTTTACTTTAAGTATACAATTTACAACAATCTAAACACTTTTTTGTATTTTAAGATGATTTATTAATGACATAATGTGAATGAATAAAGTTAAAGATTTAATTTAAACGGCATTTAATGGTGTAATATGATTTTCTTCGTGAAACAAAAATATACCTCCAATTAGACGAAAGAAAGCAGTTGGAGTCGATAATTGCGCAAGGAGATTTTACTGTTTATGTTTCATCGTGTTTTGTTGTTGTTGTTGTGTGTTGTTGTTGTTTTGTTGTTGTATTTTTTTTTGCTTTATGTTTTTAGTAAAATGAAGTGATTTCGCGTCAGTGTAGTCAGGCTTGTCTTAATTATTTTTAGTTTAAAGAACTATGAAGAAAAAAAAAACCGTTGGATACAAAACCCATCGGACATTTTCTCTCTCATTATATTGATCGGAAAAAAATGTCCCTTTACTTTCCTACCCGGATAATACCTTTATCCTTACCAAGAAGAAATAAGACACAACATACTGTGAACTTATTTAAAAAAGCATATGTTTGTGAACTTGACTTTTAAGAGAGGGATTATTATAACAACACCATTTAATAGTAGTAGTAGTAGCAAGAGTAGCAGTAGTAGAAGTAGTGGTAGCAGTAGTAGTAGTAGTAGTAGTAGTAGTAGTAGTAGTAGTAGTAGTAGTAGAAGTAGTAGTAGTAGTATTGCTGGTAATAGTAATAATAAGGGTAGTTCCACGACTGATTGGCCCGCTCTCAGGAGAGTGTGACTGGGTGTGATATCATGCCAGGTGTTCATGGCATGTTATACGCAAGAAGGGTAGCACTGTATCGGCTTTATGTGGACACGTGGCCAGATAAATACTGTTGGTGAAAAGATAAACCCAATAATTAATAAAAATCATATTCACGTACGCGTTTAACAATAAAAGCTATATAACATTAGCTCCGTCAAATGGTTTTGCTGTAAACATTATTTCTTAACATTAAAACAAAAGGAAATACTATTAACGTCAAGAACTAAAGAAAATCCTAATTTCTTCTTCAGAATTATTTTAAAAGTATTTACTTCTACTCTTCGTTTCAGCAATAAACTATAACGTCCTAACACCGAAAAGTCGCTTATTTTTACGAATAAAAAAATTAACATATACATTAATGACAGCGGTGCCTTTGAAAGTTTAACTAAATCATATTCGCCTGAAAAAGTACAAAGTTATTTTGATTAAAACATATTAAATGGACAAACGTAGAACGGAAGTAATATAAAGAAAACAGCTTACTGGATAATTGAACGTCACAATGAAGTTACATAACTTCTGGTGTTGGGGCATGTTGTCACGTGCAACGGATTACGATTACGACAGAGGTCCGTATGGCGGTGTACACATTCCCGCCATTAAAACAGTGGTCATACATCACATCTCAGTGTACGACACTGGCTAGACATTAGTTAGTTCTTTCGAAGAGAAACTGCGTGTCATTCTTTTGTACATAACAGTAGAACTAATATAGAACTAAAAGTACAAACACATTAGTTTGTTTTTTTAGTATCAGGATTTGGATACTAATTAAGAAAAAAGAACTATTAGCAAAACCAAAATCAAATTAGATGGCACGCTATCTACACTCACCTCTAAACTACCAGCAATTAAGGAATACCTTGAAAAGATATCTAAAACAATTTTAAAAGTAAGATACCAAATCTATATACTGACTTGCTTAGCGCAAGTTAAACACACCATTCTATTAGCGGCAACAACAGGTAGGCGTTCTTTATGGAAATTTGCAGATTTAAGACGTCGTTTTAAGGCATTTGAAATGCTCTCATTAACATTTTTGTATCAAAGGCCACAAAGGAATATTAGGTTATAAAATAGTAATCTCGCTAGGAATGGAATATCTCGCGCACATTACACACGCTCTACCCACTGATTATAACTTTATGTCTAATAGAAGAATATAATTTCGTTAAAGAACATCTTAAAAAGAAGGCCGACAATAATTTGATATTCGCACAGATATGAATAGAAAAAAAAACGTAGCCTATATAAATATGAACTGTAGTGACATACTATACGATCAAATATAAACCCGGTTTAGACTAACAGATAGTTGGCAAAAAGAGATCGATAAGAGCCTATATTGAAATATACTAATAGCTATCAAGACACATCTTCTGAATACATTCTATTTGGGAAGGTCGGACAAAAAAACTTACGGATAAAAAGCCTCCCAATTTTTTTCTACAAATGTACGACAAGTTTCTAACCAAAAGAACTTTGCGGACAAAAGAAACTCCCGGAAAAGAAGCCTCCAACCTGAAGGTCCTTTGCGGACAAAAAAGCTCCCGCACAAGAAGCCTCCAACCAAAAAGTACAGTGCGGACAAAAAACGATGTCAGTGTGTGCAGAAATCCTGTTAGGTTTTCTGTCGTGGAAATATTTAGCCGGATTTTCCTTTTTGGGTATAGGCAAGACAGAACCAGATAAGAATGTGCAAGAATATTTCTTATTAACGTACGTCTCAGCTGATAGAATGTCTGCCTTTTCACTTAAGAAAGAACTGGACATCGCAAATAATGCTCTTTTCCTATTTAGAAGACATTAGTTAGATTATTCATAATCATTAGAAAGAACTGGAAAACGCAAAGAATTGTTTTTTCCTATTTAGAAGACATTAGTTAGATTATTCATAATCATTAGAAAGAACTGGAACACGCAAATAATTATTTTTTTCCTATTTAGAAGACATTACTTAGATTATTCATAATCATTAGAAATAACTGGAAAACGCAAATAATTATTTTTTCCTATTTAAAAGACATTAGTTATATTATTCATAATCATTAGAAAGAACTGGAAATCGCAAAAAAAAATATCTTTTGCTATTTAGAAGACATTTGTTAGATTATTCATAATCATTAGAAAGAACTGGAAATCGCAAATAATTATCTTTTCCTACTTAGAAGACATTAGTTAGATTATTCATAATCATAAGAAAGAACTGGAAATCGCAAATAATTATATTTTCCTATTTAAAAGACATAAGTTAGATTATTCATAATCATTAGAAAGAACTGGAAATCGCAAATAATTCTTTTTTTCCTATTTAGAAGACATTAGTTAGATTATTCATAATCATTAGAAAGAACTGGATGTCGCAAATAATCATCGTTTCCTATTTAGAAGACATTAGTTAGATTATTCATAATCATTAGAAAAAACTGGAAAACGCAAATAATTGTTTCTTCCTATTTAGAAGACATTAGCAAGATTATTCATAATCATTAGAAAGAACTGGAACACGCAAATAATTATTTTTTTCCTATTTAGGAGACATTACTTAGATTATTCATAATCATTAGAAAGAACTGGAACACGCAAATAATTATTTTTTTCCTATTTAGAAGACATTACTTAGATTATGATTATTCATAATCATTAGAAAGAACTGGAACACGCAAATAATTATGTTTTTCCTATTTAGAAGACATTACTTAGATTATTCATAATCATTAGAAAGAGCTGGAAAACGCAAATATTTTTTTTCCTATTTAAAAGACATTAGTTAGATTATTCATAATCATTAGAAAGAACTGGAAATCGCAAATAATTATCTTTTCCATTTTAGAAGACATTAGTTAGATTATTCATAATCATTAGAAAGAACTGGAAATCGCAAATAATTATATTTTCCTATTTAAAAGACATTAGTTAGATTATTCATAATCATTAGAAAGAACTGGAAATCGCAAATAATTCTGTTTTTTCCTATTTAGAAGACATTAGTTAGATTATTCATAATCATTAGAAAGAACTGGAAATCGCAAATAATTCTGTTTTTTTTTTCCTATTTAGAAGACATTAGTTACATTATTCATAATTACTTTTTTGAACCAATTATTCTTTTGGAACGAACTAGTACATAATTTTTAAATTTCAATTAACGTCTTAATGCGGCGATATAACTTTAAATTCACAAACGATGTAGCGGGAAATGCAAATTAGGCCGATCAAAATCCATTAGAAACATACACACTATACGCATCGCCACAACATAATCCTCAAGACATTAACATTTAGTTACGATTGAGTAACCGTTATTAATTTTGTAATAAGTTATATTAAGTGTTGTATTTAATGTGTCGCTTTACATATTGAAGCGCCAATTAAAATCAATGACTGAAGGTCCACGTTTGAGCAATAAACACCAGAAATATATGAATTGTATGTAAGTATATATATATATACTGGTTGCACTATTATTTACCTATTATCCCCATATATTCTACACAACTTCATTCTTGAACTACAACCACTTTAAATGTATTTGCAATATCAAATTTAATTTTGTATTTGCTATAACACCGTTGTGGGATTTGCCGAAGCATTAAAAATTAACGCATGCCTTCACATTGCAGTACAGTGTAGACGGAATTACGTATTGAGAGCCATCGATCAATTGCCCCCTTATACGGTCCTAAAGCCAGAATATTTATTTAAATTGTTAGGATAAAATATAGTATTGCTTTATCACATGTCACCTGACCGTGTAAACAAAAACTACTTCCACTATATATGCAGAAGCCTTCTGAAGGGTGTTTGACTAGTACACGCTCCAGGCACAGAATTCCCCAGGGTCTATTTATTGCGATTCTATTTTATTTTATTTTCAGGATACCCCTGTCCTGTATTTGTACTCTAGGAGCATGCGAGACACCACCGTTTATAAAAACATATCTGCTAAATCTCTATTTTACCTTCAACTCTGCCTCAACCACATGTCAGAAATTTACTACAAATGTGTAACAATGCGACAATGGGAGTAAACTATTTTAATCAAACATGAAAACAATCGCAGTTAAGGGCGAGGTCAAATTCAAAAGTAAGAAAACAAAAGAAAAAGTGCTAGGAAAACGACTTGTACCAGTCTTCTACATATCGGAGTTGCCCCAAATATCATCCTGCAGTTAACGGGCCATAAAAACAAGCAGGAAAACATGTCTGACATTTTGTCAGACAATCCAACCTTAAGAAACAACATTGTAAATAACGTTTCTGTCTCGTCATCGCAATCCAATTCCAGGTCACTTTCCCTAAATTCATATCCTTCATTCAATATTATTATGAATTCCATCCTAAAAAATGTCACTTTCAACACTGGCAACAGGCTGATATGCCCGCGTTCACGTAACAAATAATACAAATATTACCCAACGTGACACTTGCGGTTAAATCACTATTAATAACTAAGTAAATCGCAATTCCACAAAAAGAGGCGTATTCTCGTGATGGGAAACGACAGAGGTGGGTAAAAAAGCTGACTCAACATTTGAAAATGAAATTTTAAACTAAGTGACTCATTACATTAAATACTACAAATTATATCCTATCTCCACGCCATTGATAAATATGGAACTATTTCCTGCTAAAATCTGACAATGTTTAAAAATTAGACATTGTCTTGTCGTTATTTGTATAAGGTATGTAATTAAAGGAATATTCCTGCAGTATAGTGGTCTGAACCACAGGATCATGGTATTACCGTATTACACACGCAGCTGGACGCGATATATATATATATATATTGTATATTGTCGATTTCTGCCAGCGGGTATATGTAAAGTAAGGCTGGAGAGGCCACCAGAAAATGTCACTACAGTTTTCCCTTTAGGATCATATGACTTCAATTCATGCCACTCCTTACTTTTTTATAATTTCATGGATGTACATTTTATTATATCATATAAGAATAACCACAGATTTTTATATCCAAACTACCTCTAGACAATGACAAACAGAGTGCATGTGAAAAACAACACAGAGACGAGACAAAACACACAAAGAAAACCAGACGTTACCCCATTTGGAACGGTCAGTCAGCAAAAGGACCGACTGGAGTGTTTAAACCTGGTTTATGAAGCGCTTCAACCTCGCACTTCCACACAGTGCACATAGCAACTAAAATGATACTGTTAATTCGATTGAAATTGCAAAGCTGTTGTTGTTATATCGCTTTAAATTTTCAAGGACATTGCAGTCTTCAAAACTAAGATAAACAAATTAGTTATGCTAAATGAAATCTGCTTTGCACTCCACAATATTATAAAAATATCTTCGAAATATGACAGAAATTTTGAGAGGAAAATGCACTAAAATTTATCCGTTGAAATGTTTTCTTAATTCTGTTTGAATAATTAATCACATACCATCAAAACATCCCGTTGACGGCACATAACTATCGTTTGTAATTAACCTTTATTTGTTCAAAAATATGCAACAATCGCACAACATAATCTTATCATGTTATTTTGTAATATGTGCACATTGAGCGTTCTATTGTTTTGTCAATAAAAACTATTTTCTTCGACACATTTGTTAATCATACCCTGCTAATTTTTGTGCGCACTTCTCTGCAAATTGTCTTGGGCAGTTATATGTGTCAGCTGTCGTATAATATTAAATAAGACTCTATTAAGCAAATGTATCTGCAATCTTTATATGTTGACTACATTTACAAAGCATGTATCCTAAGCTGTGTCCCTGGACCGCAATGCGAAGAGAATTTGTAAATTCAGCTAAACATTTTAGCTCTTCTACTCATATATTATGTCATGGCAGAAATAAAAAGTAAAGTACATACATAACCTAAAATAGGCCAAATTATCTCAATATTTATCGCACTATATTTGTTAATAAGCAAAAAAAAAATTTAATTATTTTGCTATTAACGAAATGCAAATGTAACACACATTTTGGTAGGATAATAGTCATCATTGCAGACCATGATGATTTCAGTGTAAACAATGTTTTAATTACTATCATTTCAAATAAAATTGTGTTAACTTCAGTTATTATTCTGGTCGCTGCATTGTGTTTCAAAAACAAAACAAAAAATGAGGTTTTCTAAACACCAAAAAGTAAAAAAGCGGGTTTTATTTATGCTATTTATTTTTTTGGACTTTGGACAAGCTTTCAGTATAAACACAGTGTCCTTACGTTAAAATGGCTTAATTCTAAAGATGATATTATTCGTAACATACATTAAAGGTGGTATCCGACAGTTTGGACTAAAATACGTTTTTTTCTGAAAAAAGAAATACAACGTTGTTACATGAAAAGATCTTGAAAACTGCTGATCTTTATTGCCCTAGATCATTCCTTATGACAAACAGGTATTTCCTATCTGAGCCACGCTGCAGCGATAGCTGTTTTTACTATGAAAATCGTGTAACAACTCACTTTTGAGATCACGTTATATCGTCATCCGGTTAATTTGCTCTGACGTCGGTATCTATTTTCAGCAGAAATAATATCGTGCTTATTTATAGATTTAGAATGGTTGAACGTTTAGGGTGTTTTTATCGCGATCTCTACTGTCAAACAATGTAAAGAGTGTTCAAACCCGTCTTTACTTGTACTTAAGTATGAGTTTGTGCAGAAATAATGATCTTATTCTCCAAAGCAGAGGTACGGTATGAATTTGATATAGGCAAACTGTCGGATACCACCTTTCATATCATTTCTGTCGCTTTCTCGACTATACTTTGAATCAGATGGCACTTAATCGCTCCTAAGTCTGTGTTAGGCATTTTATACAACTACGGTGTCCTTTTAAATCTTTGACGTAGTAACAATTCTCTAAAAGGTTCTAAATTACCTTCAATTCGCAGAAATAGGCTTGAATTAATTGCTGCTAAGACGTATAAATGGAGGATGGTAATTTGATTCATCTACCTTTCCCAATTATCGTCGATTAAGGGAACACACGCCATGACATGCACGAAAAATTAATGTTCTCGTGTTTATTGAAGAATTGATAAACTATACTCGGCAAAATGCATTGTCAAGCAAGCAATGTGGTACAAGGATGCAGGACTTGCAGTTAATGTCGTGTCGTTAGTATTTATCGAGTAATGAAGTGGGACAATAAAAATCTCCTATCACAATTGACACCAACTTTAAAGGCATTGTTTTTTTTACAAATTGATCAACAGGTGTTGTTTTTTTTCTAATTAATGGATTTTTTTTTTGGTTAAGCATAACATGCGCCGCCTCTTTAGATACGTTGTATAACCGTTCACAAAACAACAAAAAATACCTCTTAAAGTTTTTAAAATGCCATAAATGCTTACATATAATATATATAATGCGTTAAATAAACAATATCTAGCAGCAAATTATATATATATATATTATAATTATATATATATATATATATAGATATATATATATATATATATATATATATATATATATATATATATATATAGATATAGAGATATATATAGATAGATATAGATATATATCTATATAAAATATATATATATATATAATATATATATATATATATAGATATATATATATATATATATATATATATATATATATATATATATATATATATATATATATTACAAAAGTTAAAGACAATGTCATATCGTATCCGTGGTTCTATTTAAAAGCGCTTATAGTCCAAATACAAAGAAAATTTACAGTGTTAATGAACCAAATACAAAAGAAGGCGAATGTCAAAGTTTCAGTATCCTCAGTTATTTTTCAATTAAACAGAATTACACATTACGGCATAGATGACGTCATTTGACATATGGCATACTTTACAAAAATCACTGTTTTGTTTAATGATGTTTCGTCGGTAGTTGGACACACTTTCTACGACAACATGTAAATAGCTAATTAAACGTAATGTATTTGATGCTTGATGCTATGCCATAATGTGCAGATAATATGTTGTACAATGTCAGTAAAATCCACACAAGACACTAGAAACATTGCGTTATCAAGATAAACGAGATTTAGATCTAATTCGATTTAATGAAAACAAATTATATGTTCCCTTGTGACAAACCATTATTATTCTATGAAAAGAAGTTAGAATAGCGAGTGCATTAACGCAATCTAACAGCATTGAGTGTGTGACTAGGAATATAATTAAAGGCAATATGAACGTGATTATTGTCGTAGCTTGAAATGCGGCAACAGAAAATCTTACAACAATGCTGCAACTGTAAATACGCGTCTTTATTGCACAACTAGGACCAATCCTTGACATTTTTTCCAAATTATGTGATCTTCTTTTACGTAGAATATCTTTGTCTTTAAATATCTGTGTAGTTAAGAAGTGTCAAGCAGCTTTTTGTAGCCTTTATAGACGAGCTGATAAGCGTGTCAAAGTCAATGAAAGGATGTGAGCGTCAATTTACGCCATGAGTTAAATCTATTTGTTTAATCAACAAGCTAATGCAACATGAACATATAAAATAGACAGAAAGAAAAAAAGTCTATTACAATTTCAAAAAATATAGGTTATATAAGCAGCTTCTTAACTAATTTTGTATTGGAAAAGAAGACACTATAAATTAACAAGCAAAAGTCAACTTGTCGCAAAAGATTTATTAATTAAACACCACTTTTTGAACTGAACATAACATGAATTGGCCAATCATAATACTGCGTACTAAAGTCGGTTTAGCGTGGAGACAAGAAGTATAACAATGGCTGAAAACTCTATCAAAACAATGAAAGAACGAGCTTTATCATGAACATCTCTGAAATTATGAACTTAATATCAAACGGCGATGAATGGAGAGTAACAGAATGGATCGGTCGTGCGTGTCTGACCATGCCTTTTCTCTGCATCTGGGACAGTTTAAAATTTCTTGCTGCAACCATACATCGTCTCCATATTAGAATAGAGTGTATTTGGTGTTACTTTTTGAGGAAATGTTAGACACAATTTAAAGTTAGACCGGTTGTATTGTCTGTTGAATTGACATGGATTGACATGGCGTCTTTCACCAATGTTTTATCAAAATGTTAAATTCTCAAAAGAAATATAAAGTTTTCATGCCCAAAAAGATTTTCATATTGACACATTTCTTTTTAGTACAATATTTATTTGTAATATTTTATGTCATATATCATAGTTCAGAGAATTTTCGCAGAAAATGGAGAAATATGGACCTTTTGTTTATGAAATCAAGTTCTTTCGCATAACATGTAACATGTAATTGAAATACCATTTTAATGATGAACAATAAATAAGGCTTTAAAACAAACAACATATAGAATTGAAGACATATCGAATCCATGGTAATTTAGAAGACAAACACGTCATTTAATTCATAAATCAACTATTCACCTATTTTTATAAGCGTTTATAGCCGATCCTGGACACATGCGTCATTAACATACAGACAAATGTTTATAAATGTTCTGCAATTAAAATGGCAATCACAATCACGTTCTCATAATGTCGACAACTAATTATATGGTTCTAAAATGCAGACCTTTAGTTTGACATTAAAATATCAGGTGTTATTTGTGAAACACAAACATATATACAATGCAAATGCCGATAGTAAACCTTTTTTAGATGGCAACTAAAACAGGACACCAAACGCCAAACCAGGGTTTTAGCTTGATTCATGCAAAAAAATATTGTTTGCACTTTAGACTAAATGGCCAATATACAAGGAGCTTTGTGATATTCCCTGTAGGTCTGTACTCTTTTCGTAACGCTGTCGGCAAAAAGAAAAGCTTGTTCTTACAAATAAATACAAATGCTGAAAAGTACTCAATGAAGCATGCTAATTTCTCGCTTAAATTTCATTATGTGCTCATGTATTTTGTTTTATAAATTGCATTGTTTTAAGAAAAAAATATGATTGATAACGACTTAAGCAGCTACTTTATTTGCGATGCCTCGTACATCTTCTGCTTATCCCTATGAATATTTGGTCAGTTTGTCAATCGTTGATTCAATCTGTTGTGGCGAGGTCGATATTGCAAAAACATACTCGCCTGTTCATTTTAAGTATTCTTGTTTTGTATATATTTATATAGAAATGATAATTCACATAGGATCACGGTTCAATTTGATATCAGATGATTGTAGATTACTGCCATCTTAACTATCGATGCTATATTGTTGTAAACCATGACATGCTTCACATTGCCTAAGATTCACACAGTAAACCGTTGTGCTTTACATGTAGAAGTCACTACCAAATAACGTCGAGCTATGTACACGTCACTGCAAAATGTTTAAATTCAGATTTATAACCCAAACACCTGAATATACGTTTAATATGATCGACCTTGAAAGTTAGGTGTATATCATACTGATTGCGATATTTCGGCTTAAGGTGGAGAATGAATGTAATATGGAATCCATATCGTCGATTCATAGATTTCCATCATTTTTTCTATATATTAATATGCCTCGTCGAGCTATAAGACTGATAATATTAGTTATCTTATATAGGACTAAGTAAAGACTTTCCAAAAGAAATTAAAAGTGTCGCTCAAAAATGGGTTTTGTGGTGTTGCTGTTTATTTGGGGTTTATTTAAATGAATAATATGTTACAGTAGTGTAATTCTGTCTATATACAAGTTCATTTTACGTATCATATCACAGCGTTATTTTTTAAGCAGTAGACCAGCAGCGAAAGACAATGTCATTACTTTCTGAAGATGAGGTATTGTAGGCGTTTACTTCAATCAGTTCCTATAAGTATTTTATTGTTTAACGTTGAGACATGAGTAAAAAATGCTAAGTAAATGATACTGTTTGGCCTGACAAGGTGTCAATACACAAATTTAAAAAAAGAAAATGATTAGTTATCATTTATTGAGGTGAGGGTGAGGACGTTTTATCATGAGTTGTAGATACAAAGATTGACATCTATTTCCAGATCTCATTTACAGTCTAGGCATCTTGTTTTAACGTTGGGGAAATAAAAAAAAATAACCAGACAAACACATATCTATCTATCTTTCTTGTCATCTTCTTTATTTTCGTTTTTATGTGGATACTATCATATCAGCAAATATTAAACATGTTAAGAAATAAAAAATAAATACCAACGACACATTCAACATTTAAAAAGGCACGTCCTAAATTTATATTTAATGATATAATGTCATGAAAACAATTATCAAAAATAAGCAACATAAGGCATATTATTTATTATTAATGTACTTTTAATTCTAGGATTATTTACGGAATTTTGGATCGACCTTAATAGTTTAAGTCTTTGTGAAATTTAAAATCACCGGCTGCTATTTTAACACGCTGCACTGCGCTGGAAAGTGAACGTATGTGAAACATACAGTTTGAATAAAATATGCTCAATTTTCCTTTTCAAAACGTCCTGATTGTATAAATAAACGTAAAAGACCAATATATTTCTTCACATGACTTCTCCTTGTGCCAAGATTATGATTAAAACATGATTTGAAAAATACATTTTAGTTGAGATATGAGTCAAAATTTAATAATTTTACATTTACCAGACACTAACAGGAACAAGTATTAAACCAATTATCATTAATTCAAAACGGTAAGAAAAGTAATAAAAAATTGACTCTACTTTATTTGTTTATGTTCTTTTGTGAAATAGCAAATCTCCGGCTGCTATTTTAACTCGTCAGTGTGCCGGATCCTTAACGTTTGTTTTGAGAAATAAAAACATTTGTATTAATATATAGTATAACGAAAAAATGCAATATTTACATTAAATCTACACATTTCTCTTCAAATGACTTCTTGTGCTATAATAATTGCGAAATATATTGAAATATCATATAAATCATTGCTTTAGTTCATACAAAAGTCAAATTTTATTCCCCAAATACGTAAGCTTGCAAGTTTGAGTGGTTCAGTATGTATATTTGTGCATAAATATGATCTTTTACAGTGATGTTTAGATTAAGATACATGTGAAATTTATGGCGTTTCAAGATTTTTTCTGATTTGATTCAGCTGTCAAGAAGGATTTGTTTTGTTTCAAATGTGCTTCGTAGTCTTTGAGAATTTAATTGCCGAAATTAAAAGATTGGTTTCTTTATGTATTTTAGATATTTCTGTGGAATAAGAATAAATATTAATTAAAGTATTATTGATGCGAATAATTAAGTTTGGTATTAAATAGATCAAATATAAACAATGCAATTCATTATCACTTACATGCTTCCGAATTTATAACTCTTCTTTCACTCCCCTCGTGCGTTCGAATCTTGTCGGAAGGAAACTTAAATGTCGAGAGTTCGTCCAACTGAGATGTAATCGTGGTAGTTGTTCTTCACAGACGGATGTCGGACATTCCTTCAGCAATAATTAGGTGGACGTCACCAATATCGCAACTCTGTAAGATTTTACTGAATGATGGTCACAAAAGAATCACAATTGTAGCCATATTGAATCATGAAACGTAATTTGACAACTGTCACGTTTTTATCATGTACACAAACATGTGCATGAGAGCAGGATGTTAAAATTATAAGATAAATTGTTGTCAAATGTTTATTATCTTAAAGAATAAGAGAATTCCCATGGTTTATGTTACAATAACATTATTCATAATTTAAAGTTCAGTTCCAATAACGTTCAAAAGCATTAGTATTGATTTTGTTAGAAATAACACGTTTTATTTTTCATTAAATAAAATAATTCTTATTTTTTGTATTAAAGGATATTATTATCATTTTAAGGAATTAAACATATAATTCGGCTTAAACTCAAGCTGGACAAGACATACGTCAGGTTTGATATGTATTACAGCACGGGGCACCTCTTAGAGTATCATTTATGGACAAAATTCCCCTTCATATTCTGGTCAGAAGAACTCGTTGGGATCTTTTTTGAAGATCACTCCCTGTTCTATTATGTCTCCGAAATAGTTCTTCAAGATATGGAGAAGTGGTTTACCAATTTGGATTAATTGTAAAACCTACGCGATTTTCTCGTTATTCATTGGTTATAAAGGTTGTTTAAGTGAGGTGAAATATGATTATTTGTATATAACTCTGTTCCGCACTATTTCAGCACGTTAAATGACAAAGTAAGTTCAATACTTTCTTTCAATGTTTTCTTTTATGTATTTTTAGATTATATATAAATATGTAATGAATGAATATATATTAAAACTACATGTAATGGTGTAGTATTAACATCTTTCTAAACAAAACATAATTCAGTTAGATGAAAGAAAACATTTGGGGTACATATTACATATTTACTTTCTGGCTTAAATGCCTACAATGCGTCAGTATGTTTATTGATGTGTTTCTGGTTTTAAAAAGGAATAAAGCTTACTGGAATTATTCGTACCTCTAAGACAAATGTTCATTTTTTTAAGGAAAATCACATTTGAATATTAAAATACGTTGAGTATTGCCCAGTAAATTTTGATAGATAGTGTTGTTTGGGGGGGGGGGGGAGTCTGATTGTTTGGTGATTGGTTGATGAATAATAAAAGGTCAATGGCGATCACAAAAAATGTCGGGTCGGTGAGCTACCGTCCCCTTGGATCAGTCTCGTCTTACACTCAAACTTTTCAGTCGTTTTACCATTAGAAAGAGAGTTAGAGAGAGAGAGAGAGAGAGAGAGAGAGAGGTTTTGTCGAAAATGTACATTAATAAGACCCGTTAAATAAGTTTTGAGGGTTTTTATGAGTTTTATATTAAACAGCACTGCTAACGGCATTATATATAGAAGAAATGAGGTAGGCATCCACATTCTATTTAGACCAGTTCTGTCTTCTTGACAGTCAATCCCTATTTAACGAGCAGTTCCAAGGCGGTAACCGCTATTGTTTGTTTGTGTTTGTTATGTCTCGTCTTTGTATTTTGGTTACTTTTCTTTTACATGGACCCTATGTATACATACATATATATATATATATATATATATATATATATATATATATATATATATATATATATATATATATATATATATATATATCCGTATTTGTAATAGTATAGAAGAATACGTAGTAGTAGGTGTTGTTGTTGTTGTAGATACAGCAGTAGTAATATTAGCAGTTGTTGTTGTTGAAGAAGAATCAGAAGTAGTAATAGTAGTAGATGAAGTAGTAGTTATAGTAGTAGTAGTAGTAGTAGTAGTAGTAGTAGTAGTAGAAGTAGTAGTAGAAGTAGTAGTAATGTTGTTTGTAATAGTAGCGATAGTTGTAGAAGTAGTGGTAGTAGTAGTAGTAGTAGTAGTAGTAGTAGTAGTAGTAGTAGTAGTAGTAGTAGTAGTAGTAGTAGTAGTAGTAGTAGTAGTAGTAGTAGTAGTAGTAGTAGTAATATTAGTAGTAGTAGTAGAAGTGAGTAAAAGTAATAGTAGTAGTAATAGTAGTAGTAGTTGTAGTATTGGTAGTAGTAGTAGAAGCAGTAGTAGTAGTAGTAATTGAAGTAGTGTTAGTTGAAGTTTTAGCCACATCAACTGCAAGTTTCATAGCTTTGTGTAGAAGTACACAAAGTACAAACATCTTAACATCTTCAATAAGATATGATTTTATAAAACATATTTCTGATCCTCGATTATATTTGCATTCTTGACTCGTTCTTTCAAGTTAGCCTGCAAATTCTTAAATCAGTTTATGGTTTTAAAAACATGACACAACAATTAGTATAACCCTAAACCTGACAAATGGTTGCCTTGCAATGATATTTAAAACAAATTTACATTAATACAATGTATGTGTATAAAGACTCGCTTAGACCAATTTAAGTTCTACAATTTCTTAACGGCAGCAACAGGTAGGCATTTTTAAGAAAATTTATATATTAAGCACGTCACTTTAAGACAGTTTAAATGCTCTTATAAGCCTTGTCTGTATCCAAGGCTACGGAGATAATAAAATCGCAATATCGCTAAGAAAATAATTTTTCATAACAATGTTTGTGTCTAATCGAAAATATGATTTCATCAAAGAACATCGTAAAAGAAGGATGGCACTACGTTTAAATAGTATAAAACCTGGCACAGCTATGAATGGAAAAGAAAAACTATATTAATATGAATTATAGCCACATAATTAACGCTAACATATACATCCGGTTAAAGCTAGGAGCTTTAAAAAAGAAGAGATCGATGCGAGATGCCTACATTGAAATCAAGAAATATGCATTCTATATGGGAATGTTGGACAAAAAACTCCCGGACAAAAAGCCTCCCGTGATTTTTTTCTACACACGGACTAGAAGCCTCCCACCCAAAGGACAGTGCGAACAAAAACCAATCAGCGTGTGAGAAATTCCTGGTAGGATTTCTGTCGGGAAGATTTTTGGCCGGATGCCTATTTTTAGGTATGGACAACACACTACATCCAGACAAGAATTTTCAAGAAGACGTCTCATTAACGCATGTCAGAGTCGACAGAATATCTTCCTTTTCTACTTCAGAAAAAATGGAAATCGCAAATAACCCTCTTTCCCTATTTAGAAGACATGAGTTAGATTATTTAAAATTAATTATTTATGAAGCAATTCCTCTGTTTGAACGAAACGGTACATTATTATATTTCTGTTTATTACTTAATACGGCGATGTTACTTTACAATGGCAGAAGGTGTAGCGGGTTATACAAATTGACTCAATTAAAATCCACGAGAAAATTTCACTATACACACTATTACACAATACTTGATACATTAGCCTTCACATTGCAGTACATTGCAGACGAAATTACGTAATGACCTTCATCAATTGCCCCCTTCGACATCATTTCATATGGTCCTAAAGACCAGAATGTTTAATTTAACTGTGATGATAATAGATTTTTGTTCATGCTTTCTTCTGTTTAACTGAAAATACTGTCTATATTTACCCCTGTGATACGGTTACCCGTGTAACTTCACTGACAGTATTGTTCCTTTATATCACATGGCACGTGACCGTGTAAACAAAATGCCAAACCACTTCCTTTATATATGCAGAAAGATGCATAATAAGTACACACTCAAGGCACATAATTTCCCAGAGTCTTTTAATAGCGATTGTTTTTATTTTATTTTTATTTTTTTGATATACGCATGCCCTGTATTTGTGCACAAGGAGCATGCTAGATACCGCCTTTAAAATAACATGTCTTCTACATCTCTATTTTACCTTTAACTCTGCCACAACCGCATGTCAGAAATTTGGTACACTTGTGAAACAATGCGGCAATGGGAGTAAACCATTTTAATAAAATCATGAAAACAATCGTTTGGTTAAGGGTGGGCTCAAACTCAAAAGTAAGAAAAAAACATAGTGATAGGAAAACGACCTGTACCAGTCTTCTTCATATCGGAGTTGCCCTTAATATCATTTTGCAATTGACGCGCCATAAAAACCAGCAGGAAAACATGTCTGAAATTTTGTCAGACAATCCCAGCTTAAAAAAAGCATTGTAAATAACGTTTCTACCTCGTCATCTCAATTCAATTCCAGGTCACTTTCCATAAATACATATCCTCCATTCAATATGATAATGAATTCCATCACAAAATATCACATTCAACACTGGCAACAGGCTGATACGCGTTTACGTGACAACTATTACAAATATTACCCAACGCGACACTTGCTGTGCAACCACCATCATTAACTATGTAAATCGCAAATCCACAAAAAGGAGGCGTACGGTTAGTCAGCAAAAGGACCGACTGGTGTGCTTAATCCTGGTTTATGGCAGCCCTTTAACCTCGCACTTCCACACAGTGCACATATCAACCAAAATGATACTGTTAATTCGAATGAAATTGCAAAGCTGTTGCTGTTATATTGCTTCAAATTTTCAAGGACATTGCAGTCTCTAAAACTAAGATAAACAAATTAGTAATGCTGAATGAAATCTGCTTTGCACTCCACAATATTATAAAAATATCTTCGAAATATGAGGAAAATGCACTAACATTTATCCGTTGAAATGTTTTCTTAATTCTATTTGAATAATTAATCACATACCATCAAAACATCCCGTTCACGGCATATAACTATCGTTTGTAATTAACCTTTATTTGTTCCTAAATATGCAACAATCGCACAGCATAATCTTATCATTTTATTTAGTAAGATGTGCACAGTGTGCGTTTATTTTTTTGTCAATAAAAACTATTTTCTTCGACACATTTGTTAATCATACCCTTCTAATTGGCGTGCGCACGTCTCTGCAATTGTCATGGGCAATTCTATGTGCCAGCTGTCGTATAATATTAAATAAGACTTAATTAGCCAAATATGACTGCAATCTTTATATGTTGACTACATTTACTTGTATCCTAGGCTATGTCCCTGGACCGCAATGCGATTTTTTTTTAAATTCATCTAAACATTTTAGCTTTTCTATTAATATATTATGTCATGGCAGAAAGAAAAGTAAAATACATAAATAACCAAAATTAAAATGTGTAAACATGAATAACTTTGCAGCAAATATCAAACTTTCATCTCTCACCGCGTGGGTTCGTGTCCCGTCCCTGGCGAAAGATTTAATGTGAGAAGTTCTTCCAGCTGACTTGCGATGCGACGGTGGTTCTACCCAGACATATGTCTGTGGACTATAATGATCATAAGTGGTCGCTGCAATGTATTTAAAAAAAACAACAACTACAAAATGTTGGCTTGTCTCGATCTACACGATTTGCTCAATATTAATCGCACTATATTTGTTAATAAGCAAGAAAAAATATTTGCTAATAACGTAATGCAAAAGCGAAATACATATTGGTTGGAACTTAATAGTAAACATTGCAGACCACGATGATTTCAGTGTGAACAAGGTTTTAATTACTATCTTTTAAAAGAAAATTGGGTTAACATCATTTACTATTCTGGCCGCTGCAACGTATTTCAGAAACAAAACAAAACAATGAGGCTTCCTAAACACCAAAAAGTAAAAAAGCGCGTTTAATGTATGTTATTTATTTTTTTGGCATTTGGACAACCTTTTAGTGTAAACACAGTGTCCTTACGTTAAAATGGCTTATTTCTAAAGATGACATTATTCGCAACATATATTAAAAGTGGTCTTTAATGCCCTAGATCATTCCTTATTACAAACTCGTATTTCTTATCTGAGCCACGCTGCAGATATAGCTATTCATTACTATGAAAATCACGTAACAACTCACGTTTGAGATGACGTTATGTCGTCATCCGGTTAATCTGCTTTGACGTCGCTATCTATTTTTAGCAGAAATCCCATTCGTGCTTATTTAAAGAATGGTTGAACATTTAGAGTGTTTTTATCGCGACCTCTACTGTCTTACAATGTAGGGAGTGATCAAACCCGTCTTTACTGGTACTTAAGTATGAGTTTGTGCAAAAATAATGCTCTTATTCCCCAAAGCAGTGGTACAGTATGAACTTGATATGGCCAAACTGTCAGATACCACCTATAACATCATTTCTGTCGCTTTCTAGACTATACTTTGAACCAGAAGGCACTTTATCGGTCTTTAGACTGTGTTAGGCATGTTATACAACTACGGTGTCCTTGCAAATCTTTGAAGTAACAATTGTCTAAGAAGCTTCTAAATTAACTTCACACGCCATGACATGCACGAAAGATTAATGTTCTCGTGTTTATTGAAGAACATTGATAAACTATACTCGACAAAATGCATTGTCAAGCAAGCAATGTGGTACAAGGATGCAGGACTTGCAATTAATGCAGTGCCGTTAGTATTTATCGAGTAATGAAGTGGGACAATAAAAATGTCTATGACAATTGACACAAACTTTAAAGTAATATTTTTAGACCTATTCTACTTGGCATTGTTTCTTACAAATTGATCAACATGTGGTTTATTTGCCGAATTAATGGCTAAATTTGGTAAAGCATAAGATGCGCCGCCTCTTAAGATACGTTGATTGTATAACCGTTCACAAAAAAAAAAAAAAAAAAAAAATAACACTCAAAGTTCTTAAAATGCAATAAATGCTTATATATAATATATAATGCGTTTTATAATCAGTATCTAGCAGCAAATATATATATTACAAAGTTACAGACAAATGTCATATTGTATTCCTGGTTCTATTTAAAAGCGCTTATAGGACATATACAACGAAACTTTTCAGTATTAATGAACTAAATACAAAATGATGTTGTATTACGTTCTGGCATACTTTACGCAATAAATGACTGTTATCTTTAAAAATGGTATATATGACTTTCCACATATTACTCCTAAAGATGTTTCGTCGGTAGTTGGACACACTTTCTGGGACAACATTTAAATAGCTAATTAAATGTATTGATGCTTGATGCTATGCCATAATGTACAGATAATATGTTGTACAATGTCAGTAAAATCCACACAATACACTATACATATTTCGTTATCAAGATAAACAAAATTCAAGATTTCATCGATTAAATGAAAACAAATCATATGTTCCGTTGTGACAAACTATTATTCTTTTTTATGAAAAAAGTTAGAATTGCGAGTGCATTAGCGCAATCTAACTGCATTGTTTGAGATTGAATGTGTGACTAGGAATAGAACTAAAGGCATTATGCTCGTGTTTGTTGTCGTGACAAGAGAAAATCGAACAATAAAAGCTGCAACTGCCAATTAGTGCCATTATGTTGCACAACTAGTACCTAACCTTGACATTAATCCAAATGATGTGATCTTTTTTTAAGTAGAATATCTTTGTCTTTAAATATCTTTGTATTTAAAGTGTCAAGCAGCTTTTTGTAGCCTTTTATAGACGAGCTGAAAAGCGTTTTAAAGTCAATGAAATGGTGTGAGCGTCAATTTACGACATGCGTTAAATCTATGTGTTTAATGAAGAAGCACTAATGTGAATAAAGCTAATGTAACATGAACATTAAAAAAAGACAGACAGAAAAATGTCTATTACAATGTCAAAAAATATGTTTTATGAGCAGCTGCTTACCTTATTTTTGCAAAAAGTATAAAAGTAAAGTTATTTAATATATAGGACAGGAAAGACGCTATAAATTTACAAGCACAAGTCACCTTGTCGCAATAATTTTATTAATTAAAATTTATATCACACCTATGACAGTGTCGCTTGACAGTGGTAAAGGCCAAATGTCTAGATGGTTGATGGGCATTTCTGTACGTATTTGATAATGTACAACTGCTATTTTACTCATCGTCGGACACCAAAGCTCGATAATTCCTTTTAACTACATTCGTCGACCGTGGGGTTATTTGTAAATGTTCTGTCGTCTTTTTGAACTGAATAGAACATAAATTGGCCAATCATAATACTGCTTACTAAGATCCACAAGGTTCAGCGTGGAGACAAGAAGTATAACAACAGCTGACAAGTCTATCGAAACAATGAAAGAACGAGCTTTATCATTGACATCTCTGAAATTATGAAGTGACCAATGAAATATCATTTCTAGAAATAGTGAAAAGTTAACTAAATATCCAACGGGCGATGAATGGAGATTAACAGAATGGATTGGTCGTGGGTGTCTGACGATGCTTTTCTCTGCATCTTGGACAGATTTAAAATAATCCGACTGGTTTTGGAAAAAAGAAAAGAGGCAAGTTATGAAAATGTTTTTGGGCATGAAAACTTAATATTTCATTTGAGAATTTATCATTTTGATAAAACATTTGTGAAGGAAGCCATGTCAATTTATGTCATATAAACAGAAAATACAACCGGTATAAATTTAAATTGTGTCTTACATTTCATAAAAAAGTAACACCAAATACACTTTATTCTAATATGGAGACGATTTATGGTTGCACTTAGAAATTTTAAACTAAATAACGTCGCGCTATGTACACGTCACTGCCAAATGTTTAAATTCCGGTTCATAACCCAAACCCCTAAATATACTTTTAATATAATCGACCTTGAAAGTAAGATGTTTATCATAATGATTTCGATTTTTCGGGTTATGATGGAGAATGAAGGTAATATGGAATCCATAGATTTCCAGTATTTTTCTATATGTTAATATGCCTCGTCGAGCTAAAAAACTGAAGGTATTAGTTAGCCCATATAAGATTTAGTAAAGACTTTGCAAAATAAATTGACCGCGACACTCAAAAATGCATTTTGTGGTGTTGCTGTTTATTTTGGGATATATTTAAATGAATAATGTACTACAGTATTGTAATTCTATCTGTATACACGGTCATTTTACGTCTCATTTTACAGCGTTATTTTTAAGCAGTAGACCAGCAGCGAAAGACAATGTCATGATTTTCTGAAGATGAGGTTTGTAGACAAAAGTTGTCAATTCACAAATTGAAAAAAGAAAATGATTAGTTATCATTTATTGAGTTGAGAGAGAGGACGTTTTATCATGGGTGGTAGATACAAAGATTGACATTTATTACCAGATCTCATTTACAGTCTAGGCGCCTTGTTTCAACGTTGTGTGAATAAAAAAAAATGAACCAGACAACCACATAGCTATGTATTTTTCTTGTCTTCTTCTTTATTTTTGTTTTTTATGTAGATAATATCAGACCAGCAAATATTAAAAATGTTATGAAATAAAACTAAATATAAATGACACATTTAACATTTAAACAGGCACGTCCTAAAGTTTATATTTAATGCTATAATGTGCATTAAATTATTAAAACAATTATCAAAAATAAGCTATATAAGGCATTGTTTATATTATAAATGTACTTTTAATTCTATGATTATTCACGGAATTTTGGAGCGACCTTAGTTTGAGTCTTTGTGAAATTTAAAATCACCGGCTGCTTTTCAAACAAGCAGTGCTGTGCTGGAAAGTAAACGTATGTGCAAAAATACAGCTTGAATAAAATATGCTCAATTTTCCTTTATAAAACGTCCTGGTTGTGTGAATAAACGTTTTGTTTGTGAACTGCACTGATAAATAAAATTACGATAAAATAAAATGTTTACATTTACATTTTTGTTTGAGTTGTTGAATTGTATTGACTCAGCGGTTGGATTATCCGTCTTCTTTTAGCACTGGTATTTTATATTGTTTTGTCATTAGAAATATTTAATAGACGGTAACGAATGACTACGGCGACGACAAACTTTACATTACTAACAGTTATTGCACACTTATAGAATTGCATGTTTATTTACAGAACTGCTTACTTACAGCAGTATCACAGAGTGAGAGATAGAGAGTCATAGGACCGATAGTCCTTGTAAGTATTGTGAATATTGTGTTGTAGGTTTCTAATTGTAATTATTCTTAAAACTCATTTTAGATATTATTTAGGCAGTTGTTATTGTTATGTTATTAAACTGTCATTAGTAATAATATTTTACTATGCTATAATAATTAATTAGGAGCTAACAGCCCGCTTAGCTCAGTTGGTAGAGCGTTTGCCACTCAGTGTCAAGGCCCCGGGTTCGAACCCCAGTCAGGTCGGGTTGAAGTAAATTGTAATTATAATATTATTATTAATTGTTGTCATTGTATGGTTTAAAATGTGATGCTTTTGCTTATGCTTTAATCTCGTTATTAATATTTATTATGTTTGTTGTAGGACGTACATGTGTACATGTGTACATGTGGAGTATTATATAAATGAGAAAAGTGTAAAAAACTGTGTTGGATCATCACTCACCCCCACCCCCAACCAATGTTACACATTCAAGACCAATATATTTTTCTTCACATTACTTCTCGTTGTGCCAAGATTATGATTAAAGCATGTTGTAAAAAATACAATTTGGTTAAGATATGAGTAAAAATTTAACAAATTAACATATAGCAGACATTAACGAGAACGACTATTAAA
Source organism: Sinonovacula constricta (assembly GCA_007844125.1). Classification (NCBI taxonomy): domain Eukaryota; kingdom Metazoa; phylum Mollusca; class Bivalvia; order Cardiida; family Solecurtidae; genus Sinonovacula; species Sinonovacula constricta. The sequence goes on along the minus strand of CM017570.1, from coordinate 35,923,224 downwards.
TCAATTTTCATTAATTCAAAAAAGTAAGAAAAGTAATCGTAATTTGTCTCTCTTTACTTGTTTATGTTTTTGTAGTGTTTTTTTTTTTTTTTTGTGAAATAGCAAATCTCCGGCTGCTATTTTAACTCGTCAGTGTGCCGGATCCTTAACGTTCGGTTTGAGAAATAAAAACTTTTGTATAAATAAATTGCATAATGAAAAAATACAATATCTACATTAAAGCCAAACATTTTTCTTCCAATGACTTTTGTGCTAAAATATTTGCGGAGTATATTGTAAAAGCATATAAATCATTGTTTTAGTTCATACACAAGTCAAACTTTAATCCCCCAAAACGTAAGCTTGCAAGTCTGAGTGGTTCAATATGTATGTTTGTGCATAAACATGATCTTTTACAGTGATGTTCAGATTTCGATACATGTGAAATTTATGGCATTTCACGAATTTGTCTGATTTGATTTCAAGAAGGATTGTTTTTGTTTCAAATGTGTTTCGTAGTCTTTGAAAATTTAATTGCCAACATTTAAGAATGGTTTCTTTATGTATTTTAGATATTTCTGTGGAATAAGAATAAATATAATTAAAATATTATTGACGCGAATAATTATGTTTGATATTAAATGGATCAAATATTAGCAATACAATCCATTGTAACTTATTGCTTCCGACTTCAATAAACTCCTCTTTCACTCCTCTCGTGAGTTCGAATCCTGCCGGAAGGAAACTTAAATGTCGAGAGTTCGTCCAACTGAGATGTAATCGTGATAGTAGTTCTTCACAGACGGATGTCGGACCTTCCTTCGACAATCATTAGGTGGACGTCACCAATATCGCAATTCTGTAATATTTTACAAAAAGAATCACTATTGTAGCCATATTAAAAAATGAAACGTAATTTGACAACTGTTACGTTTTTATCATATACAACTACATACTTCAAACTTGACATGAGAGTAGAATGTTAGAATTTTAAGATAAATTAATGTCAGATGTTTATTGTCTTAAACTATAAGGTAATTCCTAGGGTTTATGTTAATTTTATTGGGGAAATAATATAACACTATTCATAATTTAAAATCAAATACCATATGCATAGATTTTGATAGAAATGAAACGTTTTATTTTCCATAAATCAATAAGTAAATAATTGAGTGTTGAATTACCACATTAAGGAATATAAATTAGGCTTAAACTCAAGCTGGACAAGATATATGGAAGGTTTGTATTACATCAAGGGGTGCCTCTTAGAGTATCATTCATGGACGAAATGCCCCTGACATTTATATTCTGGTTAGAACAGCTTGTTCGCTTCTTTCTGGAGATCACTATCCGTTCTATTGTGTCTCTGAAATACTTCTTCAAAAGATAAGGAGAAGTGGTTTACTAATTTAGATTAATTGTAAAACCTACGCGATTTTCTTGTTATTCATTGGAAATAAATGTTGTTTACAAGACGTGAAATATGAGTTTTTGCTTAAATAACAAATTAAGCTCAATTAAGCAAAACAATGCGTTCTTTGATGTATTGAAGAAGATATATAAATTGCAATATTTGAGTTATTAATGTTAAAGGTGTGTTTTAATGAATGAATAACTAAAATTGCATGTAATAGTGTAATATGAACTTCTTTTTGAAACGAAAACATAATTCATTTAGATAAAAGAAAACATTTGGGGTTGTTAATTTTGCACTCTAATAAGCCTCGTTGTGTTTCTGATTTTTAACAAAAAACATTTGCAGGTCACGGGAAATGTTCGTATCTCTAAGACAAACAGTCAATTTTTATTTAGAAAATGACATTATAATGTTAAAATATACTTTCAGTATTTCGCAAACGATGGGGGAAGAAATGGTTAAGTGTTTACTTTGATTGGTTTATGAATAACATAAGGCCATTGGCGATGACGAAAGAGAATGTCGTATATATATATATATATATATATATATATATATATATATATATATATATATATATATATATATATATATATATATATATATATATATATATATATATATATATACCGTATACCGGACCTGGTAGCGCAATCGGTAGAGCGTCGGCTCCAGGTACGGGAGGCCCCGGGTTCGATCCAGGGCCGCGACATACTAAACTCGTTAAAAATGGTAGAGGTATAGCTCCCTTGCTAACGCTCAAGCAAATATAAGGGTAGTTCCAAGACTGGCTGGCCCAATGTCAGGATAATGTGTCTGGGTGTGGTATCATGCCAGGTGTTCTCGGCATGCTATACACAGTGAAGGCAGCACTATATCTGTTTCAAGTGGACACCGTCTCCAGATAACTGAAATCTTGTTGGAGGGACGATAAACCCAATAAACATAAGCATATACCGTATACCTTAACCTTATGGTAGGGTATGACTATTTCTGGGTTATAACGAGCTAACGATATTCACGAAAAGCTGCAAGCAACGTTCGCTTGATTATGGTACTTTCTCTAGGAATTGTATTAATGTCATTTCTAATAATGTTAGCGGTCCTGCTCGAAATTGGGATATTATTAAAATAATAAAAAAAAGCATATTGATTTGTTATTGGCTGATTTTTTTGTGTGTTTTAAATGAAAAACCTCGTAAAGTTAATGGATTCCATCCCGACTAAAGGTCTCCTCTCCGATGTTGTCAGTGCATTTGCTTTATCATCAAATGCAACAGAACAGGAAGTAATAACTGTATGAATTCTGCTGTATTAAAATAGTTACAACCGATGTATTGAATAAGCACATATGACAAAGTGCTTTGAGCATTGCAACATATACCAAAATGTAAAGGCGCAGGACAAAGGTGTTCACATGCAAGTCAAATGTATAAGCACGAACAAAGCTCTGATTAGTCATAAAAAGACCAATCCAAATAGTTACCCCTTTGGAACGTTAAATCGGTAAATATATATATATGCTTGCGTGCGTGCGTCCGTGCGTCCGTGCGTGCGTGCTTGTGTGTGTGTGTGGTGTGTGTGTGTGTGTGTGTGTGTGTGTGTGAGTGTGTGTGTGTGTGTGTGTGTGTAATTGAACATACGTTTCTCATGCGTTCAAGAGGACAAGTCACAATAACACCGTGTGCCAAACAAGCGAATAGTGATAAAGTAAGTTTCGAGACTGTAATATATGTAAGTTTCGAGTTCATGTTATAATGTTTGCTTTTCATTTTATTTCTAAAAGTAAGACAGTTTTACATTATTTGAACATTCTTTTATTCTCAACTTATTTGGTGATTACACTTCACAAGCATGACGGGAGAGGAGTGGGCATGTCGAGCATGTAGTGTTCAGGACTTCTAACTTCTCAGTCTCACACCTTGTGGGTTCGGGACCCAGTCGAGTCATGAACGTTCGTGTGTGTGGGAAGGTTGTCCTATTACCCTGCTTTGCGCCAGTGGTAGTATCTAGAAATAAGCCTAGGAATTTCTAATAGTAAGCTGAACGTCCCAAATATGACAATTATTGTGTTGGCGGGATGTAACGAAAAACGAAACAAACAAAACAAACAAACATGATTACATCAACATGTAACACGCACGGGATTTTCTAGACAGTCAACGTAGATGTTGCACATCGTAATATTACCGCTGTGGGGTGGGTAGAAATTGTATCATTTAATTACTTAAACGTCTCGTTGGACTCCTCTAGTTATCCAATAACAAATCCAAGAATACCGATGAGTATTAAACTAAAATGTCTTAAAAATACAAAATATATGCCATTTTATCTAACAATGTCGAAATTATTTAAAACCATTCTGACATGAAAAATCAAATATATGTATCAAAAAATTGTGGTTACAATTCGATTAATATCAATCAGTAAACATACCCATATAAAACATGCTGAAAAGTTTTTTTTACCAATCTCTGTTTTACATAGAGGTTCCCCGAAATACGGCTTGGTGCTTGTAGTTGGCGACTAACGTCGACCCATCCTACAAAAATGACGCGTTCAATATTGGAATCAACTGCACTTTTCAAATGATATCAAAGCATATTTTAATAAGGCATTTCATACATTTCATGAAAACTTGATTTAAACTCTCAGCTCGTCAATTAACCAAGTTTCATCCCATTTACATTTCGGAGAACGCAAGTGCTTCGAGGCCACTCCATAGGTTTTCCATATTATACAGAAGTTTGAAAGAAGTAAATGACTAGCATAATAATCGAAAATGAACCTTTATTATAGCTTAACATTCTGTTCGTGCATGTTCAGGTATTGCATGTACTAGGCATACTTTTTGCTTAATATACAACAAGAAACAAATTACACTTGTTTCGTTATCTTTATCTTTATTGGGTTTATCGTCCAGCCAACAGTATTTCAGTTATCTGAAGACGGAGTCCACTGGAAGCAGATATAGTGCAGTGTATAGCATACTTTGAACACCTGGAATGATACCACACCAAGTCATATTATCCTGAAACCCGGCCAACCAGTCATGGAACTACCCTTATATTTGCTTGAGCGTTAGCAAGGGAACTTGTGTCATTATCAGTACCAATTACCAATCTCAGCCGATATAAAAATCACGTGTGCCGATACATGTCCAATTTGGCATGTATGCTTTTTCTGAGCTATGTACACTTAAAGATTGCTACAACTGTTACTTATGCATAAATATGTCTATAGGATATAAAACTATTGGCATACGCTTTTAAATCACGAAACAATGGTATCTTTTGTACTAAATGTTATTATCATCTTCCCTCAAGATATTAATGGCGTATGTTTATGAGATTCTTGATGGAAAACATTAATGGTATGAGAAACATTAACCGTTTGTATATTCCGAGAGATTGTTTAGCCCTATAGTAAATTCATTATTATACCTTCAAATATAACTTTTAAGCATGTGTTCATTCTTACTTGTATGAACCAAATTCTGTAGATAAGCTAAATCGAGCAAGATAATGCGCCACCGTAAATTAATGAATGTTCCTAAAACAGAACAAGTGTCATTATGTTTTGATATCTTTTAATAAGTTAATAGTTACTAAGCTGTTATCTCAACGAAACTTTAAAATATAATTGGTTTAGCTGTAGTTATCGCCAGAAGATAATAACATATACTGCAATGAACCCTGGAATTTTCCATTTATTATATTTATATAGGAATTTTACCACCGTTTATCAATAATTAATTACTTACAATGTTGGCCAAAATAAACTAAATCCGGACAAGCTAGTCTAAACAACCGATTATGGGGACTGCTGTTTTTCTTTTATTTCATTTGATAGACGCCGCTATAAAGTGAGGAACTTCATATAGAATACTAACAGTCAATTGTCGGGAAAATATCAGACAATAGCTGAGATTTGCAGATGTTGGTAAGGTTTTCGAAAGTGATGTTAAGTTTTGATGTTTTGTTGCTTTTAAATGGTATAATTTATGGTAACGGTAACAGTGCAACTTTTTTAGGTAAAATGCATTAAAATAGAAAACGGTTTATCTTTGTTTGCGCAAAATATGTGCCTTTTTCCTTATACCTTTATACCTTAATGTATATGTACTGAAGAAACATTAGGATGCACAGACCTCGAGACACTTTCTTTTCATACAACTTTCATTTATGTTTTCTGTTTGTTTGCCTTGTATTGTATAACATCATTAACTATGATCTTTTTTTCTAATCTTACGAAATTTTGTCTCTCTAAGGACACCAATCACAAAAATAGCGATCTCATTTTTTCAGTCATTGATACGCTACATGACAGTCACATCAAGTCGTAATGAATAAATCGACTATTTCTGTCAGAAAAAATACAAAATAGTGTATTTCCATTTTTATTCAAACATCTACGCGATTATTTTAGATTCTTTATAAGCCAATGTTGGGAAAGGTATAGCAATGTGGCTTATCACGTGCCATAATGAACACTGTCCAGAATAAAAACTTGATGTGCATTATTGTGTGTTTTGTAAATATATATCAATGAAATATGTATATAGATTTTATCTTATAACAGATGTAACTGTAACATTAGTGTTGATTAAGATTCTATGATTAAACATTGTAAAAGTAGCAACATTAAGACTCCCAAGAGACGGATAAAATAATTGAAAAAAATCTCAAATAGATGTACAGTTAATTGGTGAATTCATTGATGGCATTGCTAAGAACCATTGCGTCAATATTTTAAGTAGTATCTCAATGGTGAAAGAGAATTGTGAAACGTCCTGGTCATTTTTGTATCTCAATACTTGACGAGTACATCATTAATTAACGTACTCACAGGCTCTTGACAGTGCATGCTAGGTTTACTTAAGTATATATATTAAAAAAATACATTCATATTTTGGATGTTGTTAACACAAAATACAATAATATAACTAGACTTCAATAACCATAGAGCTGATAATGAAACAAATGTTGTTATTAGAAAAATTCTTGGAATTGTTGTTTTTATTATAAACGATGTCAAACCATTACATAGTCATAAGTCATGTTATATTTCATCTCAAATATCATCCATATTTAGAAAGTTTCAGCGATAATGTCATTAACCCACGATTATCAGTACAAAACACAAGCTGTAAGGCTAAACCTTTTTTTAAAGCATACATAACTTCAATCAAACAACAATCAGGCAGATACGTTCTCTTTTGAAGTGCATATATATAACAACCTTTGTACATACTTGCATATCGATGTCTGTTTCGAAGAAAACTTGATTTCAGACAACACATTTTTCGTTTAAGTTAAGAAGCCATTTAGCCATTATTTTAAAGCAAGTCGATTTAAAGAAATAAGGCGCCGTATTTTCTAAAACACTTAAGCCTACTTTGCTATATGTTGCAATGCTCATAATACATATTCCTTTGCTAATGAATACAACAATGTTATCTGTACAGTGTGGCGGCCGTAAAAATGACCCGTGCTTGAAAGAAATGTTGTCATTTAATTCAATTGATACAAGTATTTTTATGTGTATTATCCTATGATGGACATTGAACTATGGTTCCTAAATTATATCTACATTTGAGCAAGAAGCTACAACCATTTATACGTTTCGTCAGTAATTTTTTATTTAAACATTCAATTACAGTAAAGACTCTTGTGTTAGGCTTCTATTATAAATGATTCTTCTCTCTCATCAGAATACCACGTGTCACGTGGGCAGTTTTAATAACGTCATAGCTTATCCAAGAATATATTGTGTAAATGTGAATTCACATTACTGCAAGACTAAGCTAATAAATTATTCGTAAGTAGCTGCTTCAATATTTGAAAGCACAAAATAGGGCCGACTTAAAACATGTAAACAGAGATTGCTGAGTACTTACCCATAAAGGTACCATTTCATACAGCGTATTTCATAAAATATGTCACCTTTTGCAAATAGATGTTATTCATCGTTTGAAAAGAAGATTTTATGGATTTTAAACTATGCAATACAAAACGATACGTAAGATAAACCGCGCAAATATACGTACCTCCTCGTATTTTCGTATGGTATTTTAGTACGGTAATGATTTTTTTATTAAAATAAAACAGTAGATGTCTATGCTATTTTACATGTATTCTTCTTAAAACTGATACTATTTCAATCAATTTCATAAAAAGGAAATATATCCTCACTTTAGAAAACACGAGAACACAAAAAAGGGAATATGCATTTACTCATTCAAACGTTTTTAATCATAATCATGAATTAGTCAAAACAATAACACTAATAGTAAGTCGCATTGATGTACTAAATTCGGATAATAATGATCAAGTTTCAGCGTTTTAACTTTTTTAGTTAATGAATTGCTCACATTGTCATAACAAGTATTTTTCCCGATGACCACTCTTTGTCCTTATATGTCTTTTGCGATAAAAGTCATAAATTAATCCAACATTATCAACAGTTCTCATGTGTCGCTAATTAATCAGGAATGCAATCTATAAATGGAGTTTAAAGAAACCGGTATGTATGAAGACAGTACTGATTTAGTTGTGGACAAATACATATCATTTATATTATAATTTGTCATTCTACCATGTTGTCACAAATAATCGCTGTGTAACAGTAACCAATACTATTTTAACTAATATAATAATCTTGCAACTGCCTTAAGGGTAATTTTGTCATTATTACAATATGGTTTATTTATTTAAATGATCTACAATGAATTTACAACAGATGTTATGCTGCAAGCATATTTTGGTAAAACTTTTTAAACTAAATAAAGATGTTTACTTATGCTGTGATACTAAGTATAGACATAAAAAGTTTCATAACAGATTTTTTTTTTATTCAAATTGTATCGTGACAATTCCTAAGTAATACAGAATTTTGCACATACATAAAACGTATTTTGAATTGTTTGTTTTCAGTAATGTTGTATTCATAATAAATTAAACATTACACATTTCAATATTATGAGAATAAGAATACTATGTGCTGCACAAATATTGTTACACGAAAAAGATTCAAACAAACATTATTAACTTAAAAATGGTTAAAGTTGTTGTTTTTTGAAATTATGCAAAGTATTTATTTTGAATGTAATAATTTGGTAAAAACAACAAAAACATTTCTGCAAACATGTAAAAGTGCTTTCCTAAAGTGACACTTGGGAACCAATCTACGTTTTAGATCTATCAAGACCCTGTAGCTTTTAAGCTTAATAAATGTGTGATTTTACATACATTACTAGTAATCATGTCTTAACGTATTGTAATTTGTAACGTAATAAGCATAGTTAATGGTAAATTTCAGTAACGTAACACATCATGATTATACTACGTATCTTTACATAGTGTATTACATTTCGATTGAAACATTAAATTATAAGGTACCCTATGATAACGTAACACAATGTGAACTGTATCATGGCAATACACAAATAACAATGTTTTATATTTATATACTGTATTTCTAATATACTGTATTTTTGTCGTATGTTTTATAATAACAGAATCATGCTCATAAAAAGTTTGCTAGGTACCATAAATACATAGATCTATTTTCTGCTAGTTTTAGGCCTTTGATTTAAAATGAAAGTGGCTTCTGTGTTGGAAGCACTACAAGATATGGTTCACAACAAAGAGATATTCGAAGTAAATTGTTTATTCGCATTTTTGTTTACAAAAGGCGATTCTTACAAAAGTACAAAAGTACGTCAAGAAAAAAAAAATTGATTTGGATTAGGTCGAGTTCGTATGGGGTATGTAGACAGATCTGAAGCTTTACCTTGTCGCATTTGGTAATGTAACGTAACTTAATCCGTAGAGTATGTGTATTGTAACGTACATCGTATCGTAGCATGAGGTGTGTATTTTAATTTTGTACATCAAAATCGTAACGCACGTTAATGGCCATCGCCGGACACTCACGACCGATCCATTCTGTTACTCTCAATTCATCGCACAGGGGATGTTTAGTTCTCCTTTCGACGTTTGTGGTAATGATATTTCATTGGTCGCTTCATATTCCCAAGAAGATTTCTGTCCAATGATACAGCTCCTTTCTTTCGATTGTGGCACTGGACGCAGTTGTTGTTATACTTCCAGTCTCCATCATGAAGAGTATAGATTTTGTGAGCAGTATTATGATTTGCCAATTCTTGTTTTATTCAGTTCTTTAAGAGGACAGAAAGTTAACCAATAAACCCACCGTCGACGAATGTAGTATAACGGAATGGTCGAGCGTGGGTATCCGACAGACGGTGGTAATTGGTATCATGTGACAAACCTTACGAATCAAAAAATGTTTTGAATAAGAAAATATGACATGGTCCATCAGTGTTGCATTTTTTTTTAATTTAAAAGGCAAGTGTCAAAAGTATCAAATGACACTCAATTGTAAAGATTACAACAAAACTGTGACGAGACATTACATAAGATAGAATAGAGAAAGCTTAATAGTTACCGGCCTTGAAACGGTCTGCCTGAAAACAAGCCGTCTTGATTGGTTAAACCGGTCTTACAGATTTTACAGAGCTCTAACTTATTACTTCTCTGAGGGGTTTCCTCAAAGGCAAACTGGACAAAGAAAGCAAATCTATTTAAATCAACACCTTAAGTGATGACGTATACTAAAAGCTAAATTATGACGTCATTAAAAAGTAGTGACGTATTAAAATAATGTCGACATTGTATTTGGGTAAGAGATATATTAGAAGAAATAGACTTATTGTCAAATAAAGGACAACAAGACAAGGAAAGATGTGTAAATGTTTGCCGCATTTTTGTTCATGTGCAGATGGTATTAAATTATTAAAACCAGGCATACGCTTAAGGAAAATACACGTTAGAAATCCTTATAGAACGAATTAAATGACAAATAGATTATGTGCACAACCATATTTTAGAACCGCCACACTGCACAAGCGATTTTGTTGTAATCATTTATAAGAAAATATGACAAGGTATTGTAAGAATTGCAACTTACAAAATAAATTGTAACGAGAGACAAAATACAGAAAACCTAACAGTTACCGCCTTGGAACGTTCACTCGGCAACAGGGCCGACTTAAGTGATTATACCGGTTTTAAAGAGCTGTAACCTCGACTTTCATCCTAGAGGAAACTAGACGTATTAATTAAAATCATATTAATACACCTTTAGACCAAAAGACAGCGAGATTAAATGATTAACTGTAAGAAACTTCAGAAATGTATTTCTTTATGGATCCAAGACAATACAACGACATGTCATGCTAGACTAGACAGGCCTTAGGTTTGAAGTGTGTTATCCTGCAATAATGTGTGGCTCTGCGAAAACAATTCCTAGATGTTACAAGCTCATTGAAATTCCAGTCAGATATACGTTTTAGGTCACTTCTCCGATATTTGTCTACCATTTAAGTCGTAGTATTTTCCATTTACATTCATTGCCACGCCTACGTTATTTTTTTCTAATGAACGCTATCGAAGCAAATGAATCTAACTTGAATGACACACAGATTTACATTTTATCCATAATGTATAATAATCACATCATAACTGCTTGATTCTTGTTGAGAATATAGGAAAACTTACACAACCGCATATTTAAATGATTCAACATAGTAAGACGTAGACGATTTTTTCACAAAGGTCGAATTCATGATTCGCCAAAACATTCAAGGTCAGCTAAGTTCCAAAGATAAAACAGTGTTATGAACGCAATTGTCCCTACTTAAGCGTAATTGATTCTATTTGAAAGAGTGTTTTCCGTATTAACTTGACAGTTTACACTCCGATGAACTAGAAAACCCATAGTCTTAAATTACGTTTGAAGTATTTTCATGTTTATTGACATACCTGACGCCAGAAAGAGCATGACATTAACTAATTGAAAGACGCATTTATCCTAAACGTTAAAGACATAGGAATGGGAAATGTTGACTTTTATGGATTCTCATATCTGTGATCGCAGTGGGGAGTTGATGGATTATTGGAGGTGGTAGTGTCTCACCAGTAAATATCAGGATTGTGGTGGGGATTAGAGAGTTGGTGAATAATGGTAGGGCTAAAAGCCATAAGCATCAACTGTGATTAATTGTTTTGCGACCTCTTTCTATAATAACTATGTGGTTTATGGACAAATTAAGTTTCTAACTGTGATCTCACAGCGTCGTGTTATCTTTGTGGCAAAGCGTCGTCAAAAGAATGTTATTTGCATCGTATATTTGCACCATACTATTTCGATCGCAAATACAATTTATTATTTTCTAAAATTGTATGGCCAGCTAACGTGTTCTTTGTTGATTTTTTTTGAAATGATGTTTGTGTAATTGCATGCTTCATAATTATCCTTAGATTAACCGTCTTTGCTTGTTGCTGTGTCCTCCGATATTTTATTTGTTTATGGGTCATGATATTATTGCGAAGATTAAATAAAGGATCCCCAAACAGACCATCAAATACAGGCGTCAAATATTTCCTGGGCGATATTTTCTATTCATCTACAAAAGAATGGCCAGTGGGGACAACTACGTGCATTAAAATATATGTATCCACGGTCAAGTCTTTATATGAGCTCAATGACATCCTGAGCAATGTTACGTTTTTTTTATGATATATCTATAAGAGTCAGCGGAAAAAAATAATATTTGAATATGTTAAAATGAATAAATAGTTTTTAGTATACTTCATCGCTTGGGTTGTTTTATTTCAAACTACTACCTCATTTGGAATTTTGAGCTTTATGTTTCCCAGGCTTTTATCTACTGTACATAATGTAAATATGTTGATTGCTTCTTTTATTACTAGTTCTTTTTTACAATATATTAGTTAATTTTATCCGTTTTAAATCCCCTTGCAAGTGCTTAATGTTAGTTGTCTCACTTTGATGGGATATTTTTATTTACACTGCTTGTTTGTTAGAAAAAGCTTCAGGAAGTGCGAGGTTGGAGGGCTCCACAAAACACGTCTAAGCAACCCGACTGACTGTTCCGAGGCAGTAACTGCTTGTTTTTCCCTTTGTGTGTAATGTCTCGCCACTGTGTTTTTGACACATTTACATTTACTCTGTTTGCCTTTGTCGAGAGGTAGTTTAGAATTAAATATATGTGGTAATTTTGATAGGACATTTTCTTTTTTACCTATACTTAAAAAGTTTCCAATGCTTAATTATGTAGTTAAAACTATGACGTGACCCAAGTTGCCTTTTTATGATGATGAAGTCCTATGAGCATTGCTACATATACCAACATATACCAAACCCTAGAAAGGCACTGGACAACCCCCAGGTAGTCACGTGCAAGCCAAATGTAAAAGAAATAACAAGTATGCGATGAGTTACTTAACGAAAACAGAAAACACAACAGGTACCGCCTTGGAACGGCCAGTCGACCAAAAAGGGACCATTATGATTCAGCAAATAAATATTCCTGCACAATTGATAAAACCTTCTAGAAACAGATCGAGAAGATTGTTTTATTATCTTTAGAATTTCAAATTTATGTTAAAAACTGGTGCATTTTGGTTGCATCATTAAAATGCATAACCCTTTCTAATTTCATTAAAGATGATTCACACATAATGTATCATATACCCGAGTTACGAATCTTTCTGACAAACGTGTTCTCCTTAATTCTTATTACAAATGTGATCAAAATATAATAGTTGTCGCAAATGAAGCTATATAATGGAATAAATGGCCTTTACAAATCTCCTTAGCAGGTAGCAGACAAATTCTCCTCATTTACAATTACATTAATGAGTCAAATTATGTTTGAATATTCCACGTCCAATTATAGTTAGCATTGAGTATTATATGTATATACCGATAATATTATTGGTGATGTTTTTTCTTTTATCAGATCACATAAAAAAAACGTTAATTGGCATTTTGTTCTTATTGTTTTTATATGTTCGCTAACTCGTGACCTTTTACCTGTTTTGTAATTACGTAATTTTCAAACTGTTCTGTCAAATAATGATTGTTTCAAGGGTTTGTTTTTATATAATCATATAACCCTGAATGGTTTCTACATGTTGTTAAAACTTAACTACTGCACTTAAATTGAACAAACATTGCAACCTTACAAAATAGTACATATTGTTTTTGGAAAGTTGGGACAAAATTAAAACTATTTTAATTTCACCAAATTTTACACAAACAGTATGTGCAATACTATGTAATAAATGACAGATTTTCATGGGTGTTATTTCTGTTATAAATATATAGGTAAATAATAAAGAAACTTCTGGCAATATTACTACAGATAAAAAAAAATAAAATACCACTAGACAAAGAAATAAAGAGGAAATGTGAAAAAGAAAAACAACAACAACAAAAACGGCGAAATATTAAACACACAAAGACCACTTACCGCCCTATATAACAGTTAGAACTTAATTTGTGTATTGACCACAGATGTGTTATAGAACGATGTTTGCAAAACGACTGGTGGTGGTGCTTAAACCTATTTTGTGGAGCGCTCCAACCGCGCACTTCCTGGAGGGTTTATAAACAAAGGTGTAAATAAAAATATTTCATCAAAGTGAGACAACTGACAGCAGGCACTTGCACCGAGAGTACAACGTTATACAACAACATTATAATTATAATAAATTAACAACAATATGAGATAAAAGACATAACAGTTCGAAACAAGAGAGTACTTTATAATAGGCATGAAGTAAATTCATATGTCAAAATTTAAAAGTGCAAATTAAAAATAAACGAGAGCATCACCAAATGTTAGATTAACAAACACGAAAAACAAAACAATATGTAGTACTTTGAAGTAATATTAATAATAATGATATTTAAATGTTAAGTTATTATACGTATTTACAGTATTTATGCGCAGTGGCATAGTATAATAAGTTTAGAAAATATGTTAAAAAAAATATTGAAACCATTGATTTTGTTTATCTAATAATAAAATATCTACAAAAATGCAGAATAGCTTATGGATGGCTGCATAACATTTCATACTGCAATCATATTTTGAAGGAATGAAATCATGAAGGTGAAATAATTTTGAAAACGACTTTCTTAATTTCTTAATTCCTGAAATCTAAATCGTTGTTGAAAATCTTTGCTAGCTATCTTGGTGCTGGAGCTGGCATTAGCTATGAATCGTGACTTGTATGGTGTTTTTTGAAGCGTAGGAATCCTGTACAGTGATGGAAGTTTCTTGATTTTTCATTCGATCGTGATGTTAAAATTTTGCAACTTCTGTCAGCGTTCGGCAGGCCAATTTATTGCATCGGCTATTTCTTCACAACAAATGCCAATGTCAATATCTTCCGGCAGAGAAATGTCGGATCCTTTAAAGAATTTCGTAACTGATTAGTCGATTAATACCTTGAAGCATATATAGTGTACTTTTGACTGATGGTCGCCATATTATATTAAGGATGAGCAAGTGAATATATTTAATCCGCATCGTTGTGAGAAATAGCAAGAGTTTTCAAATAAAGATGTACAAAGTAAAACCTGAATAATAGCGTCGAATATAAGGGTATACAAAGCCAAAATTATTTTTTTTCACCAGTTATCGTTTGAAGTTATGATTTTTCTTTTTTTCTTTTTTTTTCCCATAAGATCGGCGTTTGCGTTTGAGTAAAGATAATATACTTCAAATTGTCTTTTTTTGTTCATTTCACACCCCATTAAGTTTTGCTTAGGCTTAAATATTAGATAATAATTCAAGCGTATAATAACTCTAATACAGTGTCATTTTTCGCTGTTAGATAGTCCAATATTAAACTTGTTTAAATTACATTATAGATAAAGTGTTATGAAGAAATATGCAACAATCGCCTTTTTTCCTGTTTAAATCTTTGATTCATCTTCAATAAAAAGCAACTTTAACTGGGTATAGTTTAGGAAATAAACTTAAGCACTACATGATTGTTTTTAAAATATAAATGTTGGTTTAGCATTCATGTTCTTCCACCAATGCTAAGAAGATATCGTTCTATAGGTCATATGTTTCAAGTTTCATAAAGGAAACGTTGAGACAGGGGGTGTTACGGTTATTATCAAGTAATGTCTGATCAGGACGGTTGACCGATTGCGGAGGATCTTGGTGTTGACGCCGACAGGGCACAACAAAAGCCCGGCGTACCTGATCAGCAGTCGTCTCAAAAGGTTAAGTCACCTCCAGCAAATGAAGGCAGACATTTCGTTAGATTTGTCAGTGAAACAATATGATACAATCAAATATTTATCGTCAGGCATCCATAAGAGTTTCCTTAAGTGAAGCGTAAACGATAAAAGATCAATTTGGAACATAACAATCAAAATGAACACCTGTACATAGATCTAAGAAAATTGGTTTCAAAATGATACAAAAATGTGATATCATTGTAAATAATAATGACAACGAAATGTGATCTTCTGTCATTTCGTGATTATTTGGTTCTGTTTTAGTTGATATTCATTGATAGTCATGATGCAATTCTTATTTCTTCATTGTTTATTATATTTTTCATTTTATTCAGATGAAATAATACAGCACTTATAACAGTAGTCGTAAAGAACCGATCAAAGAAATGACTACCCCCTTCCTCACACATCAGATAGATGCAAAAGATGCAAAAATAGTAAAAGCATAAACAGTAGACGCCTGGACAGTTAACAATGCATTATATATCGCTATAGTCATCAACTAGTATGGGAAAATGTCGCTAGAGGCAGTAGAACATTAAAATATTTAATAAATTGTATGTCCATGTCAATCGTTATGGTCTGAATGGCATTGTCGCCTAGTTCAAAATGTCACCAGATGCCCTTAACTTAAAGTTTCTAATTTACAAAGAAATCTGATGATTTTGCGTTTATCGCGTGACACAGTTATTGCCAGTTTAGCGTCGACCAGTTTCTTTTAGGAGGTCCATCCTACACAAATGTCGGGATCTGTCAGCTGGAAGACCTTCACACCTTCAAGATCATATATAATTTTTTGTTGTTGCTTTTTATTTATATTATTACTTCTTAGTGCATTTATATCTATGGCACTTCTTTGTTGTTTTTATAACTGTCGTGATTATCTGCCCTTGATTGTGTAAAGCCTACACAGAATTTTATTTCAAATATTTATATTTTCCGAATGTTGTTCTTTTCGTTGTTGTTCGTTTTGTTGTTGTTCGTTTTGTTGTTGTTCATGTTGTTTGTTGTTGTTGTTGTTGTTTTGTTGTGGCTTTTTTTTTTCATTTTTTTTCTTTTTTTTTTCCTTTTTTTCTTTTCCTTTATTTTATTTTTTTGGTTGCTTTTGCCTGTTGTTTAATGTTTGTTTTGTTTTTGCGTTTGTTGTCTGTTGTTTTTTGTTGTTTGCTGTAGTTAAAGTTATTTTAACGACATGTAAATGTACCATTATCATTGTATATTACCTTCAGTTGTCTAAGAGGGACTCGACTCATCGGTCAGCTGCAAGCAATGCAGGAGAGAAGTTGGGCAGTCAGATAAGTTACAAGTTTGTGGGACTTTCCCTAAGACATGGGTGCACCTTGATGAATTCATGCTCACTAGCCAACATTTTATTGACTTCAATAATACCTGCTTAAAAAAACTCAATCAAAGATTGAAACAAAATGTTATCACCATTATATGACACTGACTAAGTATACATCTTCTAGAATTTAAGGACACAGTAAGCTTTACAATCTTTCATCATTTACTTCTATTCTGTCAGTTTTGTTCTGGATATGCAAACGTTCATATGACTCTCTGCAATTAAACAACTGTTTGCATATTTGCAAGATTTGATGTCACCTATTATTTTGATTTGGTACAGTATGTTTGTATTACTTCATGAAACAATGGTATTAGTATTACACACAATAAATAAGTAAAGTATTTTATTTAACACAGATTATCACCAGAAAGGTTTTTTTTTCTTACCATTTAACCGTGTAAATTCTCATAATGTATATCTTTATTGTTTTATTTGTACAAGTAAGTTCTTGAAAATGTTCTTTAACAATTTTAGTTAAAGACAATTAACATAAGTATCGTACATCAGAACACTGAATAATCCGAATTCAAATGATACGGTGAGACAATATAATAATCAATTATAACAGTAAATTATATCCGATGCAAATGCATTTATGTTTTAACATACCATATGCCTCTATAATTATCTCAAAATATTATTTAGAGTCTTTTACAAAATGCATCATATAATGTTGGATGTTATCTCAAAGAATCACACTGACAAATAATTATTTACTTATAACAGCGTATATATTTCTGCAATATTAGGATGCAAAATAAATAATAATAAACTGATTTCGGTGTCTTAGATTTGAGGTGAAATGAATTGTTATTCCATCGGGATGCAAAACACTGCATGAAATTGCACAAAGAAAAATGCTATTATTATAATGTTACCTCGTGAATGAAATATTCATAAAATATTTTCAAAAGATGACAATTTGTATAAATCACAGCTAGAACGCTCATCATCTTTAATTATGTGTCTTAATGGCACTGACATAATAGAATATCATGAAAGGACCTGCCAGAAAGACAAGCTTTGTAGTTGAAGAGACAAAATAAATATATAAAGAATACTATGCATATATGTGCCAAAATATGATGAGGTCTAATACTGCGGCCTATCATATTTTGAATAAAAGTATAGTTATACATTTGACAAAAAGTGATTCAAAATATTATTATCGAAGTTGTGTAAGCTTAAAACATGAAAATAAACCGGCACAAACACGCTACACAAAACAAGTACACAGTATTGGCTATTTTGAACGCCTGCCCGTCTGTAGAAAAGGATAAACATAATATAATAACAAATAGAACACAAAGACGGTACATCAACTATACAAAGAAAACATAGTCGCATACCGCGTTAGAATTGTCAGTGAATTAAGGATAGACCTAAGTGGAGCAACAGGGATTGAAGTGACAACATACCCCAAATTTACGAAAGCAATATCTGCTAAAGTCTTAAAAATAAATTATACCCTAACTTTAAAACACTAGTTAAAAGAAAAATGCGAAAGAATAAATATGTTTGACCAAGCTCTGGCCAGCGATTTTTTAAAATAGATATGATTTAATTCTATTTCGTTTTATCAAATCGAAAATTGTAGATCAAAACATTTTATATGGGCCAAATATATTGTTCAAATTGACACAGTTGTTTACAAAACAGTTTGTTTGATGTATGTTCTATCAAAATGATTAAATTCAAATTAAACTTCATATTTTATTATCTGAAAGAAATATGTAGTATAGTCGGCGGTACCAGTGCACTTCAGTTGAAGTGACCAACTGATTTATGTAACGATTTTAAAATACATGAATAAATATTGTCACAATACAAAACTGCTAAGCATGTTAGATTTTGTGACGATTCAATCTCACTATACATGGTTTTGGATTTGTGGTAAGCTATGGTTTAGCTTATACGCCACTCTCTGCTTCAATGTATACCAATATTTTCCCCTCAAATCATATTTACCCCTCTTTAATGCATCATTCGTAATTAATGTTTAAATTTAAATAAGCATAATGTATATAGAGCGCACACTTTCAGTACTTTTGTTGTCAATTATATAAAATAAGTGATATGCAGTAATTATATTACGTGACAACCGATTTGAAATGACACGTAACGGTACATGAATAATTTGCATAACGTATACATATATAAAAATGATGAATGTGACAATATACATATGCATGTCCTTTATATATAGACCCCGTTGTATATTATAAAAGACATCTCCAACAACTGTTCACTCGCAAACAAAGTCGTTTTAGACTACGGTCAACAGAGGAAATTAATCATAACATCCCAAGAACACGAACAAGGATGGCTGAAAGATCTCTTTATCTATATCTATACAGGCCCGAAGTGGTTGAATGCTCTCCCGAATCATTTAAAGTGCATTCTGAAGGAAGATCAATTCCAATGCAAATTAAAGACTCACTTGTTAAATGTTTTCTTTGACTTAAACATACTTGGCACGAGAGCATTGTAAACAGGACTGTTATGTGCAATCGAATATTGTACAATAATGTTTGCGCTATATAAATGTACGTGTATTTGTAATATAATTGTTGTAAACTTTTTATGGTAATGACGCTCAAATGATCATCTAACAGGACAGAACAGAACGAACATGCATTTGAATTTTAAAAGAAAGATGATTACAAACGATTTTAACTAAAACTTATTGCACATGTATATATACTTAATCAATCTTAAAATCGAAACAAAATCAGAATAAAATAGATAAAACTACATATTATTAAAATGAAAGATTAGCCGATGTAAAACCTCGTTCATGACATTTCTAAACTTTATCGTTCACTTGCAAGATAGTAACACAACAAAATATATACATTGCTTGTAAATTAAGTCAATAAAACCGTAACAGCATTGTGTTATTGTCTGCATATGTATATTAATATTGTTTATATCATTAGGACTGACAATTCACTTAGAGCAATGTGAACGACATCACTGTTGGGGAGATGTCTCAAGTGTCTAGAGTGCATTTTATATCGACGACAATAATTAAAATTGCAGCACTGTCCCGTGTATATCTTTTATCATGTTACATCGACCATAATTGTCTTACTTAGGACAGTGGCAGGAGTACTTTGGTCTCTCACTGACCTCGGTATCTTTTGTTAGGACTCTTATCAATATGTTTACCTGGTATAAAAGCCAACAAAAGCAATAGCTCGGTCGGATTCGATGTCTCCAATAATTTCCTTACGTCGGTTTTCTGCAGGCGTTATATCTTATCGATATCTTTCCTAATGTACAAGCATGAGCTGTCTGATTTTCTGTTAGACCATAAATGTGGCTGTAGCAATTTTGAAAGCAAAACCTTAACATTTATACCAATTTATGACAGGAAAACAAACTAGATTCTATGTATTACCTTCCATTGTTTTTTTTATTTGCTTGTTTCCGGCTGTGTCAAGTTATGTTTCTTCTATATATAACTTTTTTGTGTTTACCAAGAAACGTAAACTACTTCCCACGATAAAAAAAAAACTGTGTCTACAGATCTGCAGGGATTTTCGTGCGACCAAATTTTATCATTTTAGCAGCGCCCTGCTTTTCGTGGAGTAAGACCCGAGACACATGCCCGGGTAGAACCACCGGCGCACCGCAAGTCAGCTGGAAAACCATCTAACATAAGGACCTTGTCCCAAACGGTTATATAAATATTGAATCATTTTATCATGTATAGGTATATTTGTTTTGTTTTATCTATATTCCTAAACCGGAAATATACTTTTTAAATCAAACATACATGAGGCTTGTTTTATCAAACCTGCATTTCAACCATGCTCTATGATAATAGACAAAAGGTCATGTGTTTAAATTAAACAATTAAATTAAAACTAGAACGAAACATATTATTAAAAATGTTATAAAGTTTTGCTAAATAGTAAAGATTGTTTCTATTCTTTTGAATTCTATAGACATGTCATGCCACAGCACTGTGTTGATTCAGAATCAATAATTACATGATGCATTTTAAATCAACGGGTTGCATTGACCTTCAGTTTAGTTCCAAAGTACAAATGTAAATGAATTTAACATTATCCTCGCACTATGTTAACGATTGATTGC
This sequence comes from Sinonovacula constricta, assembly GCA_007844125.1. Lineage (NCBI taxonomy): Eukaryota > Metazoa > Mollusca > Bivalvia > Cardiida > Solecurtidae > Sinonovacula > Sinonovacula constricta. The sequence continues at coordinate 35,902,222 of CM017570.1, read as the reverse complement.
ATGGAATTAGCTAAATCAATACAATAACTAATGGACTTTCAAAATAGAAATGTATGTTTGTTCCTACTACATTGGTATTTCATTTTAAGAAGAATTGTGTCATATCCACTTTTACATGAACAAACCATGTTTGAACATAGTTTAACTGAATCTGGTGCATCATCAAAGAAGGACAATCTGATTGACACAGGATTTAAATAATTAAATTGTATGATATTTTATTTATAAACTTTTTTTTATAATTTCCAAACAGTGTTCGTTGTATGTGCTGTTAAAACTTATCATATATTTGAGTAATGGGAATATCTTATTTATATAATGTTCTTATTTATAGAAGACCAACAGGTACTGTTCTTTTATTAACATTTTCGTTTTGTTTACATATAGGCAAAACACACAAAACTGTTTTCAGTTAAATTTCTTGATATGCTGCAAAAACTAAAAAAGACGTTATTTCCTATGTGAGTTTTATCACCTGCCACCTGTTTGGTTATGTATGTGAAAATAAATTTATGAAGTAATATATTTGGAAAATATGTTGCAAAAGAATTCTCCAGATCGTTAAAGTTATAGTCAAAAGGACCTATGGGGTACTCATCAAATTGTTTTTGTCACACGATCGCCATCTTCGAGAATTCATTTTATAGTTTTCTCTTTTCCATGTTTTCTTATTTTAATTGAATCCCTAGTTTCTAGTATCTAACTTCTCCCTTTACCTTCTCTCTTGTGAATCTATCAAATCTGTATAGCATTTGTTTGCTTCATATCAATTTCTCTTTGTCTATCTATTACTTTCAGTTTCTTTTCTTTTCTTATTATTGTCTAGTTCATGTCTTCATTTACATTTTTTTTTGCATTTCAATCTTTCCTTCTTTATGCATTTTTTGTTTCTCCATTATCCATTTCCTAAATATATTGCTTCTCTTGTTTCTGGTATTCCTTCCTGGCATTTCTTTTTATTTTCCCTTTCCTTCATTCTTTGTCTCCACTCATCATTAATTCATTTTGTCTTTCATTATTCTTTCAGTCGTGATGTCGTAGAGTTGTTTTATCCATTCAAGTGTCATGCAGAATACAATGCATACAGTCGATTTTAGCTTCCACTGTAGCTATAAATGCACAATTTCAAACTGTCCTACTTGTCTTTTCTCAGGTAAAATCACTTTGAAAATTGATTGTATTGAATACGCATTTTGTAATTATGCGTGATGAACATGGAGTACATGCAAAATCTGTATATTGTGAATTATTTCCGTTGCCAAAATAATATTTTTATAATGATACTGTAACAATTAATAGAGCAAGTAAGGGGCGCCAGTAGCAGAGCGGTAAGGTTCCCTGACTTACGTTGCGATGGACGAGAACTTTCATGTTGAGAGGTTTGTCAGCTAACCTGCGATGTGCCAGTGGTATTACCTAGACCTAAAACTGGAGTCTTCCTCCACTAATAATTAGCAAGACGTCAAGCAAAGAAGTAAAATAAATGCTAACGCAGTCAGGGAACATGCTTTATCAGTAGGGCTGTCCAGGTAAACCGGTATATTTTGCGATACCGGCTTTTTACGTATTTTGACAAATTTGGTTGCTGCCACCAATGGTGCAACCAAAGTCAAGATGCTCGTATTAATAAATCTCGATCGTCGATAACCGACTAAAAATCATGTCTGAAGTAAAATTAATGTTAGGGAAGTTCATTCTAAACCACACAGCGTGCTTGATTTGCATTTGCGGTATTCCTTTCAATTAAACTAGGTTTTGACACGTGTTTAGGCAATTTCGTTTCTGGATTGTAGAAAACTAATGCTACATAAAAAAACATTCGTTTCAATAAGATTTACCACAATTAGTCACTTTGTTATAAGATAGTTCGCTTCAGTATGCTTAGACCATTATCATTACACTAGATATATCACGGTATATCGTAGAACCCTTCAGTCACATCGTGGCTGCCCTATTGATTAGGCAATGCAATGTGAAGTGACTCTTGATTCTAAAATTGAAGCTTTCGATAAAATAGAAGGGTTTTGTTTAACAAAGAATAATTTTGGTTATTTTATATGTAAGTATTTTGCATAGGAAATAGAGGTAATATATGTCAATGGACGAATGTCAATTTAACATATTCATTTTTTCAATCATTCAATTAATGTTGTACAAAAATCAGTTAAATATGTGTTATACCATCAACTATTTTTTTATAGAATGATTCGGATTTTGACATTTTCTTAAGTCGATAAGGCCTTAAGTATGGTCATCGTGTATTTATCAAACTTCTCTATTAATGTTTTTATAATGAAGA